>CM072806.1:32560000-33265000 GCA_037013495.1 Hippophae tibetana
ATACTAGGCTTATTAGTATACCTACATAGTATTCCCAAAATATAAGATATATCTGGCCTAGTACAGTCAATAGCATAACGTAACCTACCAATGATGTTCGTATACTCAGTTTGTCTAACACTATCTCTAGTGTTCTTGAACAAATTTACACTAGGATTATAAGGAGTACATGTAGGTTCATAGTTAAAGTAATTATATTTCTTTAAGATCTTCTCAATTTATTAGATTGATATAGAAATAGTCCCTTTTTCAGAGCTAGTAATCTTTACACTAGGGATTACACTCGCTTTTTTGAGGTCTTTCACAACATGAATATTTAACCCAAAAATAATCATGTCATCCACATATAAACATATAATAGTGCAAATGTCATTTTTTAATTTATAATAAATGCATTTTTCACTTTCATTCATTTTGAATCTTTGTGAGATAACTAGATTATCAAATTTTTCATGCCATTGTGTAGGTGCTTCTTTTAGACCATAAATGGATTTATCTTATTTACAAACTTTATTTTCTTGACCTAGGACAACAAAGCCTTTAGGTTAATCCATATAAATCTCTTCTTCTAAGTCGCCATTTAAGAAGGCAGTTTTAACATCTTATTGATGCACTACTAAATCATGGATAGCATCAAGAGAGAAAAGCACATGTATGGAAGTTATTCATGTGACTAGTGAAAAGGTATCAAATAAATCTACATTTTCTCTTTACCTATACCCTTTGACTACAAGACGAACTTTGTACTTTTCAATAGTACATCAATCTTTAATTTCTTCTTTAGTATCCATTTACATCTTATGATTTTGCAACCATAAGGTAAGTCAACTAAATGCCAAGTTCTATTATACTCAAGATAGTCCATATCATTAGACCCAAAATCCTTAGAGGTTCGAGCTAGTTTACTTCTCCTAATTTTCATGTCTAATTCCTTATTTTGTTCACTAGTTTTAGTTATGGGAAAACTATTAGAAGATGAGCCCCCACTATTCTTCAATTTAAAGGGAAACCTATGTTCATAGAAGTATAAGCTTTACTATTCATAACATATCCTATAAACACACATCATATGCTCTACTAGCAAGTTTATTTCTTTTAGGATCAGGGATCCTAACATAGGCTAAACAACCCCAAGTTTTAAAATAAGTTAAATTAGGTTTTTTATTTTTCAAAATTTCATATGGTGAAATTTCACTAGCAGATTTAGATATTCTATTTAGCACATAGCAAACAGTTAATAAAATTTCTCCCCACTAATGGGAAGCAGCACTAGAGTTTAATAAAATTGTAACAATTGATTCAGTAAAAGTTATATTTTTTCTTTTAGATTTTTCATTCATTTTAGGAGAATAAGGTGTAGTTTTTTAATGAATGATTCCATGAGTTTTATAAAAAAAATTTGAAAATAATGGAATCATATTCAGTGTCTCTAAAACTAAAAAATCTTTTTTATTTTTCTGTTAAGTTGATTTTCAATTTTAGTCATAAATATTTTAAACATGTCAAACGCTTCCCTTTTATTTTTCATTAGATATACATAAGTATGATCTAAACAGCCATCAATAAAAGTTACAAAATAACGTTTTTTTCATTTCTTGTTAAAATACCATCAAGTTCACATATGTCACAATGTATTAAGTCTAAAGGTTCATATTCTCTAACTACTGATTGATGTGAAATTTTTGTTATTTTAGTTTGACTACAAAAGTCACATTTTTCAAAATCATTCAAATATAATTTAGGAATTAGTTCTGAGGTACTCATGTTCTTGATTATGCATTTATTAACATGACAAAGTCTAGTGTGCCAAATATTAAAAGAACTCAACATATAAGCAAAAGAAAAAGCTTTATTAATTTCAACATTCAATTTAAACATGACATCAGTGGCATGCCCTTTTCCAAGAAAAATATTATTTTTAGTTATTGTATACAAATAAGCCCCTATAGTGTGAGTAAACCCAACTTTGTTGAGAAGGTATCCTAAAACTAAGTTTTTTATCATCTCTAGAGTATGGAGGACATCCTTCAAGATGAAAGTCTTTTCAGAGGTAAACATAAATTTCACCTCATTAGTATTAGTAAATTTAGTGGAGTTGGAGTCGTCCACCAATATTTTCTTATCCTCAGACACAAAATAGGACTTTAACTTGTCATGATTATAGAAAACATGGCGAGAAGCACCAATGTCCACCCACCACTTCTCAGATCCAATAACAAAGTTGATTTCAAATATCATAGCAATAAGTTGATCTTCGGTAAGGTTATCTTGCTAGGTAGGACAATTCCTAGTCCGACAGTTCCTAGCCAATGGGCCAGGCCTATTACAACTATAACACATGAATGTGTTATTTTTTGAGGGGGTTTAGGTCTATTATGTGGATGATTATTTCTTTTTTTATTTTGGTTGTTATGCTTCTAGTTATTATTATGATTCTGAGTTTTCATGTTTCTTCCTTTAGGTTTCAAAATTACAAAGGTGAATTTCTTATTGACACTTTTGTTTGAGACAATGAGTACTTCATCTTTTTTATCTTGTTTTCGGGCTTATTCCTCTATTTTTAGATGGGTTATTATACTTTCTAAAGAGAATTTCTTAGTTTTATGACTAAGTGCATTCTTAAAATCTTTCCATGTAAGGGTAATTTATCTATAATAACAATAGCTTGAAATTATTCATCTAAAGTTATACTTTCAGAAATTATTTCATGTGTTATCTTCTACAATTCATATGATTGAGCTTCCACAAATTTGGCATCAATCATTTGGTACTTTATGTATCTACTGACATCATTCTTCTTTGTTACAGCTTCCTTAATGTCACACTTCTTTTGAAGTGCATCCCAAATTTCCTTAACTTACTTATCAGAATTATAATAGTCATACAAATCATCAGCTAAACCATTAAGAATAAATATTTTTCATAGAAAATCATTTTCCATCCAAGTGTGTAAGTCCTTGGTTGTAGCTTCAGTAGAAGGATTAGGCAGTGTTGGGTTTTCAACAATAAGAAGAGAAGCGACATTTATCATGGTTAAGAAAAATAACATCTTTTGTCTCCATCTTTTAAAGTGTAGTCCGTCGAAATAAAACGGTTTTTTGAGATAAATGGTTATCATTTTAGTAGATATGGTAGATAGAAAATGTCTTAAAATTTTGTTTCAGGTTTGTAAAAACAAGTTAAGAACAATATTACCAATATACTAAAATATATTGTTTGGGTTGAGTCGTAGACTAAATCGCTCTCTTTAAGATGTTTTGTGGCTCTACCCAAATTTGTACAAGCAAACACATCATCGTCGTTCCCAGAATAAAGTAACCCAGAATATTTTTTTCCTTGTCTTAGAGCTTCAATGCATTGATAAAGTTTGGAATGCTAAACTTCTAAAGTATTTATGTTGCTTGAAAAACCTAATAAAAAACAATTTTAAATTTTCTTTTCTTGGGTTTGCTATGAAAAGCAATTTTTTTAGTTGTATATTAAAACTGAGAGTTATGGCACTCTTTTATAGCTGAAAAATATGAACGTTAATGTTCACAAAATAACGGTCACAAAGAAAATGATCACTAAATAACAATCACATTATGGGTGATGTAATTTGGATAAGAATGGAATTTCTAACTATTGGAAAAAATAGTTTTAATAATGAATTGTTTTCTAAAAATAAAGTGCCACCTCAACACACGCACACAAACTCGGACTTGGTTCAACATGGCACGGATGGTGGCAGCGATGCTCGTGTGTGGAACCACAATTGCCTAGGTCATTTTCCCTTCCACAAAAGTGGATGTCCCTTCAAGCCCAATCCCAATTATAATTCTTTCTCCATTTAAACACCTCCTAAGAGATGTAAACTAGCAATGTGGGATAAAATTTTAAGAGAGTAAAATTTAGCACTTATTACCATCATTTTTTATTCAAATTCATTCTATTTCCAACATAAAATCTAGGTGCCTACTTATATGGGTAGGCATAAGTTGGTTGGTTAGTTTTGAGTCATCTTATATGCTGATTTTATCTTGATAGTTTTGAAAAACCCAAAATCTTAACCAATCTATTATCTCCTAAAAAATCAACCTTCAAGCAAACTTATAAGGTCACTTTGAAGGTGGTTGGCTTATCGATTTTGGATCTATAATCATAACATGAGGCCCAATTGAACATGACTCTAATGTAATATTCAATGATGAAATCAACTTTACACCTTGCTAAAGTTAATATCTCCTTGTATACTAAGTGAAGAAGAAACAAAAGATAAAAGCCTAACTTCATTGTTGTCACTTCTTAGTCCTTACCAATAGGATTTTTCCAATTTTGAAGGATACAAGAGAGAGCATTTCAATTCTTTGATGATTAAGATAAATTGTTAAATCCTTTTCTTCATATTACTAGAATAACTATATTCAATGCAAACAAAACTGAGTCTATTATGATTAAATGATGAAATTCTAGTTACATATAAAGCTGCAATATATATTCATATTATTTTTTTATTTTTCTTTTATAAGAAACATATATTGATAATGAGTAAGACTTGAGTGAGATATTTAGAAAAATCTGAGAGGTAAAAGTAAGAGTTATGTTTAAAAAGGAGTATATTTTATATATAAGAATCATTAAAAAATATATTTAAAAATTAATATGTATTAAAAGTAGAGCCTCATTTCGGTTTTGAAAGGTTTTTTAATTTTCGAACCTCTAACTGATCTAATAAATTTGATTTTGATATTTTTGGAACTTATTTGGACTAACCAACCTCCAAAAAAAAATATAAAGTTTCGATTTAGACTTGGACTCGGATTGGTTAATCTATTTAAAAAAATGCCCATTTGACATGTCTACTTGTTTGCATCAACTGCATTCATACAAAACATTATCTTCTTAACCTTTGTTTTTCTTTCCTTAAAACCAAAAAAGGCTTTAGTCCCTACAGCTTTAACAAATCATTTAAAGACTGAAGCATCACCTTCACAACATGTTTTTGAAATGGACAAGTAATTTGATATTTAATTTGTACATGACACAATCCTCATGTATTGGAGGCTTATCGTCAATAAATATATTGGGCAAGTAATTTGCCATTTCTTTCCAATTTTGGCATGATCTTGATATGTGAAGTCATGTTTGTGTCCCTTCTAGATTCACAGCATTGATTGCTGCTGTGTAAATTTGATATTGCATCTTTACTTGTTAAGAATCTTTAAGTTTGCATTATTATTAAGTGGCTTCCTTCTGCTTCCCAAATGGTTAATGCATCTGACTTTTCATTGATGACTTGGGGATTGGGCAAGTCCTTAATCGTAACCCATATAACAGGAAATGCGATGTGTACAGTTTCGGAATATGCTTGTGGGAGATATAATGCTGTGACATGCCGTATCCTGACCTTAGTTTCTCAGAAATAACATCGGCAGTTGTTCGCCAGGTAGATAATATCATGTGTTTGGAATGTGCTTACCGTTTTAAAGGACATTTTAAATCCAAAATTGACGCATTTGAAAAATGTGAAATTTTCATCAATTTCTAACATTATTGTGCTACTTGGACTTAAATGTCCCAATTTTTGAAATAAAGACACTTGATCGGTCCCTCACCTTTAAAAAAATTGCAAAAAAATCACTACTCCTTGTAATTGTTGTTATATATATATATATATATATCACTACTCATTGCACTGAATTGTATTCATTCTCAAAATTCATCATATCAACTCTTTCTAAAATCTTAAAAAGTGGAAGAAAAATATTGAAAGTTAAAAATTTGAAATTACAGAACCTGAGACCAGAGATACCAAGATGTTGCCCAAGCGCACTGGCAAATGTAATGAAACGATGCTGGGATGCTAATCCGGACAAGCGGCCAGTGATGGATGAGGTGGTGACCATGTTGGAGGCAATTGACACATCAAAGGGTGAAGGTATGATTCCCGGCGATCAGTACCAGGGTTGTTTATTGAGGTACTGATTGGAAAGAATTTTAACTAGAAGATTTAAAAAAGAAATGTTTAACATTATAAATTAAAAAAGTTAGTTAACTGCTTGTTCTTGGTAACTTGTTAAATATCTCTTTAAAGTATATGAGTTTAATTTTAAATATATATTATATTTTTTTTATTAAACTTAAATTATGAATAATTATTCATCATTTTTTATTATTTTTGTATATATATTTATCTCATTTAAATCTATTAAAAATAAATAAGATATCTTAATTAATATCGTCTAATTATTTAAAAATTAATGAATTAAATCATAAATCTAGTTAAAATCTAATCATAATTTAAAACTCTAACTACAAGTACTCCAATTACAGCTAAATATCATTTAGTTAAAACTATGCCACGTGAAAGTATGTCCATAGAATTGCTAAATTAAATATATAAAAGATTCAACAGTCCAGTCTAACCAGTGTGAAATTCTTACAAACCAAATCGAAATGAAATATTGCATCAAACAAGACCCAACTATCTGTTGCAATCCAGTTTTATAATTCCATCCCCTAGATCACATTACAAAATTGGTTTCTCAAAACTCATTAGCAATCACATGTTCTACGTTGTTTGTTATATTTTCAAAGATGAAACCCACCTCAATTAGATGTTATTTACAGAAACTTACAAGTACAACTAGAATACCATCAGGTTAATAAGGTTACATAACCATTCCTTCAGTATAAAATCAAAACAAAAGACTATGACCGACTATGACCCTTGCTATCATTCTTTAAAGTCAGTGTGACCACACCATGATGTTTTTGACCATAGTTATGGCTGAAACAGCTGAGAACCGGGAGAAACTTTTTGAAGTTCCAACAAGTTTTCAACCAGAACAACCTTAGCAGAAGTCAAAGTTTCTTTTGCTTTAAAGCCCTGCCACTAATTAGATGCTGAAAAATGTTCTCTGGTCAGATGCTGATACTTCAATAGCAACTGGAAATTTATGGATCCCGTATTGCCATATAGAAAAATACCCATCTTCTTGGCTGCGCACAGCAATATCTGCTGCATCTTCATTTGAAGGTGCGGTGAAACTTCACTTTTCGAAAGAATGCTAGTGGATAGCGGAAGCAAAATTGATTCAACCTTTATGATAAGTACTGCAGGAAGGAGGATGCCAATATGCAGAGCAAGGCAGACTTATGGCTCTAGTGCTCACATAGAAAGAAGATGAATCAAAACATTTTATGTCTAACATGGTCTCTTGGGCTAAACAACTTGTCCTACAAAAATAACATTTCCGAAGCAACATATCATCAGCACAATAGCCATAAATTCCCATTCCTTTTCTTTCTTTAAAATGTGCATACTTTCTGAACTAATGGTTATAATCTAAGTTTGGAATTCAAATTTAATCAAAATTCATGGTATTTATATGTTACCATTAGGTTCATTGCAGAAAGAACTTGCGTGGAGGCTGACACATTGGTATCATATGAATTCCGAACAAAGGGGTGCTCAAGTAGCTTACTAGCTGATGGACGCTCTGCAGGATTCCTCCGGAAGCAACAATTTAAGAAGTCCTTTCCTTCTGGAGACAACGTTTCTGGTATAGATGGAGTTCTATTTAAAACCTTGAACATAGCTTGAGGCTGACGTAACAAAAACAAGGTAAAGCTCTAGAGTTATTTCAAATGAATCCACATTGTCAATTTAGATACACAAAAAAATTAAAAGGGATGCAAGGGAAGCATGCCAGATTGACCGTATAAATTATATGATCAAGGACCAAAGATGTAGACAAAAATATAGTATAAGAACATAAAGAAAACAAATAATATATAGTTATCTGTCCACCTAAATCATTCAGATTAGAGATATTAGCAACTATTGAGAAATTGTTGAAAAGGTAGATGACAATATTGATACAGGAGAAACCCAACCCATAAGTACATAATAACAATGCAGTAAAGAGAACGCTTGACCCATTTGATCAATATTACTTGCATCCTGGGGATTAAGAACGGTATTAATCCCAGAAACACATTTTTGTTCAGTGACTGTTACGGTGATGTGTTTCTTCTATTCAGTAAATCACTAAGGACTACATACATGACAAAAGTAATAAGACCTGAGAACCAGACTACACTGTCAGATCTGTTCTGCAGATGTACAACGTAAACATTCTCAAGGAATTAGTACTACAAACCCCAACTTCTTAAAAAGAAAAAATTATTTGGCAACGCAGTCATTCTTTGTTAAGAAAAAACTCACTTCCATTTTCATTGTTGTAAACAATATGAAAATTGACCCCAATACTGTGGAAAATAAACTCAAATAAAAAAACGGACAGATTTTAAGACAGTATTGAATGAGGAATTGAAGTGGCAATTCCAGATCATTTTGAGCAAATGAAGAGTCTAATTCGTGTGTTTTTAAGTCTAGTTTTTAATGGTGAAGGTTTCAGGTCATTTGGTATTACCTACAATAAGTTATGGAAGTTTTAGCAAGGAAGGGTCAGAATTTACTAAAAACGGACAGACAGTTTTGAATGAGGAATTGAAGGGGCAATTCCAGATCGTTCTGAGCAAATGAAAAGTCTAATTCGTGTGTTTTTAAGTCTAGTTTTTAATGGTGAAGGTTTCAGGTCATTTGGTATTACCTACAATAAGTTATGGAAGTTTTAGCAAGGAAGGGTCAGAATTTACTGTTTTGTTTAAAGCTGTTTTTTTTAATACGAATTTTAAGAGTCTTGTTTAGGTCTATAAATAAAGTTGTATTCTTTTGTAAGTAGGCAAGAAGAGAGAAATAAAAGAGTGTTTGATTAGTAAGAAAGAAAAAAAAATTGTTTTTGTCTCTCTTCCCTCCACCAAAATAGTTATAAAATATCAACAAACTGGTATCAGAGCCGATGGCGAATGTGATGGGACAAATGCCGCTACCACGACTAACGAAGGCGAACTACGAGAACTGGAGCATTCAAATGAAAGCTCTTCTCGGATCGCAAGATGCGTGGGAGGTGGTCGAAGAAGGTTTCAAAGAACCAACAAATACCACGGGATATACGGCGGCTCAAAACAAGGCGTTGAAAGAGGAGCGATCAAAGGATAAGGCGGCACTATACATGTTGTTCCGAGCCGTTGACGAGTCGGGCTTTGAGAAGATTGCCGAGGCAACTACTTCAAAAAAAGCGTGGGACATTTTAGAAAAAGTGTTCAAAGGAGCCGACCGAGTAAAGCAAGTAAGACTCCAAACTCTACGCGGCGAATTGGAGAGTATGAAGATGAAGATGTCAGAAGGTGTATCCGACTACATCTCGCGTGTGCAAACAGTGGTGAATCAACTAAAACGAAATGGAGAAATTCTAACTGATGCAAGAGTGGTGGAGAAAATTTTGCGGTCATTAACCGAGAATTTTGAGAATGTCGTTTGTGCAATTGAGGAGTCGAAAAATCTGGAGGAGATGACCCTTGATGATCTCGCTGGTTCTCTTGAGGCGCATGAACAGCGGAAGAAGAAGAAGAAGAACGAGTCGCTTGAGGAAGCACTGCAAGCCAAGGTATCTATCAAAGATGAAAAGGTACTCTATACTCAAAACTTTCGTGGTAGAGGGCGCGGCCGTGGAGGTCGCAGTAATGGTCGCGGTGGTGGAGGCCGCGGTCGAGATGCACACTATGAGGAGAAGGGGCAGTCAAGCCAACAAAATTGGCGAGGTAGAGGACGTGGTCATGGGAGAGGCGGCCGGTCAAATCATTCAAATGTTGAGTGCTACAACTGTGGCAAGCATGGGCACTACGCAAAAGAGTGCAAATCAAATATCGAATGCTATAATTGTGGCAAGCATGGGCACTATGCAAAGGAGTGCTATTCTGAGAAAAAGGTAGAAGAAAACGCGAATCTAGTCGCGAAAGAGGAGACAAGAGAAGATGGTGTTCTCATGATGGCCTACAAAAATACCATTCTCGACAGTGACACGGTGTGGTATCTCGATACCGGCGCTAGTAATCATATGTGCGGGCACAAACACCTCTTTGTGGAGATGCAAGAGATAGAGGTTGGGCACGTGTCATTTGGAGATGCGTCAAAGATTCAAGTGAAAGGTCAAGGTACAATATCATATTTGCAAAAGAATGGTTTAAAGGGATTAATTGAGAATGTTTATTATGTACCTGATCTCAAGAGCAACATCCTGAGCATGGGACAACTCATGGAGAAAGGATACTCGGTGTTTATGAAAAATCGAGTATTACAACTAAAAGATAAGAAAGAGCGAGTAATAGCACGAGTTGAGATGGCGAAGAATCGAATGTACAAAATCAACCTGTGTTATGTGCGAGAAAGGTGTTTGCGAGTTAATGTAGAAGACAAGGCGTTCCTGTGGCATTTGCGATATGGTCATTTGCACTATGGTGGTTTACAAAAATTGTCGAAGAAAGGAATGGTACATGGGTTACCCGAGATTGACTACATCGAGAATTTTTGCGAGGAGTGTGTACTCGGGAAGCACTCGAGACACTCATTTCAGAAGAAGGCAGAATACCGAACAACAGATCATCTCGCATTAATACATACCGACATTTGTGGGCCAATCACTCCTGAGTCATTCAGCGGTAAAAAATATTTCATTACTTTTATCGATGACTATTCCAGAAAGACTTGGGTTTATTTCCTGAAAGAAAAATCTGAAGCATTTGAAGTGTTTAAAAAGTTCAAAGTAATGGTAGAGAAGGCAACTGGCAAGTTTATTAGAGCTCTACGTTCTGATCGAGGTGGCAAATACAACTCGACAGAATTTGCGAGATACTGCGCAGAATATGGAATAAGAAGGTTCCTAACCGCACCGTACTCTCCTCAACAAAATGGTGTGGCAGAGAGAAAGAATCGGACCATTCTCGACATGGTTCGATCAATGCTGAAAAGTAAGAAGTTGCCAAAAGAATTTTGGGCGGAAGCTGTGCAATGCGCAATTTATGTGCAAAACCGATGTCCACATGCGAGTTTAGAAGATAAAACTCCACAAGAAAATTGGAGTGGTAGAAAGCCGACAGTCTCACACTTCAGAATATTCGGTAGTGTGGCTTTTGCACACGTACCGGATCAGCGAAGAACAAAGCTAGAAGATAAGAGCAAGAAATTTGTGTTCATTGGTTATGACGAGAAGACTAAAGGTTTCAAGCTTCTCGATCCAATAAACAAGAAGGTAATAATAAGCCGAGATGTTAAGGTGAATGAAGCAAGCGAGTGGGACTGGAAAAACTCTTCCGAGGTGATAGTAGAAAGGGGAGAATCATCAACCACATCAACAACAAACCTCGAGATCGAGATAGCAAGAAGCCCTCAAACAACTGATAATGAGGAAGAGCCAAGACAACCAAAAATGCGAAGCATGCAAGATTTGTACGACTCAACAAGTGAGGTACATTTAATTTGTCTTTTGGCGGATGCCGAAATAATTACATTTGAAGAAGCGGTACGGAATGAGAAGTGGCAAGCAGCCATGGATGAAGAAATAAAAGCAATTGAGCGAAACCGAACTTGGGAGTTGGTTGAATTACCAAAAGGATGTCAGCCCATAGGAGTAAAATGGGTATACAAAAAGAAGATGAATGCTCAAGGCGAGATAGAGCAGTACAAGGCAAGGCTAGTTGCAAAGGGCTATCGACAAAAGGCGGGGATAGACTATGATGAAGTCTTTGCCCCAGTTACAAGAATGGAGACGATTCGCCTTCTCATTGCTCAAGCAGCTCAATTCAAATGGAAAATTTTTCAAATGGATGTCAAATCAGCTTTTTTGAATGGTGTGCTAGAAGAAGAGGTGTATGTAGAGCAACCACCCGGGTACACAAAAATTGGGGAAGAAAAGAAGGTGCTGAAATTGAAGAAGGCACTTTATGGACTAAAGCAAGCACCTCGAGCTTGGAATACCCGCATCGACACTTACTTCAAGAAGAACGGGTTTACTCAATGCCCATATGAACATGCTTTGTACGTGAAGAAAGAAGAAGGTAACTTGTTGTTTGTAGCTCTTTATGTTGATGATCTTATATTCATAGGGAATAATGAGGAGATGATAAAAGATTTTAAAGAGGCTATGACTCGGGAGTTCGAAATGACAGATTTGGGTTTGATGAAATATTTCCTTGGTCTGGAGGTTAGACAAGAAAATACTGGGATTTTTGTATCACAAGAAACATATGCAAAAGAAATTCTAAAAAGGAACAAAATGGAGAAGTGCAACCCGGTATTGACACCAATGGAACCTGGGGCTAAACTTTCTAAGTTTGACGGTGGAGAACGAGTAGATGCGACCAAATACCGAAGTTTGGTGGGAAGTCTGCGTTATCTCACATGCACGAGACCAGACATATCTTACAGTGTTGGAGTGGTAAGTCGGTTCATGGAAGAACCAGTCTATACACATTGGAAAGCATTGAAGAGAATTCTGCGATATATCCGAAGTACAGAATCACTCGGATTATTTTTCTCGAGAACAGAAGAGTATAAACTGGTGGGATACTCTAATAGTGACTGGTGCGGAGACATAGATGATCGAAAGAGTACATCGGGATACGTATTCTTTATGGGAGACACAGCGTTCACATGGATGTCGAAAAAACAACCCATCGTGACACTCTCGACATGCGAAGCAGAATATGTGGCAGCATCATGGTGTGTGCGACATGCAGTTTGGCTAAGGAAACTTTTAAGCGAGTTGAATCTCAGACAAGAAGAAGCAACCGAGATCCGAGTTGATAGCAGGTCGGCAATTGAACTCGCAAAGAATCCAGTACATCACGAAAGGAGCAAGCATATCGATGTGAAATTTCATTTCATTCGAGAACAAATCCGGGAAGGGAGTGTGAAGTTGAATCATGTAGCAAGTCTTGATCAAGTAGCCGACATGTTCACAAAGCCGTTACCCACGGTTTTGCTGGATAAATGCAAGATGGCAGTAGGCATGAAGGATGGAAGAAATTTGAGTTTAAGGGAGGAATTTGTGGAAAATAAACTCAAATAAAAAAACGGACAGATTTTAAGACAGTATTGAATGAGGAATTGAAGTGGCAATTCCAGATCATTTTGAGCAAATGAAGAGTCTAATTCGTGTGTTTTTAAGTCTAGTTTTTAATGGTGAAGGTTTCAGGTCATTTGGTATTACCTACAATAAGTTATGGAAGTTTTAGCAAGGAAGGGTCAGAATTTACTAAAAACGGACAGACAGTTTTGAATGAGGAATTGAAGGGGCAATTCCAGATCGTTCTGAGCAAATGAAAAGTCTAATTCGTGTGTTTTTAAGTCTAGTTTTTAATGGTGAAGGTTTCAGGTCATTTGGTATTACCTACAATAAGTTATGGAAGTTTTAGCAAGGAAGGGTCAGAATTTACTGTTTTGTTTAAAGCTGTTTTTTTTAATACGAATTTTAAGAGTCTTGTTTAGGTCTATAAATAAAGTTGTATTCTTTTGTAAGTAGGCAAGAAGAGAGAAATAAAAGAGTGTTTGATTAGTAAGAAAGAAAAAAAAATTGTTTTTGTCTCTCTTCCCTCCACCAAAATAGTTATAAAATATCAACAAATACACTCCTAGATCTGAATTGAAATTGCATTAGAAACTATAAGTTGAAAGAGAAACGTACTTAAACTTTCTTAACAGCTTATATCTGTAATAAATAAAGAACTGACAAGTTTGAGCAAGGACTTACCCCAGTAAATTCACTCCAAGGAGGTCTCCCATTTAGCATCTCAATTATTGTACAGCCCAAGCTCCAAATATCAACAGCCAAAGCAAGATCAGGATTTGCATGTTTCTGAATAGCAGCTTTTATGACCTGTAGACATGTAACCAGATATGACGTTTAACAAAATGCCATTCACAAAATTACATGTTATTGTGATATGAACTGTACCTCTGGAGCCATCCAGTATGGACTGCCCTTTAAAGAAAGATCGTATGACTGTCCTGTAAGCTGTTCACAAACAAAATTTACATATAAGAAACTACAGATGATGTTAATAAAAGCCAATTGATAATGAATTTTTAAAACTAAGATCATCTATCTGGATTGCTTAGAAATAAATTTATCAAGAAAATATGTTAAAAACAGATGGTATTCACTGATTAATAAGCATCAGAATTGAGAAAAATGCATTAAAATGTTTAAGGAAATTGTAAACTTACAAGCTTAGCCATCCCAAAATCTGCAAGTTTTACAACACCTGTTGCATCAACAAGCAAATTTGCCCCTTTAATATCCCTGCAGACGTAACCAACCAAACCATTTCCGAGTAAGTTGTTTTAAGTTTTAGCCAAAAAAATCCCCAGCATAGCTATGCATGGTTAATTATAAAATGGGGGAGGGGAACATTTGTTCCTCGAAGTTACCATATAACTCTCTGACATGAAATTACAGCTGTAAAGCATAAGTTTTAATATTTGTTGAGTTTTGGCATCAAATATGGTAAAAAGTAAAATATAAATGGAGAAGTTACATGACACAATATTCTATGTTATGGAGCTTCATTTATAAATCACCTGTGGATCGTCTTCATGCTGTGCAAGTAAGCCAGTCCTGATAGAATATGGCGAGTGAAATTACGAACTATAGATTCTGTAATAGCTCCACAATGATCACGAACATAGTTATTGATTGATCCAGGATATACATACTCCAAATATATGTAGAAGTGGTCATCAATCTGGACATAAATAATGTTCAGTTTTAAGCAAACTTACAGACTTGGAATATAGAAAATAAGACTAACTCAATAAAAATAAAATAAAAAAGAACTAAGGATTCACTTACTGTTTCGCTACCATAGTACTGCACGATATTTGGATGCTTTAAATGACTGAGAACTTTAATTTCCTGATGCAAGTAACAAAGCAACAACTGTAATGCCCAATAAAATTCTTTAGATAATTTCCAATAAGCAGTATGGACTCAATTATATAAAAGAATTATATGTTTCAATGAAGCATTTTTCAGGTCATATGATTGAATGCATCTTCCCTGTTGCTGTTAGACTAATTTCCATTCTTCTTTCCTTAAGTTTTTTTTTATTCCTTTTAGAGAAAATAAGTATGTAGACTATTACATTTTAAAATTACTCCAAATTTATTTAGAAAATAAATCAATAAGGAAGTAACCTGCTCCAATTGCTTTATACATTCAACACTCTTGGGATCATCAGGAATAAGATCCACTTCCTTCATTGCACATAAGGCCCCAGTCTCTCTTTAAATGGATGAGAAGCATTGAAGTAAATTAAATTTGATTGACTCAAAAGTAAATATATCAAAATCAATAGACTTAGAGACACTTGCACACCTATTGGTTGCAAGATAGACAGTTCCAAATGTACCACATCCTATACGTTTTCCTTTTTGCCATTGCCCTTTCGTCATGGATGCGTATGGGCTTCCCACAATTTGATGTGTTTGAGTTGAACTTGATGGTGATGCCACCATAGCTCCAGGAGGTAGGGGCAAAGGGTAGGCATTGACATGGGAATAACCTTTGGGCCTCTTCAGTGAGTTCTCTGGGAATGATTTATTATGGGTGTGAAGTGAAATTCCCTTTGGACTTTTTGCAGTGCAACAGGGACTTTTGTTTGGAGGGCCATGAAGTGGAGAACGTTCTGCACTGTGTACAGATTTCCTTGGAGACAAGTTAGCTGAACAACTAGTGTGCCAGTCCTGGCATTCTCGAGGAACCACATGAGTGGGGAAAAAGACATCTCCGCCATTTGATTTACGAGGGCTAACAGCAGGACTTGAGAAAACGCTTGTTGGAGCACTTCTAGAGGTAACATTTAACCTCAAGCTGTAATTTACACGTTCAATGTTTCGTTCTTGTGAAGTTACCGTATCGTAGATGCTGGACTGATTGTTTGAAGTAGTGGAAACATGAGAAGGCAACGCATCACTAGCATTTAATCCTTTTGAACTGACAGTAGCAGCTGTACGTAAAACACCATTTGCTGAAATGGGCAAAGTCCGAGCTTTCAGCTGCAAGTTGTGGTTACAACTTCCATTGTTTCCGTCTTTAGAGAATCCGCTATGGTAATTGCATGGGAATTTTTCTGAACTCAGTAAAAAATGATCTGCATTCTTCCTAATTGTAGGAGAGGAAAATCACAACAATGGATCGACGTCGTGATAGAAAGAAAGACATCAAGCATGTATATTCAAACAAATCTCACGAGTTTATGTAACAAATATACATATTGCATGATATCAGATAAGTATTGAAGGGGAAAAAAAATTCTGATTCTAAACCAAGGCATAGCAAATTCATCAACCAGGTAAATGCTATCCACTTAAGGGTCTTACGCCTAGCAAATTAATACCCAGTTAGCAAATTAGAGACTGAAACATGACAATGCAAAATGATTATATAATAACAAATAAGATTGGCAGTTCAGATTCCCCCGAACACCAGTAGAAAATGCCTACAGATCATATAGTCTATGAGAGAACTGAAAACAATATTAGGAAAACAATAAAAATAGCATGCTTAAAACTTATAATTACAAAAATAACAACTGTAATGTCGAAAATAATTTAATTGAACCACTGTTATTATAGTGTTATATTTATTTTTATATGTTTTATAACATTTTTTTTTAATTTCCCAACCACTATTTTCATATTAAAAAATACCATATTTAAGCATATAGCTAAATCATCACTCAGCACAATGCGCACACACGAGTAAAGACTTTTCTTAGGCAAGAACATGTATATACAGTCATCCTACTACATCTCCAAAATCAATACCTAAAAATGCATGATATCAACAATTTCATGTCAATATTTAATAGAAGATAACAAGTTTCAGGAAGAAAAAAGAAGAAGAAGAAAGGAGATAAAATAGAAAATACCTAAATAAGAACTTAACCACATTAATTTGAATAAGTTGAGCTCGCAAGAAAAGAAAAACAAGGAAGCTCACCGCCAAACGGGCGAGCCCGAGCCTTCTCTAGACGTAGAATCGGCTCTTCTAGGCAAAGAAGCTTCCGGAAGGGGCAAGGGTTGAGGTACAGCAGAGGATGACCAGTGATCAGACCCAGTAGACGCTAAAACCGACTTCAATTTTCGGGCGAAATCGGGAGAACATGGCGAAGAACGAAAACGGTGAGAAGAGTGGAACCCAAGGTCTTCATCACTAACATGTCGAAGCTTCCTCTGCCTCGTGAGCCGCCGCTGAGAATGCGAATACCCATGATTATGAAAGAAGTCATCAATTTTGTTATTCCCCTGTTTCAAAACAGAAACAGAGGGAGAAGAAGGTGAAGCAGAGGCTCTGTAGGAAGGGGAAGGCATTGGAGGCAGGTGAGTTGAGCTTGTTGATTGTCAGTTAGGCTCTGAAAGCAAGAGAATTCCGAACCGTTGGACTTGGCAACGAGCCATCGGAAAAAAATAACAAAATAACAAAAGAAAGAAACACCTTCGTTGTTTCTCTTTGCTTTCTTTTTGGTTTCTACTATTTGAGGGATAAAATCAATAATAACTTGAATTGTTGTATGTATATTTTTTTAAAATAATAAAACGGTACAATATTAATTTTTCGTAATTAATAATAATCATTATAAAAATAAAAAGGTTTAACAAAAATTGTAAAAATAAAAATAATAATAAACAAAATTTTAATTAAACAACTTTGATTAAAAATAAAAACATTATTCCTTTTCAAAAAGCAATAGCAATAATGGGTAACAACTTATCCTTAGTTACAGTGAAAAATAACCATTATTTTAAGAATAAATTTATAAAAACATGATTAAATTATTACATTTATTTTATTAATATTATTGAATTATTTTTTATCTTATTTATATCATTTAACTCATAAAAATTTTATTTATACTTTTTTAATCTCCCTCAACAAATATCATAAGTAAATGATAAATTTAAAATAACATATATTTAAGTAATATTTAAAATAAATTATTATTATAAATATACCAATTAAACATGCACATGTGATTCATTCAGTTTTGAGCTCCCATTTACAAGCTATATCACCGTAAACATAATAACTGAAATTAACAATGCAATACAAAATCCAACTTTATATTCCTTTCATTTAAGATTATAAATGTTGATTATTTTTATTGATAAAATAGTTTTTAGATATATTTTTAGTTTATAACTAAACACATATTGATCTATACATTTAATAACATATGTTTATAAATTTAAAATTATTTTTTGTATTAAAATATTAATTTAAATTTAAATTAATTTATAAAATTATTGAATTAGCGTGATGCCGAAAAAAAAAGAGTAGGAAATTTGTTTCCTCTTAATTGAAATTAGAGATTATATTATAAGAGTCAAAACGAAATTGGAGCGTGAAGTAATTCTTGAATAAAGTGTGTTACAGGGGCAAAGGGGTACATATGAACAGAGGAAACGAATCAACATCAGTTATTACGTATTCCAATCTTACACGCAGAGGTAATTAACATATAATTAATATAAGATGTGTTTATAAAAAGTTTAATAATTTTGAGGATTATAATATTTTTTTAATTAATGAATCTTTATTAATTAAAATATAATAAATTATATAGATTGTTTAATATCAAATTGATATTATATTAAATATATTTGATATTTTTATATTTATATAGTTTCTTCTTCGTTCGATTTTTATATGTTTAAATTAAATAATTTTATATGTGATAACAATTATTTGTTCTAATTATTAAATTTTAAAGAAATTATTTTTACTGGACTTATTTTTAATATTTTTACTCTAAAATTTGCTATTTGATTTGATTTAAATGACATATGTTTTAAATCATCTAATTAGGATTATTCATTATTAAATTTGTTTTAAAACACATATGGGCACTTGTAATTTTTTCTTAATCATTTTAGAGTTAACTTGAGAACGTATATGATTGGTTGGAAGATTATTGGAATGTTGGTCTAGAAACCGCTTATGCTAATTTCAGAAACTGTGAAAATAGAGCAGATACTCGTAAGTAAAATATATTGGGGCAGTATCATAGGGAGGATAGCATAAGACCAAGTTTGTACTTAAACATTTGATTTTGATAGTAGAAAGTTAGGTGGTCTGGTAGACCGGTGATTTTCCTCTTAGGTCATGGTTATGACCTAGGTTATTTCCACTTAAAAATATCATATGTTATTATTTTATTTCTGCATTTTATTCTTACACGTGATTGCATGTCTGGCCGCTTTATTTAGGCTATTAAGTTATAAATTGATAAAAATTAAAAATAACTTATTCATCCCCTCTAGGTTAATTAGGTTCATATCTTATTAACTTTCACTCTCCTCCGTATTAATTATTTTCAACAACCCAACTATAATCTCAACATTTCTCTAGACAGAATGGGGGTCAATCTATGAAAAACATTGCAAATTCTCTACATTGAAAAATAGATAATGGTAAGTCCTCAAATTTCAAGAATTTTTTAAAACTCTTTTCACTACAAAAAAACATACATTTTTATATCCATTGAAAGGACGGTTTAGGTTTCATGAAGTCCATGAAGTCCTCTTCATTGCCTCTTCTCTGTAGTCACACAATGTGGAGGTAAATTCTAAGCCATGGTGGTTCGAATGGGTACTAAGAACTAAGAAAATGGTGATGGTAGAATCTTAACTGGACAACTTGGGGAATAATGAAATTTGAGATGGGTACCAAATGTTGATATTTGAGGGAAAAGAACAACCATAAATTGGCACAAGTTTTGGGGATTATGGAGCTTAAAAATGAAGGAAATGGCTTCAGATGTGTTGTTGCAAAACATTCAACATTCTTTGATTTTTTCTGTTTTTAGATATGCTAATATTAAAAAAGATAACATGCCCTTGTTAATATGACACATATTAGTTCACATGTCTTTGATAATTTCATAAGTTTTGGACTTATAGTTCCATTTTTAATAGTTATTGGACTTCTAGTATCTCACCCAAAAGTAAATAGACTTTTGTGGCCTTTTGTCAAAGTTAGTGTACCATTGTTATTATCATTTTTTCTTTCATTTTTATACAAACATGAGTCTAGTTTCTTTATCTGTATTTTCTTATTTATTAGTTTTATAAATGTTATAAACAAATATTAAGAATTCAAAATCCTTAATTAACTTAGAATTATAATCATCATACCTGAATGTAATGGATCCACCTCAATCTTTCCTTCTATTGTTCATCTTCTTGTATTACACCCGATATGCCTCAACTTGTTCTAGCCTTAAACTCTCCTGATAATGGCTAATCTCTTACATTTGCACATAATATGGTGTCCAGTATAGAGTTACTAGAGAATAGAAAAGGAGTGACTGCAATCCATTTTATTGATAATATTAATAATTATTACAATCAATAAATTCAAATAAGAACCTTGAAGAGATTCTTAACCGCTTATAGTTTCTAGATACATATTTTCTAGATGAATAATTTTAGAGTAGAAATTTGTTATTGGAGAAGTTGTGTCCAACTAAATAAAGGAAACCAAAGGTGATTCCAAAACGAGGGTTCCTTTTAAAGAATAAGGAATCCCTATTTATAATAGTAGGAAATTACTGGTCATCTTACTTTAATAATTCTCACCTAACTTTCTTGTTTTAACGTTTTAATGTGGATTCGACATCTTTATTCTTCTTTGTTGATTTCTACCAATAATCATTTTGATGACACATTACCATCTTCTCAATATCTAATGCATTTGTAATCCTTAATGATTTTCTTAGCATAAAAACAAAACATTTTTCTTATTTTTTTTATAGATTTTCATATTATTACTGTTAAATTTTATTTCAAACTTATTGATTTTCTCACTATCTTTTTCAATGAAGGTCATATTGCTATGGAAAGTGATTATAATTTTACTAGTCGAGTAATTTACCTTGAGTTCAGAAGAGTTGTCAATTTTTCTAAGTTCATGATAAATTTAACTTAGCATTTGTCCTTCTAGAATACAAAGTTTGTATGCATTGAATTCCTTTTTTGGAATCACCTTTGGTTTTTTAACTTCTTAATTAGTGTTAGAAATCCCTAATTTGATAAAATGGTAGGAACTAATGCAACTTTCTTCAATCTAGTTCATGAGTGAACTGAAAAATCTAAGATAAACAAGTTTGTCAACTGTTCTAATCTTCTTTTTGAAGTTTTTGATAGCATTCTCAAAATTTTCAAGTAAATAATTTAACTCATTTAAATCAATTTTTGGATATAGGTTCTCAATTAAATCTACATAGAAAGCTTTATAAATGAAAATTAGATCAACTTCTTCAAGAATATTATATTTACTGCCTGTAGAGAATTCTTTTTCTGTAGTATAGAATTTTGTATCTTCGATATGTTCCTGAATAGATTTTTTGGCTAAGTTATAGAGATTCAATCATTATGATTTACTTAAGTTCCTGTAATGATCTTTTTGTTGTTCAAAAACCAATGTATTCATAAGGGATATTTTCCTGAATAGTATTGATGGTTGTACTATCTTTGTGGGAGAAATTTTTCTGAATAATGCTGGTGGTTGTACTATTTTTCCTAGGGTTTTCAACCTACTTCATGGTGATGGTTGTTGTTGTAATGTTACAAAGTAATTTTTAACTATATCTTCTTAAGTTAATAGTTTTGGTACTATAGAGTTTGTATAAATCCATTTGTCTTCTATTCTATCAGTGAAAGCTTTGTGAGTTATTCCACTAAATCTGATAATAGTTTTGCTTGCATAGGTCAGTTATTGTAAATTTTTGATTTTGGACCATTATAAACCATATAAGTCTTTTTTCTGGTCTTCTTTTTCTACTTCTTCAGCTCAAAATGATGTTTTCTTTTACGTTTCAAAAATGTTACTCTCTTTTAGTACTAATGACCTTAAAAATATATTCATCTTTGTCATCTACTTTTGCATTTAAAACTTCTCCCTAATATTCATATGAAACATCTATTTCAAATATCATTTTATCATCTGGACTTGGATGGTATAAAGTTAGTAAAGTTTTTACATAGGCTTTTACCTTGTCCATGTATAAAGTATCTTGCTCCATTCATTTTTAAACATTATATTTTTTTCAATTTTGTTTGTAAAGGTTTTTGCATTTCTGTAAGTTTTTTTATGTATGTTTCAGTATATGTTAAACATCTTAAAAATCTTTATAATTCATTTTTTGTCTTTTAATTCACTAGGAAATACTTAAATGTTATTTAGTATGTATTTTCCAAAAGTATAATGCCATTTTTTCTTACATTCTTGTGAAATATTAATAATATTTAAATAATATTTATTTAATTTATTACTAAAAACTAAAATATCGTCTATGTAAACACAACAAATATTTTTTAATTTCTTAAAAATATTGTCCATATATCTTTGAAAGATGCCTAAAGTTTATTTTAATCTAAATGATATAACAAGCCATTGGAATTATACTTAGATGAAGCTAAATGTTGTTAGTTTTTGAGATTGCTCATCAAGTCTTATTAGCCAAAATCTACTTTTACAATTAAAACTTACTAGATATTTCTTCATTTTTATTAATTATAATAATTTTTCTTTCTTCATATTAAAGTATATATTGTCAATAGTTTCTTTATTCAATGTTTTTATGTTTATTATTATTCTCTTTTTTCTCTTCTTTTTTCAGCTTTTTTTTCAACTAGAAATGCTAGACTACAATAATATGAATTACTTGGTATTATGACTTTTAGTTTCATAAGTACTTGAATTTGTTTTTTTTCAAACCCAATCATGTCTTTTGGGGAATAAATTATGAGTTTTATCCTAATAACTTTCTTAGGGTATTAATGTTTTATGCTAGCAATCATTTTAAATTTATTTATTTTTGGATCTAAAGGATTTATTGAACTTAATATATGTAATAGTTTCCTTATAAATATTAAAGCTTTATCTTCCTATATTTCATTAAGAAAAGTGTTTTATTTTCTTCCATTTCTAATAAATCTTTTTATCTAAATTAGGTTATTATTTGTGTATATCTCACCATGTTTTTGATTTCTATGTTGTTACATAAAATTTGAGTTTCATAATGTCAAAACTTTTCTTAGTTTTGACACATAAAAGGTTTACCATCAAGTATTAATCAACAAAATCTTAGTTTCATACTTGTTTTGTCTAAATATGGAATAAATAATATATATTGTTTTTAATATTAAAGATGCAAAAAGAAGGTATAATACATCATTAATTGACAAAAAAATTATTATCAATAAACTATCAAAAATCTCTCAGAAGAATAAAAGAAAAATTGGATGCATCTATTTAGGAGGAATGCAAATATTAATAAACATATTTTAGAGAATAATTGATATACTAGTAAAACTAACATTGTTAGACAATAAAATAATAAATAGTAAATATGTTTTATGATGAATGATCCATAGAAACTTAGGACACCATAAATTCAAATTTACCGTATACCTTAGGTTTGTCATCAATATTAATGACAAACATTCAAACCAATAATTAAGTTTAGCTTATGAATTTGAAAAATGAGATTTAATGAAAAAAATGAAATCATCCATTTTTAGTACACTACATAGTAGAATATTCATTAATAAACATCCAAAAAATTTAAATATATGGAAAAAATGAATTCATAAAAATAGATAAAACTTTCCAAGAAATTGGGTAAATAATAAAACCAAAAATATTAATAGATTTTAAAATATCTGTAGAGCAAAATTTAGATGTTAAGAAAAAACCTCTAATACTAGGAAGAAAAAGTAACATATCAAGATTTATGTTTATAGATTCTCAAGAAGAAATCTCTAACAAAGAGATGTGAAAAAACTAAAACCATAAGTTAAACAAATGAAAGATTAGGGAAGAAAATAATACCACTATTATCCCAATAATGTTTAAAAATAAATTACATAATATAGAATTAGATTGTAATGAAAGCCTAACAAGCATATCAAAAAACCAAATAGCTATAATGAAAGCTAAATTCTTTTAGCAAAAAAAAAAAAGATATAACACAAGAATCAAATATTCAGTATTTATAAGATATAAATGAAACACAAAAGAACTTCTTAAAGAAATGAGAAAATATGGGTCCTATAGTCCATTGTGTTTTATTAGCTTCCCTATATAAAACACGAAATCTATTTATTTTAGTTAATGTATTTGTTTTCATTTGTGTAAGATTGGTTACTGATGATAAGTAATGCATATGCACATATAGTTAGGTACACTTTGTATGTGACATACCACGGGGTTGATTTTCGTAGTGTGTATGCTAGGTTGATAGTTGTGTTTTTCTTTCGTTAGCTTGCTTATCGATATTGTTGTTGTTGTTCTTTCATTGTATGTGTGGGTTGATAAGCGAAAACCAACATCGTTGATTCTTGCCAATACTTTGGTTTTAATATTTATAAAACTCTCGCAAGTGCACGAATCATTTCATAGAAAATGATAAGTATACTCCCAAGGTCGATCTAAGGAAGGAATGTATGTGGTTTTTAATTTACTATTCAAACTTTTAAAAACGAAATTAAATCATAAACATCCTGTCACGATATTTTGGGGTTTTGTGTTTTTTAATCTACTTACATAAAAATAAACATAGATTCAATAAACATTTATGCAAATTTTATCATTTATAATGGCGGAGTATTTATGGATATAATAACTAAGTTAATTATGCTTGCTCATATTATCTAGGTTATTAAAGATATGAATTGATATTTATTGATTCTCCCTTTTTTGTATGAATACCACATTTGGTGGGGTTAGATATTCTTTGTTAACTAAACAAATCAATTAACACCTATGGGTGGGGTTGATAACTAATATGCTTAATTAAATTAATTCCTTTTTCTAAGAGATTGAAAATGAGCCATTTAAATGCCACCTTTGGTGGGGTTAGACAGTTTAAATTTTATTCAAGGTGTCTAAATTAAACCTAAGAATTTAGTTATCCGAGTACTAACTTTCAAGTTTTAAAACCACTACCGAAAACATGTCGTCAATACATTTTCAGATAATAATTCTTATAAAAACTTTTGAAATAGAGCTTCACTCTAACTACCGGGCGATTGTACCATCAAATAAAAGAGCACTACTCTAAATCAGACCGGATAACTAAACCTTAAAATCTAATTTTCAGGTTTAAGTTTGTAATGAAAAATAATATATTTCTCTCTAACATTCTTTATATAAAATCATGAATAAAAATAAAATCAATTCATTTTAGAGATTTTTACCTATTTAATATTTCGCAAGCATAACAACGTTATTATTACATCAAGTTTACTAAACAGCCAACACAGTTAAATTTAATCACAGACAAATTAAATATAACATGTAAGAATAAAGCATAAAAATAACTGTAACGAAAATAAAATCCTTACAGAACTTCGACGCTATTCCCGTTGCTGGAAAAACTCCAAGCGGAATTTGCACTCCCATTTATTGAATCAGAAAGCTAAAAAATTACATAAACATAACTAGTTCTTCCCAAAAAGGGAAGAACTCTAAAACTAAGAGAATTTAACTAAAAACTAAGAAAAACTAAACAAAACTAAAAATCTAAGAAAAGAGAGAAAGAAAGAGAGAAAAGAATGTATTTTGAGGTGTTGAAGGTGTGTTTTGAAGTGAAGGGAAGGGGGGTATTTATAGGTGAGGATGGAGAGAAAAAATGAGTAAAAAAATGTAAAAACACATAATGGAAATGCTGAGGTCATTGATGACATCAGCATGATGTCATGGGGGTGGCTGCATGTGAAAAATGGGGCGAAAAGGCGTCGGCGCGCGCGGAAGGGGCTGCTGGGCGCGCAGGGCACACGCGGATGGCTATCGCTGCGCGCAGCTCGGCGCGCGTGAACAGTAGCCACGCGCTGTGGCGCGCACGGGTGTGGGCGCTGGGGCGCTTGGCTGGGCGCACGGTTGGGCGCGATTTTCTCCTTTTTGAAATTTTTGACCTTTTTGACCCATTTTGTCCAATTTTTTCATGTTTGTTGACCTTTTCCCATTTATTTATTAATATATTTGTGATGTATTGCTTCAAGTATTCCTCTTTGAGTCTTTAAGTTACGTTTTTAAGCCAAAATTCCTGAAAAACAATAAAAATATCCGTGATTCCGAAAAAGACAAATTTATATAAATATATGATAAAACATATAAATATATATATATATATATATATATATATATATTTAATCAATTAATGTGCATAAAATCATGGTTATTTTAGTGCTTTTTGAGCACTCATCACAACCCCCGACGAGCTTCTTGCTAGTCCCTTAGCAAGAGAAGCGATAAAAACTAAAAATTAAACTATCCTAAATCACTTTCGTGGATTGAAACGGTTGCATTAAGCCTATGCAACAAGCCTTTAAACCCCTAGGTTGCCCTAGTGGACGAGTTTGATTCTCGTGAGGGTTTTCAGTAATGATACCCACAAATAGTATTTCTTGATAAAATGTGGAAATTATATTAAACCCAAAATCAGTGTTTATGAATTTTTTTTAGTGGAGACTACCCTTGTGAGATATAATTTGATCCTAATTTCTTTTATTCAGAGTGAAATATATATTTTTTCTACTCCAAACACATTTCTTATTTATTCAAATTATTTAGATGATCTCTATAGGTATTAGCATTGAATGTATGAATTTTTTCTCATCTTAATAGAGTATCATATATTTTTTTATTATTATTTTTGCTTAGATTAAATGATTTGAGTATAAATTGATAGTATATGCTTATATCTCATTTATGCATGACTGCTACAAAAACAAAAAGACATATCTGGGGTTACCTAAACCAAGATCAAACAGAAAAGCCACAAAATTAACCACTCACCAAAATCCAAAAAAAATGTACAATCTGTACATGGGTTGACTCTCTAAAAAAAATACATATATTGAAAAATATCTTCAGAAAAAAAAAGATTTAACAATTTAAAAATAAAAAAATAATAAAAAAAAATTATGGTATGTTGTTTTCTTTTATTCTTAAATTAATTTTTGATTTTGTTGTAATTTTAGTTTAATAATTTTTAAATTGTTAAAACTAAAAATATTTGTTGAGATGTTAGAAGTTAACAGCGATCTGTCTGTATACACTTAAATGATGAATATAATGAATGCATCTGCATTTCTCCATTACTATTTACACATTCTCAAGAAATAGGTAATCTTTCTTCTCTTTTCTCTTTATCTTTAATTTACAGTTGTTACATTGAGGACAATGTAAGTTCTAGGTTGGGGGTGGTGAAAGTTATCATGCTTTATTAGAAAAAAAAGAGATTTAACAATTTAAAAAAAATTAAGTTAATTAAGTAAAATAAAAATTAAGAGAGAAAAAAAATAGTTAAAGAAAAGCAAGAGAAGCGATAAAAACTAAAAATTAAACTATCCTAAATCACTTTCGTGGATTGAAACGGTTGCATTTAGCCTATGCAATAAGCATTTAAACCCCTAGGTTGCCCTAGTGGACGAGTTTGAGTCTCGTGAGGGTTTTCAGTAATGATACCCACAAACATTGAACTAAATGTAAAAATAAAAACAATCAAATCAAAAACTAAAATTACAACAAAATCAAAAATTAATTTAAGAATAAAAGAAAACAACATATCACAAAAATGTCTCATACTTTTTTTTAATCTCTTTTAAGATCATAATTAAAATCTCAAGCATAAGTTATTTTAATTTCTTTAAACAATCATGATTTTATTATAATAATTAGTCGAAAAATCATTTTCATATTTCCTATCAAAAATGTATCAATTTAATTTTACCAAATTTCAGTGTCATGAATCAAAATTCGCTTCGACTCTATTCCTCACAAGTCAATACTCTCAAAACACTGAATCCTATGGGTTCAAACACTCATACTAATTTATATGCGAAAGAGTTGATGTATAGAAATGAACTAATATGTTCGCATATGTATAAAGAATAAAGGCTCAAAGTGTTATTTTAACATTGATCTCATGAAAGGAATCAAATGTATAAATTATAAAGATATCATATATAAAAATTATTTTCATGCATAAATCAAACTCATTAAGAAAGAATTTCAAGATATATGCTTTTTACAAATAAAGAAATTGCAATGACTTTTTAGGGAATTACTTCCTATATCTTTCTTTTATAATTAGCCTTTACTCACAACTTTGTAGGCAATGTGGGTCATAATATGTAGATGATACTATATATTTTTTTATCTCTCTATTTTTTTTTCTGAAGATATTTTTCAATATATGTATTTTTTTAGAGAGTCAACCCATGTACAGATTGTACATTTTTTTGGATTTTGGTGAGTGGTTAATTTTGTGGCTTTTCTGTTTGATCTTGGTTTAGGTAACCCCAGATATGTTTTTTTTGTTTTTGTAGCAGTCATGCATAAATGAGATATAAGCATATACTATCAATTTATACTCAAATCATTTAATCTAAGCAAAAATAATAATAAAAAATATATGATACTCTATTAAGATGAGAAAAAATTCATACATTCAATGCTAATACCTATAGAGATTATCTAAAAATTTGAATAAATAAGAAATGTGTTTGGAGTAGAAAAAATATACATTTCACTCTGAATAAAAGATATTAGGCTCAAATTATATCTCACAAGGGTAGTCTCCACTAAAAAAAATTCATAAACACCGATTTTGGGTTTAATATAATTTCCACATTTTATCAAGAAATACTAGTTATGACAAAAACTAACTAATTATCAAAAATAATTACAAAATATTTCATGATATGTTTTCAAAAATTAATCTAATAGTACCAAAGACTTAACTATTTACTTAAATTTGATTTAAAGAAATGATAAATTTTTGTGAAATTTTTTATTTTTTATTTTTTATTATTTTTTTAAATTGTTAAATCTCTTTTTTTTTCTAATTAAGCATGGTAACTTTTCACCACCCCCAACCTAAAACTTACATTGTCCTCAATATAACAACTGTAAATTAAAGATAAAGAGAAAAGAGAAGAAAGATTACCTATTTCCTGAGAATGTGTAAGTAGTAATGGAGAAATGCAGGTGCATCCATCATATTCATCATTAAAGTGTATACAGACAAATCGCTGTAAACTTCTAACATCTCAACAAATATTTTTAGTTTTAACAATTTAAATTTTTTTAAACTAAAATAAACAATAAAATTAAGTAATTAAAAGAAATAACAGAAAATTACCTAAAATGATGGGTTGCCTTCCATCCAGCGCTTAGTTTAACGTCTTAGCAAGACGTAACTTGGGGATTGCCTTTTAAGTAAACTCAATATCCCCTCATCATTGAGTCAATCAAACCTACAAGTAAGACAAGGTTGTCTACCTATACTGTTTCAAACATGCCCAATTGATTTTCAAATTTTTCTGTACCAAAAATTAGAGGCATGCTTGAGGGTTTTAGATAACCCACATCTAGATGCAAATCAAATAATTAAGGCATCAAAACACAATTGTACCTAGATCAAGCAAAGAAACTAACTCTTGAGATTGTAATTAAAACTTTAAAATTTTGGAGATAGTTTCAAATTTTTTATTTTTTTTCAAAGTTAAAATAACATAATCAGTATTAACCAAGAGTGCTCCCAGGAAAGAATGGTGGGGCAAAGGCTCCTTAAAAACTATCCTCCTAGACAGAACAACGTTCCCAGGAAAGACTAGTGTCATAAAGGCTTCCAAGAACTAGTCTCCTAGACAGAACTCCCTTAGATCTTTACTTTTCATGCTATTAAAATTAAGTTAATTAAGATCAGTTAAGTAAAAATCTAAGTTAATTAAGTTAATGAAAATCTAAGTTAATTAAGTTAAGTTAATTTAAAAAGCTAAGTTAGTTAAGTAAAAAAAAATCTAATTTAATTAAAAAGCTAAGTTAATTTAAGTAAAAATCTAAGTTAAAATATAAGTTAATTAAGTTAAGTTAAAAAAATCTAAATTAATTAAGTTAGCTTAATTAAAAATCTAGGTTAATTAATTTAGTAAAAATCAAACTTAATTAAGTTAATGAAAAATCTAAGTTAATTAAAAAAAATCTAAGTTAATTAAGTTAGGTAAATATTAAGAGAAAAAAATAATAGTAATAAAAATAAAAATAAATTAAATTAAAATTGAAATAAAATAAAATAAAATAAAATAAACTAAAATAAAATAAAATAAAATAAACTAAAATAAAATAAATAAAAATAAAATAAAATAAAATTGAAAAAGGTAAAGAAAAATAAAATAAAAATAAAAATTGATTTTTTTTATTTTGTTTTTATTCATTTTTATTATTATTTAAAAAAAAAAATTAAGTTAAGATTTTAAATAAAAACTTAAAATTAAATGAACATTAAAAATTAAGTTTTTTATTTTTTATTTTTTTTTTCAATTTTTTTTTATTTTTTTTTATTTTTAATTTAAAATTTATTTATTATTTTTTTTACTATTTATGAGGTAATTTATTATACTATTCAAACTATCAATTTTTTTTTGTTTTTTTTTACTATTCATGAACGGTAATTTTATTTTACTATATAAACTATAAATTTTATTTATTTATTTCAACTTAAAATTTTTGAAATTTTAATTTTTTTTACTTTTTTTTTACTATTCATGAACGGTAATTTTATTTTACTATTCATGCTATATTATTTCTTATTAACTTAAAATTTTTTGAAATTTTAAACTTTTAAATTTTTCTTTTTTACTATTCATGAACGGTAATTTTATTTGACTATTTACACTATACTATTTATTTTTTTATCTTAAATTTTTTTTTATTTTTTTATTTTTTTATTTTTTTTATTTCTTATGAAATTTGAAATTTGATTATTATTTTTTTTATTAAAACAAAAAAAATCACAATTATTTACAACACAAAAATGTTTTTAAAATTTTGATAAATAATTTAAAAACCGCTATTCCTTCCCCGGCAACGGTGCCAAAAACTTAATGAGCGAAAACTGGCATCGCCAATTCTTGCCAATACTTTGGTTTTAATATTTATAAAACTCTCGCAAGTGCACGAATCATTTCGAAGAAAATGATAAGTATACTCCCAAAGTCGATCTAAGGAAGGAATGTATGTGGTTTTTAATTTATTATTCAAACTTTTAAAAACGAAATTAAATCCTAAACATCCTGTCACGATAGTTTGGGGTTTTGTGTTTTTTAATCTACTTACATAAAAATAAACATAGATTCAATAAACATTTATGCAAATTTTATCATTTATAATGACGGAGTATTTATGGATATAATAACTAAGTTAATTATGTTTACTCATATTATCTAGGTTATTAAAGATATGAATTGATATTTATTGATTCTCCTTTTTTTGTATGAATACCACATTTGGTGGGGTTAGATATTCTTTGTTAACTAAACAAATCAATTAACACCTATGGGTGGGGTTGATAACTAATATGCTTATTTAAATTAATTCCTTTTTCTAAGAGATTGAAAATGAACCATTTAAATGCCACCTTTGGTGGGGTTAGACAGTTTAAACTTTATTCAAGGTGTCCAAATTAAACCTAAGAATTTAGTTATCCAAGTACTAACTTTCAAGTTTTAAAACCACTACCGAAAACATGTTGTCAATATATTTTCAGATAATAATTCTTATAAAAACTTTTGAAATAGAGCTTCACTCTAACTACCGGGCGATTGTACCATCAAATAAAAGAGCACTACTCTAAATCAGACCGGATAACTAAACCTTAAAATCTAATTTTCAAGTTTAAGTTTGCAATGAAAAATAATATATTTCTCTCTAACATTCTTAATATAAAATCTTGAATAAAAACAAAATCAATTCATTTTAGAGATTTTCACCTATTTAATATTTCGCAAGCATAACAACGTTATTATTACATCATGTTTACTAAATAGCCAACACAGTTAAATTTAACCACAGACAAATTAAATATAACATGTAAGAATAAAGCATAAAAATAACTGTAAAGAAAATAAAATCCTTACAGAACTTCGACGCTATTCGCATTGCCGGAAAAACTCCAAGCGGAATTTGCACTCCCATTTTTTGAATGAAAAAGCTAAAAAATTACATAAATATAACTAGTTCTTCCCAAAAGGGGAAGAACTCTAAAACTAGGAGAAATTAACTAAAAACTAAGAAAAACTAAAAATCTAAGAAAAGAGAGAAAGAAAGAAGAGAGAAGTGTGTTTTGAAGGTGTTGAAGGTATGTTTTGAAGTGAAGGGAAGGGGGTATTTATAGGTGAGGATGGAGAGAAAAAATGAGTAAAAAAATGTTAGAAAATGTAAAAATGCGTAATGGAAATGCTGAGGTCATTGATGACGTCAACATGACGTCATGGGGGCGGCTGCACGTGAAAAATGGGGCGAAAAGGCCTCGGCGCGCGCGGAAGGGGCTGTTGGGCGCGTAGGGCGCGTGCGGATGGCTGTCGCTGCGCGTAGCTTGGCGCGCGTGAACAGTAGCCGCGTGCTGGGGCGCGCGCGGGTGTGGGCGCTGGGGGGCTTGGCTGGGCGCGCGGTTGGACAGTTGGGCACGATTTTCTCCTTTTTGACCTTTTTGACCCATTTTGTCCAATTTTTCCATGTTTGTTGACCTTTCCCCATTTATTTATTAATATATTTGTGATGTATTGCTTCAAGTATTCCTCTTTGAGTCTTTAAGTTACGTTCTTAAGCCAAAATTTCTGAAAAACAATAAAAATAACCGTGATTCCGAAAAAGACAAATTTATATAAATATATGATAAAACATATATATATATATATATATTTTTAATCAATTAATGTGCATAAAATCATGGTTATTTTAGTGCTTTTTGAGCACTCAACATAGGTATTTATTGAAATTACTCAATAAGTTTTTGAAACAAAAATTGGAATTTGTGTTCCTCGTCGAACCCTTCATTGTACCATCTCATTAAGGAGTCACAAGGGTGGTCGACGAGAAACTCAACAAGGTACTTCATGAGCTTGGGTGATTTCTATAAATACTACCTCTTTTAGTGTTTCTTAATGAGAAAAATATAAAAGAGTTTTGTCAAATTGACATCTCGTTTTGGATCACTATTATCGTGACATAGTGAGTAAAAATGTGTCTTTGAGTGGTGAGTACTCAAGGTGAGGTTTGCTAGTGGGTAGTATTAGTTGAGATCCCAAATCAATAGTTGTTTGTTATTTATGGTTGAGTGTATTTCCTATGTTGGTAGTTGATTGTATTTCTCACGTTTGTTGTTTGTGTAATTGTGGGTGATCATGGTTTAGTAGTTTCCTACGTTGGTTGTTAAAATCTTGTACACGTTACTAATAGTTGGTGACTAATTGCACTATTTTGTGAGGTGTTAGGTTAGGAGGAGAGTCAATTTTGTATGTCAAATCAGGTCATTACGGAGGCAGTATGCAAGCACTGCAATATATAGTTCGGGTAGAGATCCCAACTGATAGAGGTATTTGCATTTATATTTCTATCGAGTTGTATCTGTTTATTATTTTTAGTGTATTATTTGTTATCGAATGGTTGCCATAAGAAACCCAAGGATGTTACCACATAGGTAGGTTCTATATGGGTTTACCTCATTAAATCTGTTGTTATGCATGATCAGCTTATATGTTAGTATAATCTGAGTTTCTATCATATATGTACCAACATACTAGATTTAGACTCTGATCATAAAACTTATTTGTTATATGTCCTTGCATGCTTTCTTTCTTTTATTTATAGTATATCTATAGCTTTTTGATTATTGCTTTTGCGGTATTAAATTAATTTACTTGGTTCTTGATTAATTTATATTGCTTCTACTTTTCATCTGCATGTAAGTTTGGTGTGAGTCTCTAAGGAGTAAGTATTTTCTTACTCTATTAGTATACTGTGTCAAACTCTTTCATTTGATATGATATGTTATGTTTGATTGCATGCTATAAGAGTACAATTATCATTTATCGAATATGTTTCCACATATGAGTTCTTAAAATGATTACAAATCTTTTATAGCTTTTCAATATGTATGCTTGCATACCGTTTGCCATGATTATGCATGTTTATTTTCTAGATAGAAACCTAAGTGGCATACCATCAATAATGTGTTTACTGTAGATTGTTATTTCTTATCTACTAGTAGTTTTAGTTGTCTTAAATTAACTATGTTGTTTAGTTCTTCTATTGTGCTACTTGCTTAATTCATGTTATGAGACCTGCTTGGTTGAGTTGGAATAGAGTTCGTAAAAAGATTCCATATGTTGGTGTTTACACCCCTCTTATAGGTTCTATATGCTTATTTGGGTTGGAACAATTAATCTTTGTGCAATTGTTCTTACATATGAAATTTTTAGTTATAATAAGAAATTTCAACAAGACATACATAAGGATTTTATAGAATTAAGAATATATGTAAATAACATATATAAAGACAATGAAATTATAGGTTCCAAGTTTGATCCAAATGTAAATTAAAATAAGAACCACCTATGAGACCAAATGTAATACCTAATAATGAGAAAAAAAAAAAGAAAGAAGAAAAACCTAAAGATATAAAGAATTTATAATTCCAATTTAATGGAACATAGAAAAAATTAGAAGAACAATTTATCAACCGAATAGGGACAAAACACTTTATTTATTTTATTAACCCTAATAGATGAAAAATTAAGAAGATATTATGATGGAAATATTTGTACAAATAAAGAGAAATATGATATGACAATAACCAATAAACTGATTATGAACTAGAAAAATATGATCCTAGAAAATAATATGAAACCTATTTCATTACAAATTCCTCGTAAAGAAGGAACATCTTCCCTATACAGGGAATAAAGAAATAGAAAAAAGATAAAAGAACCTGACCTTTCTTATATATGAAAACAACAATCTAAAATGGAATTGTCTATATATAAGAGATAATATCTCGTCATAATTCAAACTTCAAAAAAATTATAAATATGATATTTTATATTTAGATTGTATAAGAGATAGAAAAAAAAACTTTTAGATGAATGGTCTAATGGTGTGAGTATAATCATACAAACTTTTTTAATTACATAATCAAACCCTTCACCTTGTAGAGTCTTAGTAGCTCACAAAATAACAAAAAAATATTAAAATTTGGTTCATAAATTTAACATAACAATAACATTTATAAATGCAAAGAAATGCTCTCACAGGTAGACAATACCTAGATACTATAGTAAAAGAGATACATAAAGAATTTATTGAAGAAAAAAAATGTAGACATATCACTAAATCAAGTGAGTACGAAATTAAGGAAGCTAAATAACATTTAACAAATATGGATATATGTGACATGTGTTGTATAGATTTATTTATTTATGAATATGAAATGTGTTATAATAAATTACCACCTTCTAAGCAACAAACTTATAAGGAAATATTTTTTCAAAAATTACCTAAAATATTACATATAACTATGACATAATGATGAAATAAAAAAAATAGAGAAACTATAATAGACACATTAGGAGGAAAAATAAGAACTCTTAAAAATTGGATAATCATTAAATGTCAAGAGAGGAAAGAACATAAAGAAATAAGAGTAAATGATAAAATCTATTATGATACAAAATATTTTAGAATACTATGAAAATATAGATGCATCATAAAAACTTAGAAGAAAATATATAAAAGATTCAAAAGATATAAATTCAAAAAACAAGACTTCTAAAAATATAAGAAAATGTATAAACAAGAACCTTATAAAAAATAATATTTTAGGATAAAAATATATAAACATCAAAAAATGAAAAAATTATTGCATATGAGGGGGAAAAAGAAATGTAGATGTTGAATTTACAATGAGAAATGACAATATGCAATGAAAACCCTAGCAGACATCAACATAAAATAAATTTTCACATAAAGCAAAAATTTTAAAAGAAGTTTTTAAGATGAAGTTAGAATCAATAGATGAATCATACATAAATAATACTTATAGTATCTATCTATTAAAAAATATTGAGAAAAAAATAACTAAATTAGAATATGAATATTCTTCCTCAAATGATGAATGATTTATTTAATATTACAAATCTAAATAGTACATATATCAAAATAAGATTAAAATTTAAAGGATATGTAAGTTACTATTTATATGTATACATAAAAATAAGAGTTAGTACGTGTATAGCTAGTATGTGTATATTTTCAAAAGAACTTTGAAAACAAGTATTAAAAGATTTAATTGTAAGAATTATTAATAATAATATAACAAAATTTTAATAAATTCTTAAAAGATACAAATAATGATAGAATGACAAAAATTTCATATTCCTACTATATATCATCAAGAAACAGAAATTAATTTATTAATTTGAATTAACTTCCTAAACCTATGTCAACCCTTTACACAATACACTACAAGTAAAAGATTTTTATTGACAAATTTTTTAATAACAACACAATTTTCTTCCATGAAGATATGTTCACCAACAGAAAAAAAACATATTTTGTCACCGAAAAACATATTCTAAAAAAGATTACATCGATTGAATTTTTTGTTGCTAAAACATTTTACATTGACTAAACTTTTCGTCACTGAAAAAATACATCGACTAAACAATATTGTGAGAAATGTTTTTTCGTTGACAACTATTTCTCGAGATAATTTTCAAATTATGCCACTAATATATGTGTTTATAAAGCCATTTGTAATTATACTTGGCAACAAAATGAGGCTTTATCTACAAAATATTTTTCGCTATTAATGAGAGTTTTTTCTACAAAATTTGAATGTTTTGATAATTACAATCAACGATAGGAATACTACGATAAACTTGGACACAAAAAAATTTTGTCAATGTAAGTTTTTTACAACAAAAGTTTATATTTTATCTACGAAAGTGTTTGTCGGTAAAAATGATTTCTATTGTAATGCATAATATACTTTATATTTTTTTTTGAAATATTTGTTTTATTCTTGAGAATGTTGGATAATTAAATCTATCTTATTCTTTAAAATTTAATTTTATCGTTCATATTTCTTTAAGTTTCTTTTTGCTAATTATTATTTTTTGTGAAAAATATTCTGAGATGTCTTGTGTTTCTATTTATATTATTTATATAATTATTTCTATAAAAAAGATTATTATTAATTTTTGTTATCTTTAACTTCTTGAAAATATTTATAATACTTTTAAAATTTTAGAAATATTTTTAACATTACATCAAATTTTAAAGATATTATCCATATTATCATTTGTTCAAATCAGAGCCTCGTTTATGGTCAACATCTAGGCCATCAATGTGAAAGTTGAAAATCAAATTCCAAAAATTATCAACATCTTGACCATTAATGGAGCTGAAAATTGAAAATCAAATCCTATAACTTCAGTTCCGGTCTTATCTAAATAAGTGTTGAATCGAATTGGGTAGAGAGTATATAGACTACTAGTTATCATAAGTCAATCATAAACACATTGGTGTAGACTTCACAAGCAATTTGACTATTACGTGGCTCTTCTACAAATTAAAATAAATTTATGATTATAAAAAAATAATATCTCAACAATATTAAATAATATTTAATTAAATTATATTTGATATTTAATGAATCTAAATTAACTTAATAAATTTCAAATGTATTTAATATAAAATAAAGTATAAAACTTTTTTATAAGAAAAATTTACAAAGTTGATATAAATATTATTTTTATAATAAAAAAATTTAAAAATATTATTTTTATTGTTTTTAATAAACTTTCTGCACTTTCTCATGCGCGTTTTTGAATTTTTTTCATATTTCAAATCATAAAACTAAATTTTGGTAGTCACTGAATAAACCTTTTTGCAGTTATATGTTTTAAATCTCCTCCACATAACTTTGATTGAAAAAACATTGAACTAAACCCTATCTTAATCTTAACTCAAAGTTGGAATCAAATGATTTATTTTCTTTTTCACAACATTTAAAGGTTTAATAAGATGATTATTCAAACATAATAATTTTTTTAATTTATTATAGAACAAATAGTAATTAGAATTTTTCAGTAAAAAAATACTAATTAGAATTTTATTATCAAAATACTACAATTATTTTATAAGTCAAGTGTGTAATTTAAAGTAAATAAAAGTAAAGTCTTAACACTACTAGGTGATTCACATCAAAATTTTAGTTACTATTACCACATTTTGTTAGTTTATAAAAAATTACAATTTTGAGTATAATGTGTATAAAAACTTCTATGGAGCAATTTTTCTAACTATAAATTTACTAAGGTATATGTATTTTGTTTTACCTAAAAATATTGATTTAAAGTTGGAAAACTTTAAAAAGAGAGTTCTAGTTTATAACCAAAGGTTTTAAAGTTCAAAGACATGATATTCTTGAAAAACAAATCAAAACATATCTCATTTTATAATAAAATACGTAAATATTCAATAATTATTATATTATATATATTTTATTAAATATAATTATGTGAATTTAATTATATTTCTCAATAATATTATACTATATATTAATTATGATTCATCAAATAGAAAAGAAACATTAAGGGGCTATACTCGTTGGATATGTTTTACAAAAATTAATTACATATATAATTTTAACATTAAATATATATTTAATTTATAGTAATATATTTTATTTAATTTTTATATGCATATTTTTGGTATATCTTTGTATATTTTAATAATATTTAATAAAAATATAGACAAAAATGACATAAATAAATTGCGAGTAAAATACCATTTTTCTCACATATTTGTCGAATATTAACTAGTTGATCACATAGAAATTTGCACACAAAATAGCTAAAATGGTTGAACCGGAGTATCTTTGTTCATGTATTTAACAAATATTAATTAATTTGAGATATAAAATTATTATAATATATATTATACAAAAATAGTTTTTAAATCAATATGATGTAATTCAAAAAATATTTAATATATTGAAATTTGATTCATGATAACAAAATGTCAATATAAAAAAGTTTAAGAATTAAAATAAAGTAAAATAAACATTATTAGAAATTTCAAATTAAATTTTTTGAGGTTTTAAAATTTTAATATTTTATTTAACACCAAATTTTAATTTTATCTAATATTGCATTATTTCATATTTTATTTAAAATATTTTAATATAATTTTTTTAATATATTTCTCATAGTTTTTCATTAATTGTTATCATTATACAAAATTAGTTTATTTTATCGTTTTAAGATTTTATATTTATTAGTATTTTATTTTTTGATAATATATATTTTTAAATATACTCGTTACCTTAAAATACTAAATAATATATTATTCTTTATATTTTAATATGTTTATTTTATTTTTAGTTTTTAACACGTATACATCATAGTTTTTCATTAATTGTTATCATTATACAAAATTAGTTTATTTTATCGTTTTAAGATTTTATACTTATTAGTATTTTATTTTTTAATAATATATATTTTTAAATATACTCGCTAACTTAAAATACTAAATAATATATTATTCTTTATATTTTAATATATTTATTTTAGTTTTAATTTTTAACACCTGCACATGTATAATATTAATATTTATTAAATTATTATATATTTTTTTATTTATGTTAGATAATGTTTTAATTCTATTTTTTTGTCATATAACATAACATAAATTTTTTATCTTCAATTAAAAAAATTAATATAATTTTTAACATCTTATTAAATCTATATTATAATATATTTTTTACTTTAAAATATTTAAATACATCGTTTTATTTTATATTTAAAAAAATTACATTCTAATTTTGCTTAAAGTTTATTAAGCCAAAAATAGATGTTGGGGCTGAGGCTGACAAATTGGCAACCCCACGCGTACGGCAAATAGAGTATGTAATTTTTTTAAATTTAAAAAATAATTATGTTTTATATACATGTTAATTGAAACTAAAATTTTAAATATGTTAAATTAAATTATGTACAGTAAGTTGCTTATATTATACATGTCAATGTTTTATTTATATATTATACATGTCGATGTTTTATTTATATATTATACGGATAATTTATAAAAATATTTATTTTGTTATAATTATATCTATATAAATAATAATAGAAATATATCTAATTTTAAATATTATTAGCTATACGTTGTAGAAGTATTTTTAATTTTAAAAATATAAGTTGTTTAATATATTTTTTTCATTATTCATATATTATAAACATAATTATAATAATATAAATATTTTTATAAATTATTTTATAAGTTGTAAGTGTAAGACGCAATTAAGCTTTTATTTAATTATTTTAATGAATTGGACTTTTTGCTGGAATTAAATTTTGGAGTGGAACTTCTGTAAAAACACATAAATTTTAAATAAAATAATGAGTTGTTTTGTCATCAAGCTTAAACCTTCACATTCTTGGTGACCGTCGTACTAGTTGGGTGATTTTCAGAAATCAAAGTACCAATGTTTGTGGATAGGGAAAAGAAAATACCAATGTTTTGCATAATTTTTTTTAAAAATAAACTTACTAATATATTATTAAATTATTATATTAATGTCATTTATATTACTAAATTAAATTTCATTTTATTTTTACTATCTAATTAAAAAAAATTCATTCATATCATTATGTCAATATTATGTTTATATATGCTGTTAAAAGTTAAGAATTCTATACGTAAGAACAATTACATAAATATCAATTGTTCTTTAAACTCAAATAAGTAATTACGACGGTGGAAAGACCAATCGATGAAATTTTTTCATGAATTTTATTCCAACTCTGCTAAGCAGGTCTCAGAATATGAATTAAGCAAGTAGTATAACAAAAGTACAAAATAACATGTTTAACTCAACATACAACTAAAACAACTAGTAGATATAAAAACAATAATATGTGGTAAACACACTAGTGACGGTGCAACTCATAAGCTCTTGTACAGGCTAGCAGCATGCATTAGCAAAAATAATATCACACAACATGCAAATTAGTCATATATACTGAAAAATGTACGAAAGATTTTCAATCACTTCAAGACATTATATGAGGAAATATATTCGGTAAATAATGATTGTATTCTCACATCATGTAGTCATACATAACATATCAAACCCATTAAAAGAGTTTGACACTTGGTACACAACCAGACTTCTTAGAGACTCACATCAAATTTGCATGCAGACATATTAAATTAAATAAATAGAAGCAATAAACGAAAAACTATAGACATGTTACAAGGAAAGGAAAGAAAACATGTAACTAATCAAATCAAATAAGCTTTCTAATCAAAGTTTAAATCTAATATGTTGATAATACACAGTAAAAACTCAGATTATACTAACACAACAACTGAATATGTGATGAGTGCTTGAAAAGTACTATATATAACGTGGTTTTTATGTACTTTAGTATCAAAATAAATTTGTATTTGCATAATTTTATTATAATTTTAGCAAATCTATGTTTCCAAAATTATGGATATATTTTGTTATTTTGTAGGTATTTTTGGCTTCAAAAATTATTTTTGCAGGTTTTACAAGTATTTTAGCAAATATATTTTTGGTTCAAATATACCTCAATAAAATTATTAAAAATTGCTTTTATTCTTAAAAACCTCCCAACATAATTACTATATTTTTTTATTAAATTGAAACTAAATTTATTCAACTCTCAATTGAGAAAAAAACTTTAAACTAATAAAAGAAAAACTAAGAAAGAAATGCTAAGAAATTCTAGGATGATTTTTACGATAGAAATAGGGTCTTATTTATAATGTGAGGAAAGGAAAAAATGTAAAAAATTTAACTTAGCACTACACCATACAAATTTCCCACGCCACAACACATATAACATGTACCCAATTTTGGGAACTATTCACTTTATTCATGTTGCGATACATAATGTTTTCATGCCACAGCCTACATCATATCTGGGACACATTTAATTTTTTAATGTGTTCTCACATCGTGGCTCACAGTAATTTCATGCCGTGTTACACTCTAATTTGCATAAATTTGGAATCATTTTTTTTTTTTGTATTTTCTTTTTCCAATTTTAAAACATATGTAATGCTTTACATATATTTTCTTTTTAATCATCTAAAAGTGCTTCAAGTATAATTTTCAAGTTGAATCATTTTAAATACATGAAATACTAGAAAAATAATAAAATATACCTGTGATTTTGAAAATATAAATTTCAGTAAAATGATAGTAAAACCAAATACATTACTGATACCGTGTTAGAAATACTTAATGATTGTATTGTATTATGTGTATTAACGAATATGCATAGTGCATTTATATAGAAGTTACAAGTAAACTAGATATACATTAACAACCCTCTTCAATCTCAAGATGGATGTGAGACCAGCTTGAGGTTGTCAACCAAATTATGAGTGCGCCCCTCAAGAAGTGCTCTAGTGAAGATATCTGTAAGTTGATCGTTGGAGGAGACGGGGAAAGGCTTAAGAGCACCATGAACAAGATGAGAACGAATAAAGTGACAATCAATCTCGATGTGTTTAGTCCGTTCATGGAAGACATCATTGTGAACAATATGAATGACACTCTGATTGTCACAATAAAAGAGAGTAGTAGAGGATGTGGATACACCCAAATCCTTAAGAAGCCATCATAGCCAAAGGAACTCAAATGTGGTATTAGCAAGAGCACGATATTCTGCTTCAGTATTGGAGCGAGCCACGAAAGTTTGTTTCTTACTTCGCTAAGAAATCAAAGAAGAACTAAGGAGAAAGCAATAACCTATAGTGGACCTACGATTAGTGGGATCTCCTGCTCAATCAGCATCAGAGAATGCACGAAGTACAATAGGACACTAAGCTGAGTAGAAAATGCCATGCAAGAGAGTGCTCTTCAAGTATTGTAAAATGCATAGAACAACATCATAATGAGTCGATCATGGAGTAGACAGATACAGGCTCACTTGATGAACAACATAAGAAATGTCTGGACGAGTAATTGTAAGATAAACAAGGTTGCTAACCAATCATCTATAAAGAGAGGGATTAGACAATGGTTTCACCCACCGAGGGTGTCAGATGCGCATTAAGTTCAACTGGAGTGTCAACGATCTTACTGTCAGTGAGTCCAGCTTGAGATAAAAGGTCAAATGAATACTTGCTTAAGTAATATAAAGATCATATGTGGAATGAGTGATCTCAAGATTGAAGAAATAGCTGAGATGTCCAATGTCTTTCATCTCAAACTCCTGACTAAGAAAATCCTTGAGTTCTTGAATGCCACTAAGGTTATCACCAATTACGATCATATCATCTACATATAGGAGAAGAAAAATGATTCCTTTATCATTATGACGAATAAATAAGGTAGAATCATAAGGACTGGAAGTGTAACCCAAGTGAAGGATGGTGGAGCTGAACTTGGCAAACCATGCTCGTGGAGCTTGTTTAAAGCCATAAAGTGCACGTCGAAGGTGACAAACCTTGTTTGTTTCAACAAAAAGACCAAGAGTAGGTTACATATAGACTTCTTCATATAGATCCCCATTAAGGAATGCATTTTTAACATCCATATGAAAAAGGTCCCATTTACTAGCAGTGGCAACAACTAAGAAGGTACGAATAGAGGAGATACGAACAATTGGAGCAAAAGTCTCTTCATAATCAATCTCATACTCTTGTGTAAAACCTTTTGCAACAAGATGAGCCTTGTAGCTCTTGATGGACCCATCAGAGTAAGTCTTGATCTTATAAATCTACTTACAACTAACCATAAACTAAACAGGAGGAAGAGTAACCAGATCCTAAGTATGGTTTTTGGTTAATGCATCAATTTCTTCTTTCATTTCAATCTTCCATAAAAGGGTTAGTAGATGCCTCACAATAGGTGTAAGGCTCATGGAGTGTAGAAAGGGAAGTGTAACAATGATAGTCAAGTAAATGTACAGGAATGGATCTTACACGAGTTAAGTGGCGAGGTGGAATGTCTTGTGAAAGATCTTCAGGCGGAGCATGAGCAGGGGACATATTCTCAAGATGGGGTAGCTCATCATCAACCTGTTCTTCTACAACCTGTCTAGGAGAATCATTAAAATTATCTAAAGATTGAATAGAGAAATCCAAAGGAGGATCAAGAGTATCTATAGGTATAATCACTTAACATGCAAAAAATCATGATATAATAAGTGCTTTTGAGAACTTATCACAACCTTCAATCAAATTCTTTCTAGTTTCTTAGTAAGAATGACAAAAAACTTAAAACAAAAACTAGAAATTAAATTATCTTAAATAATTTTGGTAGATTGACACAATTGCATTTAGTGTATGTAACAAGCCTTTAAACCCCTAAGTTGTTCAAGTGGATGAGTTTAGGTCTCACGAGGGTTTTCAAAATTGATATCCACAAACATCAAATGTAAAATAAAAATTGAAAATGAATAAAAACAAACAAATAACACATAAAAAAAAGAATAAGAAAAACAAAACTTCTCATGCTTTAAAATTTCTTTTAAGTCTACAATTAAAATCTATAGCAAAAGTCATTTCAATATTCTAAACATTCATGATTTATTATAATAATTGGTTTGAAAATCACTTTTATCTTTAAAAAAATGTATCAACATAATATTTACTCAATTTCAGTGTAAGAAATTCTAATTCGTTTTGACTCTTTCTTCACAAGGCATACTCTCAATAACATTGATTCTATTGGTTCAAAGACTCATTCAAATGTATATGCGAAAGAGTTTATGTATAGAAATGAACTAATAGTTCGGATATGTTTAAAGAAGAAAAGCCCAAAGTAGTGTATCATATTGATCTCATGAAATGAATCAAATGAAAGGATTTATAAAAGAATGACATATTATTTTCTTACATTAATCAAAATCATCAAATAAAAATATCAAGTAATATGCCTTTAGGAGATTAAAAAATGCAATGAATTATTGGGCATTTATTTCCTATACATTTTTTCTTTTGTATTTAGTTAATTCTCACAACTTTCAAGAATAATGGGTCATAGTATGTAGTTTATACTATTTATTTTTTCCTCTCTTTTTTATTTTTATTTTATCTATTTTTTTTAGAGAAATGACCCATGTACAAATTGTACATATATTGTATGATAGAGTAAGTAGCTAATTTGTGGTTTTTATTTTATTGATTTAGGTAACTTCATATATTTTTTTTAGATGTCATGCATGAATGAATAGAAAGACATCTAATTTCAATTTCTACTTAAATTATTCACTTTAAGCAATAAAAGTAAACGTATAAGACTTTATTAGATGTAAAATCCTAACATTTAATGCAAAGATTTATAGAGATCATCTAACAAGTAGAATTGATAAAAAGAGTGCTTAAAGAGTAGAAAAAATAGCACCACTCATGATGAGAAGATAATGGCTCAAAATATATTCTCATAAGGGTAATCTCCACTATTTGATTCTTAAACACCAATTTTAAGTTCATCGTAATTTCAACATTTTATTATGAAATACTAGTTATGACAAAAGCTAACTAACTATCATTTTACTCCATGAAATATTTTCGAAGTTAATCGAACAATGCAAAGGCTTAATCATTTTCTTAAAAATAAACCAAAAGTTCCTAACTCAATAAAAATAAATAAAAGCACACAAAAATTATAAATAAAAATATTTGAAAAATAAAAATTTCAATTTAGTACATAATTTTATAATTGTAACTTTTCCTATCCTAACCTAGAATTTACATTTCCCTCGATGTAACAATTATAGATTTAAGATAAAGACTAAAGAGAGGAAATTTACCTATTTGTTGAACATGTTCAAGAGTTGGTATGGAATTGCAGGCGCATCCATCAATCTAAACATATTAAAATTATATAGATGTGTACTTGTCACAAATTTCAATAAACAATAATAAAATTAACATTTCTAAATAATGTTCACAAAACATGAATTAAAATAAAAAACATAAACATAAAAAAATTAAATTATCCAAAATAAATAACAGCTAAAGTTTAAAATCAAAATAAAACCAAATAAAAAAATGCATAAAAAAAATTCTAGATCATTTATAGCTCCTCTTCCATGTCATCCGGACCTTGATCTTGAGGTTCTTGTTGTCATGATCTATCTAGTGGTATAAAATTGAAGTCATAATGATGATACTCGATTATTTTTAAGTGACTTGTATCCACCTTGAGATGATTTAATTATAATTGGTTCATTTCAAATATTAATCAATTATGTTTCTCTTGATCATGATGTTACTACTTTAGGAATACTGCTTGTTGGGTAAAATAAGCTTGTTGGTATTCTTCCATGTAGCTTCTTCTCTCACCAAAATTATGAAATTGTCCTTTCATAGACATTCTAAAGGGAGGAATGACTACCAGGGTAAGGAGATATAGACTCCTAAAAGACTCTACTATAAATCACGAAAATCAGAACAGTAAATCACTTAAACAGTTCACATAATAAAAACACAAAACATATAATATCAAAAGTAGATAACTTTAATAACAAATATTAAATATAACAAATAGAAAGAAGAAAAGATGTTAAAGCTTTCTAATCTAAGTTTAAGCTTTTAGTATGTTGAAACATACACATTTTAAACTTGAATTATACTAGCATACATAACATTCGTTATAACAAGGTAAACCCATATAAGGACAGTATCTTATTGGTAACATTCTTGGTTTGCATAAGGCAACCACTTAGTAGGAAATAATTCAATAAGAAATAAAAAAATTACAACTCTAATGGACATTAAAACCATTATTACCTCTATCAGTTGGGACCATCGTCCTAACTGCCTACTGTTGCTTTTGACTTGTTGTTTCCGTAACCTTTTGGTTCAACACTTGAACTAGACTGTCCTCCACAACCAATACCACCAAATATGGTATGATCGGAAACAATAGATCAATAACTAGAAGTGTATTTTAATCTTTTTAAACAATCATGATTTATTATAATAATTAGTCAAAAATCATTTTCATAATAAAAAATGTTTCAATTTAATTTCACCCAATTTCAGTGTGTGGAATCCGAATTCGCTTTGACTTTATTCCTCACAAGTCAATACTCTCAAAACGCTGAATCCTATGGGTTCAAACACTCATACTAATTTATATGCGAAAGAGTTGATGTATAGAAATAAACTAATATGTTCGCATATGTATAAAGAATAAAGGCTCAAAGTGTTATTTTAGCATTGATCTCATGAAAGGAATCGAATGTATAAATTATAAAGATATCATATATAAAAATTATTTTCATGCATAAATCAAACTCATTAAGAAAAAAATTTCAAGATATATGCCTTTTACAAATGAAGAAAGTGAAATGACTTTTTAGGGAATTACTTCCTATATCTTTCTTTTGTAATTAGCCTTTACTCACCACTTTGTAGGCAATGTGAGTCATAGTATGTAGATTATACTATATATTCTTTATCTCTATTTTTTTCTGAAGATTTTTTTCAATATATATATATATATTTTAGATAGTCAACCTATGTACAGATTATACATTTTTTTAGGATTTTTGGTGAGTGGTTAATTTTGTGGCTTTTTTGTTTGATTTTGGTTTAGGTCACCCCATATATGTCTTTTTTTTTGTAACAATCATGCACGAATGACATAAAAGCATACTATACATTTCTACTTAAATCATTTAATCTAAGAAAAACTAAAAATATACGACACTCTATTAAGATGAGAAAAAATTTCATACATTCATAATACTTATAGAGATCATCTAAAAATTTGAAGAAATAAGAAATGTGTTTGGAGTAGAAAATATATATATTTCGCTCTGAATAAAGGAAATTAGGCTCAAATTATATCTCACAAGGGTAGTCTCCACTAAAAAAAATTCATAAATACCGATTTTGAGTTTAATATAATTTCCACATCTTATCAAGAAATACTAGTTATGACAAAAACTAACTAATTACCAAAAACAATTACAAAATATTTCATGATATGTTTTCAAAAATTAATCTAACAATATAAAAGACTTAACTATTTACTTAAATTTGATTTAAAAAAATGATAAATTTTTGTGAGAATTTTTTTTAAAAAGTAATTCTAAAGTTACAAAAAAAAAAAAAACTAAAACACATAAAGAAAATAAACACAATAAAAATGAAAATGTGAACATAAAATAAAAAATATATTATTATTATTATTATTTAAATTGTTAATTTTTTTAATCATGGTAACTTTTCACCACCCCTAACCTAGAACTTACATTGTCCTCAATATAACAACTGTAATTAAAGATAAAGAGAAAATAGAAGAAATATTACCTATTTCTTGAGAATATGTAAGTTGTAATAGAGAAATGCAGGTGCATCCATCATGTTCATTAAAGTACACACAGACAGATCGTTGTCAACTTCTAACATCTCGATAAATATTTTTAGTTTTACCAATTTTAAAACTATTCAAATGTAATTAAACTAAAATAAAACATAAAAATTAAGTAAATAAAACAAATAAGAGGAAATTACCTAAAATGATGGGTTGCCTCCCATCCAGCGCTTAGTTTAACGTCATAGCAAGACGTAACTTGAGGATTTCATTTTAAATAAACTCGATGTCCCCACATCATTGAGTCAATCAAACCTACAGGTAAGACAAGGTTGTCTACCTATACTTTTTTAGTCATGTCCTATGGATTTTCAAATTTTTTTGTACTTAAAATTAGGGACATACTTGTGGGTTTTAGATAACCCAAGTCTAGGTACAAATCAAATAATTAAAGACATCAAAACACAATTGTACCTAGATCAAACAAAACAACTAACTCCTTAGATTATAATTAAAACTTTAAAATTTTGGAGATAGTTTAAAAAAAAATTGTTTTTTTTGTTTTTTGTTTTGTTTTTTTAAGTATAATATCTAAGTTAAAATAACATAATCAGTATTAACCAAGAGTGTTCCCAGGAAAGAATAGTGGGGCAAAGGCTCCTTAAAAACCATCATCCTAGACATAGCAACGTTCTGAGGAAAGACTAGTGGCACAAAGGCTTCCAAGAACTAGTCTCCTAGACAAAACTTTACTTTTTATGCTATTAAAATTAAAGACGTGTTTTGAGGTGTGATTTGAAGTGAAGAGAATGAGGGTATTTATAGGCGAGAAGGGGAAGAAAAGTGGGTGGAAAATGATTAAAAATGGAGAAAATATGGAGTAGTGAATGATGATGTCATACTGCTGATGTCATGGTGGTGTGAGAGGCGGGGGCGCGCGCGGATGGGGTAGATGGGTGCAGCGGCGTGGGCAGAATAGAGAGCAGGCGTGTGCGAACTGGGGGATGCGCGGCTAGGCGGTTGTGTGCGCGATTTTCTCTTTTTTGACATTTTTGACCTTTTTGATACATTTTGTCCATTTTTTCCATCTTTTTTTTTTTGAATTTTTCTCATTTACTTTATGAATATATTTGTGATGTATTGCTTCCGGTATTTTTCTTTGAGTCTTTAAGTTACTTTTTTAAGCGAAAATACTTGAAAAATAATAAAAATACTCGTGATTTCAAAAAGATAGATTTATATAGAAATATGATAAAATCATATAAATATAAATATTTTTAATCAATTAAAGTGAATAAAATCATGATAATTTTAGTGCTTTTTGAGCACTCATCAGTGGACCATGACATACACTTTTTCATACCGCGGTAAAAATCAAATTCTACCCATTGTAATTTTAAAAGTTCATGTCGTGGCACACAAATATTTCATGCCACAATGTGCCCTATTTTGTTTATCACTTTTTTCTTGTTTGTTTTTCCCTCATTTTTTATATTAAAAGAATAAAAATTTATATTAACCACGAATAAATTAAAAATCATAAAAATTAAATAAATACAAAAAAATAAATTAATGTAATAAATAATGAGTTACATCCAATCCATAGCTATTTTTATCATTTTTAGTGAGACGTTGCTTTGGGGGATTTCATCTTCTTATAAACTGAATATCCCTTCATTATTGAGTTCTTTTATTTTTTGACCTTGTAGCTAGTTTTACCTTAATTTTGCAAGTGTTTGGTTAACTGTTCCACTTGTATTTTCATTTTCTTAATAGAAATTTCTACAGAGTCCAACCTTTGATTAACCCTTGACTGGCTATCTCTACTCATTTGAATGAATGAATTCAAGTTTTTCTCTAGTTTTGGCTTATTGGGAAGACCCCTATGCATTTATTGTTGGAATTGTTAGCTCGATGGATTTGAGCTTTGGGAAAATAGAGGATTGTTTTACCTCCAAGAGAAATTATGATGATTCCTCCACCCAGGATTATAGGTATTAGCATTAGGGTTATACCTAGGTCTTGGTTGGTGTCCTCCCAATACATTGACTTGTTCACATTCAACTATTACTTCTATTTGTTAGGGACAACTATCAGTACCATGTCTTAAATTACTATACACACCACATTATTCTGTATTTTTTGTGGTATGTATAGTAAGAAGCGCAACTTGTTTGGTCAACTGAGCAAGCTGTATTTGAACTTCAGTGCCAGAGTCAATTTTATGGATTCTAGCTCTTCTCACTCTAAAGCTCTTTTATTGGAAATTATCACCCAACATCTCAAAGAGATTATAAGTCTCTATGTTGCTTTTTCTCCCATCGCTCCACCAATAACATTATCAACAGTTGAATGACATAGTTGTGTTAATCCATCATAGAAAAATTGGTTTTGAAGTTGCAGTGGGTAGTTGTAATGGGGGCACTGAGTGAGAAAGAGTTTGAACCTATCCCATGATTCATAGAAAGGTTCTCCATCCATCTAAGAGAAAGTGGAAATATTACCTCTCAACTTTGATATATTCTAATGAGAATAGAATTTTTCCATAAATTTATTATAGACTTCCTCCCAAGTCATCAGGGAACTTGGAGTACACCAAGAAGGAATGTATGGACTATATCATATAAGTCCTTAATGAAAGATAATGAGTCTTCATTTGGCAGTCCATGGAAAGAAGAGAGCATGGAAAAATGAATGTTTCTAATTCATAATTTATAGTAGCCTCACATAGATGGATAGAACCAGTTACAGTGCCAATTACTAGCCTTAGAAACTCCTTCATTATGGTCTCTCTACTTGGTGCATTTTCACCATGTTTAATGGTTCAGGTAGATGGTTAATGTTAGGTTCAATTACTTGTTAAACAAAAGGTTATGGGATGTTAAATTTAAGCCTTTTTGACTATCTAGAAGTCTACTTATATTATTATTTAAAGGTATGAGATGGTACCTAAGGACCTCCTACCTCACATATCCCAAAAAAATATAATTTAATTTCACTTGTCAAGTTGAAAAATAAAAAGATAAAATAAATTTATAAAATTATAAAATAATACATGTTTGTACACAAAAATACTAAACACATAGCAAAGAATAATAGAATAATAAAAACTATACACATGTTAGTAGAATAAATTATACATGAAATAATTTATGACGCAAAAGTTAAACAAAAGTTTAAAAGAAATAAAAATAATAAAAGAATTAATAAAATTATGAAAATAAAATTAAAAATAAACAATAAAATGTTGTTAAAAGAAATTTTATTTTATTTTATTTTTATAAATAGGAGAAAATTTTAAATTTTTAAATATCAAAAATTAATTAACAACCTAAATATTTTAAATAAAAATCACTATTTGACAATACAAAAAGCTTTTATGATTTTGATAATAACAATTTAAAAACGATATTTCTTCCTGACAACAGCGTCAAAAACTGATGTATAAAATTGTTGTATATAAATTTTGTATTATTTATAAAATAGCTCTTAAGTGCACGAATTACTTATAGAAAATGATAAGTATACTTCCAAGGTCAGTTTAAAGAGAAATCATGTAGTTTTTAAAATCATTCAATAAATTCTTAAAAAATGAAATAAAAAACTTAAAAATCATTTCACTATTGTGTTTATTGAGTATTTAAACTATTGATATAAAATAAAAGATAGATTCAATAACCATTTAAGCAATTAAATATTTATCATGAATTCAAGAATTTATAAAATATATTAGTTAGTTAATCATGTTTGTTCAAAATTAAGTAGGTTATTAAATATATGAATTAAGATTATTAATTATCTCTTTTTAATAAGAAAATATCCTAAGGCAATGATCAAAATTCTTTTGTTAATAATAAATTAATTAACATCCTAAGGCTGGGATAATCGATTGATTAATTAGTAAATTTTAATTTATTAATAAGGAATTAATAAGTCATCTAATTACTGCCTAAGACCAAGCATATAAGTTAGACTTTCATTCAAGGTGCCAAAATTAGTTTTATGATTTAAGTATATGAAACTAACCTTTAGATTTTAAAACCATTATGAATGATATGTCGTCAATATATCTTCAATAATAATTTTTATAAAAATATTTGAAATATAGTTTACTCTAACTATATATTTGCTATAAATCAAAAGATCTAAGAGCATTACTCTAACTCTTTTATTTATTATGAAAAATACTTCGTAAATAATTTTTTTTATTTACATACTTTGTTTACATGCTTTTTTTTTTATATATAATATATGTTGTCACAAGTTATCTATATTGTCTTATGTTATATTTCCTATACTTTCTTTATGTGTTATGTTTACTGTCTTGTTTGTGCGAGTTAGGTTTGACTCCTTTAAGAATCGGCACCTCATTACTTTGGTAATGTATTAGGTTGTGAACTCTTTCAATTATATTACACACATAATTATTTGTTTAAAGTATTAAAGAATATAATAAATAAAAAGCTATACGAACATATAATTAAAATGTCATAAATTAAATAGGCTTATTAATTAATCAAACATAACCACCAATGTTTGATAGATTAATTAAAGATAGAAGCCTAAGAAAATATGATTTTGTTTTTACAAAACGTTTTGAGAAAGAGATCATACAAATAATTAGAAAATTATAATGAATGTGGTTGAGAAAAGAGAGAGGAATTAAGTTGGTTAAATAGAAAATATTAAAGTCCTAATGCTAGGCTAAAGTCCAATTATAAATATGTCCATTACACATTTCATAAGTCCCTAAATAATAGGGACAATATGGTAATTGGAAAATTTGGCTTAAGTAAACAATTAGGTTAAAGTTGAAGCCTTCATTGCTTGATCGATCTAGACCAAAATTGATCATATGAACCAATAAGTTTGATCGATCAAAACCCTTTGCAATCGATCCAGGCTATGATTAATAAAAATCCAAGATTAGGTAGATCGAATACGATTGATTCTCGATCAATCCAGTCTCTTGATCGATCGAACCCAACTTCAATCGATTGATCCCAATTTTAAATTCAACCCGAGAGGACTTAGATCATAGTAGATCGATAATCAATCGATATACACCTCAATTGATAAAGACATTACTCAATCGATCGAGTAACCTATATACTAAATATTGATATGTATCTAATATAAAATATAATGTGTATAAGAATAGAAGTATATCTGAATTATATTCATTTGAAGCTTGGTAGTTTCTTAAGCTTGAATAGTGATCTTGAAAAATGCTCCCAAAAACTAAATTACATTTAAATTTTTTCTTTACGAATATTGTCAACACTCATAAACCTTACAATCTCCCCCTTTGGCATGTTCGTGTGACAAAAAATCTTTCTCACTACATCATAATTATAGGAAAATTAAATTTTTACATACTGGAACTATCCTTTGATCAGGTGAAACCATCTTCACTTGAATCTTGATAGCTCATGTGTACACCAAAAAATTAAAAGACAAATAGGCTCACAAGTTGTCTTAAAATACTCATTATTTATTAGTTCAGTATATATATTAACAGAAAAGTGAATAAACAAATATAAGAAATGTGTAATAATAGATTTAATATTTAAGTACTAAGCTTACTCTCCTATGTGACATATTGAATGAATATAACACTCTAGGTATTCTCCTCCTATGTGAAATATCTCCCATTGAATAATATTTCTCTCACTAGGTACTTTCCCCTTATGTGCATTATCTCTTCCCTTTTTTGTTCTATGAATATGTAATATAAAAATGAAGCTTAGATTCAATATGAGTAAGAATAAGATGTATGTAATGAAAGAACTCCCTCTAATATCTATGACTCTAAAAAATAAAGTAGAAGAAAACAAAAAATTATACTTATGATTTCAATGGAGAGTCAATAGTTGAGCAAGATTATTATCATCAATTGCGTATATACTTATGATTTCAATGGAGAGTCAATACTTGAGAAAGATTATTATCATCAATTTCTTGTATGGTAATAAGTAAGGTTGCTGTAGAAATGCATTCAATCTGGATAAAGGGTAATAAGTCCAATTTTTAGCCATGTGTTGGCACTTGAAGGGCAATAAAACCTTATACTTATCGGTGGTCTAGAAAATGACCTATTTTAATATAAGCTGAAGAAAGCCACAAATATTATATGAAAAGATAGAACAAGAAATGCATGTTAAATGTTTCATGTATGATAATTTAGCATATTTCCATGACTTAATCCCATTTTGTAATACATGCATCTTGATAGTTAGTAGTAGACATTAATTTTAAAGGTTAAGATTCTTGTTTAACATTTAAAGATATTATATTGATGATTAATTTCTTGCCATATTTTACAAAACATATTATTTTGTTTTAATTATGTCTAGTTTAAACTTTCCTGCATCTTCTCCTACACTATCAAAATAATAATCTTTTTCTTCGAAGAACAAAGATATCAACAATAGTGACAAATTCACTATTGAATTTTTTTCAAAATTAATTGATCACCGAAAGATCCCAAAGGTAAATAGAGATCAAATTTACAAATCAAAGATGATGAAACTATTGAATTATTTTCAAAAGCATCATTACAAAAACATTTTAAAAAAGGTTTCAAAGATGTTCATATCAGATTAGTTCAAGTTGGACTAAGACCCTTAACCATAGATGGTTTAAAATCAACAATACTAGCAGTTCTTAGGGACACTAGACTTATAGATTTCAAGAATTCTTTATTAGGAACAGTTAAAATGAGCCTAGGATTAGGTCACGTATCTTTCAATTGTTTTCCTAATTTCTTAGTTTCCTTAAGTGACCCACACATATTAAAGTTACTCACATTACACATCCAAACCATAACTCTAGGATATTACCAGGAGTAATTCTAGTAGCCTTAATTTATAGGGTTCATTACAAAGCTATGATGTCTGCTTGGGATACCAGACACATTTAACAATCCAAAAAAGGGGAAACCATTCTCCTACAAACAAAACTTTCTAGGTCTAACATAACAATTCCCAAACTTATTCCTTAGAGCCAATTAGTATTTCCAAATAGGTGGCTTCTTGAAAGTCTGACTCAACCAGAGTTTGAACCTAATCAAACCCTAGAACCTATCCAAAACACAAAACTTAGGGAAATTACTTCATATAAATATGGTAGTGTCGAACTTAGTTTTGATATATCTACCAGTTTGAGATACTTTTCTATCTCTATAGCAAGTATCTCTAAATTTTCACCTGTGAATCTACCACTCAAAACCAAACCTAGGTTATCTACCTAAGATATTCCTAGGCCAAAACTTAAAGCAGTAGAATTTAGTAGACTAGTACCAAGACCAGTCTATACTGTGGATGTTTATACCTTAAGAGAACATGAACGTGCAAGTATATACGGTCGCAAGTAACAAGTGACAAATAAGATATCATTCCCACTGAGATTTGTTATTAATATTTGTTAAGTACTAAAATTGTTTCAACCTAATTTTATCCAAACAATCGATAGTTGGATAAAGTTTAACTAAACTAATTTTAAATAACAATATATGAAATTAACACTTGAAGAAAACTCTAGGATTGAAATTTCACCAAATTCATCCACTTGAATCATATTATTTTCTCTTGATTTATGTTTTCGCTTTTAATTTGTCAACCAAGAACTACTAATTTATCCACATGTCTCTTTCGATAAAAAAATAGCTACACATACAATAAAGATATATTCCTATCCCATATAAATATATGTTATTCTATCCACGAGAAAAACACAAAAAATTCTTTTCCAACTTCATTAGGGTTCATAAATCCATTGATTAATCTTCCAATAATCAAAGGAATTAAGCACAAATAGAATAAACAAATTAAAAACATCTCACAAATCATTCAAAAATAATTAATTCAAGTTTCATCATATAAGCTACATTGTAACCCTAGAGCAAATAATTTACTTCATAGCAAATATTGAAATTACAATATGAAAATATTTAGACATTTCAGAGAAATAAAATTAAAAGAAAAAAAAAGATTAGAATAAACTTTTTCACGATTCCTCAATGAAGAAATGGAGTTCCTCCCTTTCTCTTCTTCTTTGTTGTCTCCCTTCTCTGTATTTTTTCCTCTCTATTTTTTAGAGACAAAGAACAAACACAAAAGTTCCAATGGCTTTTCCAAGTTCTCCAAAATATACAACAAGACTTTATGAGAAGAGGCGTGCAAAAAGGTAAGAAACAAAATGTGCAAAAGAGCTAGACTGTGTATTGAATTCTCTAAATTGTTTTTCACTATGCATGCCACGAGGTGCGTTCTGATTCACTGGAAAAATAATCAGATATGTAATGGCTTCAAACTGGGCGAGACTTGATGGCGTATGCAGCATTGGTGGACCGCGTCACAGGGAAATTCTAGGCGCTAGGCTATATAGAATAACTGGAATACACTCATGACTTTCTTGCATGAGGCGTGGACAACACACATGATCTGGACCATCCATCGTTTGATCTGATGATGGGTAATAGAGGGTGCATCTCATGGAAAATCAATTGCGTAAACAGGTGGACCCTACTCTGTGTGTTGAACGGTACAAAAGCAGATGAAATCTCATTCACTCTCCCACTCTGCTTTTGCTTCTCACTCTCCTGATCTTCACAGTTGAATTTCTGTTCTAAAGGTGCTTGAGGTGCATTGATCAATGTCGCGCGTGGGTCTCCCTTTCTGCGCAAAAACAATTTTAAATTATATTTTTTGTTTATTGCATTTAAACCCTCTTTTTAATTCAAATTAATTTTTAAAATTTTGTTATTTGCATTTAAGTCCTTTTTAATTTAAATTGTTTAATTTTCTCTAAAAATATAATTTTTACAAAACTAACACTAAATAATAATTTAGGAATTTAAAATTAACTAAAAACCTTAAGAATATAGCAATTATAATTAATATATTGAACAAAATAACTCTAAAACACAGAGTTATCAGTGGAAAAAACTTCTGAGATGAGCGATTCACCTCAGTTATCTCCTCCTTTATCACTAACTTTGTCACAAGCTCCAACTATTGTAGCTAGGACCAACGAGTTAATAGCAAAATCATAAAATGGTTACTTAAAACATACTCAGATAGTGTTAGGGCTAGCAACTTTAGGAAACACACTAGGTATGTTCAAGAAAACCAACAAAACATATTATTTTTTAATTGGTTTGAAATTTATTGGGAAACTAAAGAACAACCCTTTCCTTTCAAACTTAACCAAAAACCTAAAAATATTACTACTATAGTTAATCCTAAACCAGTTAACATAGAAGACTCTATTAACATTGAACCTATAGTTACACCTATAGCTCCACCCATAGTTGACCCTAAACCACTCCACGTTATCATAGAACCTATAGCCATAGCACCTGAACCTATAGCTATAGTTCCAAAAACCAAAACAACTATTTTTTTAGAAATTAATACCCAGAAGATCACGCTAGATGATTTCGATAAGTTATTAGATGATGAATATAGGAACCTAAAACCAGTTGAAGCAGTTAATTCAGTTAACATGGTTAACACCAAACGACAAAACCCATTTGGGAAACTCCAGATGGATCAATAGAGGCTAAACATTCTCTGTTGAGACCTATTACATTTCCTTATGTGGATAGTAAGGTATAAGCCTACCCTCTTAAGAACCCTCAAGAGAACCAAGCAAAAAACCTCAAAAACATAGTTATCCTAAACAATTTTACATATAGTAGCCTAAACACTTTAAGGTAAATAACTTACTAGGATATAGAAGAATCAAAAGAATGATTTTCCTTCTATATCCTGCCAAGCCATATATTGTAAAGTTCAAAACCCTATCTTCAAACCTTCCAGGTCTCTAAGCCAACCTAGGAAGAAATCTTATCTAAGTTTGAAAAACTTCAAAAATGGAACAATACCCTTAAGTTCCAATTAGAAGACCAAGCTTTTAGCACAAAACTAGGTTTAGTTGTACCTGAGTCTCTATTGACTTCAAACCCAACACAAGATCTTAATGTTCTTAGCAAACTATAACCTATTACTTCTGATGAGGATAGTTCCCAGGAAACCCTTTCTAAACCAATTACTCAAATTCAAAAACTAAAATGGTAAGAACCTAGTCCAAATAGGTACCCATACACCATAGGTACCCAACCTAGCCAGGTTACTCAGCCAAAATATAAAGCTTCATCTATTCATGTTTGGAACATAGATGGAATGATTGAGTAAGCAATATTACATGTCTTGTAGTAGATGATAATGGCGTCAAATGCTTACAAAACTCATATTGGTACAATTGATAAAATAGTTGTCAAATTATTAATAGTTAGCTTCTCAAGCCAGCTCAAAGGATGGTGGGATCATCATCTTTTAAAAAAAAACATTCAAAAATATTCAATGCACTATTCACTGATGAGTGTGGGGAACCCATACTTGATCAATATGGAGCTACAATTCAAAATACAGTCTCTATATTACTCTTCACAATATCACATCATTTTATGGGAGATTCATCTCATTTAAAAGATAAAAACACTGATATTCTTTCTAACATAAAATGTAGGAAGATAAGTGATTTTGAAAATTACAAAAATATATTTATGAGCAGAGTTATGTTAAGAGATGACTCTACATAGTCATTTTGCAAAGAAAATTTCCTTGTAGGACTTCCTCTTTTCTTAGGTGAGAAGACCAGAAATAAAATCCGTGATGTATATGGAAATCATATTATCCCTTATGATCAATTAACCTATGGTGAATTGATTAGCTTCGCTCAAAAATAGGCTCTTCAGATTGTCAAGATTTGAAAATCCAAAAATAAATTAAATTAGAGCTTAAACTTTCCAAAAGAGAAATTGGATCATTCTACAAATAGTTTGATAACAACTTCTCTATTGACCAAACCTACGGTAGAAACTACAGTAAAACTATTTCAAAACCTTATAAGAAAACCCATAAAACTTATAAGACATTTTCAAAATCCAAAAACCATTCTTTGAAAAAAGAATGAATTTCTATAAAAAAAACGTTATAAAATCAATTTTCATAAGGAATCAAAACCTCATAACAAAACCTTTAAAATCTTAAAGGATTCAAATGTTATTAGTGCAGTAAGAAAGGTCATACTGCAAAATATTGTAAATTGTCTAAAAAAATTCACGAATTTAATCTTGGAGAAGACATCTTAAACAAAATCTCTACTTTAATGGCAGAAGAAACATCATCATATGAGTCTAAACTTTGGTCAAAAGTCTCAGAAGATTCAAATCCCCAAGAAGGCGAGTTAGTATCTACTGACTCCGATACTGGTAACAAAATTATTAATTTATTAACTAAGGAAGAAGATGAATAACTTCAAGTTAAAATCCTTAAGTTAAACAAGTATTACAAAATTATATGTGGATCACTTAACTAGTTCCCTAGCCAAAGCCCAACCATTACCAAAATATTCTAAACTTCCAAGTACTAGCAAAGGCTATTATGACCTCACTGCTATTCTGGAATGTAAGAATAAAACTATAAAGCTAGAAAGTCAAATCTAAGATTCAAAAGCTGAAATCAAAACTATTAAGCTAGAAATTTACCAACTTAAAGAAAAACACAAAGAATATAACCTCAAGTTTAAACTACTTGACAAAACTGGAGTCAAAACCCCAATTGGTTTAAGTGATTTAGATGACAAATTTGAACCAAATACCCAAGTACTTAAGAACATGGAAAGACTTTCAGAAAATGTTCTTCAGATTCTTAGGGAAATCACCACTAGGAAATACAATATTTCTATTACCCTTGTATTCCCTGACCAAAATGTGTGAGTGATTATGGAAGTAATGGGTAAATTCAATGATCCCTCTGAACTGATAAGAGTGTTCCTTTTATAACCGAGTGATGTTCTATATGTAGATGTTGTTATTATTCATTGAATAATTATTTGTTTGCCACTTGATACTATTGGGAGTTGATTACTGTGTTATGAACAATAGTTTGTCTATCACCAAGTACTGTTAGGAGATGCCTTACTGGGTTATGAATAGTAGTTGTTGCGACATTCCAGACAAGTTTACACTTTTTGATGAACAATACTTTGTTGGCATCGTTTGTTGTTTTGTTGTCTTCTGTAAAAACAATAGTAACTGCTTTGAAGATAGTTGTTGGGATGTTGGATGAGCCTTTACAAATAAATGGTATTTTAACCCATATTACAAGATATAGACTCGCAGGCCCATAATAATAAAACAATGGACACTAAGGCCCAAAATAATAAGAATGGACTTGCAGGCCAAAATAAATAAATGGACATGTAGGCCCAATAATAATATTTGGGCCAAAAAACCCTATTTATGGATTGGCTTTTCCAGTCTAGAATAAGAAATATTCACTAGCTATTTCTAAGTTGATTAGGTCAAGTGATGAAGCTTTAGATGATGGAGAGACTGTTTCATCAGGTGATTGAGTCTCATCTGAATCTTCTTCTTCTTTCTTTACTCAATAAGTTTGGCAGAAGATCCTTTTGATAATTGTTTGATAATTTCCAAGAGCTCCTCCTAGGTTTTTGCTTGAGATATTAAGGCATCGGTATGTGCCTTTTGGGCCAAGAGAAGGGAAGAAGCTTGAAGTTCTTTCCCTTTGGGTTTTCTGTGACCATTTTTAAGAAGCCTTTATTCAACAACTGGTTGTAATAAAGTTTTTGGGATCGTAAATTATGACCATCATTTGACTAGGAATGAACGGGTAATGGTGATTACCTAAGATATAATAGGTTTTACACTACTACAAAATAGACTATTAAAGTCGGTTAACCAAATTTAAATGAAATGATATAAAATTTAAAGTCGGTTCACGTGTTGAACCGACTTTAAATTTAAAATTTTTTTTTTTACAAAATTTACTCATTTTCTATTATACTCAAATTAAAACCTGTATTCGATCACTACATAATAGTAGAAAAAAAACCAAATTTTTTTTAACAAATAGTTTAAATAATATAAATAATTGAAAATTTAAATATTAATTAATAACAAAAAAATATCATGGTATTGTCCTATGTTATTCAAGATCATCATATTCTTCTCCAAACATTATAATACAAAACCTACATATATAATACAAAAAATTATACACATAAATAATAACACATAATAGGTGAAAAAATATGAATAATAAGTGTGTAGGATTAATATAAATACTTACAAGATAAATGAAGTGACAAAATGAAGGAAATGAAGAAAACATGGTGTTTTGTAAGTGAGAAATGGGTATAAATTTTTTGAGTATTTTGCTCAAAAAAATAAGAGATCTAAAAGATAAGTTAGAGAAAAAGGAAACCCACTAACTGGCACTGGAATTGGTGGTCGTAAGTGGCCAGAAAATGATAAAGAGTGGAGGAGAAGAGAAGGAGGTTTTGGGTTTTTGAGAGTTATGTAGCGCTTGGAATAGTTTCTGTCTGGGGAAGAAAGAAGAGAAAAGGAAATATCCACGTGTGTGGCATCGGTTCTACGTGTCAACCAACGCTATCTATATAGTTCGTAGGGTCGATTCTACACCAAACCAACTTTAAATTCATTATAAGTCAGTTTTTTCCAAAAACTGACTTTACATATCGACTTAAATGCCACATTTTTTAATAGTGTTAAGACCCATTGACAACCCCAAGGAAGATAAAATTTTGAACATAAGATACATAGAGGATGGAATCTAGGTTCTTCTGATGTAGGTTTATAAAGTTTTTGAAAATATTCATAACTCTCTTTTACAGGAGAAATGATGATAGAGGAAATGTTTCCAAATAATTTCCACCACCAAGAAAACCAAGAGGGAAATCGAGATGGATTGATAGATTTGTTGACAAAAAAACCAAGAATGTTGGTTATCTTTGTTTTGGATAAGGAATTCATTGAACTATGCATGATAATAATCCCAATAATTGTATATTGTATAACATGGGAGGGAAGATGTAATGCTGACTAGAAAGGACAGTGATTTGGAAAGATCATTTCCCTAGTCTGTTGGAGATATAATTCTATGAAGTTTAGCAGTTGAGAGCTATGCATATGATGATTTTGGATAAAGGAAGTGTTTGAATTCAACACTGCCAGTGATTTCCAGAATACTTTGATAGTATTATGGAGTTTATAAATTGGCAAAAGGCCTATAAAAGAAACCCTTTCCAAATAATTTTTAAGTTGCTAAATAAGGATTTTGATCATAAATTCATTTTTCAACAATTGTAACTATCTGAGTTTGTTATTTTAAAAAATACTCAGAAGTTGGTTTTGAAATAGATTTGGGAATAACTTCCCTTGTTCCCTTTTGGGGAAAATAAGTAGAGGTTATTAGCCTCCTTTCTGGAATAGAAATCGTTCCAGTTGATTGTTTTGAAATTATTTTTGAATTGGAAGGCATTGCTTCCTATGATACCTTTTCTTTACCTTTGAAGGCTGGGGCCTCTACTTCGAAAAGTAATAATGGTGCACCTAATCTTGGAATGCTATCATAGGTTGCTTGTAATGCTTATGAGTCCTATAAATCTTTAAGATTTAGTATCCAATCTTGGACTCGTTGATAAAGACTTCGTCAATAGGGGATAGTTTTGGTGATAATTATTCCAGGGTTTGCTAGGAGGATGGTTCTGCTACTCCAGTTTTGGTTTGGGCCGTTTGGGACCATGTGATAATTGGTTTTGATGATTAAAAGGTTTTAATATAAGGGTTTGGAGGAGATTCCTTTTTCACCTTTTCTTTTTTCTTCTTACTCATCGTTAAACCTATTTTGAAGAAACTCTCTAGTTAGAAAGTCTGGTAATGAATTGTTTTCTCCTTTGATAAATTCAATAACGAAATCAAAAAAATTTAGTAATGCTTTCCATCTATCCAGGAAATGTTTCTCCTTTGTTTTTATCTTCCTGGACTTGTTTTAATATCCCACTGTAGCCAAGTTCATTGGAATCGGTTTCTACTATCTTGGGATGTGTTGGATCCACAAGCTATAAACAAGGAATGTTTTGAGCTTGTGCTTTATTCTTTGCACAATTTTGGTATGTTCCTCTGTCTATGGCTCAAGAGTCTTCTTGAACCTAATATGTAATGGCTTTGCCTATCTATTGATATTGGGACAGAAACTTAATACATAGTTTAAGCTACCAAGAAATCTTTATAGCTAAGTTTTATCGATGATCTTATCAGGAAACTTGGTAGTGAACTGAAGAGATCGTTCAATTGGAATGATGGTTCCATTAGACACATTATGTCTAATAAACTTGATATTTGTTTGAAAAAGAGTAATCTTTTTGGTTGATAATGTCAGACCACTCCTTTTGATGATATGAAAGAAGGTTTTGAGATGCCTGATATGTCTAACATCTTTAGAAAATATAAGTACATCATCAAAGTACATAATACCAAATTCTAAATAAGGATTAAATATATCATTCATAATCCTTTGAAATTCAGAAGACGCATTCTAAATAAGGATTAAATATATCATTCATACTATCCAAATGGAATAGTAAATGTCATTTTGTATCTATGTTTTTGGTTCGATTTGGATTTTCCAGAAACCTGACTTCTGATGACTCTATGAAAATAGTCATTAGCACACTTTTTTACTTAATATTTACTTGTTTTATTCAATAAATAGTATTTTGGGTCAAAAATATTAAAATATTAACTTTTTAATAAAAATGGGTGAAAATATAATTTTGGATTTGTTTTGGAATTTTTAAGAATTCTTAACGCATGATCAATCTGGAGATGCCATGTGGCATGCCATGCAAGCAGAGGAGCTAACTGGGCAAGCGATGTGGATGCCATGCAAGCACGGAGAATGAATCACATCGTGCCACGTGTGAGGAGGACAAAACACACTCCATATGTCAGTACGACATTCAATCGGATTTTGGAAATCGGTCAACATGCCATTCATGTGTCCTACGCCATTGCTCCATTCATTCTACCCATGCACCACACCTTCCATTTCCCCGAATCATGTCATGCCACATGTCATGAACTCAGGGAGCATTGACTCTGACCGGTCTCCCCTTCCATGCGTCGCTTCCTAATTCTAGCAATGAATTTTTAATACCACATGTCACACTATGATTGGCTAGAACTATCAGTTTTTCTTGTTTTGATCGTAGCCTTTGATCTGAAGCTAATCTGATAGTCCAGATCACACCTAAGCTTTATTTAAGCCCCTAATCACTCCATAAACACTAATTGGCCTCCATTAGCATAATTTATGTCATTTTTTGTTGCTAAAAAGAGAGAAAATACAAAAAAATTCAAGAGACGATACAATTTTAGTGGATATTCTAGAGGAGATTAATACTACAATTCAAGAGATTGATTGTATTTCTTTTTCTACTCTTTTTTTATCCATTTTATGTCTTTCTTTATGAAAAATATGAGCTTTATGAACACAATTATTTGTAATTAATTTATTAATTTAGGGATCTTATGAACCCAATATTTACCATGTGATGATCTAAAATTTTACCTCAATTATAATTATAATTATAATTTAATTATATTATTTAATTTGATTTTTATGCTATTAATTTTTTGGCCAACAGTTTATTTATAGAGATAATTAAATAGATTTGAGAGAATTATTTAATTGTTTATCTTGATTAAATAACATGCATAGTTTCTAGGCAGAGATGTATGATTCTTATGTATGTGATCCATAATTGATGAACTTAATGAGTATTATGTAATTTAATTGACATGAAAGTGTGATTAAATTAATTACTATATGGTGTGCAGTTTACTTGAGAGAGGAATACATGTTAGGTTAGATTCAATTGATTATGTAATTAATTGATAATTATATTGGGGGATTTAGCGATTCACATGTTTAGAAAATTGGCAGATTAAGTATTCCTATATATTTTCTCATATACATTTTTAGTCACCAAATATGATTCAATTAATTTGCTATTTACTTTTAGTTATTTTAATTTTGCTTCCTTAAAATATAAAAACACATAAAAAAATGATTTTTATTTTTTTTATTTTTAAAAATTAGTTTCTAATAAAATAATCTCTGTGGGAATGATCTTTACTTATCATTATATTACTTGTTACAATACTTATAATTGTGTATTTATTGCACACGCAATTTGTGGGGCGATCAACTTCATATCAAATTTTAAGAATATTGATGAAGAATGGAGTTTTTGAATAAGGTATTTTTTATAAGGAATAGGGTACCTAATCCATTTTAAGGCCTTGTTAAGGGGTTTGTAGTTGATAACCAATCAAGGTGTTCCTCTTTCGATCTCAACTGATTTGTTAAGATAGAAATCCGCACAACTCCACGGCAATCTGGATGGTGATATAAATTTTTATATAAGAGATCAATGATCTCTTTCCTACAGAATTGTTCAAGGTCATTATTCATTTGAATAGGCCTTGCTTTTGTAGGAATGTCCCTTTCATTAAAGGTTGATTCTTATGGAAAATCTACCATATGTTCTTGTCTTGCTCAGAAAGCACTAGGTAAGTTAAAACAAACCTCTTTTTTGAAAGAGTTTTGTAATTTAGAGATCTTATCTTTGATCTCTGGAATTTGGAGTTCTTTCTCAACAGTATGAGATTGAACTTTTGATTTGGAATAGATAAGGTCCTTTTCTCTATGCTTAATAAGAACAAAAATCTCCTTTTGATGGATTGAATTGGCTTTAATGAGGTTGAGATTTTTGGTTCTTGGTTCTTCGATGAAGCGAAAACTGAAGGTTTTCTCTTCAATTTTGAAAGAAATATTATTATTTTGACAAGATATGAAGTAATAATATTCATGAAAGGTGTTCCTAATATGACTGGATAGCCTATATCGAATACAATCATGAAGGGAGTTATGATGAGAAATGATCTATTAAGGATTGCATCTTCCATTTTTCTAATTATATTCATTTTTTGATTTATTGGCTAAGGTAAGTTGTTCATCCATTGATCGATAAAATCATCTAGGAATGATTGATGGTTTGATACAATTGAGATCAACTCATGTATCAAATAAGGATATGGTCTCAAGTTTTGATTTTTCAGGGAATACAAGGGTAATAGAAATCTTGTATTTCCTAGTGGTGATTTCCCTAAGAATCTGAAGAACATTTTTAGGAACTCTTTCCATGTTCTTAAGTTCTTGCGTATTTGATTTAAGTTCTTCATCTTAATCACTTAAACCAATTGGGGTTTTGACTCTAGTTTTGTCAAGTAGTTTAAACTTGAGGTCATATTCTTTGTATTTTTCTTTAAGATGGTGGAGTTCTAGCTTAATAGTTTTGATTTCAACTTTTAAGTCTTGGATTTGACTTTCTGGCTTTATAGTTTTGTTCTTACGTTCCAAAATAGTAGTGAGGTCATAATAGCCTTTGCTAGTACTTGGAAGTTTAGAATGTTTTGGTAATGGTTGGGCTTTGGCTAGGGAACTAGTTAAGTGATCCATATATAATTTTGTAATACTAGGATCGTTTAACTTAAGGATTTTAACTTGAAGTTGTTCATCTTCTTCCTTAGTTATAAATTAATAATTTTGTTACCAGTATCAGAGTCAGTAGATACTAACTCGTCTTCTTGGTGATTTGAATCTTCTGAGTCTTCTGACCAAGGTTCAGACTCATATGATGATGTTTCTTCTGCCATTAAAGTAGAGATTTTGTTTAAGATGTCTTCTCCAAGATTTAATTAGTGAAGTTTTTTAGACAACTTACAATATTTTTTAGTATGAACTTTCATACTACATTAATAACATTTGAATCCTTTAAGATTTTTAAAAGTTTTGTTATGAAGTTTTGATTCCTTATGAAAATTGCTTTTATAAGGTTTTTTTTTATAAAAATTCATTCTTTTTTGAAAGAATGGTTTTCTAGATTTTGAAAATGTCTTATAAATTTTACGGGTTTTCTTATAAGGTTTTGTAATAGTTTTACTATAGTTTCCACCACAGGTTTGGTCAATAGAGAAACTGCTATCAAACTGTTTGTAGAATGATCCAATCTCTTTTGGAGAGTTTAAGCTCCAATTTCATTTGTTTTTGGATTTTCAAATCTTGATAGATATGAAGACCCTATTTTTGAGCAAAGCTAATCAATTGACAATAGGTTAATTGATCATAAGGGATAATATGATTTCTATATACCTTAAGGATTTTGTTTTTGGTCTTATCACCTAAGAGAGGAGGAAGTCCTGCTAGGAACATTTTCTTTTTGCAAAATGGATGTGTAAAGTCATCTCTTAACATAACTCTACTTAGAAATATATTTTTGTAATTTTGAAAATCACTCATCTTCCTACATTTTATGTTAGAAAGAAGATCAATGCTTTTATCTTTTAAAAGGGATGAATCTCCCATAAAATGATGTGATATTGTGAAAAGTAATGTGGAGACTACATTTTGAATTGTAGCTCCATGTTGATCAAGTATGGGTTCCCTACACTCACCAGTCAATATCCCATTAAATATTTCTGATTGTCTTTTGAACTGGCCTAAGAATTCAGCTATAGTAATTCGACAAATGTTTTATTAGTTGTACCAATTTGTGTTTTGTAAGAATTTAACGCCATTTTCATCTACTGCAAGACATGTAATATCTCTTACTCAGTCATTCCATCTATGTTCCAAACATAAATAGATGATGCATTATATTTTGGCGGAGTAACTTGGCTAGGTTAGGTACCTATGATGTATGGGTACCTATCTATACTCGGTTCTTGGCATTTTAGTTTTTGAATTTGAGTAATTGGTTTAGAAAGGGTTTCCTGGGAACTATCCTCATCAAAAGTAATAGGTTCTAGTTTGCTAAGAACACTAAGATCATGTGTTGGGTTTGAAGTCAGTGGAGACTCAGGTACAACTAAACTTGGCTTTGTGTTTGAAGCATGGTTTTCTAATTGGAACTTAAGGGTATTGTTCCATTTTTGAAGTTTTTCTAACTTAGATGAGATTTCTTCCTGAGCTGGTTTGGAGACCTGGAAGGGTTTGAAGATAGGTTTTTGAATTTTACTATCTATGGCTTGGTAGAAGGTAGAGGGAAGATCATTCTTTTGATTATTCTCTATCCTAGTAAGTTGTTTACATAAAATGTTTAAGTTGATATTGGTAAATTTGTTTTGGGTAACTATGTTTTTGAGGTTTGCTACCTGGTTCTCTTAAGGGTAGGCTTCTACCTTACTATCCGCATAAGGAAATGTAATAGGTCTCAACAGAGAATGTTTAGCCTCTATTGATCCATTTGGGGTTTCCCACATGGGTGTTTTCTTTTTTGTGTTGAACATGTTAATCGAATTAAATGGTTCAACTGGTTTTAGGTTCCTATATTTATCATCGAATAACCTATCGAAATCATCTACCGTGATCTCTTGGGTATTAATTTCTAAAAAAGGAGTTGTTTTGGTTTCTGGAACTATAGCTATAAGTTCAGGTGCTATGGCTATAGGTTCTATGATAATGTGGACTGCTTGAGGGTCAACTATGGGTGGAACTATAGGTGTAACTATAGGTTCAATGTTAATAGAGTCTTCTATGTTAACTGGTTTAGGATTAACTATAGTAGTAATATTTTTAGGTTTTTGGTTAAGTTTGAAAGGAAAGGGTTGTCCTTTGGTTTCGTAATAAATTTCAAACCAATTAAAAAATAATATGTTCTTCTGGTTTTCTTGAACATACCTATCATGTTTCCTAAAGCTACTAGCCCTAGCACTTTCTAAGTATGTTTTAAGTAACCATTTTATAATTTTTCTGTTATGACGAAAATCTATGTCTAGACGTAAGGTTTCTATGTCTAATACTTGATGTTCCAAGGTTCATACATTTAACTCGTTGGTCCTAGCTACAATAGTTGGAACTTGGGACAAAGTTAGTGATAGAGGAGGAGATAACTCAGGTGAATCGCTCATCTTAGAAGTTTTGTCCACAGTATAGGCTAGTCTTGGTACTGGTCTACTAAAGTTTACTACTTTAAGTTTTTCCCTAGGAATTTCTGAGGTAGATGACCTAGGTTTGGTTTTTAGTGGTAGATCCATAGATGAAAAGTCATTGATACTTGTTGTAGAGATAGAAAAGTATCTCAAACTAGTAGATCTATCAAAAACATTTTTAAAAAGGTTTTAACTATGTTCATATCAGATTAGTTCAAGTTGGACTAAGACCCTTAACCAGAGATGGTTAAAAATCAACAATTCTAGCAGTTCTTAGGGATGTTAGACTTATAGATTTCAAGGATTCTTTATTAGGAACAGTTGAAACGAGCCTATGAGTAGGTCCCGTATCCTTCAATTGTTTTCCTAATTTCTTAATTTCTAGATAAATGGCTTCTTGAAAGTGTGATTCAGCTAGAGGCTGAACCTAATCAAACCCTAGAACCTATCCAAAACACAGAACTTAGGGAAATTATTTCATATAAAGATGGTAGTGTCAAACCGACTTATGATTAATAGTTGAATTTAGCTAATTAATTAAAGGGAGGGTGACTCCATAGATCTACACTTAAGGAAAAATAATCATGTTTTATATTTTTATTTATTTATTTTCTATTTTTATTATTTTTTCTTCGATTCTTTTAGGGATATTTTATTTAAGTTAAAATAATCTCTATCTAATGCATCTGGAAAAAAATTTACTTTGTCCTTGTACGATCACTTTAATAACAATATGGTTAAATTGTTGCAAATATATAACCTAAGTATCATGTTTGTAATAAGTATCGAACCCAAACAATATGTATCTCTTAATTTAATTTATGAATGCTTATCTATTTAAATGATCATATTTTTTCATCAAGTTTCATTCCGTACCAAATACTTGCTTTTGTTAACTAATTATTTAATTAATTGTTTCATTTTATTTTTTAACATTATCAATAATATGTTTAAAGTATTTAAGTTTATTTTATTTTTATTAATTTATTAATTAAGAGAAAATAAGTAAAAAATTTAAACATTGGTATGAAATAGTGTAGCTAATTTATTTTGAATTCATCGTTGTAAAAGAAGTGGGACGTTATACAATATCATGAAATTAATGTTGGATTTTTAATCTAATATTGAATTTATACGGCCACTAATTTGAGCTTTTATGTATATAATAGGGTGTAGGTTTTTAATATGTACATATTTAACAATAATGTCTATTTTAATGATGAGCTAAAATATATATACAATTATTAACTATATATAGTGGTTATGATCCACAAATCACACATATTATATTCTGTTTATTTGATATCTGTCAAAGAGAGTATAGAGAAAACTAAAGGGTCCTCTAAAAAAACATGTATATATAAAAAAACTAATCACTCTATTACAAAATTAATTAATGATTATGGATTTAGGTACACTTTAACATATTTGTCTTTTATTTTTAGTGATACAACGTGAATGTTCTTAGATTATTTTTAAATGATGGTTTTTACCAAAAAAATATTTTATTCTAACAAGAGTTAGCCAACCAAGCATGTTAATTTCATCGTGCTTGTGACATTTGGTATATATCTTGTTATATAGGCAGACTTGTCCAACAGTCAATTTTGGAGGATCATTATTTTGGAAATGGCAGTGTATATCTTTCCTTTTTTATTTATTAGTGTATGGATCAGTAGTAGTTCATGTTGAAATATTTTGACTTAAATTGAAAAAACATTTATGTCTTAATTCAGAAATGGAAAATTCATTTATGAATTAAATTTTCCATTTTTGAAATTTTCTATTATACTCTTCGCCCTTTCTGTTTCCGTTTCTGAATTGATTCTTCCAACTCTGCCTCTGTTTCTCATGTGTATATATATACCCGTTCATTATAGAAAGAAACCCAGAGAAAGGAAAAAACAAAGAAAGAAAAACCGAGCTAACTGTTGAGAAGAAGAAGAAGAAGAAAAAAACAAAGAAAGAAAAACTGAGCTAACTACTGAGAAGAAGAAGAAAAAGAAGAAAGACGCAAAAAGGTAAAGAAAAAAATATTTTATTTATTTATTTATTATTAAAAAATATTTCATTTGTTTATTATTAAAATAGTTGTATATTTTCTATCTAGAGTTAAGTTTTTTCGATAAAGTTCAGACACTTTAAAGTTCGTAGAATAATTAACTATTGTGTAAGTTTATTGTTGTTTAATTGTTGTATCTTGAGAAATAAGTTTCTGTCATTTTCAAACACTCACGGTGAGTAGAAAAATATCTTAAAAATATTGTGTGATACACATGTCTCGATTATTATTTATTTAAATTTTATATTTATAATTTATACATATATTTATATATTTTTAGTTTTAATGAAATAATTTTATTCTTAAATTATTTGTCTATGTATTTTTTCTTACAATATTAAGATAATTTTTTCTTTATAAAAGTTTTGAGATTTTGTTTCAACTCTTGTCATTTTCTATACAACTAATTTTTGATATTTCATTTGAACTTTTCCATTTCCCATATTCTCTTTTCAAGCATCATTTTCAAAGTGAGAAATTAAAAATGTTTAAAATGACAAGAACAGTGTCATACTTGAAAAATTATTAGATTGAGTATTTTGTAGTATTGTTTTATTTTAAATTTTGATAATTCTCTTTCTTTTTATTTTTATTAATTCAGATGAAGCTTTTGGGTTTATCTTCGTGCTTAGTATTTATTACATGATTTTTCTCATTGTTATAACTTCTTATTTTAATTGTCTTTACAATTAATATTGCTACTACTAGTTTATTTCTTAGTACTATTATCTCTAGCAGAAATTATATATATATAAAAACGATATTTGTAAATTAATATTTGAAATGATATTTGGCTCTTTGTTTAACATTTATATTGTTGATCAATTTTGTACTTGCTCTTATCTAAAACAATGTTTACATGTTTATATATGTTAATTAAATCATTAAATGTGTGATTGAACATGATTAATATTTATTTGCAACTTGTTCCAGTTTTTGGAGCTGTTTAACAGTTTTGAAAAATTACAGTTTAAATTCTATAGGATTTGATTTAATGTTTATTGTTATTAGTATTATTATTATGCAGCTAGGAGTTATGGTTTATCAAAAATAATAACTTTACGGTAAGCTATATTTAACTAGTTTACTATTGATAAATACATCTCCTTGTATTTATTTTATTTAATGATCGACAAGTTAAAGTTTTCATTTACTTTGTGAGTATTTATCACTCTTCTTTCGGTATATACTAAAGCTTTATAATTTATTTAATTAACGCTTTCATAGAAGAAGTTGATTGAAATTTAGATTTAGTTATATATGGACTAATCATTTGAGACTTAAATTGTAGATGATGACTAACTAATTTCGTATTTAGATATCAAAATTTTAAAAATCTGTATCAATTCATATATTTTGGATTATGATTCACAAGTGATAAAATATTGTAATTTTATAATTGATTAAATAACATAAATTCGTAATTAACGAATTTAATATTTCATAAATGATGAATTATTTTATTTTAATATACGAAATAAATAAATTTGTATTTGTAAAAAGATAGAACTTCACATTTAACAAATTACTTGATTTCAAGTTTTGAAATAAGTAAATTTTGTATTTGTAAAAATTTGTAATTTTTTTTCACTAAAGATGGATATATCTTTTTTAAGAAATAATGAATTTTGTATTTGCTAGTTTTCATAGTTTACAAAAATAAATAGATTTTGTATTTATGAAATTCTTAACTTTTGAACTAGTAAAAATGGTGAATTTTGTATTTACAAAATAAATAAATTTTATATTTGTAAAATAATGAATTTTGTACTCATTGATCTTGAAGTACTTAATTTTATAATCTATGGATATTGATTATTGGGATTTTTATATGTTGAATTATGAATGGGAATTGGGTTCCAAGGAAATTAAATTCTTAGATTTATTATTGTATTATGGAATTTAATTTTGGTTTTTTATTCTTAGATTTCATAAGTTTTTATTAATTTTTTTTTTAAGATGACAACAAATGTGATGGATGATATTGTCATGTTGGCAATTGTTTTATGATGTGAGTTTGTCAAGTCTAACTCAAAAGAATGATGTATGGATAGTGGTGCTATTAGGCACGTATATTCAAATAATGAATTATTCACTTTCTTCAAAATATTTGAGAATGGAGAGAAGTTGTGAATGAGAAACTTTCTAACCTCTATGATTGATGGTGAGGCAAAAGGATCCTAAAGATGACCACTAGAAAATAGATTCGGAAGAATCTAAGAGGTTTGTTGCTTAAGAAGAATGGATTCTAGAATGATGTAAGAATCGTACCTTGAAAGAAATGATCGATGAATGCAATGCTATTAAGTTCTGATTCCCACAGAACTTATTGGGGAATCTATTTTGTTAGCTAACTACCTTTTAATTAAGGTACCCCGGAAGAAGACGCATAAGACACCGTATCAATTATTTAAAGGAAGGGTACCTTCTTATAATTTATTTACATGTGTAAGAGTGTCTTGTAAAAGTGGATGTACTTATACCTAAGAAGGTAAAGATATGTCCAAAAACAATAGATTGCATCTTCATTGGACATCCACATAATAGTAGTACTTATCAGTTTCTTGTGCGTGAGTTAAAGATCTCAAACATACACAAGAACACAATAATGGAATCAAGAATGAATCGTTCTTTGAATATGTATTTCTAGGTAAATCTCAAGGAGAATTAAGTTCATCTAAACAAAAGTATGAGACAATGAATGAAGATAGTAAAAAAAAAGAACATGAACAAGAGGTTAAGGGTAAGGTTGAGGTTGAGGTTGAACTCAAATGTAGCAAGAGGGATAAGACAGAAACGTCTTATGGTCTATATTTTGTAACCTACTTGCTAGAAAGTAAACCCAAAACCTATGAAGTGCTGTTTATTATTCTAAAATTCCTCAATGGAAAGAAGCCATTGATTATGAATTGAGTCCATTCTATAAAATTAAACTTGATAACTAGTTTATTTACCTCCAAGTAGTAAAACACTAGGGTCCAAGTGGATTTTCACAGCAAAACATAGATCAGATGGATCAATTGATAAGTATAATGCCATGCTTGTAATTAAGAGATACAAATAACGACATGGCCTAGGAATAAACATGATGTTTGAACATCCAGACTAGTCCAATGCCCAACCCACGCAAATTGCCCAAGCCAAGTCACCAACCCAAGATGGAAGGTGAAGCACTACGGATGTCCTACCTATATGACAATGCAAGCTCAATAACAACTCACACGTGACAAACCATGGGGTGTTCAAAAATGTCTTCCAATTGGTTTTTTTAGGAAGATAGTTTTGGATATCAACCAACCTTTGCTACATATCCAGGCTCAAGTTGATAATTAAGGAATCCATATTTCTTATGACGACCTTAGTATCATTCTAGATGCTCCTTATCAAACTAGTGTCACTAGTAGGACACTCCCACCGAACTAAAGCATATAAAAAGTATTCTTCCCAGTTTTTCTCATTTTTAAGAAGTGACATATTCATCCCTTGATCCTATTTAACTAACATATATATCCTCTTAGGATATGTGGGCTTTTTCTTTAGGATATAGGCCCCTTTAAACTCGGCCATCTCTAAATCCACTTTGACTTCTTAGCAAATCAACATCAGGTAGTACAGATACCTCCACCTGTTAGGCATCAACTGCCCTGGCATGAGCTACATCCTAATCAAGAATCACCTTATGAGAAGGTATAGGGAAAACCTTATCCCTAACCACAAGGCCTTTTCATGAAAGATGGTCCAACCAGATGGAGGTTGATCACTATCATAAACTCCCTTTGGAGGAATCATTATATGAATCAAGAACAAGATGTTGTAGGTTTTTCTTAATCTCTCTTCATCCTTGGACACCAAATCATAAGGCTTAGACATAGTTGACCAACCCCTAGTATGACCTGTGGGTTCCCTAGATCCTATATTCCTTGTTTTTTTCCTCCATGTCCTGGGCACTGTGATTTGAGTATGAGGTATACTCAATCTAATGGTAGGAGTGGTATGAGGATGAGAGGTAGAGGTAGGAGTGGTATGAGGATGAAAGGTAGAGGTAGAAGGTTGAGGCGTAGACTGGCTCTCCTCATTGGAAGAGTTCGAGCTAGAAGACTCTGAGTTTCCACTAGCACTAGAATAGAAGGGGCTCTCCTAGGAGCCCAAGCCGGAGGCCAAGGTCTTTTCTCTGTACATTCTGTAAAAAATACAAAAAAAATAAAAACAAAAGGAAACCCGACAGGTAAGGTATGAGAAGAATAGGTTACCTAGAGTCAAGTTTGAAAATAAATTAAAATGATTCTTTAAAAATTGACCTAAAAAGAAAGTAGAAAATTGTTAGGTTCTCGACGCTTGAACTTTAAAAACTCGAATAGACAAAACTATAGTTTGAGATGAATCCTTACCATTGAGCTAAAAAGCCTTTTACAAACTCGAGGTATTGCAAGAGAGTGTTTGTATTCATTATTTCTCAATTTCGCAAGTAATGATGATAAATCCCAACCCAAGTATCCTTTTATATAAACACTTGGTTTCTCTCTCCAATCAATTGACATGTATTTATTAGGGGAACTAAATGGTTCGTATTCTAGGCCTGGTAATTACTCTTGAACCTTAAACCAGAGCCTAAGCTGAAAATGTAGATGGACTAGATGTTTGGACATCCAGACCGACTCGATGCCTGATCCACGCAAATCGTCTAAGCTAAGTTACTAGCCCTAGATGGAAGATGAAGCACCTCATACGTCATATCCGTAAGATAGCCTGAGCATAATGATAAGCCCAAGATGAATGACATCCTGAGCTCAATGATATGTCCTAGCTCAATGATAGCCCGAGCTCAATCATAAGCCTGAGCTCAATCAAATCTTGAGCTCAATGATAAGCCCGAGCTAAGGTCAACCTTGAACCTTGATATGTTATAATTTATGCCAATTTTACACCTCTGACACATAAATATGTGTATTCATTATGAAATTGAAACATGTATGGATAATGTTCTATAAATACATAGACCTCCTATGAGATTCACACATTTTTTCAATGAGCTTAACTTTGTTCTAAGTTTTTTCTCTATAAGCAAGATCAATCCCAAACATTTTGGCACCCACCATGGGGCTCATATTTTTATTTCGAGCTTAATTAAGTTTTTGACCCCATACTTCTTAGGATTTTACTATGAGTCTTGAGAAGAGCTTAAGAAATCTATCGTGCTCTCCTTACAAAATTGCACCAAAGATGTTAGCCATTCACAACACATCAATATGGTGGGAACTCTTGCTGGTATATGTTCAAAATTGGCTAACAAGGGAATGAGAGAAGCTGAGGAAGAAAAAACACCACCCATGGATGAGATTGGGACATAAGAAAACCTACATTACCAGGAGATGGCCCACGAGCTTCTGGAACTAAGAAATGAGCTTGAGGAAACTAAAAGGGAAAATGCGGTGATCCTAGTCAAGGTGGAAAATCATCGATGACTAAGCAACATACCCAATTGATAGAAACACAACAAGATAGGGCTAACCTGAGCCACATCATACAAAATAAGAGGATGAAAGAAACTACCTTTCTAGCTCAACGAGACCTAGTAAGGAGTAGTGGGTCCAAGAAAGGAAGAGTTAGGAGGTATGATTTCAAGTGTTGGAGGAAGCCCACAAGAAGCAAGACCTAGCCTTAAAGGTAAATCAAGAGAAAAATGATAAGGGTAAAACCTCTTATGATGTGGGAAAAGATTGTGAACAATTATGTATATCCCCCTTATATGATAATATACAAAATGATAAACCACCATCCAAGTTCAACGACCTTAAAAGCTCTGATTATTTTGGGATGAAAGACCTAGTGAGGCATGTACAACACTTCAAAATAGCCATGGCCCTCATGAGCTTGACTTTGGGAAAAATACATTCTATGATGTGTAAGCTATTTACAACAACTCTTTGTGAAGACACCCAAAAATGGTTCAATAACCTGCCACCCAGATTTATAACATCTTTTCCAGAGTTTGTCGGACTCTTTATCACAAATTACGCCTAGAACAAACCCATGAGGAAATAATCACACCACATTTTTCCATTGTCCAGGAGAGGGGAGAATCCATTGAAAAGTATATGAAACGGTTCCAAGTGGAAAAGTTAGAAATCTATGATTTTCCTAACTCTATAGCAATAGAAGCATTCCAAAGAGGTCTCCTAAACAACTTTGACCTATTTATAGAATTAACCAAGATAGTGCCTCGTATTTTAGAAGATGATTATGATGAGGCCAGAAGGTTTGTCAACTTGGAGAGAGAGTTAGGCCTAGTTAAAGATCAATGAACTAATATGGAGATAGTACTCAACAAAGAGAATAAGAGGATGAGCCCAAACAAGGCATATCGAAAGAACAAGAATAAAAGTTTCGTACTAAATAATAGGTTGGTTAGACATTGGTAGATAAATAGAGAACTTTTGGAGAGTTCATTTTCTCCCTTCAAGGGTCCTCCTTTGAAAGTAAATCTAACCTAAGCAGTGATGAGAATGGAGAATGAACCTAATTTAATATGGCTACCTAAGATGAAATCCCCACTTAGAAACACATCCAATGGTGTGCTTTCCATAAATATGTGGGCCATGATACAAAAGACTATAGACATCTCAAGAAAGAGATAGAGAAATTATTGGCTAGAGGATATTTGAAAGACCTCATTATAGAGAATGAGGATCAGATGAATTGCCAAGATAGGCAAGAGGTGCCAAAAGCAACAAACCTGACTAGCACTAGAAGGGAGCCCCCTAAAGAAACAAATGTCAGAACAATACACACCATACATGGAGGACCAAGAGTTAGTGGGAGCTCCAATAACTTGTGGAAAATATTTTCTGGAGAATTGTGCGGTGCCCCTTATGTATACGCCTTAGACAATAGAAGACTTACCACTAAAATATTTTTTAGTGAGAAGGATGAGATCTTATCTCACCATGAGGACCTTCTGGTCCTTGAGGATTAGATCTTGAGTTGTTTGCCGAATAATGATTGATATGGGAAGTTTGGTAGAGCTCTTTTTTATGACCACTACAAGAGCCCTAGGTATAAAAGACCCTGATATTGTCAAGATGGGGATCCTACTCATAGGGTTCAATAGAAATAGTACCTATGCTAAAGGAACGGTAGTGCTACCTGTTATGTCAAAAGGAATGATATTAATGACCACTTTTGTAATCATTGACGTCCTAACTCATTACAATGCCATCCTGGGAAGACCTTGGATACATAAGAAGAAGGAAATCTCATCCACCCTCCACCAAGTAATCAAATTTTCCACTAATGGAGGACAAGAGGAGATTAGAGAAGACTAGAAGAAGGCCAACAGCTACTATAATGCCACTGTGAAGGATTTGGCCCAAAAATAGCAATTATCAAGAGGTTTCCCTCTAAGAAATCCAGAGAGGCAAGGCCTTACAAAATCAATCAACCTAAGTGAAGTAAAGAACCTTCATATGGAAGTAAAAGAAGAGGGCCAATCCTTAAAATTGGGTAAAGTTTGAAGATAGAGTTAGAGGCATAACTTTCACAGTTCCTCAGGGATAACTCAGATATATTTGCATGGACTCCAAATGAAATGCCCAAAATTGATCCAAATTTATATCACACCAACTAAATATTGATCCAAAATATAGACCTATACAACAACGAAAAAGAAAATTCCCAAGAGAAAAGAATGAGGTTATCAAACACCAGGTGGCTGCCCTTAAAGAAGAATGGGTCATAAGGGAGGTCAACTATTCCTCATGGCTATCAAATGTGGTATTCGTCAAGAAATCATATGGTTCATCTCATATGTGTGTCGCTTTCACAGATTTAAATGAGGTATGTCCTAAGGATTTCTTTCCTTTCCTAAGTATTGACCAATTAGTGGATGCCTCCGCTGGCTTTGGGATGGTAAGTTTCTTAGATGCATACTCATGGTACCACCAGATTAAAATATACCCAGAAAACAAGGACAAAACATGTTTTATCACAGAAGAGAGAAAATTTTGTTATAAAAGGATGTCATTTGGGTTGAAAAACGTAAGTTTCATATATCAACGTCTGGTCAACAAAATATTTGAAGAACAGTTGGGGAGGAACCTAGAGGCCTATATGGATGACATGGTGGTTAAGTTGGCTGAACCTATGGGCTACATTACCAAAAATATGGTATGAGGCTCAATCTTAAAAAATGAATATTTGGTGTCAATGTAGGAAAATGTTTAGGGTATCTTGTGTCAGCCAGAGGGATTAAGGCCAATTCGGATAAAATATAAACCCTGATAAATATGAGACCACCTTCTAGCCTTAAGGGAATTCATCAACTAAAAGGAAGAATAGTAACATTGAACAGGTTCATTTCAAAATGCACTGATAAGTGTCCACCCTTCTTCAAAATGTTGAAAAAAGGCATATCAATCTTTTGGGATTAGAGTTGTGATGAAGCCTTTGAAGGAATCAAGAAGTACTTTAGTAACCCTCTTGTCTTAGCTTCCCATCATCCTGGTGAGGTTCTTTATCTATATTTGGTTGTGACCTCCCATACATGCAGTGTTGTACTCATAGCTAAGAGAGATAAAGTTCAACATCCTACCAATTACGTCATCCAGGTTCTGATAGATGCCCAAAGTAGGTATCCAACATTTAAGAAATTAGAATTTGCTCTCAAAGTTAGTGCACAATAGCTTAGGCACTACATTGGCTCACACACTGTTATGGTACTCACCTCTCACCCACTCAAGAATGTATTAATAAAACCATATGTAACGGGGAGGCTAGCACAAATAGCCATAGAATTGAGAGAGAAGAAATTAAATACATCGATAGATCGACCATCAAAGGGTAAGAAATGGTCGAGTTTATGGCTAAGTTTAGTGAGAAGCTAGAGGTTACTATCAATGAGGAGTAAAATAGGATATATGGGATAGATAAAAAAGATAGAGCAGTTTGGCAGGTGTTTATTGATGGAGCACAAAACTTCAATGGTGTAGGGCTGGGGGTAGTCGTAGTAGACCCCAATAACAACTCTTTCGAGTATGTAGTTAGACTTGATTTCCAAGTGACAAACAATGTGGTAGAATATAAGGTGGATATACTTGGGGCCATGATTGCTAATAAGCTGTAAGCAGATAGGGTCACCCTATATAGCCATTCATGGCTAGTGGTTAACCAATTCTTGGGGTCATTTGAAGCTAGAAATGAAAAAATGAAATGTTATCTAGAAAGGTTAATGAAGAAGTTCTCTAAATTCTCCAAGTTTGAGATCAAGCAGATAGATCAAAACGGTAATGGTCACACCGATGCCTTAGCCACTTTGGCATCGGTATGAGATGCCAACCATAATGGAGTAGTATCAATAACAATCCTGGCATAAACATCCTTGGAGGAGGCTAAACGAATAGTTGGATGCATAGACATTCCCATTATCCCATGGGACACCCCGATTTATAACTTCCTAGTAAAGGAGGAGTTGCTAGAAGATAGCAGGTCTACGAAAGAAATCAAATCCAAGGCAGGTTGGAGGTAGGTCGGTATATGATACAAACTAGGAAATTGTATAAAAAAAACTCTACTTGGTCTAGGGGTCTTGTTTGTAGCCAAAGAGGGATATGATAGATTAATGTATGAAGCACATGAAAGGGACTATGATTCGCATTCAAGGAGAAGGAAATTATCACAACGAATCATGAGATAGGGTTATTATTGGCCTATTATGTTGGGAAATTGCACAAAGTACACTTAGACATGTAAAAAATGCCAAAGGTTTTCCCCATTATCACACCCCCCCCAAATACCATAGAAGGTGTGGTGAGTTCGTGGCCTTTCTATAAGTTAAGCCTTGACATAGTAGGACCCATATCTATAGGATAAGGTCAAAAGAAGTTTCTACTTATGGATACTAATTACTTTTCAAAATGGATCAAAGTAGAGCCCTTGGGTAGATTACGAAATGAGGAGGTGATTTGATTTATATGGAAATTCATCATTTGCCGCTTCAGCCTACCCATAGAACTCGTCACAGATAATGGGAGACTATTCACAGAACAAAATATCACAGAATTTTCCCTCAAGTACAACATTAAGATGTGCCACTCCATGCCATATTATCCCTAAGCCAATGGTTAAGTGGAATCCTCCAACAAGCTTATCATTGGCTTATTAGAGAAAAGGCTGGAAAGTGCAAAAGAAAGGTGGGTGGAAGAACTGTCGGGAACATTATGGGCCATTAGGATTAGTCCTTGAGGAAGTACTAACAAGACCCTTTTCCTTGGTATATGAGGCAGAGGCAATCATACCAATCGAATTCACAATACCCTCTGCCAGATTGATTTTAACAGAGGAACAAAATGACGTAATTAGAGCACACGAATTGATCCTCGTGGAATAGAAAAGAAACAAGGCCTTAAGGATGATGACCTAACAAAAAAGGAGAATATCATATTACTAAAACAAGATCATGTGCTTCAAAGCCTTTTCTAGCGGTGATTGGGTCCTCAAGAGGATCTTCCCCAACAAGAAAGAATGGATGGTCAAATAATTGGGTTCTAATTGGGAAGGACTTTATCAAATAATTGAAACTATATCAAGAGTGACCTACTTGTTAAAAAATGTAGAAGAAATAGAAGAGAGCACAAGTTAAAATTCTAGGCATTTGAAGAAGTATCACTTCTAACGCATAGAAGCTCACCATTTTTATAAAATATTGGCATAGACATATAGATGGAACTATATCACCCCATACAAATGGGTCTTTCTTGTAGAAGTCTCCCATTGTTTTATGTCTCGGGTTGTTCACCTCATTTAAGAACCAGGTAGAGCACCCTGGTACTTACATAAGATCATAAGTTTTCCACCTCGATTAGGAACCGGGTTTCCACTCTAACATTGAAGGGAGATGAGCACCTCGGTTAACAATCAAGTGAGGCTCTCTCTCCCACAAAATTTGAGCCATGGGTTGATCACCTTGATTAAGAACCAGGTAGTGCACCTTGGCACTTGCATAAGGTAACGAGTTGTCCACCTCTGTTAGGAACCAGGTCGGTACTATGACATTGAAGATATATGAGCACCTCGATCAAGAACCAAGTGAGGCTCTCTATCCCACCAAATTTGAGCCACTAGTTGATCACCTCAGTTAAAAACCAAGTAGAGCGCTCTGGCACTTGCATACGGTTACGAGTTATCCACCTCAGTTAGGAACTAGGTCGGCGCTCTACCATAAATGTATACCACAAAACTAACTGCTTTTATTAAAGAGCCAGGTAGAGAACCTTAATAAGAGAAAGGGTCGGGTTGACCATTTCGGTTAGCAACTAGGTCGCATTATATATATAAAAAATTCTCTCTTGGGATATTTATAAATACAAATACACTCATAATGTTAGGTCATCTTAAGTACATAACATCTAGAATGTTTTCATTATATAAAATTTATAAAGGTGTGGATAATTATTAATACAAAGCTCGTCCTTCTTAGAAGGCTAAAAATTCTTTAAATGCTTGGACACATGACTAGTATCTAGATCATCAGTTTCTTTGACTAAGGGTAATAGCTAAGCCTGAATCTCTATAATTTCTTTTATGCATAGGTCACGAGTTCAGGGTGAGCTGTCATTATCACGAGTAGTCTTCACTCTAATTCTTCCGTAACCTCCATCACCTTAAGGAAGACACTTTCAGATCGCTTTATATAGAAGCTTGCCCAATGGGATTCCCTATCTACAAGCTTGGCCATACTAGCCAAGGTTCTCCTCTCTCGAGATTGAGTTTGGATTAACTGCTCCTTATAAGAAACGAGCTCACACTTGGCAACTTTTAAATTACACTCAAGTTTAACCACCTCCGTTTTAAGTGCCCTAGCCTCATCCTTAAGCCTACCATTTTCAACACATAAAGCTCAAATTGAGCATCTATTGGTCCAATCAAAATCCATAGAATATGACCAAAAAAGTGGGAGGAATTTAAAAAATCCCTAAATGTATAGATTAAAGAAAGTGTTCTCATCCCTTTTTTTATAGAAGATCAAGATTGATAAAAAAAATGGGGGGGAAATTAATGACCTAGGTTCCCAAAAAACAAGTACGTTAGTCAACACCATAAATACACAATAAAATAGCCAAACTAATTTTCCAATAATAATTAAAATTGACCTTTTCATTTGAATTTTTCAATCAACATTCTTACAAGTTTGAGCTCACGACCATACAAATAGAAGTGGTGTCAAGCTTGAAAAAACAAAATGGGTTCGAGTAATTAAAATTCAATGATCCCTTACCCCTATGACCTCAGGGCCATCCTTACCATAAGAAGAATATAAGTTTTCTCCTTCTTCCTCCTCCATAGAAGGAACCTATATACATGGCAGAGTGACCGGGATGTCTAGAATACGATAATAATGTTCCTCCAAGCCTTTCTTCTTGGCCTCAATCTTAAAGGTTTCCATGGACAACTCATATTCCTTCTCTACGCTCAATTCGAGCTGTTGAGCCATGGCATCCACATCGACCTTCACCTTACAACAGATCTCCTAGGCAGAAATCTCAACTCTTCTCTAGGCTTTCCTAGCCTCTTCCTCCATACACCTAAGAGCCTCCTTGACCTCAATAAGGCGTAGGGCATACTCATTCAACTCGAGGGTAGCCTTTTTTAGCTTTTAATCCTTATCAATTGCCTCACCTTACTACTTAGAAGTTCTCACTAGTAACACGATGTATTTTGAGTGCATATATGTATGGCTCTACTTCTCCTATACCAGCTCATCTTTTAAATAATTCATGCTAAAAGATTTATCAAAGTCATAGAGTAGTATTAATTGAAGCAAACAAAAGGTCAAACCAAAAAGTCTTGAGCTCATACTTTACATATGCTAATCAACGAATAAAAACAAAACATGAAATAACCCACATGACACATCTGGAAATGGATGACCTTTCTAGATTCCATACCCTTGCTGATAGCCTCCATCTACTTCTTATACTAGGTAGTAGAAAGGTGGATCATACAATGAATGAGGTACTCTAGCTCTAAGCCTCGATTCAAGACTATGCCTTCCACATCAGTAGTAAGATCATTAAGAATGACCTTCCCCTTTCTTGAATCCTTTATAGGTTCCTCAGATTCTTTAGAACCTGAGCAAGGAGTTAGAGCCACGTGCTATTATCGCATGGGTGATATGCGCGGGAAAATATTGAAAGGCTCGGGGCTGAGGGAAAGCTTGTCAACCATCACCTTCTTCTTCTTCTTTAGCGAAGAAGGGCAACCTTCATGAGAGGACTTTCCCCTTTTATTTCCCCTAGAAGAACCCTCTCTAGGAGCCAAATTTGTACCCCTCTATGGGTGCGACCTTACTCGTCATACGAGCAAAGAGTTTAGTAGTGGTAACATCCATAGAATTTGTAAAACAAGAGGAAAAGGCAAGTCATAAGACTAATTCACCATTATCGGCCACCACCGCGAATTGACCCCAAAAGTTTGTAGGAGAAGTTCTAAATTTAGGAAGAGCTTAGGATTTAGAAGGAGCCTGAGGTTTACGATTGATCCTTAGGGGAGGTTCCACTGCACTATGCCTCATCAACCCATACGTGACAGAGTGTGGGGTGTTCAACAAGGTCTTCCAGTTGGTTTTTTCAGAAAGATAATTTTGGATATCAGCCAACCTTTGCTTCATGTCTAGGATCAAGGTCGTGATTCATTATCACTACCTTAGTGTCATTCCAGACCCTCCTTATCAACCTAATGTCACTAGTAGAAGACTCCCACCGACCTGAAACATAGAAAAAGTAATCTTTCCAATTTTTCTCAGTTTTAGGAAGTGACACATTCATTCTTTGATCCTATTCAACTGATATATATAGGGGTTCTACTTCAAAACATAGGCCTCATTAAACTCAGCTATCTCTAAATCTATACCTAGCTCTTGGTAGATCAACATCAGGAAGAGTAGATACCTCCACCCGTTAGGTATCAAATGCCCTAACATGAGCTACATCCTAATAAAGAATCTCTTAATGATAGGGTATAAGGGAAAGCGTACCTCCAACCACAAGGCCTTTTCATGAAAGATGGTCCAACTAGATAGAGGTTGATCTCTATCACAAGATCTTTCTGGAGGAATCGTTATATGAATCAAGGACGGGATGTTGTAGGTTTTTCTTAATCTCTCTTCATCCTTGGACACCAACTCATAAGGCTTAGACACAATCAACCAACCCCTGGTACGACCTGTAGGTTCCCCAAATCCTATGTTCCTTGTTTTCTTCCTCCATGTCTTGGCTATTGAGATTTGAGTCTGAGGCATACTCAATCTAATGGTAGGAGTGGTATGAGGATGAGGGGTAGAAGTAGAAGGCTGAGGCGTAGGCCGACTCTCCTTATTGGAAGAGTCTAAGCTAGAAGACTCTGAGTTGCCCCTAGCACTAGAATACTAGGGGTTTTCCTAAGAGCCCAAGCTAGAGGCCAAGCTCTCTTCTATGTGCATTCTGTAAAAACTACAAAACATAAAAACAAAAGGAAACATGATGGGTAAGGTATGAGAAGAATAGGTTACCTAAGGTCGAGTTTGAAAATAAAATAAAATGATCCTTTAAAAATCGACCTAAAAAAAAGTGGAAAATTGTTAGGTTCTCGACGCTTGAACTCTAAAAACTTGAATAGACAAAACTACAATCTGAATTGAATCTTACCATTGAACTAAAAATCCTTTTACAAACTCGAGGTGATGCAACAGAGAGTTTTTATTCATTATTTCTCAATTTTGTAGGTAATGATAATAAGTCTCAATCCAAGCATCCATTTATATGACACTTGGTTTCTCTCTCCAATTAACTAATATATATTTATTATAGGAATTAAATGGTTCATATTCCAGGCCCGGTAATTACTCTTTTACCTCAGACCAGACCAGAGCTCGAGTTGAAAGGTAGGGGGACTAGATGTTTGGATATCCGGACCGAATCGATGCTTGACCCACGTAAACCACCCAAGCTAAGTCACCAACCTGAGATCAAAGATGGAGCATCCCAAACGTCCTACCCGTAAAACAACCCGGGCTCAATGATAAGCCCAAGTTCAATGATAAGCCCAAGCTCAATGATAAGCTTGAGCTCAATGACAGCCTATGCTCAATGATTAGCCCGTGCTGAGGTTGACCTCGACTCTTTATATGTTATACTTTATGCCAATATTACCCCTTTGACATGTAAATATGGGTACTCATTATGTAATTGAAACCTGTATGGATAATGTTTTATAAATACATGGACCTCTTATAAGATCCATGCATTCTGACAATTATCTAACTTCTCTAATTATCTAACTTCTCTCTATAAGCTAGATCAATCCCAAACACATGACATAAATCATCCTAGAAGAATACCTAAATGAGAAAAGATCATCTAGAGAAAGATCTAAGTGAAGAGACATGTATTAATTAAATTAAATAATAGCATAACAGAGAATACTTCATATTTTACTTAAATAGCACTATGACTCTATTTTGAGTTTTGAAATTTATTTTTTGTCCTCAATTGTCTTTATTCATCTTTAAATCTAATTTGTTTCGTCTAACTTACTCATATTGTTAGTTTGATTTCTTTAATCTTTTTATGTTCTTACCTATTAACAATCTTATATTTATCATATGTATGTATGTCTTACATATTATTTTTTAAAAATATGTATGTAAGACGTACATACTCTTTCAAAAATAACCATATGAATCTTTCATACTCTTTCAAAAATATACATGTAATGCATAAATACTCTTCAAAAAATATGTATCTTAAGCTTACAAATTTTTTTCAAAAATATGTAGGTAAAGCTTAAATACTCTTTTATAAATATGTATGTAAACTTACTTACTCTTTCATAAATTGTAAGTTTTATGCTTTATTTGTGTTATTTAAGTAAAATTAACATTTTTTTTATCAAATCTATTCTATTTAAGTAAAAAAAAAAGGAGAAAACAACACAAATATATGTTTTGTTCAAAATAACTAAAAAGAATAAAAGAAATATAAGCAAAATAAACTCACCAGAGAGAATCTCTTTTAGAAAAAATTTCTTTCCTACAGAAAATAAATTAAATTCTTGAAGGATTCGGGGAAAAAATATAACTTGTGTCTATTGGAGTAAAATAGGTAATTCAAATATTTAAAATAATTATATAAATTAATAATTAAAATAAATGATAAATATATGTAGTGTAATAAATTTTATTGATAAAATAAAAAAAAATCTAATATTAAATAATTCTAATTTTAAAATGATCTTAAAAAAAGTAAATTTAAGTCAATATATTTAATAATAAATTATTTTAAAAATAAATAAAATTATCACAAATAAAATATTATTTACTAATATTCTATCATTTTTTCTAAAAAAATAATTAACATTTTGTTATTATTGCAAACATTATAATTTGTAAGAATGCAGAGACATCTAAAACTTAAACACTGTGAACGATAGGAAATATTTTCATCCTTGGAGGGGCAAGGGTAAGATGGTGTTTTTCTTCGTCAACCAGAGTAGTGTTAATATGATCTCTAGCTGCCACACCCCATGATGATTATTTGTATTGCAATTTTTACTTTTCTATGGTCAATGTTCTCAAGATATATATATATATATATATATATATATTTCCGTATACCTAACTTGTTTTGGCCTTTTTTTTCAAGAAACTTTGATGGTTTAAGTCAATATAATGCTCGGTATCATTGTGTTATTGCTAAATTATCCATTAGTTTAATATTGAGTTCAGAATGCAGTCTTGGTTTTGAGTGCTAATATTGCCTTTGTACTTTTTTTTAGGCACACCACCACCCACTTCATATTATTTTAACGGCGGGTGATAGTACACTTTTTATTTTTCATAATAATTTAATGAAAAGGACAATTTTTTATATTTTTTTAATTATTATTAAGATATTAATTTTATTTATTGTATTTAAAAATATATAATAATGATTATATAATTAATTGAAAAAAATAAAATAAAATTTAAAAAAATTTAAGATTTAATCATTTATCCTTTTTAATAAAAATATAAATTACCAAAAATTAATAATAAATTACTTTAAACTGACATAATAAACAGACCCTATTATTTTATTTTCTTGTAGATAAATTTTAAATTATTTATAAGTACAATGTGGTTGATTGTGCAGTCACGCGCGAACTTACAAAACTATTCTCAACGGGAACCTAATACATCATTTGAAATTATAAATTATGGTAAGTTTGTCGTATATAATATAGAAAAAAAAATATTACACATTTTTTAAATTAAATTATTTATGATGTTTAATCTTTTAACTTAAAAATGATATCATTTAATTTATTAACATTGTAAAAATAATAATTAAGAACGAATCATATTATTTTAATAATTTTTCTATTAAAATATTATTATTTTGTGTTAAGTGATTAAATACTATTCTAATTTATTTTAATATTTTATTAATTTTTAATTTTTATTAAAAATTAAAATATATATTTAAATAAATTTTTGTTTGAATTTTATTATTATTTATTTTTTCTTAAAATATTTCATGTTAAATTTTATTTTATTGTTAAAGACTCTTCTTTAATAGAATTTTAATTACTTGATAGAAAATTATTGGCATTGGTTTGTTTTACAAAAAGAGAAACTAAATAAAGGTTAGAGAGTTTTTGGAATGTGTGAATTTCTTGTGCGATCACCATTGCATGTACATATGTCAATCACATAGAAAGTACATGTCACAACGTATAAGAAGGGTACAAGAGTAATAGAAAATACATTAATAAGTTCAAGTCGACCACATCATGGCTCAGTCTAGAGGTTAGCCTTCCAACACTAAGGGTCTTATGTTTATGCACACCTATACTATTAGTGTTGTTACAGGTGCGGGCACAAGCAGGTCCTCTTGGGATGACTTCTTTTGATGGCTCGGGCTGTTAGCTATTAGATGATAGGGCTTCGGGTCAATCTGTCTGTCCAAACATCCAATCTCTCTACTCTTTCAACTCGAGTCCTCAATAGGGATGGAAGAGTAGTACCCGGGCAACGGATCTAAACCATTTAGCTCCTTTAATAAATTCTTGTCAGATGATTGGAGAGAAAAATGTGGACCTCTATATAAGGAGGAGCCTCACCTTTTTTCTCATTTCATCATGTCTTACATATCAGAAAAAATTTAAGAAGAAAAATGTTTCATCGCCTCAACTCGAGCCATATCAATTTTTAGCTGAGTGGTAAGAAATCAGTTCGACACATAGATTACTTGCTCGGGTTTTAAGGGTAAAAAACTCATCAAGTCAAACTTGACCCTAGGTAATTTCTATTTCTCTTGCCTTACCTTGTTTATGTTTCGTCATCAATCCTCAATATCCCACTTTCATGGGCCAGCTAGAAAGTGACAATACCGAGTCTACCAATGAGACAAGCACTTCGAGCGAAGAGGAGCTATCTCAACCTCAACTTTCTACCTCTACCTCTCGTCCATAGGACATACCTACAATTAGGTTTAACATGCCTTAGACTCAAATATCAATCCAAAGGTCATGGAGGAAGAAGACAAGGAATAAAGGAACTAGTGAGCCATAGGTCGTACCAAAGGTTGGGCTGCCAAGGTCAAGACCAATGGGTTGTCCCCTTAGGATGAGGATAGGATAGAAAGGACATATGACATTCTCTTATCAGTTCAGATAATGATTCCTTGGTTGTGCGCTCGTGACAACAACCCACCTCTAGCTGGGTGGAAAATCTTCCATGAAAAGGTCTTGTGGCTGGGGTCAGATTTTCTCTATACCCCTTTATAAGGAAATTTTGGGCTAGGACTCAGCTCGCACTAAGCCATTTGATGCAAAATGGGTGGAGGTACCTACTCTACCACACATTGATATACAGAGAGCTCAATGTCAAACTAGAGATGCTCAAGTTTAATAAAACATATGTATTGAAGCAGAATGCTACAAACATGAAATGGTTCCATATTTTAGTGAAACAAGAATGGGGCATAAATGTGATCCTCCTTGAGAATGAGAAGAATTAGAAGGAGTATTTCTTCTACCTTTCTGGTCGGTAGGAAACTCCAAATAGCAACACCAGGCTGATAAGGAGCATTTTGGTTGAACAAGGTCATGACAAGGAATATGGGTTCATTTATCACGACCTTGAGCCATAAGATGAAGCAATGATTGGCTGATATCTATAACTATTTTCCTAAGAGGACTTCTTGGAGGCATCTACTAAACACCTCATATTCTGTTGTAAATGGTTTAATGGGATATGACTCAGTAGAGCCCCCTCACAAGATTATATGTAAACTATGGGCATCCTCAAAGTGTAGTACCCCTCCTATAGACTATGAAGGGAGGTTCGAGGTGGTACTAGATGATGGTGAACTGGCCCTAAGCCCATAAATACTTTTCTTTTTATTTAGCTCGAGTTTGTAAAACTAACGCCTTTATTTTGTCTTTGTAGATAGCATAGAGTTTAATGCTTTTGAGCTATTAGCGTAGTGTTAGACTAAGCTTGTCAAATAGGAGAGGGGTTCTCAAAAATCTACACCTTCTTCACAAGGGACAAGCTCCAAGGGAAAGAAGAGGAGAAAGTCCTCTAGGAATAAGGACACCTCAACCTTGTCAAAAAGGAAGAAGAAGATCATTATTGATGAGCCCGTGGCTTTGAATGTCATTGAGCACTCACCAGCATTCCTGGGTTCACACACCTTACCAATCGTTAACTTGGGTCAATATGAACCTACTCCCCCTATGAGGGATTCGAGGAAATGGAAGGGTGCCATTGATAACCTAACTATAGATGTAGAGGGAGTGGCCCTGTACAGAGGCATAACACTAAAGAGGTTGGACCACTACGTGGACTGACTCCCTTACATGGTACACGAGAGATAACTTGATACCATATGCGAAGGTGTAGAAATTAGGGTCATGCTCAGTCGCCTTATGTATCAAGTGAGTGTAAGTCTGAACTTGTTTCTAATTGAGTCTTAAGGATTTTATATTTTACAAACCTCACATGGTTTTGTTTTTTTTTCAAACGTAGCTCCTTCATGGGCTGGTCAAGGCTCAAGGTGTGGAGAGTTTAAAGCATGAGCTTTTGATAGAGAAAGATTTCCATGCTTCAACTTAGGCCAAGAATTTTGTGTTGTTGGCCAAGGCCAACAAGTGGATAATCGAGGCCATCGGCAAGGAAGAGATGTTGTCCAAGGCCATAAATGAGCTAAATGATAACTTGATGCATTTCAAGGAGTTTAGTGAGGCCCAGAGGAAGGCCTAAGCTAAGGTGGAGGATTATAGACTCAAGGAGACCTAGGAAAAGTGTGAGTTTGAGGCGATGAAGGAATAGCTCTCCTCAAGCATCGAGATAGAGTATATCCTGGCCATAGAATCCTTCAAGGATGAGGCCAATAAGAAGAGCTTAAGGGAATACTACTATCAAATCCTAAATATCCCAATCCCTCTTTAGTATTTTCCCACTCAAATCCAAGACGAGGATGAAAAATAGGGCTCAAACTCTGATACGAGTAATGATAAGCCTAAGGTGGGAGATGAAGAGAGTGGAACTGGTGACCTTTGATATTGGCACTAGTTTGAGCCTCCTAATTAAGTAGCCCCATGATCCTATATTACAAACCCATCTTTTCTTCCTCTTCAACATAATGGGATCATATATGTATTTCTTTTAAGCTTGACGACACTCCTATTCATGTGATCGCAAGCTGGCATTTGTAACCTATTTATTATTAATGAGAAATAATTGATTTTGAGAACTTGTATTGCATGTATGCTGGTGTATTTATAGTATTTATTTATGATGATGATCCATCTTCCTAATTTTAAGGACATGTGTTATTAGTTTGTGTCAATATTATTCCCTATACAAAGGGGTTAAGGATGGTATAAAAGTCAAACATCTTTTTTTTGTTTGTTTGAAGTAGTTGAAAATTTTTCTTCATCTTTCTTCTGTGAACCTTATGCATTCTGACTGGGGAAATAAACGTTCAGCCCTTACTTTAAAACTAGAGAATGGAAAGCTCAAGACCAAGGTAGAGAATTTAAGAATCAAGTTGTCCAGACTCGATGATAAGCTCTTCGTTTATGAAAAGACCAAGTGTTACCTTTCCTCTTGTAAAAGCAGCTATCCCAAACTTAAGTTTGAGAGAGAAGGACTATGACCAAAATGGATGCTCTCGTTGACAAGGAGTCCCATTGGGCAAACTTTTATATGAAGATATTTGAAGGGGTCCTCCTCAAATTGATGGGTATTTTTGAGGAATTAGAACATTATGTACTCAACTTATGCTTAGACCCTATTGAAATAGGGGTTAATATTCTTAAGAAAATTGTTAAGATTCAGGCAGAGTTGTTGCCCTTAGTGGAGGAGACTGGGTGTCCAAACATCTAAAGAACTTTTAACCTTTTGGGAGACTGAGCTCTTCATTAATAAAATTTGAAAGCTTTGTAAGGTTGAGAAATAAACATCTTTTTTAATAAGATGAACCTGTGACGCTCAATTAATAAACTTTATTTTTGGTGGTAAGAGCACTCTACCTGGTTCTTGACCGAGGTGATCAACTCTTTCTTTGAGGGAGAGTGTTCTACTTGGCTTATGACCTAGGTGATCAACTTTTTCTTTGAGAGAGAGAATTATATCTGGTTTATGATCAAGGTGATCAACTTTTTATTTGAGAGAGAGCGTTCTACCTGGCTTGTGACTAAGGTGATCAACTCTTTCTTTGAGAGAGAACATTCTAGCTTGTTTGTGACCAAGGTGATCAACTCTTTATTTGAGGGATAGCGTTCTACTTGGTTTATGACCAAGGTCATCAACTATTTCTTTGAGGGAGAGTGTTCTACCTAGTTTGTGAATAAGGTGATTAACTCTTTCTTTATGGGAAAGCATTCTATTTGGTCTATGATTGAGGTGATCAACTCTTTCTTTGAGGGAAATAATTTTGTCTGGTTTGTGACCGAGGTGATTAACTCTTTCTTTGAAGGAGAGCATTCTACTTAGTCTATGACCAAAGTGATCAACTTTTTCTTTAAGGGAGAGCGTTCTACCTAGTTTATGATCGAGGTGATCAACTTTTTTCTTTACAAAAGAGCATTTTACCTAGTCTTTGATCAAAGTGATCAACTCTTTCTTTAAAGGAGAACATTCTACCTGGCTCTATGATCGAGGTGATCAAATCTTTCTCTATAGGAGAGTGTTTTACCTGGTTTATGACCAAGGTGATCAAATTTTCGTTGAAAGAGAAAGTTCTATATGGTCTGTGACTGAGGTGATCAAATCTTTCTTTGAGAGAGAGTGTTCTACCTGGTCTATGATCAAGGTGATCAACTCTTGACATGTAATATTGAAAGAGATTCATTACTTGCAAATAGTTGCCATATATATATATAGGGGCAATACATGAGGGTGATAAATTTGAGTTTGTTAGAAGTAATACTTTTTCAAGTGTCGTGTATTCCAACTTATGTTATCCTCAACTCCCTCAATAATTCTTAGTCAGTAGGCCACTGACTATGGAGAACCCAATCACCTATGGAGAAAGATTTGGAACGCACGACCTTGTTGTAATGGTCTATTACTCTTCTTTTTTGCTCAACTATCCTTCTCAAGGATTCATCCCTCTTTTCTTCTGTGAGAGTTAGCTCAAATGCTTTATCTATGGTGTTCTGGTCCTTAATTAGGGTTAATTTTAAAGTGGTCATTTTCATCTCAGTTGGTATCACACCCTTATTCCGATATACTAATGAGAAAGGCGTCTCGTTGGTGCTCCATAAAGGGCTAGTATTGATAGTCCATAATGCCTTCCAACCTTTCTTTATTAGGGTGATTATCAATTTGTTAGCAGATTTGGACTGACTATTGGCTTGTGGATAATATGATATTGAATGGCACATCTTGATGTTGTAGTTGATGGAAAACTCTTTGTTGTTGTAGCACGTAAATTTTCTTCCATTATCGGTAACAAACTCCTTAGGTTAGTTGAAGTGACAAATTATAGATTTCTAGATAAACCGAATCACTTCCTCTTTATGTATCCTTCCTAGGGATTTTGCCTCAATCCATTTGCAAAAATAATATGCGGCCACTAATAAAAAATTCTTTTAGCCCCTTGCTTGGGGTAAAGGTCCTACTATATCAAGCCCCTACTTATAGAAGGACCATAGGCTAACTACCCATATCATCGTGGTTGGAGTTGCATGTGACAATGGGGTGAATCTTTGACACTTATTGCACACCTGGGTGTACCTTCTGTAATATGCTAGAATAGTAGGCTAGTTATACCTCTTCTTTTTCATTCATTGGAATAGCCTCCTTCCATTTGAATAAGAGTCACACTCTCCCTTGTAGGCTTCAAACATAATTCTTTCCTACCCGTCCCTGGCTATGCATAAGAGTCCAGGTTTGAATATAGTCCTTCTTTATAATTTATCATTTTTAATCATGTATCAACCTACCTCAGCCTTAGTTTCCTTCACGAGTTTTTGCTCCTAGGATAGGTATCCCCTTTTTAGGAAGTCAAATATTGGGGTGAACCATGGGCTTCTAGCAACATCTACACTCCTCCAAACTGGCTTCTTTCAAGATCGTTACTGATACCACTCGAGTGTGGTTGACCTCTCATACTGAGGCTAGTGTGGACAAAGCGTTGGCATGACCATTCTCATTCTTGCCTATTTGGTTGATCTCAAACTTGGAAAATTTCGAGCTCTTCTTTCTTAGTATCTTCAAATATCTCCTCATCTTGCTATCCTTAGCCTCATACGTGCCCAAGTATTGGTTGACTACCAAATGTGAGTTGCTATGTAAGGTGATGTTATTTGCTTTGGGCTTATTTGCCATTATGGCCTCAAATATAGCCACCTCATATTATGTGACATTATTAGTTGCATAAAAGTCCAACCTGATAGTATACTCATAAAAATTTTCATCATGATCAACTACAACCACCCCTAGCGGAGCGACATTGAAGTTAAGCATACCATCCAAAATACCTTCCAAGTCAGCCTCCCTCTTTGATGCATACTACATACTTCTTCTTTTACCTCATCCCTAGTAACCTCTGTTGATTCACTGAACTCAACGACAAACTCAACCACCACTTATCCCTTAATCGTAGTTCAAGATATAAACTCGATATCATACTTTCCTAGCTCTATGGAAATTTGTGCCAGTCTCTCTATGAATTTTTTCTTTGTCAATACATTCTTAAGTGGTTGAGATGTGAGTACTACCACTGTGTGTAAGCTAAAGTAATGTCTGAGCCTTTTGCACTAATTTTTAGACCAAAAAATAATTTGTTGATCATTGGGTATCTACTTTGGGCATCTATCAAGATTTGGCTGATGTAGTAAATGGGGTGTTGGACATTAGTTTTTTCAGATAGAAGTACAGTACTACAAGTCTATGAGGCCATAACCAAATACAAATAAAGCATTTCTCTTGGGAGAATGTTGAATAGGAAATGAGGTTTGCTCAAGAACTGTTTGATTCCTTGAAAGGCTTTGTCGCAATCCTTATTCCAAAAAAATGATGTGTTTTTCCTCAACATTTTGAAGAATGGAAAACACTTGTCTATACAGATTGAAATGAATATGTTCAGTGCCACTATTCTTTCGTTCAAGTGTTGAATCCCCTTTAGATTGGTAGGAAGCATCATACTGATCAAGACTTGTATCTTAACTGGGTCAGCCTCTATCCTTTCGGTAGATATAAGATACCCCAAGAATTTCCTAAAGCAACACCAAAAACAAATTTTTTAGGGTTAAGTTTCATCCCATATTGAGTCCCTTTTAGACTGGTATGAGGCTCATGTTGACCAGGGCTTGTATCTTATTCGAGTTGGCCTCTATCCCTCTGAAAAATATAAGATGCACCAAGAATTTCCTGAAGGAACACCAAAAACACATTTTTTAGGGTTAAGTCTCATCCCATACCTTTAGAGTTTAGAGAATATTTTCTCCAATCCTTGACGTAGTTTATGGGTTGTGCTAAATTTACCACCATGTTGTCAACATATGCCTCAAGATTTCTTCCTAGTTGGTTTGCAAACATCTTATTAATGAGGCGTTGATAGGTGGCCCCTACATTATTTAACCCAAGTGGCATTCTAATGTAGCAAAAGGTCCCTTCCTTGGTGATGAAAGATGTTTTCTCCTCATCTTCTAGGTGCATTCTGATATGATAATAACTAGAATATGCATCCAAAAAACTCATCAAGTTGAAACCAACGATGGCATCAACTAGTTGATCCATACTTGGGAGAGGGAAACAATCTTTTGGACATACATCATTTAAGTTTGTGAAGGCCATACACATACAAGGTGATTCGCAAGCCTTCTTCACTAGTAGCATATTTGACAACCAAAAGAGGTAGTTCACCTCCCTAATAACCTCCATCTCTTTTAGGCTAGCAACTTTATTTTTAATGACCTCATTATTTTCTCTAGGGAATTTTCTCTTCCTTTTCTTGATAGGTCTAGCTTTCATATTGACATTTAACCTGTGGGTTATGATTTCAAGGTCAATCCTAGGCATGTCTGCATGCCTCCATGCAAAGACTTCAGAATTCTCCTTTAGGAAACGAGATAGTTGTTCCCTCACCTCCGTTGTCAAGTCTGTGCTCAGCTTTAAAGAGTGGTCCTTTTCCTTATCCCCAATTGGTACATCTTTCACTACATTTAAGTTAATGACTTTCCTAGACATATATTTCTTGGCTTTTTCATAAAAGGCCCATGATGTGGTTACTACTTGGGAGTGCGCCATTTCTGAGTAGTGTCATAACAACTTCTAGTATAACTTGGTGGAAGGTGGATGAAACCACTTTTATCTTGTATATCTACAATCTACCCAAGATGGCATTTAGTTCACTGGGACATCAATTTCCATGAGTTAGTCATCACTATAGATCTATGGTATGAATAGTCCTTACAATGGACCCATTGTGAGGGTCTATCTTGCTACCTGAAGGGATAAGTAGCCTCAATGTTTCACACTAGGGTTGATGCCCTGCTCCTCTATTATTGCTTCCCACGAGAATTCTCCTCAATGTTTCACACTAGGGAGCTTTCTAGAGGTACATAGCCAAAGACATCCCCACAACATATTTTTAGGCCACTCAATTGGTCAATACCTTTGATGAGTGCTCAAAAAGCACTAAAATTACCATGATTTTATGCATATTAATTGATTAAAAATATATATATTTATATGTTTTATCATATATTTATATAAATTTTTCTTTTTCGGAATCACGGGTAATTTTATTGTTTTTCAGGTATTTTGGCTTAAAAACGTAACTTAAAGACTTAAAGAGAAATACTGGAAGCAATACATCACAAATATATTAATAAATAAATGGGGAAAGGTCAACAAATATGGAAAAATTGGACAAAATGGGTCAAAAAGGTCCAAAATGTCAAAAAGGAGAAAATCACGCCGCCGCGCTGCCCAGCCGCACGCGCGCCAGCGCCCAGACCCGCGCGCAGCACCCCACGTCCGCGCCAAGCCGCACGTGCCGACGCCCATTTCGCCCCATTTTTGCGCGCAGCCACCCCCCATGACGTCATGCTGACATCATCAATGACCTCAGCAATTGCACTCCGCGTTTTCACCATTTTTTATCATTTTTTCACTCACTTTTTCTCTCCATCCTCACCTATAAATACCCCCTTTCCCTTCACTTCTAAACACACCTCAACACACATTCTTTTCTCTCTTTCTTTTTCTCTTTTCTTAGTTTTTAGTTTTTGTTAGTTTTTAGCTTTTCTTAGTTAATTTCTCTTAGTTTTAGAGTTCTTCCCTTTTTGGGAAGAACTAGTTATGTTTATGTAATTTATTAGCTTTTTGATTCAATAAATGAGAGTGCAAATTCCACTTGGGGTTTTCCAGTAACGGGAATAGCGTCGAAGTTCTGTAAGGATTTTATTTTCTTTACAGTTATTTTTTATGCTTTATTCTTACATGTTATATTTAATTTATCTGTGATTAAATTTAACTGTGCTGGCTGTTTATAAACATAATGTAATAATAACGTTGTTATGCTTGCGAAATATTAAATAGGTGAAAATCTCTAAAATGAATTGATTTTGTTTTTATTCAAAATTTTATATTAAGAATGTTAGAGAGAAATATATTATTTTTCATTACAAACTTAAACCTGAAAATTAGATTTTAAGGTTTAGTTATCCGGTCTGATTTAGAGTAGTATTCTTTTATTTGTTGGTACAATCGCCCGGTAGTTAGAGTGAAGCTCTATTTCAAAAGTTTTTATAAGAATTATTATCTGAAAATGTATTGACAACATGTTTTCAGTAGTGGTTTTAAAACTTGAAAGTTAGTACTCGGATAACTAAATTCTTAGGTTTAATTTGGACACCTTGAATAAAGTTTAAACTGTCTAACCCCACCAAAGGTGGCATTTAAATGGTTCATTTTCAATCTCTTAGAAAAAGGATATAATTTAATTAAGCAAATTAGTTATCAACCCCACCCATAGGTGTTAATTGATTTGTTTAACAAAGAATACCTAACCCCACCAAAGGTGATATTCATACAAAAAAAGGAGAATCAATAAATATCAATTCATATCTTTAATAACCTAAATAATATGAGAAAACATAATTAACTTAGTTATTATATCCATATATACTCCACTATTATGAAAGATAAAATTTGCATAAATGTTTATTAAATCTATGTTTAATTTTATGTAAGTAGATTAAAAATACAAAACCCCAAAATATCGTGACAGGATGTTTAGGATTTAATTTTGTTTTTAAAAGTTTGAATAATAAATTAAAAACCACATACATTCCTTCCTTAATTTATGTGGTTTTAATTTATTATTCAAACTTTTAAAAACGAAATTAAATCCTAAACATCTTGTCACGATATTTTGGGGTTTTGTGTTTTTAATCTAAGAACATAAAAATAAACATAGATTCAATAAACATTTATGCAAATTTTATCTTTTATAATAATGGAGTATTTATAGATATAATAACTAAGTTAATTATGCTTGCTCATATTATTTAGGTTATTAAATATATGAATTGATATTTATTGATTCTCCCTTTTTTATATGAATGCCACCTTTGGTGGGGTTAGATATTCTTTGTTAACTTAAACAAATCAATTAACACCTATGGGTGGGGTTGATAACTAATTTGGTTAATTAAATTAATTCCTTTTTCTAAGAGATTGAAAATGAACCATTTAAATGCCACCTTTGGTGGGGTTAGACAGTTTAAACTTTATTCAAGGTGTCCAAATTAAACCTAAGAATTTAGTTATCCGAGTACTAACTTTCAAGTTTTAAAACCACTACTGAAAACATGTTGTCAATACATTTTTAGATAATAATTCTTATAAAAACTTTTGAAATAGAGCTTCACTCTAACTACTGGGAGATTGTACCAACAAATAAAATAACACTACTCTAAATCAGACCGCATAACTAAACCTTAAAATCTAATTTTCAGGTTTAAGTTTGTAATGAAAAATAATATATTTCTCTCTAACATTCTTAATATAAAATCTTGAATAAAAACAAAATCAATTCATTTTAGAGATTTTCACCTATTTAATATTTCGCAAGCATAACAACGTTATTATTACATCATGTTTATAAACAGCCAGCAGTGTTAAATTTAATCACAGACAAATTAAATATAACATGTAAGAATAAAGCATAAAAATAATTGTAAAGAAAATAAAATCCTTACAGAACTTCGACGCTATTCCCGTTGTTGGAAAACCTCCAAGCGGAATTTGCACTCCCTTTTATTGAATAAAAAAGCTAAAAAAATTACAAAAACATAACTAGTTCTTCCCAAAAAGAGAAGAACTCTAAAACTAAGAGAAATTAACTAAAAACTAAAAAAACCTAAAAATCTAAGAAAAGAGAGAAAGAAAGAAGAGAGAAGTGTGTTTTGAGGTGTGTTTAGAAGTCAAGGGATAGAGAGAAAAAGCGAGTGAAAAAATGATAAAAAAATGGTGAAAACACGGAGTGGAATTGTTGAGATCATTGATGACGTCAGCATGACATCATGGGGCGGTTGTGCGCAAAAATGGAGGGAAATGGGCGTCGGCGCGCGCGGAAGGGCAGGCGCTGCGCCCAAGGGCACGCGCGGATCTGGAGCATGGCGCGCGTGGCTTGGCGCGGACGTGGGGTGCTACTGGGCGGCGCAGCGGCGTGATTTTCTCCTTTTTGACCCATTTTGTCTAATTTTTCCATATTTGTTGACATTTCTTTATTTATTTATTAATATATTTGTGATGTATTGCTTCCAGTATTCCTCTTTGAGTCTTTAAGTTACATTTTTAAGCCAAAATACTTGAAAAACAATAAAAATACTCGTGATTCCAAAAAAGACAAATTTATATAAATATATGATAAAACATATAAATATATATATTTTTAATCAATTAATGTGCATAAAATCATGGTAATTTAATGCATTTTGAACACTTATCAACCTACATCAATATAAAGGAGATGATCTCTAGTAGAAAGAATCAAGACCTTTCAAGAAAGAAAGTTGGGGAGAAAAAGTGTAAGGGCAAAGATGAGCTCCCATATCGAATAATAAGAAGTCCAGACTAGACCAAAAGGAAAATAAAAACTAGAGAAAGAAATCTTACCCATCCTATGTAAGGTTTCTAGATTTACACCCCTCTAAATACAACAATAAAATCCATGTTTATACAAGTTGAGTGACTACACATGGTACACTCGCCTAAGAAGAAGAAAAACCTAGCTAGGAAAATTTCCAATATTATTGGTTCCATTAGGGAAATGACCATTCGATTGAGGATTTTCAAGAGTTAAAGAATGAAATTGGGTACCTAGTTAGAAGTAGGTACTTAGAAGAATTTGTGAAAAACCTAAGGCCATAACAATAATAGTCTCCATATCAAGCCTCTTGCCTAGAAAAAGGAAACATCCTTAAGGATAGGAAGTCTAGAAGGTTAGATTCATCATAGGAGGCCCCACTAGGGGTAGTTAAAATAATGCTCGTAAAGCATTCATTTGATAGACCACATCAGGCTCAAAATTTCTACAAGTTGCCATTACATGCAACCCAGGAAAAGATTCTAACTCACAGGATCAGATATAATATTTTTAGAAAGAAAAGCTCGAAGGTTGATCCATCCTCATGTTGATGCTCTACTAGTAACCCTCTTAGTGGTTGACATAAATCTACACCACATATTGATCAAAATAATTAACTCGATCGACATTCTAAGGCCTGTAAATAAATGAACCTCTCCTATGCTATCAAGAAAATGAATTCCCGTTTGGTGGATTTTTTGGACTCTCTCTCATCTCAGAAGGTAGTGTGACTCTGTGAGTCACAATTGGATAGGGCACCACCACAAGAATAATTATGGTAATTTTTTTCATTGTGGACTGCCCATCATCGTACAAAAGCATTGTGGAAATGCCATTTCTTACATGGGGCTAGGGCTATAGCTTAAATCTACCATCTTTCCTTGAAGTTCTCAATAGACATAGGAACAAGAGTCATGCTTGTAGAGAAAAAGTTAGCCATGGGAATCCAGATGGGATAGAAGTAAAGTTCTGTCGGGCCAAGATCAAACAAGGCTTGCCTTATCAATTTTTTATTTAAATTTTTTACAATTTCTATTGTTGCAACCCCTAGTAAAATAAAGAATCCTAGTTGGAAATATTTTAATTTATATATATATATATATTCTTAGGATATATAAATTAAAGGGATCTTTTAGGATACATATTTTCATCTATAACTATAAGTACTTGGAAGATTTGATAAGACAGAAATCCAATAATAAATCGACAACCAAGTCTAAGGCACCCCGACCATAAAAGGTCCAAGGCCTTCAATGTGAAACTACTATAGACAAAGTTTCCAAGACTCCATAGAGTGTACATAAGGTCTTTAGTTCCCTGACAAGACATGCATCCCTATAGATGTAATGACTAAGATCATCCCGATAGGTGATCTCTATGATTTCATGGCCTTGGCTACTAAACTGTCCACATAAGTTAGGCATATTAAGTTACAAATAAGACACACCCTAACCGAAAGCTTTTCACTCTAGACTACAACTAATGTAGAGAATAACTTAACAGGGTTTCTGATGCTCCTTGATTGAATTAAAAAAGAAAGTGAACAAAAAAGAGAGATGGAGTGGTTAAAAAAGAAATGTAGAATAAAAAAGTGAGTGAAAAAAACAATTGAATAAAAATAAGAGATGATTAAAAAAGAGGGTAGAAAAAATGTGTTTATTGAGATGGGATATAAAAAGAGGGTGAAAAGGATAACAAAGTTTTTGCTAATAAATTTTTACTTTGCCTAATATTGTTTCTCTAATGTTATATAACAAGTTATTTTATTGAAATTGAGCAACACATCAAAGCCATAAGAGTCAAGCACCATTTTTATTCTATACTTGTACCATTAAGTTCAATTAGGTTAAAAAAGAGCTTAATGAATTATACATTTGAATCATCCTTTGTGACGGTGGTAATCCCCAACATTACATCAAAGATTTGAAAGAAAGTATTTCTGAGGAAAGAGAGAATGATGAGAATCAAGAAGCATCACTAAAAGGGAACGTTCCAATTGGGGCTATTATTCAAAAAGTCACTTAATTGGCTCATTTATAAGTTGTTTGGACGTGTACTATAAGTGTTCGTGTAAAATCTCGATTAAAACATGCCATTTAGTAGTCATCAATATTTTTGTCATGTCTTTTCCATTAGATATATGAATGATGTGAATTAAAATGTTTTAGAAAAATTACTGAATGGGCTAAAATCTTTACAGAATTACAAATTGTCCAATTCTAGCTTTTACTAGGGTAAAATAGGCTCACAAGTTATGGCCAAAATTTTCAATTTGGCTTCTTAATCATAAAGTGAGACCTAGGTGTCCTCTAAACTTCATCATCGTGTCATTTATTTAAATATCTGAGGGTCAAATATCACTCTCCCTACGATAGTCCAAAGTTCTAATGGTGCGTTTCATCTTGACAATCAATGAAAGATATTTCTATATAAGGTTGACAAAAATCTACATCAATATCATCTTTAACAAAGCTGTTATTGGGAATTTCAAATAGCAATGTGCTTAATTATTGCTTCTCTGGATTCATGATATCTTTTACTTTTGTTCCGTTTGTTTTTCATTGTATCTTAACAAAACTTATATTTCCATTCGTACTTTTGAAGGACAAAATGCAGTTCTAACATGGTGTTTGGATTAAATAAAAAAACCATAATCGATCTGTATCATTTCAAACATATATCAGGAACTAGAAACATATATTAAACATAAATTACTGCATAAAAATACGAAATAAAATAAAAGGTGGTGACCACAAAAATCAAAGCTTAAAATGAATCGAATATGATGAGATGGGTTATTCGCAAATGGGTAAAGTAAGATGGGTTGTTTGCAAATGGGTAATAATAAGACGATGGGCTAGTGGCACAAGCTGGGAATGGCTAAAGATAGTTGTGCTAGTCTACATGGGAATGGGGTTGGGGCTGATGGGGTTTTAGTAGAGATAGGAACTAGCTGCGATAGTGAGAGTGCAAAGGAAAATTCTTATTGTCTAAGTTGTGATAAAATCTCAACTGAGGTGGTATTATTTAGTTGGTTGGAGGATAACTTTGAGCCTACGTACTTTTTGTAAACCTTTTACATTTTGCCACTTCACTTGAGATAAGTTGAGATAAAAGGAAATGATCAAGTTCAAAAGATTGGGTTATTGGGAGAGAGACTGAAGTAGATCTTCTATATATTTGTAAATGTAAAAAATTTATTTGTTATTGTAAATTGAAGAAATAAATAATTTTTTATATATATAATAATTACACAAAGTGGTTTGGAGTCAATATATATATTGAGAATTAGGAATAGGAAACAAATTCCAGTTTGGTTTAAATTTTTTTAATATATTTAATTAAATTGAAGTGTAAATATATTAAAACAATTTGGGTATGATTTTATGTAAAATTGTCCCAGCCCTATCCCCAATTTTTTTTTTTTATGTTTTCCCTAAAATCATCCCCGTTCTCAAAAGCCATCAAGTATTAACAGAACTATCGGGTTTGATACCCATGAATACCCAAAAGTATGGGGAAAAATGCTCATTCTAACATATGTTTGAATGAGAGAGAGAGAGAGAGAGAGTCTTCTTTCCCTTTTGGTAATTTTTCTTTTGCTTTTCTAATATTAGAATAAAACCTAGTATAATTATGATATTTTTCCATCTATAGTTCTTAAATCTAAAGAAACAAGTTGGTCTAAGAAATTACAGGCCCTAGGCGGGACTCGTTACAAGGACCTTATTGATTAATAACTATATTTAATTAGGTATTAATGACCCCATAAATATGGGTAAAAGTACAACATGATGATTGGACACGCTATTTTGTAAAACTTACACCTAATTTTTTGAAACTTAATTTGTAAGGTTACACCAGTTTTTCGTATACTCTATAAGGGTTAGGAAGTTGTGCGTGTACTCTGTAGGGTTTAATTTGTACGAGAGTATTCTTATATTTTCAAGATCCGAACACCTAGATCACCTAAGTCAATTTAGAACCTATGTATACTTCATATGTCCGATTTTTGCCTTAATAATACTCATATTTTAAAAATTAGAGGTCAAATTGAGAGAGAGAAAGCTCTGTACAATCTTAAGAGACAACTTGATCAAGATCCAAAGAGGAGATTGAATATTATGGAGTTTTCATTCATCCCAACAATCAACAATCAAAATCCTAAGCCTTTTTCTTTCTCTTTCTCTTCCTCTTGATTTGAATGGATAACTATTTATAAGATAAAACTACAAAAATACCATTAAACTATTGCATTTATTTGGTTCATATATATCAAATTATTTTTTATCTTGTTTATATTACTCAATTATTGAATTTGTTCCATTTATATTATTTTATTAATCTTTGTTTAATGACATCACATATTTAAAACAACTCATATAGTTAAGTTTTAAATATATCATTTAACTATATAAAATGTGAGGCCGTTAAACTAATAGAATGAAATAAATCAAACAAATGTAATGATTGTGTGGTATAAATGAAAAGAAAAATAGTTCGATAATATGAACGAAAAAAATGTAAAAGTTCAATGATATTTTTAAAGGTTTACTATTATTTATATTTAATATTAAATTTAATCATGTTTGGTTAAACTTTTAGTATGTAATTCAGGGTTAATTTTATGCCCTAAACCATGGTTTTGATTTATCTAATTAATTATATGATTTAGTTTATTTTTCATAAATTATTTTTACTTTTAATTTAAAGAACTTGTTGTTAGTTACTTATGAAGTAAGAAAATATATGTAATCTAAGTGTATTTTTAGGTTCCTAGAGCTAATATTTTTTTTTTAAGTTCTAAATGGCACAGTAAATTTACAATCAAAAAAAAAATTAATCTATATTTTTACTATTAAAACCTATATTAGAGGTAAAGAAAACTCAATCACATATCTCACTGATTTGAATCAAGCATTTGTTTTTAATCACTTTAGCTATTTTAGTAATCTATTTTTCTTTGTTAAAACTACAAAACCCGTATTGAATTTATCAGTGATATTTTAGATTTTATCTTTTACTACTAATTAATAAAATAAATTTCTCAATCATTTGCGAGTAATGACATTTGCTTGCAACTATATTTATATCAATACATTTTTTTAAAAAAAATAAGGAAATAATCTTTGACCGTTTATTTTACATTGACATACTTTTAAGAAAAATAAGAAAATATTCTTTGATCATTTGTTTTGGGCATGTCAAAATTTTGATGCCATGTTGTCAAAGATTGTTTTAAAATTTTATTTTTATTTGCTAATTTTAAATTTTAGATTTTTAGTTTTAGATTTTTTTTCTTTATTTTTATTCTTAGCTTCGGTTTTTTTTATCTTTATTTTGTTAACTTACTTTTTCTTTGAAGTTTTGAATGCCCCAAGTACCTAAGCTATTAAGGACGACTACTGTTAATCAAATTCTTAACAAGCTAGTTGCACTTGACTTGGAGGGGCGATAGTGACAAGTCGTTAAAAAACATTCATATTTCATAATTTTATTGTGTTTAAATGAAATAAATAGATTTGATTATAGCATATTTATATCATTATTTATGTAAATTTGTTCGAAATCACGAGTATGTTTTCTTATATTTAAAGTATTTTAAGCTTCAAAACAGATAAATTTAACATATGAAGAATAACACTTGGAGCACTTATTTTGCATACTAGGAGCTTCAAAAATTAAGGCATGTAATTAAGCCTTGCATGAATAACCGACCGGTTTGTAGGGTGTACAAGGCACACTTCAAAAAAAGCAATATGCATCATAGTGAAGAAATTAAGGTGACATGTTGCACACTATTTGGGATAATAACTAGGCACATTAAGTTTTGTGTGCCACAGTATGGAATACGTTGCACACAACGAGACCCTCTTAGGAGGAAATCGTGTGAGCTATGTGAACTTCATGCCACAGTGAGGAAAAGGCTATGCTATGGCACGCAAACTTAAAATTGGCCTGAAGCCCTTTGTATCCAGCTTTTACCTATAAATAAAACGTTACTTTTATGATTTGAGGGAGAATAGAGGTATACGTCTATATTTTTATTGTAACAGTAGTTGTAATTGTAGAATTTAGATCCAACTTCAAAGTCATTCCATCACCATATACAAATATAGAAAGCGAGTCTCCTTATTGAGAAAAAGATTAAGGATTTAGAGAAGCCAATAATAACTTATTCATAAATCTAGAATCATTTTCAACAAAGGGTTATTTTAATTGTTGTATCTTTTATCTCTTTCTATAATCTAATATACTTCATAGTTGAATTAAGTTTTGTTAATTTAATTATGATTGGTTAATCATGTAATATGGTGTTTTAGTTGTTTGGTTTCCAATGATTGGAAGAAAAAATTATGATTTCAATAAATAAGAGTTGTATTTTTTTCATGTTCTTAAAATCTTTAATTATAAATTAATGATGGATCAAATCTTAATTTACAATTAAATAAAATATTTAAGAATTAAGCATTTGAAACATCATTTGTGTTTGATTGTACATAAATGAATAAGAGTTTAATTTCATTTGATTTATCAATTTCAAGCCTAACCAAGGAAATTATTGATTAAATGAGATTAAATTCAATGTTAAAAATATCTTTAATTATAAATTAATAATGGACCAAATCTTGATTTATAATTAAAGAATTTTTTAATTTATGCTTACAAATTAATTAATTTCAAATTCAACCAAGAATGTTATTTATTAATTAAGAATCTTGATTTATATATATATTTTAATTTATCAATTAATCAATTTCAAGCGTGATCTAACGAGTCATTGATTAATTGAGAATTGTGTTAACTTTCAATAACCATAGGAGTTCACTTATTTAAAAGAAAAATCAATAAATATAATGTGTAATTTGAATCATTTAATTTTTTTGTTCCTGAAGAATTATGCTCACTAAAATTTCATATTAATTCATCATCCTAGGTTTAACTATAGTTTAATTTACTAATTAATTTATCCACATTAATTTACTTGATTTCTTTAGATATTTATTTAATTTAGAATTTATAGTTTTGTTATTTTCCCACGACCTACAAATTATTAGAGTATTTAGAATTTGTTTTTCTTAACTATATTAGAAAATAATTAAACTTTTTAAAACCACTATAATTTCTTGAGAGACCGACCTTGAGAGTATACTTATCGCTTATTATGAGTGATTCGTACACTTGTTATCTTATAAAAATAAAATTAGAGGATCAAGTTTTTGGCATCGTTACCAAAGAATTGACATTTTAAATTGTTTAGTTGTTTTATTTTTAGTTATTTTTGTAATATTTTATTTTTGTTTTGTAATTTCCTTTTTATTTATGTGGTTTTATGAATATCTATTATCTGTTTTGGTATTTTTTATTTATTTAAATTATTTTTTGTTTCTTTTATTTATTTTTGTTTCTTTTCTTTAATTTATTTGTGTTTTAGTTGTTAATTTTATTTTTCTTAATCATTTAAGCCACAACTTGATCCATTAGACATTAGAGATGCTTTACCAATGGGATACTAATGAAGGAGTATGCAATGTTAATCATTAACAATGTTACTTCCTCTATACAGTTGGAGAGGTAATTAGGAACTATGAATTGAAAAATATTCATTTTCTATATTTTCATCCCTCTATAGAATTCCTAATGAAGATCCTTTGACCTTCATTAGAGATTTTTACTCAACTTTATAGACATTCTCTTTGCATAGGCTTACAAGGACCAATTAAAAATGAGAAGTTTCTCATACACCCTTAAAGATAGGGCTTAGGTTTGGCTAATGACTATCCCACCAGGTTCCTAAATAACTCAGGAAAGAGTCTACGATAAATTCATATGAAGATACTATTCTCATAAAAAAACTTCGTATTTGAGAACAAAAATTGCTACATCCTCTCAAATGGAAGGAGAACCATTCCATGAAACTTAGGATAGGTTTAAATTACTTCTCACTCAATTTCCATACCATAGTTTCCTACTACAATTTCTAAATCAATTTTTCTATGTTGGAATTACATAATAGTGTCAATTCATAATTGACAATGTTGTAGGTGGAGCTATGGGAGAAATAATAGCTTTATAGACTTATAATCTCTATTAGATGTTGGGTACTAATTCCCAATAAAAGAGTACTAGAGTGAGAAGAGCTAGAGTTAATGAGATAGGCTCTAAGAACGAGATGGCCAAGAAAATTGTAGAATTGACAAAGCAAATTCAACTCCTAACTACAAAGAGCACACCAAACTAAGAGGTATGTGGAGTCAGTGATATATATGGGCTTAGTGCTAATGTTTTCTCTTTTATAGGTGATTCCTATACATGTACCAGTTAAGAAGTTTATCTTATATAGGGATACCACCCTAGATCCAAAAGAGATCCTTACACCAACACTTATAATACAGGGTGGAAAATTCACCCTAATTTATCATGGAAAGCAAATATTAACCTACCATATGCCCAAAACAAAATACTAGGCCTAAATTTAAACCACAACATGTCACCCTATCCACCTAATAAGCCAACCTTGGAGGATAACTTGAATCCTTTCAATCAAGTAAGTCGAGATAAAAAAAATGAAAAATAATCAAAGGTTGGACTCTTTAGAAGCATATATGAAAAGGGTGGAAGGAAAAATTGGGAAAATAAATAAGAAAATGAAAATACAAGAATAAGAAAAGCTTCCCAGTCAATCTTATAAAGCTCGAGCTATTTCAAATCTTCAAAGTGATAAAAGTTTGAAATAAAGAATTTTCTAAAATTTCTAATGATTCAGTTAATAATGTAGAAAACACAGGTGGAGTGCAAATAGCACCCAAGAAAGGTATGGACATAAATAATAAAATTACAAATATTTCTAAGAGAATTCAAGGAAAGTCATCTAATACACCTATAATAAGCAAGGCACTAGAACCATACTGACTTCCTGTTCCATTCCCACACCATCTTAAGGACATTAAACAATATAAGCAATTTTTTTGATTTATTTTATATGCTTTCTAAGGTTAATATTAATTTACATCTCTTAAATGTCATTAAGAATATTCCTTCTAATGAAAAAAAATTAAAAGAATTACACTGAGAGGAGAAAGTATGAAGTTTATGAAAGAGAAATTATTTCAAAAGTTGTTAGTGTAGTACTTCAACAAAAAATTTCACTAAAATTGGAGGATCCTCGTAGTTTTATTATTAGTATTACTATGGGGGATAAAAAGGTGGTTAAGGATATGCTAGATTTATGTACAAGTATTAATCTCATACCTTACCCAATATACTTACAACTAGGTTTACGTAGGTTGAAACCCACAACCTTATCCATTGACTTTATGGTAATGGATATGCAAGACAACCCATCAATGGATAAGGACCATACTATTCTTCTTGGTAGGCCATCCATGGCCACAATAAAGACTATTATTGATGTCCATAGCGGGAGATTAACCATGATAGTCTTGAGAGAGACTATTCATTTTAAAGTTTTTGTTTCCTCTCCTATTCCTTCTATTTCTATTGATGATGAGTTTTCATATATTGATTGTATGGATACACTTGCTCATAACACCTTTTTTTAGGATGAGATGAAGGATAAACTTCAATATGCTTTAACTATTGATAGAATACAGGAAGACTTAGATAAGGATACTAAAGGATATCATGATTTTTTAGATAGTGTTAAATCAATAGAGGAGCCTAGTACATTTTTAGATATAATTAGGACTCCATCCAAGGAAGAAAAAATTCCACCTAAGTTGGAGCTGAAAGACTTATCTAAGCACCTTAAATACATATTTTTGGGAGAGGGGTGACCTACCTGATCATTATCTCTTCTACTTTAACCCCAACCCAAGAAGAAAAAATAGTGAGACAAATTAGGAAATTCAAGAAAGCTATTGGTTGGAATATTGCAAATGTTAAAGGTATTAGCTCGACTAAATGTATGTATAAGATTAATTTACAAGATAATACCAAACTTGTGAGAGAAACCCAAAGAAAACTCAGCTCAATTATGCAAGAATTAGTGAAAACTGAATTTTAAAAATTTTAGAGGTAGGAATTATTTATCCTATTTCTGAAAGCAAATAGGTTAGTTCAGTATATGTGGTATCCAAGAAATTGGGCATTATCGTGGTAAGAAATGACAAGAATGAGTTAATTCCTACAAGAATTGTCACAAGATGGAGAATGATTAGCTCGGAAAGACTTTTATTATTTTCTTGATGGTCTTTTAGGATATTACCAAGTACCAATTGCACAAAAAGATCAAGAAAAGCCATATTCACGTGTCCATTTAGGATATTTTCCTTTAGAAGAATTTCATTCAATCTATGCAATGCTTCCGCCACATCCTAAAGATGAATGATGTCTATATTTTTAGATATGGTGGAGAAATTTGTTGAGGTATTCATGGATGACAATTCTATATTTGTAACCTCATTTGATGATTGTTTGCATAAGTTGACTTTAGTTTTAGAACAATGCATTTAATGCAACTTAACTCTTAGTTGGGAGAAAAGTCACTTTATGGTTAAACAAGGCAATACGCTATAACATATTCTTTCAATTAAAGGTATAGAAGTGCATAATTATAAAATTGATTTAATTGCTAAATTTTCACCCTCTATTAATGTAAAGGAAATTAGGATTTTTTTTTAGACATATAAGTTTTTATAGGAGATTTATTAAAGATTTTTCTCATATAAGTGGTCTTTAATGTAATTTGTTAGCCAAGGTCATTTCTATTTGATAATGATTGTCTTATTGCTTTTAATACCTTGAATAAAAAATTAACTTTTTCACTTATTATCATGGCAGCTGATTGACTTTTTACCTTTCGAAATTATGTGTGATGCTTCTGATTTTACAATAGGGTTTTTTGGTACAAAGAGTGGATAATGTCATTTATTGAGTAAATTGAATGCTAAGTCAAGACTGATTATATGGGTTTTGATTTTATAAGAATTTGACTTAGAGATTAGAGATAAGAAAGGGACTAAAAATATAATAACTGATCATTTGCTAGGTTAATTTTTTATTTTGACACTATTAAGATTGCAAAGAAAATGGAAATTGTTGAAATTTTTCTGATGAACAACTATTTATAGTAGGCCCAAACCCATGGTATGCTAACATGATAATTTATCTTGCTAATAGTATTATGACACCTAACATGCATTTTTAGGAAAAGAAAATATTTTTTCATAATTGCAGGCACTACTTTTAGGATGATCCTTACTTTTTCAAGATTTATCAAGATCAAATCATTAGGAGATGTGTGCCTAAGGAGACACATGCTAGAATTTTGGCCATTTACTCTAAGCTGCATTATAGGGGGGCCATTTTGGAAGTAAGAAAATGGCCCTGAAGGTATTACAATTTGGTTTTTATTGGTCAACTTTATTTAAAGATGCTCAAAATTTATACATGTGTTGTGATAGATGTCAAAGGACCAGTAACATGGGAAAATGTGATGAGATGCCTTTAACATCTAATTTAATTGTTGAACTTTTGATGTTTGTATGATTGACTTTATGAGTCCTTTCCTCTTATTTTGGGTATGAATGCATATTGGTTGCATTTGATTATGTATCAAAGTGTGTTGAAGATATACCCATTATCTAATATTACTAATTGTGTTATAAAAGTTTTGAAGGATGTAATATTTAGTAGGTTTGGAACACCTAAGGCAATAATCAAGGATGGTGAGAGATACTTTTGTAACAAACTCTTTGATGGCTTACTAAAAAAGTATAATATCACACACAAGTAGCAACTAGATACCATTCACAAACTTGTAAAGAAATTAAAGCATACTAGTTTTGCATAAAAGCAAAGGAACAAGAGTCGTGGCAGATTGAATGTACAAACTTGTATTGAAAGATGAAGATTAGAGGAGACTATTTTTTAATTTCATGTATTTTCTCATATAACTTTTGATGAGTTACACTTGTTGAAATTGAAATAAACAATAAATGACTTAATCTTATTGTTATGTTGCTACTATAGTGCATGTGCAATAATCCAAGCTCATTTCTTGGTATTTTATAGTGTAGCAAACTATGTAACAAACTCATACCATTTTATCTTCTACATTTTCACTAGCTAACATAATATGGCTCATGATTGTAATACAACAAACCATATAACATACTCATGACATTTTATCTTCTACAATTACACTAGCTAGCTTACTATGGTTCTTAGTTACAAGTGATCAATGCACTAGCTTGGCATACACTCAAATACACTTAAAATGTGTATGTAAACTTGCTCACACATAATACATTTCACATTCATCATACACTTCACATTCTTTAATTGCATTAACACTTTCCCTAAAACTTAGGGTCATTCAAGTGACACTAAGTCTGCTCTTTAATTGAACAAATTGAGTTGTTTGGATTAGAAGTCAACCTTTTGATCAAATGTGGGTACAAATTGAACTATAAGCTGGTTCAATAGCACTTTTTCTGGAACATAGTGATAGTCAAGCTCAATGTGGTTTGTTTTTGTAAAGGATAGGATTATGAGATAATGCAATGGCACTTGTATTGTCACACCAATGAATTTGCTTTGCAACTAATACAAATTTTAATTTAGTAATAATGGATTTGATCTAAGAGACCTTTGTAGCTTCATGTTTCAAGCTTTTATATCTGGCTTCTACACTTGATCTGGCCATAATGGGTTACCAGATTTGCTCTAAGAACGATATATGCCTTTGAGGTAGATCTTCTAGTGTTCAAACACTCAGCCCAATCAGAATTAACAAAGCCATTAATGGCTAATAATACTGAGGATTTAAATTCAATTCCAAACTCAATTATTCTAGCCAAATACTTCAAGATGCGTTTAGTTACAATCTAGTGGTTGTATAAAGGGTTAGCCATGAATTCACTAACCTTGTTCACTAGAAAACTAATGTTTAGTCGAGTAAGGGAAACATATTGAAGTGCCTCTACTATATTTCTATAAAGCACAACATCATTAACTAGGATGCCATCACATTAGATAGTTATAGTGAGGCACCATAGGTGAGTGTGTTACTTTTGCATCACTTAGATAAGCCTTAGATAAGAGACTCCTAATTTATTTAGATTGCTTTAGAATAATAGAGCCATTGGTGAGGTAATTGACTTAAATTCCAAGAAAAAAGTGCAAGGTACTCATATTTTTCAAGGAAAACTCAACATTAAGCATGGTAATGAATTTTTGAATTTCAATGTCACTTCATCTAGTAACAATTATATCATCCGTATACACTGATGTGTAGATTCTATGATACCCTTATACAAGAATGAATAGGGAATCATCAACCTTGGATTTGACAAAGTCAAACTTGATCAATGTCCCACTAAGTTTGTCAAACCAAGAACTTGGTACTTGTGTTAATCCAATCAAAGATTTTTGTAGTTTGCACACATATATAGGGTGTTCCTTGTCAAAAAATCTAGGTACTTGTCACATGTATACTTATTTAATTATTATTCCTTTAAGGAATGCATTATTGGCATCAATTTGTCTTAGAGGCCATTTAAATGCAACAAAAACTATGGGAATGATTCTTACTGTCCTAAATTTTACTACAATGCTAGATATCTTGACATAATTGAAGCCAACCACTTATTGAAAACCTTTTGCTACAACCCTTGCTTTAAGTTTTTCAAGTTATCCATTAGTCTCTCATGAGGGCATCATACTCACATTTCATCTCTTGATACTAACCCTTACCCTTAATTTCCTATCTTACTGTTTTAGGTACTTTGAACTGATGAGCTATAACAAATGCCTTTGGGTTTAATATTCAAGATTTTGATTGAGTTATCATTATGTGAGAATTCATTAGAGTCTGCATAATTTCTTCATTCAAGATAGTATTTGGCTTGTGACAAGATGTGTTACAAAATTAGGATAGTGTATTACTTATTGACTATTTGCTTCATTTGTAGACATCACATCATCAATAACATCAAGGTCATGAGCAACATAATTAGATGTATTAAGCTCAACATGCTATGGTTTAAGTGTTTCCTTTGTGAGAATTGGCAATACCATTTTGTAAGAAATAGAGACAGGTTTTTCTAACTCATTGTTTTGTGCAACAAAAGGAAAACAATTTTCATTAAAGATGACATGTCTAAAAATAACTATTTTTCCAATAGGGTTTAGGCATTTATAACCTTTACAGACATGACTATAACCAATGAAAGTGCTAGGATAAGTTTTGAAATCAAATTTGTGGCTATTATAAGGTTAAAGACATAGGAATCACTGACATCTAATTGTTTTAAACATGTACTTATTAGGCTTAATTCCAAATATTACCTCAAATGGGATTTTCATTAAAATAATTGGTTATGGTAATCTATTTATTTTATGAAAGCTGCATAGAAAGCTTCATCACAAAACCTTAAAGGCAAGAAACTATGAACCATTATAGTCAGTCCTATCTCTGTGACCTACCTATGTTTTCTTTTTGCTAGCCCATTTTATTGGGCAACATATGGGTAAGAGATGGACCTTCTAATGTCTTGAATAACTAGGATTCAATTGAGAGAATCAAACTCCCCACCACCATCTGACTGTAATACTTTTATTTTCTTGTCAAGTTATAACTCAACTTGCCTTTGAAACAATAAGAAAGCTTGCTTCGCACCTGATTTTTCTTTGAGAAAATAAACCCATGAGTGTCTAAAGTATTCATCAATGAACAACACATACTACAAGAAACCATTAAAGAATTTTATAGGAGAGAGACCCCATATATCATAGAGAATCACTTCAATCAATATAGCACTTTTATTCATAGAATTTGTAAAAGGAAGTTGATGATTCTTGCCCATTTGATAGGCTAAACAAACATTAGTTACATAACTAATAGATATAAGTAGTTTATTATAATCTTTTAACTCACAAGTGTCTATCTTAGCACTAGTATGTCCTAATATGTTATGCAACAATTGAAAATCAAAGCTAGATCCTTGTGTACTTATATTTAAGCTTGTGTCACACTATAAAAGTAAGCTTGTTGCACTAGTTTGATCACCCTTCCACCATCAATTGCAATATTGAAATCATATAGCCCATTATCAACTTTTTCTAATGGTAGTAGTTGCCTTGATATCTTATCCTTCACATAGAAATATTGATCACACAACATATAGTCCATTATCAACTTTCCCTTGTGTCACACTATGCAAAGTAAGCTTGTTGCACTAGTTTGATCACCCTTCCCCATCATGTACAATATTGAAAGCATATAGCCTATTATCCATTTTTTTGTGGTAGTAGTTGCCCCAATATCTTATCCTTCACACAATAATATTAAGGGTGAAATTCCAAGTATGAGGAATTATCTTTAGTGAATTGTGAATCGCTTAAAAGATTTTTAGCAATGTAAGGCATATGCAAAATTTTCTATCACTTCCTTTATTAATAGTAAATGAATTGATACCAACACGAGCAATGTTTGACCCATCAATATTTCCAATCGTTGGCTACTAATTACCTTCCAATTTAGTCTTAGTTGCAAGATTTACTAGGTTAGATGTCACATGGCATGAACCACCTAAGTTTGTATACCAGGTAGGATCAGAGGCAATAATTGGTGTGATAGATGAGGCATACATGGCTGAGAGTTGTGTATTGGTTGAATTTGGATCATTTTGAGTGATAGGTTTCATTTAAGTTGTTATTAGTGTCATTATCATTAAAGGTTGTGTTGGGTTTTTTTGGAAATATTATGAGTATTATTCTTGATATGGTTGATAAGGCTAAATTTTCACAAGTTAAGTAAGAGGTAACATGGGAACATTGTTGGGGATTTAAAGGCTATAGTTGGTGTCAATTAACTGTGTTGGTAAGGACTAGGCATAAACCTTTGATTGTATTGATTCATACATTGTAAAGGAAGTTGGTTGTTAAAATAATAGGTTGGATTTGGAAATTGAGATTGGTATTGTTGAAACTGTGAAGGAGGGGCAGCTACTCATCTTTGCATATTAGTGACAGGTACAAACATTTGATTGAACCTGTTCCAACAAGTCCCAGCAAAATGCCTAGGTTTTCCATAGATTTGAAATTATGGCTCGTTAACATTATTAAACCATATGCCTCTATAAGGATCATATGGCAGGTTTGATAGAAAAGGTTGATTAATAAAATAATTACTTTCTTGAATACTAGGTACAATATTTTAGATTGGGTATTAACTAAAACTTTGAACATTTCTAGGCATGCCATTTTGAATGTGAGTTATAGAGCCTTTCATGTTAGAGTGCCTATTGGATCAACTTAAGCATTTGTACATAGGCTCTAGTGACATTTTTGTATTGAGCATATTGTTGTGAACATTTACAAGATTTATAAATGGAAGCAAAGCCATCATATAATTCTTTTTTTCCAATCGACCTTCTTGTGCAAGAAGCTTATGAGTAAGTTCTTGAACAGTTGCTATTTTTGGATGGTTGCCACTACTAAATCATAATCACCATTCCATCTATAACCATTCAATCCATTACAAATTGATAGTAACTGGTCTCATCACTTACATAGCAACCAACTAAAGCCACTTGTGAGGATAATGTTTGAAATTTTTGCACAAAATCACTAACTGATAACCCACCTTTCTTGATAGAACTTAATTATACCTTATAATGCATGACCCTATCTCTTGATTTTGAACCAAAGAATTCTTTAAGAATTTCCCAAATTTGGTGACTAGCTTCACAAACCCTCACTTTCTTAACAAACTCTTGAGCCATTGAGCATATCATCCATGATGCAATCATTTAGTCCTATCTCATCCAGTACCTATATTCTCCATTTACATAACCATCTTGATTCAATTTTATTAAGCACGGTAGAATGTTAAATACCAAGCCTTCAACTTCATAACTTATCAAGATTTGAAGGACTTGAGATTTCCACTCATTATAACTATCTTTTTTTCAATTTGATAGATGAAATTAGAGTATGGATTTCAATTTTTCATGTCTGCTAGGATTATAAAAGCTCTATGCCATATAAAGAAATTAAAGAGCACTAGTTTTGTAGGAAAGAAAAGGAACAAGAGTTGTGGCATATTCAATCTACAAACTTGTATTGAAATATGAAGATTAAAATAGACTTAATTCTTGAATTTCATGTTTTTTCTCATTTAACTTTTGATGAATTTACACTTGTTAAAGCTGAAAGAAAGGTTGAATCACTTAATCTTGTTATTGTACTACTATTTATAATGCACTTACAATAATTCGAGCTCATAGCTTGGTGATTTTATATTGTAGCAAGCTATGTAACAAACTCATGCCATTTTATCTTCTACATTTGCACTAGCTAGAATACTATGATTCAGGTTACAATGCAACAAACCATGTAACAAACTCATGACATTTTATCTCCTACAATTGCACTAGCTAGCTTACTATGGTTCTTACTTACAAATGATCAATGCACTAGCTTGGTATACACTTTAATGCACTTATAATGTGTAAATATACTAGGTCGCACACAATTACATTTCACATTCATCATAAAATTCATATTCTTTAATTACCTCAACAAAACTTCCAATCAAGTAGAGGTAAGCTAGATAAATTAGGGCATCTTGGAATGGATAGTGCGGTCTTCAAGGAATGATTGGAAAACCAAGTTAAATTATACATTATGGGAATATTTTATGATGTAGAAGACGCACATTGGTGTAAGTCATTACTGGTTGATTTTTGGAACCTCTCGAGGCACATGTTTTAAATATTTGCTTGATGATTTTAATTGAAACATGAGATTAATAATATGGTATATTCACAATCCTAACATTTGATTTTTTTTATGAGATCAATGTTATGCATAGTTGAGTTTGTCTTGTTTATTATATGCAAACCTTTTAGCTTTATTCTTTACATAACTAATGTTCACATATATCTTGTGGAGTGCTTGAACCCATATCATCAATGTGATATTGAGAGTATATCTTGTGAGGAATAAAGTCGAAATGAATTCGGATTCCTAACATTAGGATTAGGTGAGTTAAAGTTGATATGTCTTTGTGATATGTATTGTTTTGAAAAATAAACTAACCCTTTAAGATATTGAATTAACTTGTATTTGAGATTTTGATTATGAACTAAAAATAAACTAAAGCATGGGAAGTTTTATTTATTTTAGCTTTTATTTTATTATTTGTTGATTTTTTTATTTTTGTTATTCTTTTTAGTTTTTTAATTTTCTTTTGCATGTTATGATGTTTATGGATATCATCACTGAAAGCTCTCACAAGGCTTTAACTTGTCCTTTAGAACCATCTAGGGATTTAAAGGCTTATTGCATATGTTAAATGCAATCGTGGTAATTTACAAAAATGATTTAGTTTAAAATAGTTTAGTCTACTTATTTTTGTTTTTAGTTTTTAAATTTCTTTACTTGTTAGATGCTAGTAAGAAGTTGGTTAGGGGTTGTAATAAGTGCTTAAAAAATACTCATATTTCATGATTTTATTATTCTTAAATGAAATAAATGAACTTGGTTATAACATTTTTATATCATTATTTATGAAAATCTTTATATTCGAAATCATGGATATGTTTTGTTGTACTATAAGTGTTTTTAGCTTCAAAATAAATAAATTTGTGAACATATGAAGAACAAAAAATGGAGCACTTATTTCGCACACTAGAAGCTTAAAAGAATAAGGTATGTAAGCCTTATACGAAGAACCAATTTGTAAGGTGTACAAGGCACAATTCAAAAAAAATAATGCCTATCGCGACAAAGAAACTAGTGTGTCGCACCACACACTATTCGGGATAATTAATGGACACATTAAGTTTTATGAGCAATGGTATGGAATATGTTGTGTCGTGTAGAGACCCTCTCAGGATGACTTTGTGCGAACTACGTGAACTTCATACCACACTGAGGAAAAAGTTATGTCATGATATGAAAAAGACTCTTATTTAACACCCATGATTTTACAAAAGTTTCACTTTAATCTTTTTAAATAGTAACGGACAAAATAAATACATTAGGGCTTTTTGGACACCGATAAAATAGGTATTTTTCACCCTTCTTATTCCCAATCATTCTTAACTGTATCAATATTTGCAGTTACTTCTAGTTGGTTATCAGCAATGTTATTATTCTCTACCTTGCACTCAATATCACATCATGTAGTTAATTTCTAAGAAGAAATGTCCAAATTAGAAACTCCTATGGACTTTTTATATTTATATTTCTAAGAATTTGTAAATATTCTACTGCTAAATGTTTATCAGAGACAATCCTATAGCAGCTGGATCACATTTTGAGTTCTCTCAATGACTGTGTCACGTCCACAATGTTATTCACAAAAGGTAAAATAATTTTTTCCCTAAAATTTATGCTCACGTAAAGTTGTAGACTGTAAGCTCTAACCTTTAGTGGTGGTTTGTAAGAATATGGCTTACATAACGAAGTGTTTATTTATTTATTTATTAAAAGTCATTTTTGCCAAAAAGGTATTACAGATGAAAGCGTTTTTACAAACAAGCAAAAAAAAAAAAAAAACACATAATTTTTGCTTTTGTCAGCAAGTGTTAAGTTTTGAATTAGCACTACTTTTTTTGTTAGAAAATACCCATTCTACCCTGCCAAAAAAGCTCCAAAGTACTTATTATACTTATGCTTAAAAGGATTAAAGTGAATTTTTTGTAAATGATGAGTATTCAATAAGAGTATTTTTCTTCTCATTAGTATTAAAAATAATCCATTTGAAAACATGATTAATAATTAAAAAAATTAATAAAATATAAGTACTAAAAAATGCTAAATCCATAATCTATTGTTGCTTTATTATTTTTAGTGGTTTATAATAGATTTGTTCGAGGGAATTAGAATAATTTTCAATACAAATTGAAATGTGTGCACTTATGAGGAAATATAATGAGTAAGTATATAATCTCATAACTCGCCGTCATTTTCATCAAAAATTATTTAGAATAACACTCTTAAATAATATCATTATTTTTAAATTAAGATGTATATAAATTAATATTAAAAATATTATTTTTATTATTATAAATTTTAAAGTATTTAGTTTTTCGATTTTTACTAATATCATTTCTACCCACCCTATTTTAACAAAAGTTTCCTAAAATTTTCAATTTTATTTTATTTTTTCAACTTATTTATTTAAGTTCTTTTATTAATTTATTATTTACTACTCATTTTGTTAACATTTATTTATTAAAGATGAATAATTGTTCAAAATATCTTTAATTTAAATACATGTTTATTACGAGTTGTCTATATTGTTTAAAATTAATATATATGTATTCATATGTTAAAATATACAAACATATTGTCATTTTATTTATTAAATGTGTGTATATATTACATAACATAAAGAAAAAAACATATTTTTTTGAATAAATATTATTAAACTTGTGCTCTTTTGCAAAATATATATATATATATATATATATATATTTAAACGTATGTTTATTCGATTATTTTGAACACATATTTTTAAAGGCTAAACAACTTGTAAATTACTTAAATTTTGATTCATTTTATATAAAAATATATGAACTTTTTTTCCGAAACACAAAGGTATCATGTTTGCATATAACTCCTTTCTTATTATCAAGTTTTTTCACATCAGTTAATTAGAATTAATAAACTAACTTGATAAAATTTAATTAGTGTTAATTAATGACCTAAAAAACTTAATCATTAAAAAAACTATATAAACCACAAAAATCCTACTTTGTGTAAAAAGAAAAATTTAAGTATTTTTTGTATAAAATTGACTAAAATTTGAGTCCCACTAAAAATGTTTAGCCATTTTTAAAACATTTTTTATAACAAAATATTCAATTCAACATATGTTATTTTAAACATTTATTCAATTCAACCTAGGATGTTTACAATAGGGTAAAGCTAGAATTATTTTTAAACTATTTGAATAAATGAATCATTTAAAAACAAAATGATAAAATAAAGTCTAAAAACACATTCCATTCACTAACTTTTTATCAAAGTTATCAATTCTATACTTTTGCAATTAACCTTTTTCGTTATATATGATCTCTAATTTTTAATTTTCAAAAATTTGATCCAAAGATGGTTAAATATTAAATTTAAAATATTAAGGATTATTAAATCATAAGAAAAAAAATTATCACTTTGAATCTAACTATTTAATTAAAATTTCATTATAAATCCTAGATTTTAACTAAGTTTTTAAAATTGAAAAGTAAGAACTAAATCTTAAAAAAACAATTAAGAACGTAATTTGTGAAAATTAGGAAAGAATAGGCCTTCTAGAGCAAGAAAATAATTACATAAATATTATAATTTTTCTTTTTTCCTTTTACTACAAATATTATAATTTTATTGATTAAAGCATTGATTAGGGATAAATTTAACATAAATTTAGTTCATAAATGAGATAAAAAAAACACATCCTTATTATATTATATATAAAATTTTAAATCATTATATAAATTTTTAGATAAAATTGTCCATATATTTTAAAATAATGAGTATTATTATCTTAGTTCCTTATTTATTGCGTAATTTATATAAGATTTTTATTTTATATCAATTAAATAATAAATTATTAATATTTAAAATACTACCAATTATGTTAAAAATTATTTAAAATATTAATTATATGTCCAATATTTTTAGATAATAATAATAGTAATATATTTTTAATTAAAATAAAATTTAGTATGAATTATTTTTAATATTTTAATAAATTACCAACATGACTAGCACATTGAATGTTTTATATAAAGGAGAAAGGCAACGAAAGCCCACAAGATTATGAAGCTTTGGTCATTTATCTCTTTCGACGTCGAGAATTTTTTATGTGTCTAGGTCCATCACAAGGGAAATGAAAAATCAAGATTTTCTTTATCTGGTATCAAACGCGAGCTACGAGTAAATAGAACGTCTTTTAAAAGTATCAACATTGTTACATGAATCGTAAATATATGAATGTGATGTACCAAAATATTTGTTGTTCCTAATGGAATGGGTAATAAAGCAACTTTGCTGCCTACTGTCACTAAATGACCACCTTCATAAGTCAAATTGGTGCTTATTGTTGCATCAGGAGTCGTTGCATTGGGTGTTAAAGCATGAGTGTTTTGTATCCATTGAGTAAAGACGAGTTGTAATTGTATGGCAGTATTTGAAAACATATATTGGGAATGCCCTAAAGTGCTCATAGTATCGTTATGAATATACAAACCAAAACTAAATATTTTAATTATTTCTTAATAAAATATCATTTTCATTATAAGTGCTTAAAACGTGATGACATATGAATCATTAATAAAAATAAAAGCAAAATTTCGTATTAAATTATTTAAAAAAAAATCAAAAATAGCAATATTCTAATATATAATTACTTAAATACATATTTTTATTTTATTTAAAAATTTATTAAAAGTATTAAAATAAAAATAGTGATAACAATTAAATATTAAAACTATTGTGATAAAATATCATATTAATTATGATTTTATCATTGTTAAATTCACGTTTTAATTACTTAATAGGAAAGAATATTTTATCATTAAAATAATACTTGGTTTACACCTTTCTCTTTATATAGGATAAATAAATTTGATACCTTAGTGGCCCTTTTAACTAAAATTTATCTATATGGATCTATATTTATAAAATAGTATAATAAAAGTCACCTATTTATTTTGATGTATATAAATAATTTAATTTCATATTTTAAATTGAAGATTTCATCACATTCTTAGTACATATGATATAAATAAAGGATAATTGTGTTATTAAAAAGGTTTGGTACTTTAATAATACTCTTATTTAACAAAATATATGCATGTTAATCCATATTTTCATAATAGTACATAAATAATTTTTACATTTAATATTAGATACACCAATGATCCAAAATTAAGAATTAATTGAAACTTTGAACATGTGCCATACATTTTACCCTAAAAAGTTAAGGACAAACTCATTTTTAAAATTATTTCATGCTAGTAAACCACCTCTCAGTCTTCAATTTGTCATTTTTAGTAGCTTTTTACATAAGCATCATGTTACATGATTTTACAATATAGTGTCAAAGTATTAGGATATTTATTTTTGTAGTAACGTCATTCATATGCCATATCATATAGAATGCATTTCATCTTATTTACTAGATCGTTCTCTTTATTATCTTATATGTCTCATGTTGGTTATTAATTTAGTACCTAGTATGACTTTTGTTTTAGGTTCCTAAGAAAATTGAGGTGTATTTTTCAAGTTTAAATACTTGAATGTTGTCTTCTCTTGTCTATGTATTTGTTGCTTGTGATTTTTTTATTAACAATTCCATGTCATTTAAATTATTTACAAGTTTTAAACACTCTTGACTTATCTACATTGTTATAATTAGATTAGTATATGTAGTTGGGTTTCTTGTTAGTTTGAGTTATTCATTATTTTTAAACATGTCTCTTGTTCATGGTTTTAGAACATGAATCTTTTCATTTGGTTAGATGTTTTAGTATTAAATAAAGTGTTAAAACCTTTACAAGTCTTACAAGTATTTTTTAATAATGAATTTATAATTTTTAAAAAAACTATTGAGAGTTGATGAGACCTTTTAAAGGATTAAAAAATCTTAGATATATAATTTGAAAGATAGAAAATTAAAGTATATATTTTAATGAATTACAAAATTTTAAATGCTTAAAGATAGAAAACTAAGGTGTACCTTTAAAGAAATACACGATTTATAAATATCTCAACCCTTAAATAAAAGCTCTTATTTTTTATCACTAAATCATCCACCCTCTATGATTTTCTCGAAAAATTATTATCTTTAACATGATTCGATTTCTTTAGGATTTTTTCAACTCTCTCAAAGCTTGTCGTGATTTCGTTTTATTTTAGTGTTAAACTAATTTTTTTTGTTAATAATGTTTAATATATATTTTTAATTATTTTAAAGATAAGTTTACCCTTAATTTTTTTATCCATATATAAGGTACATGATGAAATTTCTAATTAAATCTTAATTTTAAGCTAATGATGTATATAAAATTAAATGTATGGACTACTAATATAATACTATGAAAATATAGATCAACATGCGATCCTTTTGTTAAATAGGGATACTATTAAAATATCAATCACTCTTAATGACAAAATTATTCTTTACTTATATCATATATACCAAACATGTGATAAAATCTTCAATTTAAAACATGAAATTAGACTATTTGTATTAATTAAAGTAAATATAGGACTATTATTATATTACTTTGGAAATATTGGTCCCGTTACCTTTTAGTTGAAAATGGTATCAATATGGTACCAAATCTAGATAAACTTTATCAACTGTTTTGAAATTTAACTAAATTCATATATAGGTTTACAAAAGTTTTAAAATTTTGATTCAATTCTCAACATATTAAAACTTAACCAATAGATCATTAAAATTTTAAATTATACAACTTAGTTCTTAGATTTTTAAAATTTTACACATAAGTCTTAAAATTTAGATTTTAAATATATATTTTAATTTCCTGTTAGAATCTATGTGTAAATTTTTAAATATTTATGGACTAAAGTGTAAGATTTAAAAATTTAGAGACTTATGTGTAAAATTTTAAAAATTTAAAAACTAAATTATATATTTTAAAAAAGGTAAAAAACTTTAAATCAAAAGTATTGTTTAGTACACTAGTTTCAAAAAAAATATTTTTAAATCTTTTTCTTGAAAAATGTGTTATTAAGTTACTTTATTTGTGAAAAATGTATGAACAATAATAAAAACAATATTTTATTTAATTTTTTTGAAAAACAATATAACAAAATAACTTATATGACATATACAAATTTATATTATTTTTATAAATATATAGGTAAAAAATTAATATTTAATTGAAATATTACTCAAATTTTTATTGGAAATTTTTTTCTTTCCAACTTAAACAAAGTTTTTAGTAACCAAAAAAACAAATTTTTATGAATAATAAAATTTATTCAAAATTTTTTTATCTAATATTTAAAGTCACAAAATACATAATAAATTTTTTATTTAAATTTGATCGAAAAAAGTTAAATATTTTAGTAATATTTTTAATTGAAAATTGTGTTATTAGATATATACTTAACAAAAAAATATAAATATTTATGTATTATATATAATATTTTATTATATTTAACAAAAAATAAATAAATATAAAATTAACTTTATCTTTATCTTTATCTAATACAATTTTTTATAACTATAAATATTTAAAAATATATTTTCTAGAAAAACAAAACGTAATAAACAACTCTAGAGAGTGTTTGAGCCATTTATATAAATGCATTTTAAGTACATTTTAAAATAAGTATTACCGTATGCACTGACGCACCTCAAAAGTTTTTCCCAAATTAGACACACGAATACCAATTGCGAAACTAAAAACTTCTACCCCCGCCATTTTGAGCGATCTAGTAGTTATCACCGTTGTTGCCGGACATGGCTGTGACGGACTTCTTTACTGGAGAGATAGCCACTGAGCTCCTCAAAAATCTCATACTCATAACTCGTAAGGCATGTCTTTGCAAATCAACCGCAGAACACCTTATATCCTACATCAAGCAGCTTCGCCCTATAATCCAAGAGATCAAATACACTGGTGTTGAGCTCAACGAGTTCCGTCAGTTTCAGCTCGACGACCTCTCTGAGAATCTTCGCAGAGGTCTCGAGCTTTCTGACAAAGTGCTCTCTTCACCGAGATGGAATATGTACAAAAACCTTCACTACGCTAGAAAGATGGAGAAGCTTGAGAGGACTGTTAAAAGATTTCTTAAGGGTCCGATTCAGGCTCATATACTTGCAGATGTTCATCATAATCGGTTTGATAACACTGAGCGATTCGATAGGCTTGAAGGATTGCTCGAGAAAAGACTCGGGGCTTTGAGAATCGGGGTTGGTGGGAGTACTGAGGGTATTGGGTGGATGGAAGAGACTGCAAGAAGAGTTGAAGAAGATGAAATGGTGAAATGGGAAGGAAGTTTGGTGAGTTTGGGTTTGAATTTGGGGAAAAAGAATGTTAAGGAGATGATAATTGGTAGAGAGGATTTGGGGGTTGTTGGAATTTGTGGTATTGGTGGCTCTGGAAAAACTACTCTTGCTAGAGTGCTTTCCAGAGATGATCAAGTTCGAAGTAAGTGAAATTTTGATATTTTCTTTACTGGGTAATCACTGTTCTCTTTGATTCCCCCCCTCCCCTCTCTTTCCTCAAATCGATGGTTTTGAAGATTATTGTTTGATCTGACTCTTTTCCTGACATTATTTGTAGGTTATTTCGGTGATAAGATTTTGTTCCTGACAGTATCACAATCTCCAAATTTTGAACAATTGAAGGAAAAGGTTTGGAGATTCATTATGGGCAATGACAATTTGGGCCCTAATACTATCATTCCTCCATGGAGAATTCGAACCCTGATAGTTCTTGATGACGTGTGGTCCCTCTCTGTTCTTCAAGGGCTAATCGTGAAGATTCCAGGTTACAAAACCCTTGTGGTTTCGAGGTCCAAATTCCCAGAAGTTTGCAGTGCCTCTTATGAAGTAGAATTGTTGAGGGATGAAGAAGCAGTCTCTCTGTTTTGTCACTCTGCTTTTGATCAAAAATCGATTCCACCTGTTGCTAATGCTAATTTGGTTAAGCAGGTAAATACTATTGAGTTTTGAGTTCTTCAATTTTTATAGCTTTTTATTATTATTTTCCTTGTGCTAATTTAAGCTTGAACTATTGTAGATTGTGAGTGAGTGTAAGGGGCTTCCATTAGCTCTTAAAGTCATTGGCGCTTCATTGAGGGGCCAGACAGAAATGTTTTGGGCAAGTGCAAAGAACAAATTGTCTCGCGGGGAACCAATTGGTGAGTCTCATGCTAATAATCTACTTGAGCGGATGGCAATAAGTGTTAATTGTTTGTCTGGGAAAGTCCGGGAATGTTTTTTGGATTTGGGTGCTTTTCCAGAGGATAAGAAGATCCCAGTTGATGTTATCATCAATATGTGGACTGAAATGCATGATATTGATGAGCTAGACACTTTTGCCATTCTAACTGAGCTTTCAAACAAAAACCTTGTCACCCTTGAAAATAAACGGTACGCTGACAAACTTTTTCAAATGTATGCTTTCTTTCCAAACTATATTATCCTAGATATCATTCATTGTGATTACAACTTCATTTCTATAATATCGCAGAGATGGAAATATATATAGCAGTTGCTATGACATATCTGTTACACAGCATGATGTGTTGAGGGACCTTGCTATTCATTTAAGCAGCCGTGATAGTATACAAGACCGCAGGCGATTAACTATGCCAAGGAGAGAAATGGGGCTTCCAAAAGAATGGGAGAGGAATGCAGATAAGCCATTTAACGCCCAGATTGTCTCAGTTCATACTGGTATGTCATTTTTCATACCGAATATGATTTCAGAACATCACAAAATCACATGCATTTTCATTTGCCTTTGCATAGTGATGCTCAATCTCTTAATGGCTTTGTAATATATTAGGTGAAATGAGTGAAATGGACTGGTTCCGAATGGAGTTTCCTAAGGCAGAAGTGCTCATTTTGAACTTCTCCTCAAATGAGTACTTCTTGCCTCCTTTTATGGAGAACATGCCAAATCTCAAAGCAGTGATAATGACACATTATGGTTCGGGCAGTGCAACCCTTAGAAATTTCTGTGTTTTTTCAAGTCTGGCCAACTTGAGGAGCCTATGGCTTGAAAAGGTCGTTGTCCCCCATATTTTCAATTCTAGCATTCCACTGAAACGTTTGAGGAAATTATCTTTAGTTCTTTGCGGCATTAGTGAGTGTCTCAATCCCATGGTAGACCTGCTTTATAGCTTCCCCCATCTCTTAGAACTCACAATTGACCACTGTGATGATTTATTTGAGCTCCCTTCAAGCATCAGCTGCGTGCATACGCTTAAAACTCTGAGCATCACCAACTGCCATAGCTTATTCCAATTACCAGCTGATCTAGGCAAGCTGAAATCTCTACAAATCTTGAGGCTATATGCCTGTCCAGCTCTGAAGATGCTCCCTCCTAGTATTTGTGATCTAATCTCTTTAAAATACATCAACATATCTCAGTGTGTCAACTTGTCATCTCTCCCCATGGGAATTGGTAAGCTCAAAAGTTTGGAAAAGATTGACATGAGGGAATGCTCACATATTAGGAAGCTACCCAAGTCGGCAGTCTCATTGCAGTCTCTATGCCAAGTAATTTGTGATGAAGAGTTCAATTGGTTATGGAAGGATGTGGAGAGGGCATTGCCTAGTCTTCATGTTCAAGTTGCAGAGAAGTATTTCAATTTGGATTGGCTGGATGAATAAACATAACTGGTAGTTAATTATGTTACCCATTCTCACGCCCTATAAATGTTACAAGAACTCCATTGGAAATACTAGTCCTGTTCCTTTTTCCTGTAAATATCTTATGGGCTTCTTTGATGCATACAATTAAGAATTAAAATTACCAGATTTTGGTAGTCCGTTCTATCCCATATTGTAACAAATTCTCCACTGCTGTTGTGAAGTCTCAGCCCAGTATAACTCTGATTTTAGGACTAGCCAAGTCAGTGAAAGTAGCAGAGTAGTGAAACAAAATTTCCATCCTGGTCAATTAGTCAAGAGTATCTCCAACGTCAAGCAGCTGAGGGCAGCTAGAGAGTACAATTTGACCGACTCTACAAGCACATCTTTATCACATTATGAGAACCAAAAGTTAGGGCCACGATTCTGGAAGAAAATTTGTTCTCGAGTCATGTCAAGCAGGGCAGCCATAGAGTACAACTGGAGTGGATCTACTCTTTAAAGACTCTATTTGGAACACATATTTGCATGGTTAAATAGGTAGTAAAGAAATAGGAATGAAATTTTTTTCTAATCTCTCTTTTCTGCGTGCATTTGCATGATCTCTTTCAGGGTAGTGACCACCTGTTTAGGAGAGCTCTCTCCGTGGGTGTATGATGGTCTTTTTTTATGTATTTCCCTTCTCCCTAATTTTTTCCCCCCTCTCCCCCTCTCTCTATTTTCTATACCCATTTGACTCTCTTTTTATAGGAGGAGTATTTGTTGATAAATAACTATTATCACTGATAGTAGTGGTTTAGCTTGTAAGATATGATTCTGGAAAGGTTAGATGTAGTGTGTTTTTAGATCTTAATTTGTTGAGTGTGTTGCCTTTTAACTCGCAGTTTGTCTATTCTATAACTTTCAGATTTGTAAGGATTTATTAAGATATAGATATTTTGTTCAGCATGAGTTTCATCTATACATCTTTTCAAACAGCTATGGTTGGGAGTAAAGATATCAAAAGATGGGCAAGATGAAGAAGGTAGTAAAGAAAAATAAGACATTTATGTGAAACTTTGTGGAGGCTTTTTTCAATACTTGAATCAACTCGTGAATAATATGTTGTATTATTTCATATTTTTCTCTTAATTTGCCACGTGTTATCATTTTTTTTCCTTGGAAATCAAAGTCACAGACACATTCAATATTATTTTTGTTGTTATAATTTTTAAAAGTGTTATAAATATTCTTTTAAAAATTATATAAAACAATACTCATAAAAGTTATAACAAAAATTGCATTTATATAATATTAAAAATGGTATAATTGATTTAATTTCAACATTATATAAGTTTAATTAGTGATAGCTTAATTTGATTGAAATCTAATTGATCAATGTTTAATATAAAATATTTAAATCGGATATTTTCTTTCTAATAAAAAATATATAAGTTGTATATAACGTGTTATTGTTGTGATTATAAGTATGTTATTTTTCAAAATATTTTTCTCACATGACTTCTCAAGTGTATTAGTAATATATATATATATATATATATATATATATAAGTATTATTATGTTTGTAAGTTTTTTAGATAATTTGTTTTCCAATAAACTCTAACTTAATGTTAGACCTAGAGATAATGTGTACAAACTATATTATCCCAATTGTATGAATATAAGTGTTGTATTTGCATTATGCTCCCACACTTTTTAGAGTTTTATATATAAAAAAGTATAGTTAGTATAAAAAGTTTTGAGATAATTAATTTGTTAACAAATTTTAACATTTAGTAGTATGTGATGAGATAAAAACAATTAAACTCATTTTATTTTATAGGAAAATTACATAAAATAAAATATTTATAATTTATAATAATAAAAATAATATCATAATAATATTAAATATTGAATTGATAAATAGTTATGGTTTAATTTAAATGATATTAAATAGGTTTAATTTTTTTTAATGTAAAAATACATGAGATAAATATGTTATTTTTTTATTATAAGTTTTAAAAAAATCATTTTTGTTATTTTTTTTATTATCTAATGTTTTGTCGCATAAGTTGTAAAGGTATGAAAGTTTAAATGAATTGCATTGAAAAATGTTTGAATCGAGATCCCATTCATGTAGTGGGGACCATATTAATTCTCTTGGGATGAGAAGGTGCATGTATAAGGCAGCAAAGTCGTATTGGTTTTTAGCGAGTAAACGCTGAATAGACAAAAACGAAAGAAACCACGTGGGACGTCTAAAAAAGGGATTTGAGAATCTCCCTTTGTCAATTCCTTGACACACTTCAGAAAGCGTTCACATTAATCATTTAGCCTTCACCACTTGATGAGTTCTGACTACCACAAAACTGCAATAAAGTGGGGTGAAGGTACACCCTCTCCACCCGGCTCATTTCCCGACCCTCATTTTCTTATATTTTGTTTTAAAAAATATTATATATTTATATAAGTTTATAATTAAAATTAATGATTTTATTGAAAAATATTATTTCTATCACTAAATTAATATTTTAATTGTAAAAAAATAATTATTATTTTAATGATTATTAAAATAACAAAATAATTAGTTTGAATATAATTATTATTTTGTATTTAAAATTTTAAGTTTATTATATTTAATAACATAATAAATATTTATAATTGAATTTTTTTTTGTTAATGTTGGTTATTTAATATATAATTGATATTAAGTTTTTTTTCGTGGGGAATCAGATTCCCGTAAAAAAAATCTAAATTTTTGATAGAGAATTCCCATGGTAGCCCCACGATTATTTAAACGAATGATGGGAATAACCTTCTCACTCCCATCCCGCTCCGTTGACATCCCTAATCAGAGTTTAATTTAAATGACAATCAATTAGACGATATTTAATGTAAAGTTTTTGACTGATTTTTTTCTTTGTAGTAAACATATATGAGCTATATATAAAAGTATTATTTTTTATAGTTACAAACTTTAAGAGGTGTTACAAATATTGTTTTTCCTAAATATTTCGTTAGGTTTATGCTAGACCTATTTTTAGAGCAATAATCACTATTATCATAGTAACGTTTTTATTTTTAGAAATAAATATAGTTAAAAGTAAATAGTTTGATCTAGTAATAGTTTTATTGCTTTAAAAATAAGATAATGATATTACCGCAATAACTTTTATTCTTGCCTCAATAAAATTACATGAAATGTCAGTTGTACTTCTAGCATTAACTATAATGGAAAAAATACATGAAAGTGTCACTATTATTGGATTAGAATTAATGATTTTATTATTATGATGATAATAATTTACATTATATAAATATCGTTATGTAAGTCATGTAAGTCTTTTATGCCTTTGTTGGTGTTCCCATTTGCAAAACAAAAAGTTTGTTTATTCTACTTAGTGTTTTGTCTTCCTCTATGTAAGATTAGTGAGTGATGGTCAATACTGCACAATTCACTTAGTTAGGAACACTTTGTATGATTGAATGTTTTATACACACTACGAGAATTGGTTATATTAGTATACATGTTAGATTGCATTTTGTGTTTTTGGTTCGTGTTATTTTGCGAGTATTTGTGAAAATTTACTTAATAACTTTTTGAAACAAAAATAAGATTTTTTGTGGGCTTGCCACCACGTCACCACCCCTTTGTCACCCTTGGCCGGCGAGTGCGTAAAGGATATTACCCTTATATGAGAATGGCCATTACCCTCACCACTATGGGCGGCTAATGGCTAGCGAGGCACCCGAGCAGCTTGGAATTTTCTATAAATACCTCATTTATTAAACTGTTTGGTAATTATAAAAATGTGGGAAAATTTTGTGGTTTTGAAACCCGTTGTTTTCAAAATATTGAATAATTTACTAATTTTTAGGGTTGCTAATACTTTGAGTGTGTTTTCAGTATTAGTGATTCATGAATGTTTTATGCAAAAACTATTTTATCGAGGTTTGGGTTAATTAAAAGTGAATTAACACTCAAGACTTAGATAGCATGCTTAGGTCCCTAAATTTTAGATAATCCATACCTTAGGTTTCACGATATTGATTATTGGTGACTGTTTGTACCACTTGGTAGTGGTAGGGTTTTGGATGAGAACCGAATTCAACATTTGATCATAGTGATTATAAAGGCAACTAGTGGGGGTATCATAAGAGTAGTTCAAGCAAGTGTCCTAGCTAATAGAGGTATTTATGTTTATATTTCTATCATTATAAACTATTTTAGTTATTTAATAGATTGCTTATTGCTGAATGGTTGCTATAAGAAACTAATGGATGTTACCACATAGTCAGGGGTTCTATGTAGGTTTATTTCATTCTATTATTGTGTATGCATGTTTCATTGTAGATTACAGAGATTCTAATGATTATACACAAGAAATGTTGGATGTGTGAGCTCACTATTTTGGAACCTCAAAGAGGTAGTTCCGTAAGGTTTATCCTAATATAACCCTCTCTACCACCATCTTTCTAGATTTGGAGGAGAATTCCTCCTACCATGGTATGGTTACCTTTGACTTAGAGGATGAAGGTCAAAGTGGATCTAATAGTGATGGTTCTAAGGTGACTGAGAAGGAAGCTAATATAGAAGATGATGCTTCTTAGGGCATGACTAGATGTGGAAATCAATAGGCTATCTCTTTGTGTTCTTTTGATTTTAGTTCCTACCAAAGTGCATGTACTTGGTGGCTTTACTTTCTAGTAATAGACTTAGTCTTTGTATGGACCTTTTGGATATACATATATATGCATAAGATTTCTTGATTTATTAAGTGTGTACTTTTGATTTTTGCACTTTACTTTTATATTTTAGTAGTTACACTTTGGCAAGGTTCATGAGGTGTGCTCCTTGAGCATGTCTCATGTTGGGATCTGTGATCCATCTCTTTGGTACACTATGGTGGGTACCTGTTGGTAACGGGTCTAAAGTAATCTAGACAGCTATGGGTCTATTCATGCATGCCATATCTAGCCACACATATTATGTCTGGCCATATATGTCATGCTCGACTTTATGTTCCGTGTTCGACCATATGTGTTGTGTCCAACCATGGGGGAGATATCCGACCATATGTACCATATCTGACCACATATACCATGTCCGACCACAGGTGCCATGTCCGACCACATGTGCCATGTCCGACCACATGTGCCATGTCACTACATGTACCATGTCGAGCTTATATCATCCAAGTTTGTCATTTTTCCATCAACTAGTCCGATCGTTTTCAGTTTGATCATGTCCCATTAGGCTTGTCCTAAAATTTTTCCCATTCGAGTGATTGTTTTCATTTTTTTCTAAGTAATGGTGGTTTGTTTGAACAAGGGTGGTGATGGTGTACTAGCCTTCCTGCTTAGTGTGCAGTTCTTTTGGCCATTCAATGTTAAAGTGTCCCTTTTATTTATTAATCTAAATTGTAAAGTGAATAAAACCTAAGTCTATGAACTTGAAATGCAACAATTGAAATTATAATAAAGGAAAAGTAGAATAAGGTTGGTGGGGTGCACTTCTTGTTATTTTTCTCCTTGGGATTTTATTTTTATCCCATTCGGGATCCCAAGGCATAGCATTCCATAGCCACTTCTTGTTCTGTAAGTATTGTCCCTGTTCCACTTTATGTGGAGAAATTTAGGGCAAGATGGTAAGTGGAGGCCATAACTTGGGTTACATGTAATAATGGTAGCCCTAAAATCCTGTTGTATAGTGATGGGTAATTTACTATGAAGAAGTCCACCATGAGTATTTTCATATTAGTGCACTGTCCCATTGTGATCGGTAAAATCATGTTTCTTTCAAGGATCATTGAAAATCCAAAGAATCCTACTAATAGGGTGGTCAATGGTCTTAGTGGGTGAGTGAGCATTATAACCTTCCATGCTTTAGAGAACAGGATGTCAACTGAGTTGCCAATGTCAATTAAAATTATGTGCAAATTTATATTTACCATTGGTAGGATAATTACCAATGCATCAGTGTGGGGATGAAGTAGCCTACAAGCTTCCTTTGCTAAAAAAGTTATTTTTGAGCCCGTCAACCTAGAATCTTTATTTGGGCCATGCATAGAAGCAATGTGGATGGCCTCTTGGCAAGCCTCCCTAATGTGTCTCTTATGGGCATTATTAGAATCCCTTCCTACGGGGCCACCTATGATGACCTGGACCTCTAGCACTTCCTATTTAGGAGCTTATTCTCGCTCCCTTAAAGGAGAGGCCTATCATCGTTCTAGTCTTCCATTTTGTACAAATTCTCTTAGTTATACCCTCTTAATGAGGTGCTCAATTTTGCACTTCAAATCTTGACACTCTTCAGTTGAGTACCTTGAGTCGTTATGGAACCTACAATAGTGATTTTTGTTATGGTTAGCATTCTTAAGTTTCATGGGCCAACATATTATATGCTAGTTTTCAACTTGTATTAGGAGTGTTTCCCTAGGAAATGTCAAGGGTGCATAGGTATAAAAACTCAGACCAGTGTAATATGAGCCCTATTCACTATCTTTCTCACCTCTACGATCCCAATGGGACCTTTTATTTCCTAAGGGTTTGGGCTCATTCTTGACCTTGCATATTGATTTTGTACTTTCCTTAGTGTGGAGGTCATTGATTCTTCTATTGTTGGTCATTTCTTCAATGTTAATATATGTATTTACCAACTGACTAGCCTCCATTTACGTGGTTGGAAAATATTTTTCCGTGGTGAAGAGCTTGATGTGAGGCACTCACAGCTATTGAATTAAAATAGTCTATCACTTGGTTTTTTTCACTATTGAACCTATCAAAGAAATCCTTTAGGGATTCAACTTTCTCTTAACGTAGAGTCATCAAGTATGCTATAGTTTTTGGTTTTCTTTTCTTTGTCAAAATGAGAAAGGAATTATTTTCTAAACTCAATGAAAGTACCAATTATGCTAGGCTTAAGGGTACGATACCAACCCTAAGCTTTGTTAGTCAGAGTGAGCTAGCAAGCTGGACAACTAATTGCATTGATGTAAGCATAAAAGTCCACCCAACTTTTAAAGTTCTCAAGGTGCTCCAATGGGTTCTTTTTACCACCGTACAAACTCACGCTGGGAATTTTGAATTTATCTGAAGTGGGATGGCCATGACTTTCAATATGAATGGGGATTCAGTAGAAATAGCCAATTTTGAGGCTTTACCCCTGTTCAATCTTTATTGTATCACTTGCAATTGAACAACTAATCGATCAATGGTGGGATATAGTACTATAGGTACATCCCTAGGTTGATTGTCCATATGGTGGCTGCCGACCACTAAAGCCACAATATCCATAACTTGCCTAGATAGAGTGGTCTTGCCTGTAGGCTTCAAATCTCTTCGGTATGTTAGGATGAACGGGTCCCAAGTGGTCCAAGATGGATGGACGGAGGGATGAGGTTTGAGCCTCTATGGTTGGATGACTTTGGACTGTATGAGCCAAACTTGTTTATCTCCATGGGCTTAGGCCTCTTTGGGGTGAGTCGCATCTCTTATATGAACTTGTATAAATGTGGATCAGATTCAGTGCACTATGGGCATTGGAAGATCATATAGGGACATCTTCTGGTTCAGGGGCTTGTGGCCCTAGTAGGCACTCCAAGATAGTATGAAGCATACTCTCCATTGTGTTTGGCGAACTTCCATCTGTGCCCTTTGTCAGTGCTTTGCTCGGGCTCACTGTGGCTTTGGTAGTGTAGGATCGGCAACTTGGATAGGTAGTTGCACGAATTGTTAGATATAAGGTGGGACTTCATCATCCCTTGTAGAAGCTTAGTTGTCTAAACCAAGAGGTTGATTCATCTTGAAAGGAAAAAAATGTGGCCTTTTAGAGATCGTGTAGAATATAAACTTATTTTGGAGCAATTTTCTCTGGACTTTTAAGGTCTTTTCTTCAAAGATTTCCTAGTTTAAAGCATGATAAAACACTATAAAGTATTTTTTTAATCTAGTTTTGATTCAACTAATAGAGCATAATCTTTTCTATAAACGATGACAGGTGTTGATACAGATTTTTATCAACACCGATGATAGGGTCCACCTCTCCTTCCTTTGAACCTGAGAATATAGAACACACTTTTAGTTCCTTCGAATATCATAGAATGTGATGACTTTTAGTCCTAAATAAGTCTAGGTAGTGAGAAGGAGGATATTAGTGTCTCTCCTTGTAATGTAGAGAGATGCAAAGAGATATGGGTATAGAGTATAGATTTTAGTATTTGTCTCTTGTAAGGTAATATTCAAGTTATGTTTAATGAAGATTTATGATGAATATGTATAGGAGAAAATATGCATGTTGATGACCGTTATCTATAGTAATAGACATATCTTTAAGTCAAAGCTCTATCTCCTTAACTATCTTATTGTTAGATAATTAAGAGACTATATGTCAACCGCCTATCCTATTAAATACTTATGTAATATTTATGCGTATTTTTTGACTTAGTGCTTAATGGGTTGGCCTAAGAGTTATCTGTGATTAGGAGATCTTATATCATACTACATTGAGATCTTATATCTTATTAATTTTTCTTTATTTCCATTATAATTTATAATTCTGTAATTTTGATTCACATTAGTTTATTTCTAGGGTAACTCAATAGGCTTGAGTTATATCAAAGGATAAGCAAATATTTCGATCAATCTGTCTAAATTGAGAAATTTGATGTGTGTTGTCGGATTCATATCGAATTAGATTGACATATTCTATAGTCAAAACGGATTTGGAGTTAAAAATATATAATTTATTTGGATTCGAATTAATAGATTTGATAATATGGTGTAATTTGACCTAGATCGAATTATTATTATTAAAATTATAAATAAATATATATTGTATTTATAATTTTTTATATTTAAATATTTCACATACTACAATTGTAATAAATAATTATTTTATTTAAAAAAATAAATATAAATGTTAAATCTCTATACTAATTTAATAATTGTCACATTTTCATTCATTTGATTTTCTTAGTTGTGACTATAAATAATAAATTTTATTAAAAATATATAATTTAAAATTTAAATGTTGTATATATATCTCGTTTTATATACAATAATTTATAAATAAATTTCAAAATCAATCAACCTTATTCTATTTGAAAAATATGCTCTGCTCTAATTTAGATGATTCAGATTGAATTTGATTGGTGAAAAACATGCAATTTCGATATGTTATTCATCTCTAATTATATCAGTATTCACAATTTAATTTGAGTTAACCTTATATCACAATATGTTAAAGTCACTCTTCGTAGCACTATTCAAGTTTTTTTTAATTCCTATCTTTACATTAACATATATACATGTATAGAATTTTTACATTGTTACAAATGTGTGTAAAATTTTCACAATGCATATGAAAGATTTACAAATCCTCCTAATTTTTTTTACCCTTCCACCAACCATGAGACTCGCATCTTAAAATAATTACACATTACGAAATAATCATATTGTAACTACGTTTGTGAGTTTCGTTAATTTTGGGATCTATTTCATGTGATTTTCAATTTTTTTCCTATTAATTCAATTCATGTTACTATTGTCATTTTTATTACACTAACCAATCGAACATGCATCGTACATAAAAAAAATTAAATTTAAAATATTGTAATTAACCATCATATATTATAATTAATTTAAATTACATATAAAAATTTAATTTAAAATGAGTTTAATAAAAATTCATTTTTTGGGCATCTATTTATGAGATTTTATTTTTTCTATTTTGTAACATAATTAACTCAAAATATCAATAATACCTCAAATTAAAACACAAAATCAAAGTAATGAAGTTGAAAATAAGGTAAAGTTAAAAGGTATACAATGAGTAATCTCATACTAAGACATAAAATCGCCAACAATGGTAATAACATTCAATAACTTTTACAACTTTAAAATTTATCTAATTAAATGAAGTTTTATTTATCTTTCAAAACATTTAATTTCATATTTATTAAAACAACTATATACTTGGATGTATAACTATAAAATATATTTCAAACTAAAATATAAAATAGAGAATTACTTTGAAATCATTTTCTCTGTTTGCGATATATGTATTAATATCTTAATACATTTGACATATATTACATTCATAATTATGAGAAAAAATGTAAAAAATATTAAAATTCTCAAAATATTAGACATCATTATGAAATTTTAGAAGTGGGTAAAATGTGAGTTTCTTTTTATAACTTTTTTAATTGTATTTTATGGATTACAATTATTTTTAGTATACTAATTTAACATATATATTTTTATATTTTTTATTTGACAATAATTGTCCATAGAGGGCAATTCATTTGTCCCACTTTCAATATCCTATTATATTTTTCATCAATACACGATAAATATGTGAATAAAAATTAATGCTTTTTTTAATAAACTCCACATTTTAAACCATATTCATCCATATGATTGTTGTATATTAGTGGCACATATAATGAGATACCTAAAGAGTGACATATGAATTACACTCATAATGCTTGATTATTTTGATTTTATCTTTTTAAATTTTTACTAAAAGAAAATTTATTCATATATTAAATGATAATTATCAATTTCATTGATTCTTTCATTTTAGGAGTCTTTTTATTTTCCATTTTAATTATCCAACTAAAAGATAACTTATACATATAATCAATTATTTTTATACTAAATTTAATTTAAAAAATAAATTAAAATTTAACACATATTTAGGATATTTTAAATTTTCTCTTTTAATACCATAATAACATACAGTTATTATAATGTTCATAAATATTTTTTTAATTTTCATTAAGAGAGAATTTATAAATTTTAAATATATTTCAATAGAATTAATTATTTAAGAAATTTTCTAATTTTTCCTTTCTATTTCCCACAATCAATTATTTTTAACACTAAATATAACTTAGAAAACAAAATAAGATTTAACACATATTTAAAAAAATTTAATTTCCAATAACAGACAATTAATATAATCAATAAATTTTCCCTTTATAAATTGCCATTAAAAGAAAATTTGTAAGTTTTAAATCTATTCACATAGAATCAATTATTTTATAATTGTTTTGATAATTCATTTTAACTCACTCACTAAAAGATAACTAATATATATAAATAATTATTTTTACGCTAAATATAATTTTAAAATAATATAAATTTAAACATATTTAAGAGACTCTTGATATTCTATTTTAATTTTGTAATAATTATTATGTTCATAAATATTTTTATTTTTTCATTTTAAACTTTTACTAAAAAAATTTATAAATTTTAAATTTATTTATATAGAATCAATTATTTTTAAAATATTTTTTTCTTTTAATTCCTTTACTAAAAGATAATTAATACATAGAACTAATTATTTTTTACACTAAACATAATTAAATAAATAAATTTAATTTAATTTATATTTAAATTATATTATATATGAAAATACATTAATTAATGGATGACATGTCTCATATGAAAATACACTGGTACATGATGCAAATCATAGCGAGAATTTGTCTAAAAAAGTCATATTTTTTATAATAGTTTAAAAAAAAGGTTAAAATTGTTTTTAGTTTAAAAAAGGTCACATTTTAACCTTAAACTTGAAAATATATATTTTAATCAATTTTATTTAACAAAAATAAAAAAATATATTAACTCTATTTTACAAAACATAATTATTATAAACATAAAAAAATATTAACACTTTATAAATTTATAATTAATTTTAAATACACAAATCTTTTTTATCATATTATATATTAAAGTTTTATTTTAAAAATAAAAATAATTTATTTTATAATAAAATAAATATAAATTTATACAAAAATGATATGTTAAGCATTTTGATAATTCATAAATAATATAATACATTATTATTATTATTATTATTATTAAATATAATTATAATTATATTTAATAAAAATTATAATATTAATTATAATTATGATATAAAAAATAATATTCATAAAAATAATTAAATTATTGAAAAGATTGAAAGTCTCTATATCCAACTTTCTAAAAGATATAAATACAAATATAGAACATTTTGACGCAAATTTTGCGTCAAAATATTATCTAATATAATAATATTATAATTATTTTTATTATTAATATAATAAAATATATCTAATTAATTATATTTTAATATTTAAATAAAATTATAATAATATTAGAGATATGTGTTATAATGTAATCTATTTTTTAATTTTTTAATTTTTTAATCTTAAATAATTTAATTTTAAAAAAATATCAATAATTTTTCTTAAAAATGGTTGTAACTATATAGTAAAACTTTCAATAATTTAAAATTTTATAATTTATTATTATTATTTTAAATTATTTTATAATAAAATTTTGATAAGTTATTTGTTATAAAAAATTATATATTTTTTATTATATAAATATAATTTATTTTTATTTATAATACAAATAAATTATTATTTATTAAAATTTAGTAAATGGGGATATTTTATTTTTGGTTTTTTTTTAAGAAAATAAGAAGAAGAAAAAAATATGACTAAAAAATAGGGGAGAAAAGAGAAAAAAAAGTTTATAATAAAAATAAATTATTATTTATTAAAATTTAGTAAATGGGGATATTTTATTTTTGGTTTTTTTTAAGAAAATAAGAAGAAAAAATATGACTAAAAAATAGGGGAGAAAAGAGAAAAAAAAAAAAAAAGTATACAGTTTGGTTTTTTCAAGAAAAGAAAAAAAAGTGACCGAAAAAGAGGGAAGGAGAGAGAAAAAAATATATAGTTACTTTCAAATTGTTGAATAGGTTTCAATGTGTTCTTTTTTAAACTAAAAACAATATTAGCTATTTTTTAAAATATTATAAAATATATGCCTTTTTAAAAAAAATCCCCATCATAGTTTTCTTTCCTAACTAAACGGTCAAATTGAAACACACTTACACATGGACATTGGACAAACTCAAAACAAAGCTATTGAAGTAAAAACCACATTAACAAAGAATTGGCTGCAAACATCTAGCTTATCCCGAGATGCACGGAGGAAAATTCTGCGGGCTTATACTGATAGACATTTTTGTCTATAATTATAAGCAACCTATAATGTACATAAACACAAAATTGTGCTCATAACATAAAAGCTAATGTACAAAGTCATGTGAAATTACATAAACCTTGTGGGCATATATTCATGTAATCTAAGTGGTAAACTGTAGAATTCTTCATTTCTAACATCTCCTTTTCTATGCTGAAAGGCTCTCCACCATGGAATTCCCCTGTCGTCCACTGCATACCGTGCTTCTAGTGTGCTATCAAGCAGTGTTCCCACGATCAGGGCAACCATTGGGGGTGAAGAGAAAATCGTGTTCAATATGTCATCGAACTGAAAACACCGAAGAATTAACATTACATCATAGACTAACCCGTCATTGGAAAAGAAAACAAGACTGATGTATTGTATCTCATAATTTCACAAAGTTGCATGGATGCTGAACATTGAGCTCATGGATTGCAGGATATAAGAGTGTTATATGAAGAATATACTTACCCATCTACCATCTGTTCGGACAGGCCCATGACCATCTGGGGTGGTGTTCATAACAAAATATTGAGGAATCGAAATCCCAAGGAACAGTGAAAGCCCCAAAACGTATATATTTCTCATGGAATTGTTGTTTGTGAACTGTACGAACGAGATCCCAATAGCAGCTGCAAATAGAGAAGAAAGGAAGTAAGAGTTGTCATTCGGAACAAATTTAAGACCAACACCAAAAAAAATGGATAATATGGAGAAACCTAATGGCCACTATCTAGGGAAGTGAAGTCAAAGTTTCACAAATAAATAATTATGAGTAAAGACAAAATAATAATTAATGAGAATATAAAAATTTAAGTGGTTCGACTTTTAATGTGAAAATTCTAATCCACACACTCAGAAAAAATTTACCAATACATCCAATTGAATACTAAACACACTAATATTCAATAGTCACTCAAAAAATCAAATACCAAGCAAGCTCACAAGCTCTCTGATGTAGCAAATCTGTAACACAAAGCAGGTATAATTATTCAGAATTTGCTAACTGAATGACGAGTGCACAAATTCAGAAACCAAGCCTTCAATTGCTTTACACACAAAACGAAGGAAAACCCTTCAGAGAGTGTCAAATTGTTTGGGTGTCAAAGGATGAAGATGATTATAATTCAAAAGATGGCTTGACGGGTGATTGAATGGCTTGGTGGCTCAATGGCTTCAAAACTCTATTTTTTCTTCTCAACTCCCACAGCTGGAATGAATGAGGCAATATATATTGATCTCCTAGGGATTCGTGAAAATGCTAATTACTTGGGCAACTTCCCATAAGCAAGCGAAAAAATTATAAAATTGCCATCATGCTTGAACCAAAACTATGACGTTTTTGAGCCACTAAATAACAATAAAATTTTACCACATATGGCATGCTTACTCTATGCCTAATTGTACAACTAACAATATAACCCAGTTGTGTATAAATGTGCAAGGAACTTGGATTTCATTTAAAAGGTTAACCTATTAGAGTAGTCTAAGTTCTTATTAACCCATGTATTACCTCATGTGACTTTATTCGCATATACCAAAAAAAAATGAAAATATGTGAAAAAAGTTGTGTTTTTGCAAGAAAGTGGGATGATTAGTCAATGAAGAGGAGAGAGAGAGAGAGACTCTACAATATAGTATGCTAACTTACCAACAATACCATATAGAACACAGTAAATGGCAGCAAATATTGGCAAAGGAATAGATGCAAAGAAGGCACCAAACTTTCCTGCATGGGATGAGGTAAAATGATTACAAAAAATTGTGGTAATAAATGTAGGAAAATACCAAACAAATCAAAATGGAAATAAGAAAACAAACCAAATATTGAGAAGAAGATCATGAAAGCAGTTGATATCTGCACCACTCTTCTGCTCCCTATGTTTGTCAATCCAAGCAAACCAACATTCTCACTGCAGTACCATTTGAATACGGTAAAAACACAATTTCTCTTCTATAATCGTTTTAATATCTCAATAAGGTTGATATAGCAGGACAAACCAAGCTCTTATTTAGTTGTAAAAATAATGAACAAGAGAAGAAATAAAGATAACAATTTATGCATGCATCATACACTTTCTGATGCATGTATCATACACTTACTGATGCATGACAACATGCTCTTTAGCATATAGGAATTTATAAAGAAAAATAGCAACTTCATGTCAGAACAATCTTACAAAAAAGTTTAAGAATGGCCAGGAAAAAAAAAAAAAAACTAGTTCCTTACACAGATACAGTAGTACCAACAACAGCACCAAATATCCCTTCGAGGAGCATACCAATACCCTACATTTAGAAACATAAAATTTCATCTCTATGTTCTGATTGAGAAAACATTAAGAAGGCTACATTTTGCCACTTTTAGTCATGGATAATATTGAGGCTATGTTTGATAACAATTTCAATTTTTATTTTCTAATTCCTCAGTTTTAGAACAAATATGTATGAAAAGTGGTTTGATAACTGAATTCTAGTTTCAATTATCAAAAGTAGAAACTGGAAATTAGATGTTTCATGTTTGATAACAAATTTCTAATTTACAATTTTAACTTTTTAAGCTCTAAAATTCAATTTTAAACTTATTATTTATATAATCTAATAAAAAGAATTTCTCTTTGATCATTTTGAGTTAGATTAACTATATATGGGTAATTAGTTTTTTAAATGTTAGGAAAGAAAAAATATAAATTCTTCCAAAATTTACTATGTTAAAATTTCAAAATTTGATCAAATTTCAAAGTTGAATTTCAAAATTTGGGAATAGAAACTGGAAATGTGTAATCAAACATAATTAATTTAAAGATTTATAAATTAAATTGAAAACTGGAATGGCTATCAAAGGAGCCCAAGTGTTTTGGGTGAGAGGGTAGACAGAGAAAACTGTAACTGAACCTGCAGTCCAATACTTCGGCTTAGAACATGTGCCGGAGGGGCTGTAGCACCAGAAAGCCGGGCTGCTGCAAAAAATGCTCCAGTTGACTGCATTGAAGTTCATCATTTAATTACATTAGAGAGACCAAAATCAAAATTGAGGGTTTTAGTTTCTTGATCAGTCATATAGATACTTCAAAATTTCAAGTTTTCATTAAGTCATATAGATACTTCAAAATTTCAAGTTTTCATTAATTCATCTGATGCGTTAAGTAGGGAAAATTTTCAAAGTTGTTTTGAGATTGAAAAACAAGTTGTTTTTTAATTATAAAAAATGACAATAAAATCCACTAAGAGGAAATTAAATTACCTCTGCAGAAGCAACAATAGCTGCTCCCATCATACCAAAGACATGGCTTGCCCTAAATATCGGCGTACCCCATTGGAAGGGGTATGGGATTTTAATCCTATAACGTTATCAACACAAAATAATGTACAACAGGGAGGATTAGGATAATTAATCTAAATGCATATATTACTATTTGGCCATCAGAAGGACATACCAAGGAGCAGATGAGATGAGGAATGTGCGATCTATGCGGCAACTAAGTTTAGTTTGCTCTCGGACATTGTTATAAGCACCAGCTGCAGTGAGAATAGAAGCAAAAGCCCAGATAATACCAATGCACATAAGCAAAGCAAACCTTTCGAGTATGTGATTGGCATGAGAATGTATGCGCTTCAAGTACTGCAACAAAAGACAAAGAACTTATTGCTATACTTAGAAAGAGTCCAAGCATCCAAAGTGGTAAAATTAACAGCTATGTTACCTGTTGGGAAATTATCAGAAGAATCAGCATTGGCAAACCAATCTCCACACAGTTAGCAAGCTGAACGGAACTTGATATCATTGTAAAGCATATTTGATCATTTTATTTAGAAGTAACAGAATAAATTGGTCGGATATTTTGCACGTAACATTACCAGTGGAAAACCCCTAGCAAATAGACCAAGACCCACCACACAAACCATTGGGACAATAGAAATGGGACTAAAGAACCTGTGAAGAAAAAAACAGAGAGAGAAAGAGCATAACCACTAGAATAAAATGGCAAACATAAATAAGAAATCTGATGTCTAATGAACGTGTAACAAGCAAACTTCATTCATATTTAAGATATGTTACCTTGTTAAGTTTCCCCATGCGGTACTAAACCCGATGATGATGTTGACAAAGGAAGAAACAATTAGTGATCCTTGAATAGTTCTCATGGTGTGCACAAACCTCTGCACCCATACAAGGTGAGCCGTGTCAAACATTCTAAACTGAGATAGGTCTCAGCTGTTAAAGAGGAGAATTCAAAATAAATTAGCAAATGCATGTGTTTAAGTTCTATGTATGTAGACCTTTGAAATGGGGCTGAACATAAAATGTGCGTTGCACAATATAGCAACTGGACAACCCCTACTTTTCACTGTAACTACATCTTCATCTATCAAGCTCCAATGTTTTCTTAAAATTATAAGTTATAGCATATTTCAATTGCCTAAATAAAAGAATTAGTGAAATGCACATTAAATTTTCACACCTATTTGAAATATAAGAGTAACAATGAGAAAAGAGATGCGGATTCCTAGCCCCCTCAAAGAAAATTTTGTGTAACATTTATGGAACTATAAACAAATTACATGCATAAAATAGAACTATATCCTCTTAATTTTAAGTTTGAGATTTTTACCACTTAAAAATTCACCATCTATATTAAAAAAAACTTATTATCAACTCGATAATTTAAACATATTTACACTTAAATAAGATATCAATGTATATATATATATATTAACTTTTTCAATGAAGAGAAAATAGTACTATTTTTTTTACTATTTATATGATATCCTTCCTGAATTCAAATTATACATCTGTCAATAATTGAGAAAGACTAACATAAATCAAACAATGATGCAACACAAGGATGCAAGTCAATTAAGTATGCCAAAGTGCATAGCCAATTAATAGTGCAATGAAAACAAAAAGGAGCAAAAATGAAAAGAAAAAAAAATCAAATAACCAAGTTCCCCTTCCTTTCTTGTCACATACATCATGTTCGTTAACAAAGTCTCTATCGTTATAGTTGTTGATAATTGATAACACCGGCAGGGTGAAAGCGAATGAGGCATTCATCACAACCGGTAGCCTAGATCCCAGAAGCGTTTGAAATAGTGTGTTAAATCCTCCCATAAACAGCAAAGTTTGAATTACACGAGCTTTATCACCCTATTCAAAGGAGACAATAATATGCTAAGATCATATCACAGTATATTCCACAAAATATAATTCTCGTCAGAAGATCAAAGTTAACAAAAAAAATAATATTGATAAGGTAGGAAATAACTCACATGATCTCCACCCATTCGAGGCACAAGTGAACTGGCAATCAAAACTATAGTTCCAAGCATGATAATATAGTGTTGAAAAGCTAGTATTAATGCTTCAGCTGTCAAATCCAATTAAATAAAAATCTAATCAATTGCAGAATACACCATAACCCAAAAGTAGACCCAATTTGCATCAAACTGGAAAATTTGCTTGTCAAAATTTCAATTTTTTTTGCCAGTGTAAAAGTGTTTTGCCAACTTGGTTGCTGCAAGGTACTGGATGAGACGCTCATAATCACTCATAGTGGACTTATTTTGGAATCAGGAACTGTTCCTTTTCATTTTCTTGTTTTTGAAGGAGGAGAGAAGGAGGGTGGGAGGGAGGGAGGGTGGGGAGGGGGGATCTTCGGCAGGAATGACATAACTGTTGGAAAATGGACATTATCCATGGTGAAATGTTATTTTGGGTATTGTTTTGAGTGGAGTGATCTCAACTGGTTTGCTTTGTACTCTTGAGGGATTCGAAATCATATGTTTACTTCTCAAATGTAACCCATTAAAACGTTTTACTTATTTATTTATTTATTTCATTTTATTGCCATTTAATCTATTAACATGGCTACTTGAATTATAATTTGAAGGTTATTTCTCTATAATATATGTAAAGCCTAAATCATGTCTTATAAGTTTTTGGACAAAATTTTTGCCCTTAGCATCTTAGTAATTGTATAATTTATTTAGGATTCTTATTTTCTATCAATTAAGTAACAAATTATTATTATTTTAAATACTGATTTTTTTTTATCAATTATGTAATAAATTATTAGTATTTAAAATACTAACAATTATCTCAAATGTTATTTAAAATATTAGTTCCTTTTTTTAGATAATATAACAATACTATAGTTTCAATTAAAATAAAACTTAGTAGTAACTGTTTTAATATTTTAATAAATTACGTGCAACACACGTGTTTATGACTAGTTCATTGAAACGTTTGGACTGGAATAATAGCTCTCACATAATTGAGTAATTAATTCTTTCATTTCTATATATTAGGGAGAAGATATGGTTATCGTCAAGGATGAAAGGGGGGAGGGAAGAAAAAAAAAATCTCTTAATTCTTTTCGGTCCAAAATTCTTTTAAGTTCTTTGTGATAGAGTTCGGATGCTTGAAAGTTTACTGGAGCAGCTTACAGAGTTACAGTGGTGTACATGTTTGCAGCTCATCTGATCGTTTTATCATAATTTTCAATGTCTCAAACACTCACATAAGAGGCAAAACTTATTTTAACGGGGTAATACACATTCAAGTTTGTTATTAGTTCTTGTAATTTACTTTGTTGTTCTTATATTATCACAAATTTATTTTACTAACAATAACTTCAAATTTACTGAAACTCACATACTGAAAACAGAAATAGTGTCTTCTTTTTTTTAATTATTGAAGGATAAACAGAATTAGTACTACTCATATTCAAAGTTTTGGCATGTAATGAATTGAAAAGATACTCAGAATCAAGAATAATTAAAAGGAGATCTGCAGATTTCATATGAAAAAAAAACCCCTTAAAAGTTTTGGAATCTTTAAGATCCTCTCTTCAATCCCACCTCAAAGTCTCGAAGAAATGATGCAGCTATTAGACTTTTAAAGTAAAATATACTTCTCTTTTCAGCAGCTATACAAAGTAATACTATAAAAAGTAAAAACCAATGAACAATCCAATCAAAAAGGCAAAAATTGCAAATAAGATTCCTGAAAATTAAAAAAAAAACATAGAAAGAGAGACTAACGCCATGAGGGATTGGAATGGATGCAATAGTGCAGATGTTGAAGTTGCTCGGCAGGAGTCCAAATGGGTCCTCTTGCCGCACCAAGTGGAGCTAGTGGCGGCGCTGAGGCAACCTGGGTTGGTGGTGGCTGATGGTGATTTCCAGTTTCCACCATCTTTTTTTCCTTCTTGTTGTATTGTTCTGGTGTCTAAGTCTAGTTACTGTGTTCTTATGCTTGTTTTGTTTTCTGATTTCGGATTTTGATTTCTTAAGTAATAATATTATCTAATAAATTTTATTATTAAAATAATAAAATATATAAATTATTTAATTAATTTTAATATAATTATTATTAATAAAATACTTTTATAATGATAAAAATTTATATCATATATCTATTCTTATTCTAATTTGTAAATCACCGACCTCATGTGCAAATAATAAATTATTAATAATGAAAACGCGGAAACTGAACGAAAGTAAATCGAGTCAAGTGGGTTTGAGTCAATTATTTATTTATTAAATTAATAAGATATTTATGCAGATTGCTCCTTCCCATAAAATACACAGAACCTAGCAAAAAATATATTGGGAATTGAAGGATAAATAAAAATGAAAAATGAAAAATGAATAGTGATTAAAAAATGTTATTTATTATTTATAAAGTATATTTCTTATTAATTAAATTATGTTTTATATAATTTTTTAAAAAATTATATTAATTTTAAATTTTATTAATACAAAAAAGAATAAATAATTTTTTTAAAAAAGAGTTTAAGAATTGAGATTAAAGTTATTGTCGTATTTTGAGGAGCAGAAACAATTATGGTTTGTATGCGTAAAACAGAACTGAAAGCGTGAGTTTTAAGCCTTAACACTATTCAAGTAGCTTTTGAAACTTTCTATGTCACATTCTTAAGCAATCCAAAGTTTCAAATTTATCTTTCCGTGCAAATTTTCGGTCTTGTAGTAATAATATATAATAAGATGATATTTTAAATAAATAAAAAGTTAAAACAATAAATATTAAATATTTAATTTTTTTTTATAAAAAATACTCTATATTTTATCAATAATTATTATATTTAATATAGATAGTATTAAACGTAAGTAGTTATAAGAATAAAATATATAAATATATAATTTATATATTTTTCTTATAAGAACATATTTCTTGTTTATTTTATATATATATATATATTAAAAAATACATGTTAAAATATAGAACATTATTAGTTTAAAAATATATTGTTTAAAAAATGTTTAATTTTATACGTTTTTTATATTATATACTTATGTTTAATAAATATTATAAGTATGTATTATATTTTTATAATATATAAATAAATATAAATTAGTTACTCACATATTGTTATAAAAAAAAGAAATAAAAAATCTCAAAAATATAAATTTGAAAAAAAAAATTGAAAAAATTTTGGAAAAATTTAACAATAATATTTATTACTTTTAAAATAAAAATTTTCATTAAAAAATTGAACAAACATTAGCAAAAAAGAAGTTAAGAATATCAAAAGATTTTAAATAATGGAGAATAAATATAATAAAAACAAAATGATCCCCAACACACACATACACACAAAAATTAGAGAAATGCTAAATTCATAGGACTTTATACTTAATGCAATATATATATATATCATATATTTCTAAAAGTTATAATTTTTTATTTTTTGTTAAAATAATATTATCACATGTTAACTAGTGTTTTAAATTTAGATTAGATGTTAACAAGATTCATGATACAATCTATTAATTTCAAAATATATCTCATCTTTTCTCATTCAATTTTTATTTAGATGAGATGGTAATTATACAATACTAATTGAGATATCTTATTTATTTCTAATGGATTTAAATGAGACAAGTAAGAATAAAAAATAATATAAATTATAATACATGAATATTTATACTATAACATCCATTTTCTCTCAATCGTGTCACATCATCGTTTCATGGGAAAAATTTACATTTTTTCCCTCATATGGTTTATTGCTTATCAAGGCTTATCCCACTTATTTATCGTTCACACATCTCGCTTTCATTTCTCTAGTTTATCATCTGCAATTTTCATTTTCAATACTGATTTTCACATATTTTCGTTACTTTTCATTGATTTCTTCATCATGACTCTAGTATTTTGCATTTTTATGCTTATCGAGGCTTACCTCACTTGTTTCTTGTTCATGCAACCTCTCGCTCCCATTTCTCTGGTTCCATCATTCTACAATTTTCAGTTTCAACACTAACTTTCACATATTTTTGTTCCTTTTTGTTGATTTCTTCATCGCAACTTTGGTATTTTGCATTTTTAGTGTTTTTTTGTTTATTCGATGTTTTTTGTATTTATTGTCATTTTTATTTTTGAGTTCGATAATCACTATTTTTTGTAATGTTTGTTTTGTATTTATTGTCATTTTTGTTTCCAAGTTCAATAATCACTATTATTGTTAATGTTTTTCAATTTTTTGTCTCATTTCTTTTGATTTATAATCTATTTACTTGTTTCATTCGTATTATGTGTTTATGTTTTGGTTGATTTGTGTTTTGTTTTTTGTTTCTTCTCAGTTTGGTTACATCGAAGTTTAATCAATACGAGATAAGGTTTCTTCTCCTTTTTTTCTTTAGCAATCTCACATTTTTATTTAGATTTTGTTATTGTTTACTTTATCATATTATCTTCTTCTTCTTGTGTTGATTTTTTCATGTTTATAGTTTTGTTTGCTATGGATGTTCGAGCTTTTATAATCATTGGTACTTTTTTTCATTTTTTTGTATGATGTTTACATTTCTCTATGTTTATTTGTTTGATATTATGCATGTTTGTTAGTTTTTAAGTTTGTGTGTTAGGGTTTTAGTATGTTGTGTTCCATGTATTTTGTACATTGATTTCTTGTAAATTTTCTTATTTTGTGAGTTCAAATATGTTTAATTAGTAATTAAGTTGTTAAATTTTGATTTGTATTCTTGTAAAGATGTCTATTAAAGCTTTTGAATGCATGTTTAGGATTTTTTTATTTTATTGGTGTATTTTTACATTTTGGTTTGTTTTTAGTTTGATATGCATATTTACTCTGATTTCATATGTTTTGAATTAAAATTTGTTATAGGATGTCTAAAAGAAAGATGTCCATTCTTCTTCACCAAATGAACTTAAGAGGATCGATCAAGTGTTGTCGATGATATTCATGAGGTTGCATATTTTGTTTTCATTTTTTTGTTATAATTTATTTAACTGATATGGTAGACATGTTAAACATTTGATTTGCATATTTTTTATATATTTTTACATGATTTATAATATTAGAATATGTTTGATGTATTCATTTATGAAAAGTGAGAGGTGTATGGCTTTGTCATTTGTAACTTTTATATACTTTGAATGTAACTTGTTACATTGTATTGTATCTTGAATGTAACAAGTTACATTGTATTTTTTGTGTGCTTATTATCCATTTTGTAATATATTACAAATTCTTTAATATAAGATGTACATATTACATTATTTTCTTGGATTTGTAGGTTTTATATCTTAAAGATAACATGTCTTTTCCTAATTTACTTGGTGCGAATGATGTTTTTAATGTCCATTGTTGTTGTAATGTTACAACACATAATGTTATGATCCATATCAAGAGTATTCTGAAAGAGGAACAAAAGTTAAGGTTTCAAGAATTATGTTTTTGAGATTTTTATAACTTGTCAGACTATATATTTAATTGGCAGCTCGTTTATTCTTTATTATTAAGAAATGTCTTCCTTTAAAATATGTGAAGGAGATATAATTTTGTATTACTATAAAGGTTTTGATGTTTTCTCATACTAAATTCTGGATTGCAATAGGCTAAAATTATTGAATGATGATAAAATTGTTAAAGTTGTGTGGAACTTACTTCTTTTGTTACAAAATATTTTTGTAAGTTTATTTCTGTTAAATATTTGGATTTTTGGTGGATTGTATCGATAAACCCAATCCTCAGATAGTTAGTACTCATAAGAAGAAGAGTGTTAAGAAGTCTAAAGATATTTGTTCTACTAGTAAATTTACTAAAGAGAAAAAAAAGATGTTAGTGGTAATTTTTTTTTGTTGAGGTTTCTACTAACGATGATATCATGATTTGTCTTATATACTTTTTGGAGTATAGCTTACTTGATAAGTTGAAGACTATTAGTATTTATAGAGAAGCCTTGTTTTTCAATTCGTATTATGATAAATTTAAAGCTTATTCATAGGGTGATATAGTTTTCAACTATATGTTTGATAGTTTGAATAAGGACTATGTTCAGATGTATAATGTTACGTTGGGTTTCACTTTGAAAAAAGATTTAAAAAAAAGTTGAAGTAAAAGAAAGATGACAGAGTTCATTTCCAAATATAGAGTCTTAGTTTGGCCTTCTAAGATGGATTTATGATGCAGAAATAAACTTGCTATTTACTTTAATGATCAATTTCCTACTAAGCTGAGGTGGATTGGAATTATCAAATTAGAGCTAGCGTAAGGGAAGGCCACTCTTGATAAACCTTATTATTTTTGTAAGTTCATTTGAATACTGTACTTTCACATTAGTAAGCACCATGTTTTAAATCTCTTTTGGCTCATGTTGAAGTATAGTATTTTGATGAGGCAAGATTATCTCAAGGTCTAAGTGGAGGTTTTCAATATGAAAGGCTATTGATAAAAGTGTATTAAATGAGAAGTTAAATGATAATAAGAAGTGTTATGAAGCTCATAATGAAAGAGTAAATGAAAGGCCTAACTCGTTATCTATTGATTTTGATGATTTTTATCAAAAGCTTACTTCATATATCCATGCAAAGTTTAGGCATCAATAACAATATTTTGTTGAGAAGTTTGAGGAGCAAGGATATACCATTGATGGACTTCATGCATATTTTATCTTGTTAAGTTGAAGGTTTTTTAGTCTATAAGTTAATCTTATTTATTTTATTTTATAATGTTTTATTTATTATTTGTATTTGTTATTTGGATGTCTAAGTTACATATGTAATATTAATTTATTGTCATTATAGTATATAATTAGTTATATTTCTGTGAGAAGTATTTGTATCTGCTTACATTTGTTATTTTTTTATTGATTTTTTTTTACTTTGTTGTTTATAGTCACAACATACATCCAAATCATATAATTCTCCTATGAATGTTTTCCATACACCTGTTCTACAATATGACTTTATTGGTATGACATGCCATGTCATGTGGATGATGTAGATATGCTTTCTTTTGATCTTATCTTGGATTTAGAAGCTTCACACATTATTCTAAAGACTTCAAGTTCATTTTCTTACGATCCAAAATTTGATAGTGATAAATTTTCTCAATTGGATGAATTTTCTCAATTGTATCATTCTGGTTCCAAGATAAAGTTTAATTATTTCATTCAACCTTCTATATTTATATCTAGTTTTGTGTTGGATAGGCATAAGATATAAATTAAACCTTCAAGAGCTATTTCTAGTCCCTATATTTGTCCTTATAAAAAGGATGTGTCTGTTATATACGGTAGAATAAAGTTGAAGTTTACTCTTTTATTAAACATGTAGAATCGACATCTCGTGTTCATAATGTTCATAGATTTATAGACATTTGTAAGGATGATGAGGCCTTGGAGCATTCAACCTACCCTTATCAACCTTTACCCAATGATTGGGTTAAATGTTTCAATGATTGGTTTATGCAGAGATCTTCATATGCATTTTTATCTTGTTCTTTTTCATTGCATTTATATACTTTTGAAAAAAAATTGACATTATTTTTTTTCTTTTAATCAGTGATCCTATTAAATTCATTATTCAGATATGACTATTGATAAGAAGGATTTTATTATCCCTTTCAAAAGGGCTAGGGAATTGCTTAATGGTATTATAAGTGTTACATTTTACAACTTTATTATTATTTTACAACATTTCGATTGTGTGTTGTATGAGATTTGTGTCTGGAGAGCCAGATATCTTAAGGCTTTTAGATTAAAGATATATTGTACATTGGAGACATTTTTTAGTGTAAGTTCAAATATTGTTATTTGGAACTTTTGCGATGTTGGTTTCTGTGATGTACTCTATTACATATTATATAATAGAAGATATAACATGTTACATAGATAATGTTAGTATTCATATGTGATGTATCATAAATGTAACATGTTACATAGTATTCTGATGAACAAAATCAACAATGTTGATCTTGCAAATACTTTGGTTTTATATTTGTAAAACTCTCGCAAATGCACGAATAATTTTATAGTAAATAATAAGCATACTCCCAAGGTCGATCTAATGAAAGAATATATGTGATTTTTAATTTATTATTCAACTTTTTAAAAATGAAATTAAATTCTAAACACTGTGTCACGATGTTTTGGTTTTTGTGTTTCCTAATCTAATAATATATAAAAAATAAACATAGATATGGATTCAATAAACAATAATGCAAATTTTTATTATTTATAATAGTAGAGTATTTGTGGATATAATAATTAAGTTAATTATGTTTGCTCATATTATTTAAATTATTAAAGATATAAATTGATGTTTATTGATTATCTTTTTTTATATGAATACCACCTTTGGTGGAGTTAGATATTCTTTGTTAATTAAATAAATCAACTAACACCTATGAGTGAGGTTGATAATTAATTTGCTTAATTAAATTAATTTTTTTTCTAAGAGATTAATAATGAACCATTTAAATGCTACTTTTGGTATGGTTAGACATTTTAAGCTTTATTCAAAGTGTCCAAATTAAACCTAAGAATTTAATTATCCAAATACTAACTTTCAAGTTTTAAAAGCACGACTAAAAATATGTTATCAATACATTTTTGAATAATATAAAAACTTTTGAAATAGAGTTTCAATCTAACTACCAGGCGATTGTACCAACAAATAAAAAAGCATTACTCTAAATCAAACCGGATAATTAAACCTTAAAGTCTAATTTTTAGATTTAAGTTTATAATAAAAAATAATATATTTCTCTCTAACATCCTTAATATAAAATCTTGAATAAAAATAAAATCAATTTATTTTATAGAAATGTTTTACCTATTTAATGTTTCGCAAGCATAATAACATTATTATTATATCATATTTACAAACACCCATCCATGATAAATTTAATCACAAAAAAATTAAACATAACATGTAAGAATAAAATATAAAAAATAATTGTAAATAATTCATTTTAAAATTATACCTCAAAATAATCCTTACAAAACTTTGATGTTAATTATGTTGCTAGAAAACCTCCAAACAGATTTGCATTTCCGTTTATTGAATCAAAACTAAAAATCTATAAAAGCATAGTTATTTCTTCTCAAAATGAGAAGAATTTAAAACTAAAAACTAAAAAAACTTTCTAGAGAGAGAAAGAGTTGAAAAAATTGTGTTTTTTACAATGAGGGAGTGGATCCTTTTATAGGTGAGAAAAAGGCCAAAAAATGTGAGAAAATATTTCAAAAATTGATTTTGGACGCATTTGGATAGGCTAGCATGCGTGTGGGGGCCAAGAATTACGGTAGATGATCGTTTGGCGTGAGTAGGCATGTGTTGGAGGGCACAAAAATTAGCACGACGTGTGCTAGGCATGCACATGTGAGGGACTTCGGCATGAATGGGTGACTACACACGAAATTTTGGTATTTTGGACACATTTTGTCCAATTTTTTTATCTTTTTGATGTTTTCTCGACATATTTGTGATGTATTTGAGTCTTTAAGTTATTTTTGAACAAAAAAACTTGAAAAATAATAAAAATACCCGTGATTTGGAAAACATAAATTTATATAAAAAATATAATAAAATCATACAAATGTAAATCTATTTAATCAATTAAATTACATTAAATCATGAAAATTTTAGTGTTTTTTAAGAACTCATCATATTCCACCATAAGATGTAACATCTTACATAGTATTCTACAATAAAATGTAACATGATACATAGATAATATTAATATCCATATGTGATGCAACTTTTTTCATGTTTTTATCATGAGTTGTAAGATATTATATAATGTTTTATTTGACAATTACCTTTTATTTTTGTGTAAATGTAGTGTATAAAATTAGTTACTGCTAATTGCGGTTCATCTACAATTTGATCATTATTTGGTTCAATTTGCTATAACGTCACCTAATTTGATTAAGCATTGGCCAATGGGTTGGAAGGATTTGGATTTGTTATATGTACCAATTAATGTTTACAAGAATCATTCAATGTGCGGTGTTTTATATTTGAAAAGAAATTCATTAAGATTTATGATTCATTGGACAACTAATTTGAATAATGAATGTAATTATATAGCTATCGTGATTCCTATTTTATTGTATTTCTTGGAATATCATAGATATGTTGAAAATTATCAATATGATTCATTCACTTTGTGGCCTATTTCTATGGCTGATGGTGTCCCAAAGCAAGACAATATGTAAGGATTCTTGTATCTTTTTATTAATTCTTTGTATTTATAATTTGTTCTCCATTCAAACTAAGGTAATTTTTTACTTTATATTTATTTTGCAGTCATAACTGTGGTGTTTGGTGTCTAAAATATTTGCAGTTTCTCTTTCGAGGATGGACGTTGGACATGATAAACTCAATTAGTTCTTAAATATTATGAATAAATATTGTGTTCAAGTTGTATGCAACGAAGAGATGTTAGATCCTGCCCATTAGGAGTTTGTTGAAACAATGGATGTTCAATTAATTTGGAACATTGTATTTTGGTTTTTGCAACCTTTATGTTTAGGAAGAAGATATCTATTTGTGTATTTGTAGATTGGAATAGTGATGGTTGTATTTTGAATTAGATACACTTTATTAAGTATTCTCTTACAATGGTTTTATAACCCTGGTTTTAATGTAATGCTACAATTTATAAACATATAACACTTTGGACATTGTGACATGTTAAAACATGCATTGAGGTGAAGACCATATGAATATCCATATATTTAGGGTCAAAACCATTTATAAGTTGACATTTATGCTTATTTTATGTATATTTTTGAGCTCATTATCATAAGTCCACAAGAATCCTTCTAAATAAACACCATGTGTGTATACCATATATATACCCAATGAAAGACCTAAAGTCATCATCTTTTGTTACCCATTTAATATATATCTCGATTTTCTCTCTCTAAACATAATACGTCCTCCAAAATTTTAGCGCCCATTATAGGGCTAATATTTTAGGACAAGTTAGATAGAATTTGATGCCTCTTATTTCATTGGACTTATTTGTAGTTTAGATTAAGCTTGTAGGCAAGTAGAGACTACCAGAAAAGACGTTACAACTCAGATACTTTTATCGGCAATCATGGTCAAGACATAGGTAGTGAAAAGATTCTGATTGGTTGGTCTGTAAGTCAGAGATGGTATGATTGACACGCCAGCTCTTGAGGAAGGGGTTGAAGAAGATGCAAAAAATGAGACCAGAGATAGTTTGAGGTGTTGAGCTAAGAGCACCCTACAATCTTGGAAGTCAAGTCTCATGCCTGAAAATTTATGGGCAAGAAACAAGGGGTGAAAAGGTTGATTGGATATTAGCTAAGCATGAGAAAGAAATGGAATCACAGAACTAGACAAACCAAAATCAAGATCAAATCATGTGTAGGCATATTGTCACCTAAGCGTCACAACCAGAAACCTCATTACCATTGGGAAAAATCTACATCACCCTAGATCAGAAGTTATTATGGCAAAATCAAAGCATTATTATTAGAAGAGAAAATAATCAAACAAAATACGGGGAAGGCACAAATCGATCTTGATAGAGTATGCAAGCAACTAGTAGGTTCCCTTTTTATGCAATCAAGCTGAGTGAACCCCAAAAGAAGTTTGTGTACTAAATGTCTAGGCTATAAAGGAATTATTGATCCCTTCATGCATGTGATCCTTTTCAAGGCAATAATGGCTCTTCTTAGCATGCCTTGAGATAAAAGTTATGTGATGCTATGCAAATCCTTTACAACTACTCTATATGATTTGGCAAGCAAATGGTTTAGTAATCTGAAGTCAAGTAGTATCACTTCTTTTGCCAAGTTGGTGAGATTATCTATTATTAATTATTCCAGTAACAAGCCATTTAACAAAAGAGTCACACCATCTGTATGTTGTTGTTGAAAATATGGATGAATCTATCAAGGTGATTATGAAAAGGTTTCGTGAGGAGAAATTTGAGAAATCTAATTGCTTGGATTCTATTATTGTTCAAGCCTTTCGGATAGGTGTGTTGAGAAGTATGGGTTTGTTCACCGAACTCAAAAAATGGAACCTTAGACAATAGGGGAAGCCTATGAGAAAGCGCAAAAAAATTTAACTTAGAAAGAGAATTGAAGCTGATGAAGATAGAAATTACAACCATATCTATTACCTCAAAAGGAAAATAAAAAAGAAAAATGAGTCTTGAGACAAAAGGTTTATCAAGAAGAACTCTAGATGGAGTAACTCTTAGAATAGGATTTGTGGACTATGGGGAAGGTCACTTTCACTATTTAGGGAATCCCTCAAGAGTAAGCTTCATGAAAGCAGTTCTGAGAATATAGGGAGAACAAAATGTTAGGTGGCCTCCTTGAATACATGCTCTAAATAGAGAGACAACTAAGTGATGCACATTCCATAAAGACATTGGTAACTAGGGATTGTTGACATTTGAAAAAAGAAGATTGAAGAGTTGTTGTCAAATGTGGTATTTGGGTGACCTAATGGGTGATGGTAACCAAAGAAATGAAGTTAGGTAGAATAGAGACTTGCCACAAATAGTAGCTGCCCTGGTAGAAAGACAAGATAGTTGGATGGATGATAATGTCCATATAGTTCACTCCATTCATAGAGGATTAGGTTTGAATGATGAGTAGAGAAATGCTCATAAAAGATATGTTGAGGAAGCCTAAAAAGAGATAGGTGTCAGGGTGTACAACTTAGAAATCAAATTCTTTTTTACCCCTATAATGTTCAATGAGAAGGATGAGGTAACCTTTCATTATAAGGATCCTTTATTTATCACCTCGAGAGTGTGTTCATGTGATGTTTTTCGAGTATTGCTTGACATTGGAAGTTCAATGGATCTATTCTTTTTTTCCACTCTACATGCATTGGGAGTCCAAAAGGAGTATGTTGTAAAAAAGGAGATTCTTTTGATTGGGTTTAACAGTACTACCACATATGTTATGGGAACTTTCAAGTTACCTATAATGGCAAAAAGGTTCTAGTAATGACAAACTTTGTGCTGCTGGATGCACCGGTACATTATAATTTAATCCTAGGTAAACCATGGATACATAAAATGAGGGCAATCCCTTCTACCTATCATCAAGAAATTAAGTATAATTCTTACAAAGGTTAAATAATTTTCAATGCTATTACCATTTTACCTGGTAATTACACCAAAAACTTAATGTGCCAAAACTAGGCATACAAATTTTATATAATTTATAAAATAGCTCACAAGTATACGAATTACTTATAAAAATGACAAATATACTTTTAAGGTCGGTCTAAAGAAGAATCATATGGTTTTTAAATCATTCAACAAATTCTTAAAATGAAATTAAAAACCTAAATATCATGTCACGATTGTTTTGGCTGAGTATCTAAACTATTGACATTAAAATAAAGATGGATTCAATAAATATTTATGGGATATATTAGTTAATTAATCATACCTTTTCAAAATTACGTAGGTTATTAAAAATATGAATTAAGATTATTGATTCTCCTTTTTTAATAAGAAAATATCTTAAGGTAGGGATCGAGATTCTTTTGTTAATAATAAACCAATTATCATCGTAAGATCATATAACTAATTTATTAATTATTAAATTTTGATTTATTTATAAGGAATTAATAAGCCATCTAATTACAGCCTAAAGTTGGGCATGTAAGTTAGACTTTCATTAAAAATGTCAAAGTTGAGTTTATATTTTAAGTATTTGAAACCGACTTTCAAATTTTTAAAACTATTATGAAGGATATGTCGTCAATGTATCTTCTATAATAGTTCTTATAAAAATATTTGAAATAGAACTCACTCTAACTATACAATTGATATATATCAAAAGATTTAAGAGCATTATTCTAAATCAGATTTAGATTATTTGTATCCTAAATGTGACTCTCTTTTTTATTATGAAATATACTTTGTCAATATATTTTTCATTCACAAACTTTGGTTTAAATCTTGATGAAGAAATAAAACCTAATTCATAAAAATATTTAATCTACTTTAATATTTCACAAGTGTAACAACATTACTAATATCATGCACTATTTATAGCGAGACATGTATAGTTTAATAAATTAAACATATAGCATATAAAAAAAACTTAGAAATATTTCAAAAAGAATACATTTAAATATACCTCAACAGAATTCTTAGAATTAGTTTTGGAAAACCACCAAACAAAATTGTTGTGATGTAAGATTTGAAGCTAAAAGGTATTACAAGAACTAAATTTGTTCAACTCATGAACGAGAGAAGAACTTTAAACTACTAAAATAAAAGCTAAGAAATGTAAGAAAATAGCTAGAAGAGAGTTGATGGAAATAAAGGTATATTATTTTACGAAAGAAATAAGGTCTAATTTATAGGCTGAGGAAAGGAAGAAAAAGTGGATTTTTCAGCCCAACACCGCAGCACACAATGTTTTGATGTCGTAGGATACATAGCCTGTACACGGTTTTAGCACAATCTACTCTCTTTGCACCGTGGCACACAATATTTTCACACTATTGCCCACGTCATATCTAGGACACATTTAATCCTTTACTTTGGCCTCATGTCGTAGCTTATAACAATTTCATGCTACAACACACTTCAAACTACATTAGTTGGAACCCTAATTTTCATGTCATTTCTTTTTTCAATTTTTAAAGATATGTAATATTTTACAAATGTTTTCTTTTAATACAAAAAATATCTAAAAAATTAAATTATAGTCATCATTTTAAAAAGATAGAGTTGTGTAAAATGATTGTAAAACAAATAAATACAAATCTATGTAATCACTAAATATGCATAAAATCATGATATATTAAGTGTTTTTGAGCACTTATCAAGTATCTTATTGAGGAAGGAATTATGAAGGTATGAGGAGATTAGGAGAAGGCTTGCAATTGTTATAACATGGCTATGAAACAAGTTGTGCCAATATAACAATTATTGTCAATTCGACAATGTTGAGGGTCCAGGGAAGGCCGGATGAGAATGCTTCTTATTGGAATGGTCATAGTAGATGAAGTGGAATTGGTAGAGCTCAAAACTAGGGAAATTTGAGTGCTTTAAATGAATACAAGCCTAGACAAAGGAATCAGAGAAAACCTCATTGGATTCCCCAAGAAAAATCTAGATTTTTTTCCTTGAATACTTGAGGATATTCCTAGGATTGACTCCATAGTAATTACCTATAACTTAACGTCAACCTATATAAGAAGCCAGTGCAACAAAAGAAGAAGAAGTTCTTGAGGAAAAAGAATGAGGTGATCAGAACATAGGTTAGCTCATTGAGAGACACTAGGATTATTAGGGAAGTTGATTAGACGACTTGGTTGTCAAATGTGGTTCTCATTAACAAGTCTTGTGGGGCTTTCTAGATGTGCATTGTTTTTACCGACATTAATAACATATGCCTATAGGATTGTTATCCTCTCCCAAGCATTGATCAACTTGTTGATGCGACGATTAGGTATGGCATCATGAGTTTCCTTGATGCATATTTAAGTTATCACCTGATACACATGAGCTCTGAAGACGAGGAAAAGATAACCTTCATAATTGAGGATGATACCTTCTGTTATATGGGGATGCCTTTCAGCCTAAAAAATGCAAGAGTGACCTACCAAAGGTTGGTGAATAATATGTTAAAAGGACTCTTGAAATAAATATAGAGGCATAAGTGGATGACATGATGGTAAAGATTGAATAGCTTGTAAACCTTGTCTTTAATCTTGGAAATTTTTTTGGAGTGATAAGGAGTTCATACCGAGATTAAATTCCAAGAAGTGTGTATTCAGCTCAAGAAACTTCTTAGGATAACTCGTCTCTCTTTGGGGTATAAAGGTTAACCTCAAAAAAATTCAAGAATTGGTAGACACAAAATCACTTTCGAACTTAAAGGGAGTTCAAAAAATGAATGGAAGAATCACCACCTTGAAGAGATTTATATTGAGGTGTACTGGAAAATGCCTATCTTTTTTCAAGCTATTAAGGAAAAACACCTTGGTGTTTTGGAACGAGGAGTGTGAGCATGCATTCTAAGATATTAAAGCCTACCTTCTTTGAGCACATTTCTTCCTTAGCCCAACCCAACGTGAGCTAGTGTACCTCTACCTCGTCATTACTACTCAAAAAATCAATGCTATATTTCTTATGGAAAGAGAAAAGATCCAACATTTGGTGTATTTTTTTATTCTAAGAATTTTGTTTAAGATTGTATGCCTCGTTAAACTCGAGTAGCCCGATCATTGCCTTGATCATGTTTTCAAGCAAGATGATACAGTGTAAATACCTTTATCTATTAGGAAGTATCTAACTAGTACTTATTTGGTTCTGCCTCAAGAAATCCTTGATAAAGTTCGAGAGAGGGAAACATAGACCTATGAAAAGTGGCTTTTCATGGTAAGAAATCCAACCTTCTAGGGGAATTTTATTGTTAAGGGAAGTTGGACTGGGAATTTGGATTTTGATGTTCTCCAGAACATTATAAGCAGCTCTTAATTTAGCCTTGTCTTTTGGTTTAAATTCATAAGGTACAGGTTATGACCTTCAATCTTAGTCCTATAAGTTGGCTTTTCTTTACCTTTACCAGCTTGATTTTTCTTGTGCCAAACTCAAGGGACTTTAATATTAGTTGAAGTATATATGTAGATTGAAATGCTAGTTGACGATCAAGCTTCGCTTACCAAAGGTATGGCTACAATCACATTTGGAGAGCTTCCTGAGTCATTTGATAAGCTCATATCAAGAGTTGAATCCAAAGCTCGTAGAAATCCAGATCCTTTGGAGCCTATATACTCCTCCTTGCTCTTACAAATTATGACACTATCCACATTGGGGATGTTCTTAAGTTTCTTACCAGCCATTTCTACTTAAGGATCCTTAAATTCAGGGTTAACTTATATAATAATAAAGTACCTCATTATGATATGTAATGATGTCAAGTTATATGAAAATTCACCTAAAATAAAATGCCTATCATATCTGATCTAAAAAAGGAAACTCAAACTATCAAAGGCATGTTAAGAAGACAATAAATGCTTACCATGAGGCTAGAAATAATAAGATCCATACAAAAGATGAAAATAGCAAAGGTAAATGATTGAAAATTGGGGAGAGGCAACATAGAATTTTTTTGCATAAACGAGTTGATACAAAGTGAAAGGAAATGGGATCCATAAGATTGTTGACTTCTATTTATACTTTTTTTTATCTCCCACCTGATATTTCAGATTCAGAGATCAAACAAACACACATACACTAGGTCATGAAAGTCACGCATAATGGTGAAGACTGTGAATTAGACATGTTGGACACTCTTCCATCCTAATCTTATGTTCAAACTAAAAGAGCGTGCACTCGATGTTTGGAAATGTCCTAAATGTATTTGTCAAAGAGAAGACTAGATTAGTGTATGTACTATCATGATGAAGACTGGATGTATTTATTAATTTATACTTATATGATGCGTATTTTAGGGCAGATCCTTATAAGTCCATATAGACCCTCTAAACGATTGTTACGTGTATGTACACCCCTATATATACATTCATTACAATACTAAGAATCATCCTCATTCATTGCACATTTATTATGTCTCTCTACTTTCTCTATATAAAATAGATACTTCTTCCAACATTAACTATGACAAAGTAGTCCAATTCAAGGCTTTCACGATAGAAGAATAGGTCCTAGGAAAAATGTTCCCAAACCAAAAAAAGTGGATGGTCGGGAAGCTTGGGGCAAACTAGGAAGGGCCATACCAAGTCACAAAGGTCACACCAATCGGAGCATATGCCTTACGAGATAACAATAGACAATAAAAAGAGATGAACTCGAATGCTTGACATTTAAAGAAATATCACTTTTGACCAAGGTCGTTGAACATACGATGTGTACTTTGTATGAACCTTCTTTTTCATACCAATTTTAGTATGTAATATACAATATGGTGCCAAGATATGATATGCTGCTTTAACAAAACTTAATGTAAACGAATGGATTGCCTCAATAATAAACCAAGCATAGTGCTCGAGCAATGCCTTGAAATCCTTTGAAAGATGGCATTATCTAGTTCTAGGTTGATGAGGCACCAACTCATTATAAACGAACTGATTTCCTCTGTAACGAACTTGGTAAACCACTCAAGCAATGCCATGAAAACCTTGTAAAGCTAGCATTATCCAATTCATGTCGATGAGGTACTAGCTCATTATAAATGAGCTAGTCGACTCAATAATGAACTAGGTAAAGTGCTCAGGAAATTACTTATGAGCCTTAGAAAGTTAGCATTATTCGGTTCTAGGCCAATGAGGCACCACTTCATTATAAACGAGTCGATTGACTCTATAATGAGCCAGGCAGAGCTCTCAACAATACTTAAGAAGCCTTGGAAAGTTGGTACTATCTAATTTTAGGCCGATGAGGCACCAACTCATTATAAATGAGATAATCGCCTCAATAATGAACTAGGTAGAATGCTTGGGCAATGCCTTGGGAGCCTTGTAATGCTAGAATTGTCCAATTCTAGGCCAATGAAGATCCACATCATTATAAATGAACTTATTGCCTTGGTAATGAACTAGGCAGAGTGTTTGGGCAATGCCTCGAGAGCCAGGGTAAGCTAGCACTATCTAATTCAAGACTAAGGAGTCACCGTACTAAAAAAAATGATACTGTGTAACTAAACTAAATTGAATATTTAATTTAATGTTAGAGTTTGTAAATTTCATAAGTAGGACATAGAATTCAAAATTTCAAACATATAATAAACTGATCAGGAAGTGAGGTATCTGCACATTTAAGCCCCTTAGTCGCTTGGTTTCACAATAGCTATTCTTGTCGAACACATCTGAGCGAACTAATGGAAAAGATTATTGAAAATTTGAGGTAGGCACTTTAAAACTTCAGCCAATGAATGTCTAGGGTCTTTAAATTTGCTTTTGAAGTCCTGGGTAATCCTCATCACCCCTAAAAATACTACCTCACCACGCTTTAGATACATGTTGGCCCAATGTGTCTCCTCATTAACACAACTATTCGTTACATTCATTGCCTTGTCATGTGGATGTGCCCTATCATCAAATCAAGCCTGTATAAGGTCGAATTATTTCTTATAGAGCTTGACAAATTACTTGTGTTTTTTGACCTCGAGCTTCAATTTTTTGACCTCACTCATCAATTTTGAGCTCTCTTTCTTAAATGAATGAGCTCGAAAATGAGAAGACTGGTCAGTAGCCATAATTAACAAGGAGTTACTTTGAGGTGAGAAAAAGAACCAAAAGGAAAAAAACATACAGTTCACTATTTAATGGGAGAATTCCCTTTTTTATAGAGCCAGTATTGGGTCTCACATGTCTTCCAAAAGTTGAGAGGATTTTTCATTTTCATACAAAACAACTCATTCACAAAGATAAAAATATGTGCAATGACAATAATAAATAGAAAATAAATATTCATTATATTTCCAAAAGGGTAGAGTAGAGTATGCAAAATAGAACAATGGATCTTAGAAGAATTCCAAAGCCCATTTTCTATTATATTAGTAAACTAAAAAAAATCAATCAAAATATAAAAGGAGTGGCTAGCCTAAAAGCTTATTGGTTGACGTTGGGTTGATAGTATGGTAGGTCAGTTTAGCCTCATTTTCTATTCGAAATCATGCTCGTCATCTTTATTAGTTGTTCAAGGAGACTGAGTCAGGGTAGGAATGAGGTCAAGGATCAGTCAGTAATCATTGACTTTATCCTTCTCTATGGCTTTCTTAAATTTAAAATGGAGTACCTCTCAACTCTTCAAATTTCCAACCTCTAAGTCCTAGTAGGCTTGCTCTTTGACCATGTTAGATCGATCTAACTCCTCCTTGAGGTCCCGAGTATACTTATCCACCTTCTTCTTGGATTTCAAGGAGACCTTTTCCCTCTTGGCAAGATCTGGTGTCTACATGTTGATTATCATCACTCTAGAAAATGTGGCCTAGTACTCTTTTTTCTCCTTCCTCAGCTCCTTCTTCATACACTCTACTTCTTAGATTTTGTAGTAGGTGAAGAAGGCCATCCTCCATAGCAAAAAAAATGCACAAGTGTTTAATCCTCTTGGTTGGATGCAAATGGTAATAAGCAATAAATAAATGTTGATCTGACCTCAAGGATTTTCTTGTTTGCCTTGGTCAAGATGTCAAACTTCTACCATATTCCAACCAAGATAGCTTCATCCAACACCATAGTTATCCAGATAATGAAATCTTCTTAATCCATAGGATTTCCCATAATGAGCTTATTAAATGAGCCTGGAGCATCTACAAAGTTCACAAATATTACATTGCTTGAGGAAGGAAGAGTAGGTTCAAATGATGGCATCGAGATAGGATGTGAAATGATCAAGTCCCCAGAAGTGGTTGGAGGAGTTGGTAAGGTCTGCGACTACATCCTCAAAACCCTCCAATCTTTGGGCACTACCTTCATTCTCTTCGACTTAGAGGTAGTGGAGACCTGACCCTCCATGCTAGACTAGAAGTTGGTCAGGAGGTTGTTAAAGAGCATATCACTCATGTATATATCTACACAATAAAACACAAAATGATGTTAATCAAGCTGCAAGATAAATAATTCAATATAGGCGGTCCTTATAAGAATTTTGACCTTATGGCATAAGCTCAAAATTAGTGCCAAATTCAAGCTGACATTCCTTATGCTTCATGCTCTTGTTTTTTGGGGTAGAGCATGGCCTTTGCACTACCTTGGGTTACAACAAGCCCGACCCTCGGTAGATCATCCCCACAGCTACCAACCTAGACTCCGATAAGACTTTCTTCCATGGAATTGGTGTAGGTGATGCAAACAAAATTGATACACAAATTTTGTATATTTATAAATAGCTTGTAATTGTACAAATCACTTTGTAAAAATGACTAGTATATTTACATGATCGGTCTAAAGAGAAACTACATGATTTTTAAATAATTCAACAAAATTCTTAAAAAAAGAACAAAAACTTTAACATCCTATCATAATTGTTTGGTTTTAAAAATCCTAATCTATTTACATTAAAATTAAGATAAAATTGATTAAAAAATATCAGGTAAATAAAAATTAATCATTTAATGAAAAATTTATGGGATAAATTAGTTAATTAATTATGCTTGCTCAACATCAATTAAATTATTAAATATATAAATTCCTCTTTTATATGAAAATGTTCTTAGAAGAGGTCTAGATTCTTTGTTAATAAAAATCAATTAATGACTTTAGGCAAGACCTATTGATTGATTAATATTAAATTATGATTTATTTATAAAAAAAATAACAAATCATCTAAATCACTCCTTTAGGAAAAACACATAATTTAGACTATCATTTAATGTATCAAAGTTGAACTTAAGATTGATGTATCTAAGAATTAACTTTCAAATTTTAAATCTATTATGAAAAATATGTTCTCAATATATTTTTCAATAATAAATCTTATACTTTTTTTTGAAATAGAATATATATATTATATATATATAATCAAATCCTAGATCTAAATTTTATATTTTAAATATTCTACAAAAAAAATGTCATCATATATTTTTCTATAATAAACTTTGTACAAGTCTTGAATGAAGAAATAAAAAAAATCAATTTATTTTATAAAAATATTTATCTAAATTAATATTTCACAAGTATAACAAATTTTTCATAGTATTTTCGACAAGATATGCTTACATTTAATAAATTATGAGTAAATTAAATGTAGCATTTAGAAAGCTACATAAATTAATTCTAAAATAAAGAATACATTTAAAATTTATACCTTAAGCGTATCCTTCAAAATATGGAATTTTAATACTAATCTATATTTGAAAAAACTCTAAAAAGATAGGCATATACTATTTATTGGATCAAAACTACAACACAAAAATTGCAGCTAAACTAAATCCTAAGCTACTAAAGAAAATTGAAACTAAAAACTTAAAAAAGAATTAGATCTATGGTGATTGAGGGATAAATAATATGAGATGGAGAGAGGAGTATTTATAGATGAGGGAGTTGAAGAAAATGAAAGAAAAGTGGATCATGAGAGAGAAATTATTGGGTTCGGTGGTACACTTTTATCCTTGCAACGACATGTGTTGATTTAGTATGCGTTTAAATTGTGAACCAATCATCTCATGTCACAATACACATTAATCATTGTCATGGCCCGCGTTAAATTGCATATCTCTAAATTTCTTTGTATTGCACCCTTTTACATTTAGTTGGAACATATGTAAGACATACATATGTTATTCTTTTATTCTTCATCATTGTAATTAAATTCTTTCAAATACAATTCTTCAAGTATTTATCAATTTAATCATTTTGAAACCAAAAATACTTAAAAAATAACAAAATATATATATGATTCTAAAAACATAAATTTTCTAAAATAATAATAAAATTATACAAATACAAATCTATTTTGACATTAAAGTGCATATAAATCATGTAATATTTAGTGCTTTCAAACACTCATCACAACTCCCAACTAGCTTCTTACTAGCCTCTTAGCAAGGAAAGTGAAAGACTAAAAAATAAAAACTAAAATGAATAAACTAAACTATCCTAAATCATTTTTGTAAATTGACACGGTTGTATTTAGCATATGCAACAAGCCTTTAAACTCTTAAGTTGTCTCAATGGATGAGTTTAAATCTTGTGAAGATTTTCAATGATAATACCCACAAACATTAAACTAAAGGCAAAATTTTAAAGAAATAACAAAAACAAAAAATAAAATAAGAACTGAAATTTAACAAAGTAAAAATTAAAACAAAAAATAAAAAAGTAAAAGAAAATACAAAACTTCTCATGATTTTAGTATCTTTTAAGTTCATAATTTAAAATCCAAAGCATATACTAAATTAAAATCCCAAAGAATCACAGTCTATGGTAAAAATTAGTTGAAAATCACACATTCATATTCCATATAAAAAATGTATCAATATTAATTTAACCAATTTCAGTGTTAGGAATCCGAATTCACTTCGACTTCAATCCTCACAAGTCATACTCTCAATATTGTACTGATTTTATAGGTTCAAACACTCAATCAAATTTATATGCAAATAGAGTTTATATAAAGAAATAAACTAATAAGTTTACATATGTTTAAAGAAGAAAAGGTTCAAAATAATACATAACATCGATCTCATGAAAGAAATCAAATGAAATGATTTATAAAGAAATCACATATTATTTGCATGCATCAATCAAAAGTATCAAATAAAAATATCAAGCATATGCCTTTAGAGTTGAAATGAAATGCAATGACTTAAATAGGAATTATTTTCTATCTTTTTTTTGTAATAGTCATTCTCACAACTTTAGGGATTTTTGGGTCATATTATTTAGTATATACTATTGATTTTTCTCTCTTTTTCTTATTTACTTTCTCTTTTTTTTATAAGAGATACTATTGTTTTTTAGAGAGTGAACCCATGTACATATTTGTACGATTTTGGTGAAAGGCAAATTTTGGCTTTCTTTTATATTGATTTAAGATAACCCCAAATATATCTATTTTTTGGAAATCATGCATGAAAGAAGAAGGCATACACTTTCAATCTCTACTTAAGTAATTCAATATAAGCAATAAAAACAAGTATACGATATTTTATTATATGTAAAAATCTTCACATTCAATGAAAAATATGTAGATATCATCTAACAATTTTAAATAATAAGAAGAGTATTTAAAAGAGTACAAAAATATTATCACTCAAAATAGAAAGATTAAGGCTAAAAATATTTTCATAATATAGTTTCCACTATTTGATTTTTAAACACCAATTTCGATTTTATCTCAATTTTAACATTTTATTATGAAACACAAATTATGACAAAAACAAAGTAATTATCACATTACTTCATAATATGTTCAAAATATTAATCTAACAATTAAAAGACTCAATTATTTGCTTAAAATCAACTATAAGCATAACAAATTTGCAAGAATTTTTTTAATATTAAATCTAATTATTCCTAAACCAAGAAATAAACTAAAATAAAAGAAATAAAATGAAAATGATAACAAATAAAATAAATGTAAATGTAAATATATGTTTAGTCAAAAAAATTTAAATTGCTCAAATTTATATAATGTAACTAATGTAACTTTACCACCCCAACTTAGAATTTACATTACCTTCGATGTAATAAATGCAAATTAAATATAAAGAAGAAAGAAGAGAAAAGTTACCCATTTATTATACATGATTAAGTATTGATGTTAAATTCAGGTGCATTCATCATTCCAATCATTTTAACCACACAAATAGAACACTGTGTACAAAAATTAAATCTTAAATCTAACTTTCATATTTTAAATTTACTACAAAAAATATATCATCAATATATTTTTCTATAATAAAATTTGTATGATTCTTGAATAGAGAAATAAAAAATTAATTCATTTTAAAAAAATATTTACCTAAGTTAATATTTCACAAGCATAATAACATAACTAATATCCCATAGTATTTTCAACCATACATGCTTAGATTTAATAAATTATCAGTAAATTAAATATAGCATTTAGAAAGATATATAAATTAATTTTTAAATAAATATTAAATTTAAAATTTATATCTTAAGCGTATCATTCAAAATACTAAATTTTAATGCCAATATGTTTCTAAAAAACTCCAAATATATATGCATATGTTGTTTATTAGATCCAAAAATACTACATAGAAATTGCAAGTAAATTAAATTTAAAGCTGCAAAAGAAAATTGAAACTAAAAACTTAAAAGAAGAATCATACTTGTGTTGATTGAGAGATGAAGAATATGAGTGAGGAAAAGGGGTATTTGTAGGTGGTAGAGCTGAAAAATAGAGGAAAAAGTGGATTGTGAGAGAGAAATTATCGTGCACTATGGCATACTTTTATCCCTACTGCGGTGTGTGTTGATTCAGTATGCATTTAAATTAAAATACAATTGTCTCATGTCGTGGCACACATTAATCACCATAACGACCTATGTTAAACTACATGTCTTTAAATTTCTTTGTATTTTTCCATTTTTCATTTAGTTGGAACATATGTAAGGCTTATATAAGTTATTCTTTTGTTTTTCTTAGTTGTAATCAAGTGCTTTCAGGTAAAATTCTTCAAGTGTTTATCAATTGAATCATTTTAAGGTAAAAAATACATGAAAAACAACAAAACATGCCCATAAATTCGAATATATAGAGTTTCTAAAATAATAGTAAAATTGTGCAAATATAAATCTATTTTGACATTAAAGTGCATATAAATCACATAATATATGGTACTTTTCAAGTACTCATTAATAGGAAAACATTGTTGAAGCTAAGACAACCTATGCTTTACCTCTTGGCTTAAGATCAACATATGAAAGCACGACCTCCTCATAATGGCCTTTATATTTTCCCATAATGGAGGGATCATTCTGGTCCAATTCTCAGCTACCTCTGGACTATAAACATATAAGAAGAATTTATTCTAGATTTTGTTATTATCTGGACGTTGGACGTTCATCCCTCTATCTTGTTATGTCGACATATAAATCCCTCGAGTGTCCAATAGACTCTATTTGAGAGTGTATACCTGATGACCAAATCCCCGGCCACGGCGCCGAAAACTTGATGACCAAATCCCCGGCAACGGCGCCAAAAACTTGATGACCAAATCCCCGGCAACGGCGCCAAAAACTTGATGACCAAATCCCCGGCAACGGCGCCAAAAACTTGATGACCAAATCCCCGGCAACGGCGCCAAAAACTTGATGACCAAATCCCCAGCAACGGCGCCAAAAACTTGATGAGCGAATCCCCGGCAACGGCGCCAAAAACTTGATGAGCGAAAACCGACATCGTCGATTCTTGCCAATACTTTGGTTTTAATATTTATAAAACTCTCGCAAGTGCACGAATCATTTCGTAGAAAATGATAAGTATACTCCCAAGGTCGATCTAAGGAAGGAATGTGTGTGGTTTTTAATTTATTATTCAAACTTTTAAAAACGAAATTAAATCCTAAACATCCTGTCACGATATTTTGGGGTTTTGTGTTTTTAATCTAATTACATAAAATTAAACATAGATTCAATAAACATTTATGCAAATTTTATCATTTATAATGGCAGAGTATTTATGGATATAATAACTTAGTTAATTATGCTTGCTCATATTATCTAGGTTATTAAGGATATGAATTGATATTTATTGATTCTCCCTTTTTTGTATGAATACCACCTTTGGTGGGGTTAGATATTCTTTGTTAACTAAACAAATCAATTAACACCTATGGGTGGAGTTGATAACTAATTTGCTTAATTAAATTAATTCATTTTTCTAAGAGATTGAAAATGAACCATTTAAATGCCACCTTTGGTGGGGTTAGACAGTTTAAACTTTATTCAAGGTGTCCAAATTAAACCCAAGAATTTAGTTATCCGAGTACTAACTTTCAAGTTTTAAAACACCTACCGAAAACATGTTGTCAATACATTTTCAGATAATAATTCTTATAAAAACTTTTGAAATAGAGCTTCACTCTAACTACCGGGCGATTGTACCATCAAATAAAAGAGCACTACTCTAAATCAGACCGGATAACTAAACCTTAAAATCTCATTTTCAGGTTTAAGTTTGTAATGAAAAATAATATATTTCTCTCTAACATTCTTAATATAAAATCATGAATAAAAACAAAATCAATTCATTTTAGAGATTTTTACCTATTTAATATTTCGCAAGCATAACAACGTTATTATTACATCATGTTTACTAAATAGCCAGCACAGTTAAATTTAACCACAGACAAATTAAATATAACATGTAAGAATAAAGCATAAAAATAACTGTAAAGAAAATAAAATCCTTACAGAACTTCGACGCTATTCCCGTTGCTGGAAAAACTCTAAGCGGAATTTGCACTCCCATTTATTGAATCAAAGAGCTAAAATATTACAAAAACATAACTAGTTCTTCCCAAAAAAAAGGGAAGAACTCTAAATCTAAGAGAAATTAACTAAGAAAAGCTAAAAACTAAGAAAACATAAGAAAAACTAAGAAAAACTAAAAATCTAAGAAAAGAGAGAAAGAAAGAAGAGAGAAGTGTGTTTTGAAGGTGTGATTTTGAAGTGAAGGGAATGGGGGTATTTATAGGTGAGGATGGAGAGAAAAAATGAGTAAAAAAATGTAAAAACGCGTAATGGAAATGCTGACGTCATGGGGCGGCTGCACGTGAAAAATGAGTGTCGGCGAGCGCGGATGAACAGTAACCCGCGCGCAGTGCTGCGCGCATGAACAGTAACACGCGCGCAGCGCTGCGCGCATGAACAGTAACCCCGCGCGCAGTGCTGCGCGCATGAACAGTACCCCCCGCGCAGCTTGGGGCGGAGCTGGGTGCTGGGTCGCGGCGACGCGTTTTTCTCCTTTTTGACCTTTTTGACCCATTTTGTCCAATTTTTCCATATTTGTCGACCTTTTCGCATTTATTTATTAATATATTTGTGATGTATTGCTTCCAGTATTCCTCTTTGAGTCTTTAAGTTGCATTTTTAAGCCAAAATAACTGAAAAACAATAAAAATACCCGTGATTCCGAAAAAGACAAATTTATATAAATATATGATAAAACATATAAATATATATATTTTTAATAAATTAATTTGCATAAAATCATGGTTATTTTAGTGCTTTTTGAGCACTCATCAATACCTCATTGAACTCAGCCATACCTATTGTCATGCTAAGCTCTTTCTCTAGTAATATGATACATAGAAATTAGCACTACCTATTAGGGAGCAGTTGATAAGGGCATATTTGGGTATGCCTTAAGAAGTATCTAATGAAGTCAGTTAGGAAAAACTACAGGCAAAGCTAGAAAGGTCTTTCATGGAACACAATCCAACCCTAAAGAGATAGGTCAATGTTAAAATATATCGGACTAGGGATGAAAACTTGTATGCACTAAAAAATGTTGTATGCCTTCATGGGCTATGAAGCATAATCTGGTCTAAGCTTAAAAGGTTTGGGCTCAGACCTTCACCCTTTAGTCCAATACGTGGGTTTGCTTGTACCTCTCCCTACTCGAGTCTTTTTGTACTAAACTTGAGGGGCTGCAATGTTGATTGACATGAAAAGATGAATAAGAGTATAAAGTCCTTAATCATGTGTAGGTAGTGCTATACTTACTGAATGCATTGTGAATGTTACATTGTGAGAGCTCCCAGAGCCCCCTAAGAAGCTTGAGCTAAAATTCAAGCCCATCCCCTAAAGACTCTAAGCCATCGAAGCCAATAGACTCTTTCTCACTCTTACATATAATTACATTCTTTGGTATAAAAAGGTTTCTAAGTTTTTTTCTGACCATATCTATAGGTGACTCTAATAACGAGTTGAACCTAAAATAAAATGGGAATGAAAATGATAAGAACACAAGTTTGCAAAGAAGTACATGAAGGTGAAAATAAAGTAGCAATGAAGGTGACTCTTTCTCAAATTTCCTGCCAAAAAATTGAGCTAATAAAAGCTTATCATTAAATCGAAACCTAAAACATTTGGGTAAGTAGTATCAAACATCAGGCTGATGCAATTTAAAGTCAAGGAAAAGCGACAGAGCATTTTTTAAAGCAACATGCTGAGAAAATTTGAAAGTGAATAGGAACTTCAAGATTGTTGGCCCCTATTTATGCCTTTCCATTTCCCAGTAACATTCAAAATTCAAAAATCAAGTGAGAAAGTACCTCCCAGAGCATAGCTTTAAAATGCTGGGAGTGGGGACTTTCAGTCTTGATGGTATGGGCACTCTCTTACCCCAATCCTTACATCTAAACTAAAAGAATAAGGGAATCGATGTTTGGACATAGCTTACGTGCTAATGTCGAGGTGAAGACCAGACTAATATCTATATGATTGAGGACAAGACTATCCATTGGTCAATATCTATGCTTATTTTATGTATATTTTTGAGCTCATTCTTGTAGGTCCATGTAGATCCCCTAAATGAATACCAAATATATGTATACTTTATATATACCCAATGAAAGACCTAAAGTCATCTCATTTATTGCACATTTATTGCATCTCTCTACTTTTTCTCTCTAAACTTAGTACATCCCTTAACAACATGTTACATTGTATTATTTCATCAATGTAATATGTTACATACTTATAAATATGATACAAGAAGTTATTTAAATGTTGTAACATTATTCTAACTACAATTTGTAGTAAAAACATTTCTTCATAAAACTTAGAGTATGATAATAAATAAATTTTTACTTGGAGATACAATTAACAAAATACTATTATCAAACAATGTAATTTCACATTAATCTAGAAAATTTGTAAGTTTTATCCTTTTCATGTTCAAAATTAAATCTTTAAAAGTAATATTAAACTTGAAGTAAAAATGTGTAGTGAATCAATATGTAAAGTGGTATGATTTTATTCTTACGTTAGAGTTTCCTTCATCTTTCATTTCTTACTTTACTTCTTGATCCTTTAAAATAACCAAGGGATGTCATTCTTGTTTTCCTTTTTCTTCTTCTTTTTTCTATGATGTTGTCTTTTTTTAACAATTTGTGGTAACACTAGGATATCTCTCACATTGGTTGGTAGATTTCATTTTCTTTCTTATTCTATTGGGTTGATTAGAGCTTCATATGCTAACTTTAAGTAAGTTGTGTGGCAGCATAGTCAATACATGTCTTCTATGGGTTGTTTCATTTCGTTATATCCTGCAATTGCATGTGCACAAGGGAGTTTTAGTACTTAGAATTTACCACATGTACATGTCTTATGCTCCAGGTCTACAATGTAACTATCAAACTCCTTTTTCCCTTGTACTATTTGACTATTTGTGTCAATTACTTACATTTGTTCTATCTTGATTTTTTTTTTCAATCTTGTCTTTCACTCATTTTATTAGTGTACTCATTTTTGAAGTAGTTGTCCTCCTTTTTGCAAACCAACTTTGGATTACTCATATTTCTCCTTATAAATGTGTTATAGAGGTGTCTCGAGCATGCCTTAGTACTAAATTCATGTGTTTGGTGTTGTCTGAAGTCATAAAGTCATATCTTGTTATTGGAAATGGACATTTGATTCTTTTCTAAGATGAGTACTCTGTTTTGGATAGGTTTTTCATCATTTCTTTGGATGCTTCATTCATTGTTTTTATGTTCTTGTTGAAATCATCTTCATTGTAAGCATAAGTAGCTTGTTTGAAGTAATTGTTTGTTGCTTTGTTGTGATAGTAGGTTACAATGTTTTGTTTCATGTGGTAGTAATAATAATAATAATGAAGTGCCTTGTTGTCATATACCTTATTGATTGATGATTTTATCGTTAGATTTTGATATGATACTATTACAAAGTTTTCACTACCTCTAATAAGAAATTTTAGTCTTCTAAAAAACCATTCTTATACTTTTATGGTTTCTCCATCTACCAATCCAAATATAATAGGATAAATATGCATTATATTATTAAATTAATTGTTAAATAATTGCAAATGGTGTGATGCATGTTTTCATATAGTTGATAGTTTGGTAATTCATAGAACAAGTTAGTACAGTAAACATTTTAGCAAAGTATGTAACTTGTTACATAAAGGTATGGTATGTATGTAATATGTGTATGAGTTATTGAACAATATATGTAGGAGTATAGTTTGATACTTAGTTGTTTTCATCTTTTGTAACTGCTACGAGTAATACTTCTCTTCATTTTTCTTTTATGAAAGTTCGATCAACTACTACTATTGATCACATATATTTGGACTCTATACCTAAATTTGAAATTTGTATATGTTTTTATCTTCATATAGGAATTTAGGTTTTCCTTTTCTAACATGTAAAAGGATCCAGATAATTTACTATATGAATCTTTTGGATCTCTTCATACGTTTTTTATTTATTCATTTTTTTCTATGATTTCCTTTTTATAGGTAATTGTGATTCCTGTTTTCTTTTTGATATCACTCTTAATTTCTTTTAATCTTAATTGTCTACTTGGAACTTTGTAAAGTCTTTGATGTTGTTAGTTATATACTTATACGTGGAGTATTTGTCTCTTTAATCTTTGAATATTTATGAACATAAATGAAATTCTTTATAAGTTGTTACCTTGAATGTATTCAATTGTTCAATCTTATTTGCTGCAAGCTTCCAATGATAATTTTTATCTTTACACTTCATTCTAATTATTGTCTTGTTGAAGTGGCTAATCTTGTAAATGAAATGCGTATACATTTTATTTTGATGTTAATATTTCCGCTTAGATACAATGCATCATATATGTCTTTATTCCACTATAATCATATTCTTTTTTATACATTTTCTCTTTGGAATAACGTTTGCTTATTCTTTGGAATACCACATAAAATAACAATTATCAAAAATCCAATAAGAAAACCCAATACTAAATTATAATAATACGGTTAATTGTTGTTTATTTAGTAATATATGTAACAAGTTACATTTTAATACCATTTTGTCTCTTTTTGTTTGGAATCTTCAGAGATGGAGTTGGAGTGTGTTGTTCCCTAGCTTATTATTTTGATACAGTTCTCTGTAGTTCCTGCACTGAAATTGTTGTCAACAGGTATAAAATCAACTACTCTAAAATCTTGTATGATTCTTTAGAGCTTCGGAGGTTTGTGTTATTTTGTAATGAATTTTTACCTCGAAAAAATACTTTTAACCAGCTGTGAGATTTTTTGAGATTTATTTTGAGCTTCTGAGAGTTTCTGTTCAATTTCTTGTGCTTTGATTTCTTGTCCAGTGATTTCGACGGTGACTTTTCAAGTGTTTTCGAGTTCTTGTTCTTCAATCTGGGCAAGAATAGCGTGGCATTCTTGTCCATTATAATATCATTGCTCAAACTATATATGATGAAGTAATTATCTCTTTTATTTCTCTTATTACAAGAAAATATATAAAATTATTGATGGAGCTAAAGTATGGTGTTCATTAAAAGAAAAATATAAACTACTTGGTAATATTAATGATCATTTAGCTTCAATTATAACTTCTAATTGCAACAAAATCTTATTTTATTAGAGTAATAAACTAAACAAATTAATGATTACGTACGTAGAGATATAATTAAATCTTGGTAGTATCTCAACTTTTAATTAATAAAATTATTTTTTATTTGATGTGATATGATTATCTCAATTACCACGTCTGCTACCATTAGTGATTATAATTAATTTATGATAATCGCATAAAAATAAATACTTAAAATTAAAAATTATTTATATTAATTCAATGAGTTATGTTATTTACTATGATTTTATGTTTGTAAATGTATAATAACTTATAATTCTGATGTGAATAAGATAATTTAAATTAATAAAAAATAATAATCCAATATTACTTCTAACTAATCAATTAATAACTCTTAAAATCAAACCATAAATCAAATACTTATAATAATAAGATGAGAGCAATACAATGATTTGATAGATGGTTAAATTACTTATGTTTATCTATAGTAAAATTTACTTTATTTATGTGTGTCAAGTCAACTTCCAAACAAGTAATATCTATGTGTTATTTTTTTTTTTTGAGTATTTATATTTTATTAAAAGTTTTATTTATTGATTATGTTTTAAAATAATTTATTTTTAATTTACATAATATAAAAAAGTTTCTGTTTAGTACCCATATTTAAAAAAAAATTTAACTTCAGTCTTTTTTAAACAGTAAATACAAAAAAACTTTTTTGGAATTTTTTGAATAGGAGTAAAATAAAAAAAGTTACCACCCTTGTTCTTCCTTTCCCTGTTATATATTAGTGCCATTATAGCTCCTGGTGCCATTTTTTACCTACATAAGATATTTTACCAATGTTGCAACAAAACCATCAAGATGGGCATTCATAACCATTATATTCCGGTACAAACCATCTGCATAAAAACGAAGTACTATTAGTTTTTGCCATGTAATACTTCTTAATTTTTAATAATGCTAAAGAGAAATTAATGCTTGAATGGATACATTATTAAATGCTTATCATATTTATATATAAAAACAAAGTAGAAGTATGTATTAGTTTTTTCCATCTAACACTTCTTAATAATTTTCAGCAATGTCAAAAAGAAATGCTTGAATGGATACATGAAATACTTATCCTATTTATGCTAAGGAATTAAATGAATCATATCAAAAGCCTTTATTGGATAAGCAATTCTCTATGAAGCCATAATTATGCCTATCATTTCAAGAACTTTACACTCCAAAATAAACCAGATTTGAGCCTCAATGTGTATCCCTTGAAGCAAAAGACATTGTTGGGATGTCAATTTTCAATAAATAAGCTCCCCAACTTGCTACCTTATTACATAGAGCTAGAAAATGATCAAAATTCCCATTACCATATAGCCCAATCAGCTCCAATGCTAAAAGGAAGAAGAATGGTGATAAATTTTCATTTTATACTTGTCCAAAAACCTCTTATTAGTGCTCAAAAAACACTAAAATAACCATTATTTTATGCACACTAATTGATTAAAAATATATATATTTATATATTTTATCATATATTTATATAAATTTTTCTTTTTAGGAATCACAAGTATTTTCATTATTTTTCAGGTATTTTGGCTTAAAAACGTAAGTTAAAGACTCAAAGAGTAATACTTGAAGCAATACATCACAAATATATTAATAAATAAATGAGGAAAGGTCAACAAATATGCAAAAATTGGACAAAATGGGTCAAAAAGGTCAGAAATGTCAAAAAAGAGAAAAACGCGCCGCCGCGCCATCCTGTCGCCCATCCGCGCCAAGCTGCGCGCGGCTACTGTTCATCTGCGCCAAGCTGCGCGCGGCTACTGTTCATCTGCGCTACTAAAAATGGGAAGAACTCTAAAACTAAGAGAATTTAACTAAAAACAAAGAAAAACTAAAAAAAACCTAAAAATCTAAGAAAAGAGAGAAAGAAAGAAGAGAGAAGTGTGTTTTGAAGGTGTGTTTTGAAGTGAAGGGAAGGGGGGTATTTATAGGTGAGGATGGAGAGAAAAAATGAGTAAAAAAATGTAAAAACGCGTAATGGAATTGCTGAAGTCATTGATGACGTCAGCATGACGTCATGGGGCGGCTGCACGTGAAAAATGGGGCGAAACGGGCGTCGGAGCGCGCAGATGAACAGTAGCCGCGCGCAGCTTGGCGCAGATGAATAGTAGCCGCGCGCAGCTTGGCGCGGATGGGCGGTAGGGCGGCGCGTTTTTCTTCTTTTTGACATTTCTGACCTTTTTGACCCATTTTGTCCAATTTTTGCATATTTGTTGACCTTTCTTCATTTATTTATTAATATATTTGTGATGTATTGCTTCAAGTATTCCTATTTGAGTCTTTTAGTTACATTTTTAAGCCAAAATACCTGAAAAACAATAAAAATACTCGTGATTCCGAAAAAGATAAATTTATATAAATATATATTTTTAATCAATTAATGTGCATAAAATCTTGGTTATTTTAGTGCTTTTTGAGCACTCATCACAACCCCCAACCAGCTTCTTGTTAGTCCCTTAGCAAGAGAAGCGATAAAAACTAAAAATTAAACTATCCTAAATCACTTTCGTGGATTGAAACTGTTGCATTTAGCCTATGCAACAAGCCGTTAAACTCCTAGGTTGCCCTAGTGGATGAGTTTGAGTCTCGTGAGGGTTTTCAGTAATGATACCCACAAACATTGAACTAAATGTAAAAATCAAAAGAAACAATAAAAACAATCAAATCAAAAACTAATTTAAGAATAAAAGAAAACAACATATCACAAAAATGTCTCATACTTTTTTTAATCTCCTTTAAGATCATAATTAAAATCTCAAGCATAAGTTATTTTAATTTCTTTAAACAATCATGATTTTATTATAATAATTAGTCGAAAATCATTTTCATATTTCCTATAAAAAATGTATCAATTTAATTTTACCCAATTTCAGTGTCATGAATCAGAATTCGCTTCGACTTTATTCCTCACAAGTCAATACTCTCAAAACACTGAATCCTATCGGTTCAAACACTCATACTAATTTATATGCGAAAGAGTTGATGTATAGAAATGAACTAATATGTTCGCATATGTATAAAGAATAAAGGCTCAAATTGTTATTTTAACATTGATCTCATGAAAGGAATCGAATGTATAAATTATAAATATATCATATATAAAAATTATTTTTATGCATAAATCAAACTCATTAAGAAAGAATTTCAAGATATATGCTTTTTACAAATGAAGAAATTGCAATGACTTTTTAGGGAATTAATTCCTATATCTTTCTTTTGTAATTAGCCTGTACTCACAACTTTGTAGGCAACGTGGGTCATAGTATGTAGATGATACTATATATATATATATTTTTTATCTCTCTATTTTTTTTTTTCTGTAGATATTTTTCAATATATGTATTTTTTTAGAGAATCAACCCATGTACAGATTGTACATTTTTTTTAGGATTTTGGTGAGTGGTTAATTTTTTTGGCTTTTCTGTTTGATCTTGGTTTAGGTAACCCTAGATATGTCTTTTTGTTTTTGTAGCAGTCATGCATAAATGAGATATAAGCATATACTATCAATTTCTACTCAAATCATTTAATCTAAGCAAAAATAATAATAAAAAATATATGATACTCTATTAAGATGAAAAAATTCATACATTCAATGCTAATACCTATAGAGATCATCTAAAAATTTGAATAAATAAGAAATGTGTTTGGAGTAGAAAAAATATATATTTCACTCTGAATAAAAGAAATTAGGCTCAAATTATATCTCACAAGGGTAGTTTCCACTAAAAAAATTCATAAACACCGATTTTGGGTTTAATATAATTTCCACATTTTATCAAGAAATACTAGTTATGACAAAAACTAACTAATTATCAAAAATAATTACAAAATATTTCATGATATGTTTTCAAAAATTAATCTAATAGTATAAAAGACTTAACTATTTACTTAAATTTGATTTAAAGAAATTATAAATTTTTGTGAGAATTTTTTTTTTATTTCAAAAATTACTAAATCACACAAAACAAAAATAAAACCAAACACAAAAAATTAAAACGTGAACATAAAAAAAAGAATTTTTTATTTTATTTTTTTATCTTAAATGTTTTTTATTTTTTTATTTTTTTTATTTTTTTATTTTTAAGTTGTTAAATTCTTTTTTTAAGCATGGTAACTTTTCACCATCCCCAACCTAGAACTTACATTGTCCTCAATGTAACAACTATAAATTAAAGATAAAGAGAAAAGAGAAGAAAAATTACCTATTTCTTGAAAATGTGTAAGTAGTAATGGAGAAATGCAGTTGCATTCATCATATTTATCATTAAAGTGTATACAGACAGATTGCTGTGAACTTCTAACATCTCAACAAATATTTTTAGTTTTAAAAATTTAAAAATTATTCACATATAACAATAAAATAAAGTAAATAACAAAAAATTACCTTAAATGATGGGTTGCCTCCCATCCAGCGCTTAGTTTAACGTCTTAGCAAGACGTAACTTGGGGATTGCCTTTTAAGTAAACTCAATGTCCCCTCATCATTGAGTCAATCAAACCTACAAGTAAGACAAGGTTGTCTACCTATACTGTTTCAAACATGCCCTATTGATTTTCAAATTTTTCTGTACCAAAAACTAGGGGCATGCTTGAGGGTTTTAGATAACCCGCATCTAGGTGCAAATCAAATAATTAAGGCATCAAAACACAATTGTACCTAGATCAAACAAAGAAACTAACTCTTGAGATTGTAATTAAAACTTTAAAATTTTGGAGATAGTTTCAGAATTTTTTTTTTGTTTTTAATTTTTAATTTTTTTTATTTAAGTTAAAATAACATAATCAGTATTAACCAAGAGTGCTCCCAGGAAAAAATGGTGGGGCAAAGACTTCTTAAAAACCATCCTCCTAGACAGAACAACGTTCCCACGAAAGACTAGTGGCACAAAGGCTTCCAAGAACTAGTCTCCTAGACAGAACTCCCTTAGATCTTTAGTTTTCATGTTATTAAAGGTAAGTTAATTAATTTAAGTTAAGTAAAAATTTAAGTTAATTAAGTAAAAGAAAATCTAAGTTAATTAAATTAAGTTAATTAAAAAGCTAAGTTGGTTAAGTTAATAAAAAAAATCTAAATTAATTAAAAAGCTAAGTTAATCAAAGTTAATTAAAAAGTTAAGTTAATTAAGTTAATTTAAGTAAAAATCTAAGTTAATTAAGTTAAGTAAAAATCTAAGTTAGTTAAGTTAAAAAAAATCTAAGTTAATTAAAAAGTTAAGTTAATTAAGTTAAGTAAACTAAAAATCTAAGTTAATTAAGTTAATGAAAAAATCTAAGTTAATTAAAAAGCTAAGTTAATTAAGTTAGTAAAAAAAAATCTAAGTTAATCAAGTTAAATAAAAATTAAGAGAGGAAAAAAAAATAGTTAAAGAAAAGAAAGAAAAACAAAATTAAATTAAATTAAAAATAAAAATAAAAAATAAAAATAAAAATTGAAAAAGGTAAAATAAAAAAATAGAGAAAGGTAAAAGCAAATTAAATTAAAATTAATTTTTTTTTTCATATATATATATATATATATTATTTTTATTTAACAAAAAATAAAATTAAGATTTTAAATAAAAATTAAAATTAAATGAAAATTAAAAAGTAAGTTTTTTTTTTAATTTTTTTTAATTTAAAATTTAAGTTTTTTTAATTTAAAATTTAAGTTTTTTTTATTTTTTTTTACTATTCACGAAGGGTAATTTTATTGTACTATCTACACTATATTATTTATTTATTTTTATCTTAAAAAATTTATATTTTTTATTTTTTATTTTTTACTATTCATGAACGGTAATTTTATTTTACTAGTAACGCTATATTATTTATTTATTTTAAAATTTTAATTTTTTTTACTATTCATGAACGGTAAAAATTTTTACTTCAAATTTCAAATTTCTAAATTATTTTACTAAAAAAAATATTTTTTTATTTTTTTATTATTTCTTATGAAATTTGAAATTTGATTATTATTTTTTTATTAAAACAAAAAAAATCACAATTATTTACAACACAAAAATGTTTTTTTAAAATTTTGATAAATAATTTAAAAACCGCTATTCCTTCCCCAGCAACGGCGCCAAAAACTTGATGAGATTGATGCTATCCCCGGCAACGGTGCCAAAAACTTGATGAGCGAAAACCGACATCACCGATTCTTACCAATACTTTGGTTTTAATATTTATAAAACTCTCGCAAGTGCACGAATCATTTCGAAGAAAATGATAAGCATACTCCCATGGTCGATCTAAGGAAGAAATGTGTGTGGTTTTTAATTTATTATTCAAACTTTTAAAAACGAAATTAAATCCTAAACATCCTGTCACGATATTTTGGGGTTTTGTGTTTTTAATCTACTGACATAAAAATAAACATAGATTCAATAAACATTTATGCAAATTTTATCTTTTTTTAATGGTGGAGTATTTATGGATATAATAACTAAGTTAATTATGCTTGCTCGTATTATTTAGGTTATTAAAGATATGAATTGATATTTATTGATTCTCCTTTTTTTGTATGAATACCACCTTTGGTGGGGTTAGATATTCTTTGTTAACTAAACAAATCAATTAACACCTATGGGTGGGGTTGATAACTACTATGCTTAATTAAATTAATTCCTTTTTCTAAAAGATTGAAAATGAACCATTTAAATGTCACATTTGCTGGGGTTAGACAGTTTAAACTTTATTCAAGGTGTCCAAATTAAACCTAAGAATTTAGTTATCCGAGTACTAACTTTCAAGTTTTAAAACCATTACTGAAAACATGTCATCAATACATTTTCAGATAATAATTCTTATAAAAACTTTTGAAATAGAGCTTCACTCTAACTACCGGGCGATTGTACCAACAAATAAAAGAGCACTACTCTAAATCAGACCGGATAACTAAACCTTAAAATCTAATTTTCAGGTTTAAGTTTGTAATGAAAAATAATATATTTCTCTCTAACATTCTTAATATAAAATCTTGAATAAAAACAAAATCAATTCATTTTAGAGATTTTCACCTATTTAATATTTCGCAAGCATAACAACGTTATTATTACATCATGTTTATAAATAGCCAGCACAGTTAAATTTAATCACACACAAATTAAATATAACATGTAAGAATAAAGCATAAAAATAACTGTAAAGAAAATAAAATACTTACAGAACTTCGACGCTATTCCCGTTGCTGGAAAACCTTCAAGCGGAATTTGCACTCCCATTTATTGAATCAAAAAGCTAATAAATTACATAAACATAACTAGTTCTTCCCAAAATGGGAAGAACTCTAAAACTAAGAGAATTTAACTAAAAACTAAGAAAAACTAAAAAAAAAACCTAAAAATCTAAGAAAAGAGAGAAACAAAGAAGAGAGAAGTGTGTTTTGAAGGTGTTGAAGGTGTGTTTTGAAGTTAAGGGAAGAGGGGTATTTATAGGTGAGGATAGAGAGAAAAAATGAGTAAAAAAATGTAAAAACGCGTAATGGAATTACTGAAGTCATTGATGACGTCAGCATGACGTCATGAGGGCGGTTGCACGTGAAAAATGGGGCGAAATGGGCGTCGGCGCGCGCGGATGAACAGTAGCCACGCGCAGCTTGGCGTAGATGAACAGTAGCCACGCACAGCTTGGCGCAGATGAACAGTAGCCGCGCACAGCTTGGCGCCAGGGCGGCGCGGCGGCACATTTTTCTCCTTTTTGACATTTCTGACCTTTTTGACTCATTTTGTCCAATTTTTGCATATTTGTTGACCTTTACCCATTTATTTATTAATATGTTTGTGATGTATTGCTTCAAGTATTTTTTCTTTAAGTCTTTAAGTTACGTTTTTAAGCCAAAATACCTGAAAAACAATAAAAATACCCGTGATTCCGAAAAAGATATATTTATATAAATATATGATAAAATATATAAATATATATATATTTTTAATCAATTAATGTGCATAAAATCATGATTATTTTAGTGCTTTTTGAGCACTAATTAACCTCCACAAGAGTTTTTTGTTTGTTATCGTTCAAAAAAGATTAAAGTAAAACTTTTTGAAAAATATAGGTATTAAATATGATTTTTTTAATATCATATGTATTTGAAAAGAACTGATCAATAAGTAAAACTTTTGATGAAATATAATACTCAAAAACTATTAAGTCTAATATATATTTTTGGATAAAAAAATATTAAATATGATAGCATTGATAATCAATTTCAAATCTTCTGTGACATTTATATGTGTGCTTTATCCTCTATTTTATTTATTAAATTACAACATCTAATAAAATAAATTTATATATTTCATTTCAATTTTCTCTATTTATTTTTATGTTTGTAGATGTAATTTAACTAATAGAATAAAAAAAAAGACAAAGAAAAAAAAACATATAATCGTAAGCCTTAATAATCATATCACATCAAATAAAAAAATTATTAAATGATTATTTAGAGGTTTAATATTAAATATTTATCTTAATTTTCTTTGAATTAATAGATCGTAATATTATTATTAATAAATGTACATGAAAAGATGTAGCCTCCCTTATATTTATTTTTTTTATTAAAAAACAAATCTTACACTTTAATGTTCAAATCAAAGTCTATTGAAGTTATATCCATTTGACATCTTTAAAAAAAAAAAATTCAAATATTTATTGATTTCTTTCTTGTTAAAAAAATACTTTTAAAAATATCAATTGTATTTTTTAAAAATTTAATTTAAAATTACTAAATAAAACTTATTAGCCTTTTTTTTAAGAAGTAAAAAAATTATACTAGCTCAACAAATAACAATAAGTCTAAAGTACAATTTAATTATAAGTAGTAAATTTTTACTACCTTTTATCCATAACACAATATATTAATATATTTTTGATAATTAAATATAATTAAAATAATCTTAACCATTCAAATCAATAATTACGTGGAGGACTAGTTTGGTTTATTTGGGAAAGATTGAAAGAGATAGTAAAATTGTTTTAGTTTAATATAGTTTTTTACAATTTTTGACTTAAAATTTTATTTTATTTTATTTAAACTAAGAGTGGACATGTTTTATTAAAAACCTATCAAACATATTATTTCGAATCAAACTAAATCAAAGCCTATTTAAAAAGGTAATTTCAGTCGGTTATAATTTGAAAATATTACAAATCAAAACTAGCAAATTAATTTTGGTTTAACTGTAGAAAAAAATTATTTGTAATCGAAGTGACTAATTTGCTAATTATTAAATTAATATAAAGTTTATATATTATATATTATATATTATATTTTAAAATTTGTTGTTATTAATATAAACTTTGCTAAAGAATTATTTGTTATTTAAAGATTTCAAATTTAGATAGTATGTATTTATATTGTTTGAAGTTTGATAATTATATATAATTTATATTTATGTTCTCATGAGGTATGGCATATGATGCATAAAGAATTGTGTCTATATTGAATTATAATTTTAATAACTTGATATTTACTATAAACATGATTTATTATTTGATCAAAAAGTTTTATATGGATACACACATTTATAATATTTTTGTGTAGTATTAGTAATTAATAAAAAAAAATTATAAATAAAACCGACCAACCGAATCGATTTATTGGTTGGTTTACAATTCGATTAATTTAATAATTTTGATTTAGTATTTTAAAAACTGAAAATGTTGATTTGATTTTCATTTTTTAATAAAATCAACCATAATTATTTTTAATTTAAATTTGATTCGTATTTTTATTAATTTAAGTTCAATTCAGTAATCCAAATTGGGACACAATTAAATCTTTAAAATTAAGTAAATATTTATTATTTTAAATTAAAGTTAAATTCAAAGATTTAATTATTTAGAGATAAAAATTAATTTTTTTCATAATCTTATATAATTTACTTACCTAGTAGAGTTAAGAAAAAATAATTTCATAAGTTATTAATATATAATAATAATTTTTATTAAAATAATAAAATTTATTTTTATAATTTGATATATTAATTTTTATACAATAATGTTAAGGAATATATGTTATAATATAATGTATACAAATTAAATTATAATAATCGAAAAGAAAATAGAAAAAGTCATCAAGGTAATTAAGCACAATTGTAACCAATAACGGTCAACATAAAAAAAAAAAAAAAAGACCATTACATTACACCAGACAAACAAATAGTCTTGGAATATTTCATTACGTCAAGTCACTTCGGTCCAAAAGACACAAAGAGTGAACAAAGAGTGTTTTTATCGCAAATTTGCAAGAAAACAACAACATATGTATTAAGTTATAATTGAATATTTTAAATATTTAATTATAATTAAAAATATTTATTTTAATTAATTACATACATTTAACAATTTTTTTTTAAAATAAACATAATCGTGTTAGACAATAATAATTATTATCGTATCAAAATTATGGTTAATTTAAAATAGAACATATATTAATATTATTTTTTATATACATATAATTACGTAACAATTATACTTTTAATAATAAAACACAAAATATTTAAAATTGTTAGATAGAATTTTATTTATTTATTTTCATATATCTTATTTTATTTAAAAACATGTGTTAAATTAATTAAAAAAATTAATATTAATATTAATATTTTAAATAATATAATATAGTAAGAATGATGTGAAGATTTAATTTTTTAAAATTAAATATATTTTTAAATAAATGTTAAAAAATAACAAAAATAATTAAATTATGTAGAAATTGTTATAGACTCATACCCGATATTTATTACGTAAATATATTTAAAATTAATATAAAATAATTATAATTATTAGTACAAACGTCTAAGATTCATGACTGATACCCTATCACCGTAATATGTGGTGTTGTTTTGCATCAATTTGTAATCAAAACAATTTTTTTATTTTAATTAGTAAAGTTAAAATAATAATAAATATTAAAAATAATTAAAAATTTATAAATTAAAAAATAATTTTTTTTATTTTTAGATGAGATAAAATAAGAAAATAATAATTTATGATTATATAAATGTAAAAAAAAATATATTTTTTATTGGGTATGAAGGAACGAATATTCACATTAATGTTAAAATATTTTAAATTAATTTATTAACATGCATAAAAATACCATGAATATTTTTACTATTTTTAATAAAAACATATTTTAAGAGAAAAAACAACGAAAGTGGTGTTGTAAATACGTAAGAATAAAGATGTTAAATGTGCCGATCCAGGGAAGAGAATACTGAATTAGTTCGAAGTAAATCATAAAAATAATATTATTTATTTTTAAATTATTATTTTTTTTATTATAAAAAATATTATTTATATATTTTTTAAATATAAATATATTTAAATTATTAAATTTATAATATAATTTTAAGTGATAAAATTTTAAAAATAATAATTTATTATTATTTTATAAATATTATACTTAAAATTTATATTATAAAAAAATAAGAATGTTTAGTACGTACTAACTCACAAGCGTTTCCTCCCTCAACACAATTAAGTCAATTTTTTTATTAATTTATTATATGATACATTAATTATTCTTATATAATAATTTAATATAAATTAACTTTTTTAATAAATAAGATCATAGGAATACGATTATTTATTGTTTTATCTTTTATCAATTAAATTAAGTTTTTTATTTTTTATTAAATATTTATTTTTTAAAATAAAATTATATTTATTAAATTAAAATACATTCACGAAGAATTAATAATTTCTCTTCGACGTGACATGAGAAGTGATTTTTGGCAGCTTATCATTGATTTTATACTTGACAGTTCCAGTCAAACAGCAAGTCTCGCATATTCGGAAGATCCATAAATGCAGAAGCCAGACCCAATACATACGCGATAAATTATTTGCAACAATTTATAAGATTAGTGAAATAATTCTAGTAATTCTTAAGTTGTCATTAGACTCGTTATATCGTTTATTGCAAAAATATTAAAAAGTGCTAAAATTAATTTTAAAATATTTTCTTAATTAAATTTATTAAATAATTTATAAATAACTTCATTAACAATAACTAATTATCATTTAATCATTATTTATTTCATTTAATAATAATCTTAATACTTTAATATATCATCATTTATCTTATTATTTTTTAATTTTAATCTCTATATTGTATTAAAATTTAACCTTTTCTTATTGATTTTGCAACGATAACATGACAAAAAAATTTAATTTTTATTCAAAAATACTAACAATCATTTACGAGATTTATGTATTATTAATATTAATATATATACTAGAGTGAAGTAAGAAAAATAATCTTTTAAAATCTTAATCTATAAATTGTGTAATAAATTATGTAACATATATATATGTGTTAGAAAATTTAGATAAAATGGTAAACTCTAAATCGAAGAAAAACTACTCTTTTTGTGAACAGACAAGAGAAAAAATTAACTATATGAAAAATTATTACAATCACATTCTAAATAATTTTCTTTGTAATAATTTTCTCACACACCCAAAAGACAATAACAATTACAAGCCTAAGAGAATTTTTTCACAAAATTTTCTTACTCAAAAACTTCTTATATAAGTTTTTCTCTATTTTTGAGATAATTAACAATGAAAAAATGAAGTCATATTTATAGCCTTGAAGTTCCCATTTCATATGCTAAATATTTCTTCATTCAACAAAATTAGGCTACCTAATTTTCTTATTCTTTATTCAAACAAGGTTAGACACCTCCATCTTTGACAATATGGTAAGCCACCTTCCATGAATTTTTTTTCTAAATTAGACACCTCCTATTTTGACTAACAAACTTAATATTATTTTTAATCAATCACAACAATCTCCACCTTGATTTAAAAATAAACATAGTTATCACTACAACACTGTCTACTCCAACAATCATAATTCTCTACAACGAGAATTATCATACTCTACCATAAAAGAGTACACTCACTTAGAATTAATCACCAATTCTAAGAATTTCACATCAACTCATGTAAAAAAAAACTTGTTGAAATTTATGGTGCAACTCTCACACTTGGTTTTCCCGAGAGTTCATCAGCCATCGACATCCTTTCCACCACACACCTTGCATCTATACAAAGTCAATGCCTGTGTGCAAACTTGTGGATCCACTACCAGTAACACACCCTATTTCATGGAAATATTTAGAGAGTAACGGCATGCTATGAGGATGTACACGCTCTTTTCAAAGAGCATCACTATAGTCTTTAAAAACAGACATACTGTTAGCGTCATCGTCGGTATTTGAGCTTCTTGCCGAATCAGTTCCACCCTTCGGAAAATTTCTTTTGAGGTGCCCAGATTGTCCACACCCTTAGCACACTATCTTATTTTTCATGAAATTGTTTTTCTTTCGGTTGTCAGCTACCAATGCTGAGTTTTCAGGCGAAACATTTCTTCCACCACTCAGTCTTTTTTCTTTAGAAAACAACTTGCTAGTAACTTCTGAAAAAATTATTTTCTCCTTTCCATGAATCAAGATAGGTTTCATGTGATCATAAAAAGATGGAAGAGACTAGATGAGCCTTAAAGTTATATCTTCATCATCAAGTTTAACTCCAATGGTTTCCAATTCAGAGATAATACCATTGAGAACACTGAGATGGTCAAACATAATAGTTCCTTTATTCATAAGCAAAGTATGAAATTGCTCTTTCAGATACACCCGATTTGAAACGCCTTTTGCTTGATAAAATTCTTCAACCTTTTCCCAGATTTCTTTGGCCATAGATATTGCATGCACATTTGCAAGAATATTTTTGGCCAAACAAAGACGAATTGCACTTGCAGCTCTTAGATCAAGATCTTTCTAATCTCCATCACTTATGTTGGTTTTCCCTTTAACGTCTTGTGTAACCCATATTGGATCAACAAATCTTTGACTTGTACTTGCCACAAGCCAAAATTGATTCTCCCATCAAATTTCTCAATGTTAATCTTGACTCTTGACATTTCTCCTTCTTTCTTTGAAATTGGTTCTGATACTAGTTGTTAGGAAATTTGAATCAAATGGTATAATCACAAATTCCTCCTCTAAAGATCCTTCTTAGCAGAATATCAAATAACAGAGAAGTAGAGAATACACAACACAAAAATTATAGTGAAAACTCCAAATTGAAGAAAAACCACTTTCGTTCTCAAAAGACAACCAGGAACAAAATTCACTATGTGAAAAATTGTTATAACCACACTCTCAATAATTTTCTCACACACCCAAAAGACAAGAGCAATTACAAGCACAAGAGAATTTTCCCACAAAATTCTTTCACTCAAAAACTTTTCATATAAGTTTTTCTCTATTTTTGGGATGATTAACAATGAAAAAATGAAGCCATATTTATAGTCTTCAAGTTCTCATTTCATATGCTAAACATTTCTTCATTTAACAAAATTAGGCTACCTAATTTTCTTATTCTTTATTCAAACAAGATTAGACACCTCCATCTTTGATAATATGGTAAGCCATCTTCCATGAATTTTCTTCTAAATTAGGCACCTCTTATTTTGACTAACAAATCTAATATTATTTTTAATCAATCACAACAATACGGGGATTACTTTCGTAATAACCCAATTTTCTTTCAATATATATAGAAACCATCTGGATTACTACCCTATAAACTCATTTTTCTTTTTGAAAATTTTAGATTCGGATCCTTGAATATTCATGAAGTTGTACGTGAGCGTGGTTGCAAGAATAATTTAAGGTTCAGTTTAGAACCTATATTTTGTTATGTGACTTTTATCTTGTTTATATTTTAAGACAATTTATTCTGTTGTATTAAACTTTAATCTTGTAATATATATTTTGATTTTAAATTTCTTCCTAAATATTGTTTTTTAACTTTACAACCTTATTTTCAAAATTTAAGTTTTAAAAACAGGAATATCCTTACTTTGTTAATGATTTATGTATAAATAATTTCTTTAAACAAATTTGAATTAATTATTTCACTATATCTTTCCTTTTTACTATTTCACATATCACTTTTTTAAGGCACGATAATTTTTTTGGATAATATTTAATATTATAGATATAAAGTAACGAATGTTTTGATCCCTTATTAATGAAAATGGATAGTTATATAGATATAAAACCTTATAGATATTGTGATAATTGATGGTCTTATTTAGTGGTAAAACTACTTACTTAGTTTAATGTTATATTTTGCTAATGGATGAAGTAGGAAACATGAAAGACATTTAATTAAGGATGCTATTGGAGCACTAATTTCTTGTACATTCAATGTGAAGCGCTAATTTCTTGTGCATTCAATGTGGAGTACTAATTTCTTGTGCATTCAATGTGGATCACTAATTTCTTGTTCATTGAGTGTGAAGCACTAATTTCTTGTTCATTCAGTGTGGAGCACTAATTTCTTGTCCATTCAAAATAGAGATCAATATGGAGTCTTTGCTACCACAAGTTCTTCAAGGATGTTGCCTATAAATAACTTGTTTCATTTGTGCAAAATAGAAGGGCAAATGAATTAGAGAGCATCCATAAGAAAGATAGTAAAAGTCTTTGTGAGAGTTATCTTGTGGGTTACTACTTAGAAAGAAAAATTTTGTTTCTTCTTTGTAAGAATTATTTTCCCTATTTTGTGAGAGAGTTATTTCTCCTATTACAATAGAGATTAGAATTATCTCATTGTAACTAGAGAGAAGGTGTTGTAATCCCTATTTTACAATAGTGAAATTCTCCTACACTTGCTCATGGTTTTTTACCCCAATTTGTTTGGGGGATTTTTCACATAAAATATTTATGTCCATTTTATTTTTATTATTCTTAATTTCATTTTAGTTGTGTTTTAGCTTCAACCCGATAATTTTTCCTAACAGATATCATTAATATACAAACATATACTCTGTTTAAGGTGTAGCATAGTTAGTCTTGTTAGAGAAGGTCAAGTACGACATGATTCATCATGATGTACCAAAGCTTTCAACTCAAGTAACTCGCATTTATTAGTTCGCTTGCCCGAGGTCAATGATCTTCATGGATTGAGCTTTATACATTTCACTCTTACCAGGTCGCATACTACAAGTTGTTTGCACTAGTTTGTGTATCTTAGCTCCCGAGATTGAGTCCAAGTATTTTATGGAAGACACAAAGGTTGTTGGTATCTATTACTTTGGGTGGGATAACGAACAAGTTGTCTAAATTACTAACATTATCACGTATACGATATCAAATAATAATAATAATAATTTTTAATTTATTTATTTTGTAGTTGTTGCTTTTGTATATTTGAATATTTACAAATTGAGAAGTATATAAAATTATACACAATTTAGAATTAGAAAAAAATAATTTTTGATGTAAGTTGTATCATAGAACATTCACAAATATTTGCTTGAATAAGTGGTACTTAATGTTGGTAACTTTTTAGATTATTGTGCATGTGTATAAAAAATTGAAAGAAATTGAATTAGTAAAGCAAACGGTTTGTACCACATGGATCAATCTAATTGGCTCCACAATTGGGATGATAGATATAGATGTGTAAGTTTGAGTACGGTCAAAGGTGTTGATATATGATTTAGTCTTTGGATATAAGTATTGGATATAACGCTTCTATCATGACTTTACGTGAAATCATAGAAAAAAAATCTTGATGGGTGGGTACAAAATTATATTATAATATTAATAATATGTCATAATATAGATAATTACTTATTTAAATAAGGTTTAATTTCGTGAAGGAAAAAAAAACTGTTTGTGTGTAATTTTAATTCATTCAATTAGAAGTTTAATTCATTGACCCAAAAAATTAAAAGTGTGATTCATGTTATCGAATAATGTAGTCATCTAGTATATAAGTGATATCACAATATCAAAGTTATCACAATAAAATGCAAAGGTTCCCTGCCACATTATCAAAATAAAAGAAACAATAATTATATATATTATAACTATATTATAAATCACAATTTTTCCTAGTATAAAATTATGCAAGTAAAAATTATTTTACATTGCTTATCACAAACATATAATAAACAAACTTTTCTAATCAAAATTCCAATCTAAAAGTAAAGCAACAAATTTGATGCATAATTTAAAGTAAAATCAAACATTCTGTAAATCAAAATTTGAGTGCTATTTTTAGTAAATGTTATTTTTTTAATACATAATATCAAAATATTTGAATAGGATCTTATTTATTAAACACAATAATGAAATTGAAAAATAAGGATAAGCATAAAAGAAGAAAAGAGAAGATAAAATTAGTGAAGAAGATGTGAAGAAAAAATATGCATTTTATATTACTTTTCAATTTTACAAAATACATGAAAAACTCTATATCTGCAATTACATAAGCACCAGTATTTATAGTGATTATTGTCTTGGTTGCCTTGATTACTTTGATTGCTTATTGTCTTGATTGCCTTGATTACTTTGATTGCAATTACATATTCAATTTGTCTTGATTGCTGATTTGTTTTCACTGAAATTCTGTTGAGCACTACATGGTTTCGTTGAGTTAGCATTACTTTCAATATTATCCCCCAAACTCATTGTCAAGCATGCACATGACAATGAGTTTGTGTTTATGAAAAAGGAATTGTTGATTGGAAAGAGGCTTTGTGAACACATCTATATGTTGTTGTGAAGAAGGATTGTGTTAAACATGTAATTGGTGTGAGACTACCCTCTCTCGAACAAAATGAAGGTCAAGTTTCACATGCTTAGTTTTTGCATGACACACAGAATTAGTAGCTAATAAGACTATACTAAGATTGTCATACCAAATCACTAGTGGATTTGTAGAGATAATTTGTAACTCAGTAAGAAGAGATTGAAGTCAAATTAATTCTGATATTGTATCGACAAGTTCATGGTACTCAAATTTTGTGTTGGTTTGGAAACTGTTTGTCGTTTCCTAAAAGCCTATGTAATTGGGTTTAATCCCAAAAATACTACCATTCCTAATGTTGATATTTTATCATCAGTATCAGAGGCCCAATCAGTATCTACAAATGTTTGCAATTGGAGAGAAGATGAAGGTTTTAAAACTAAACAACAGTGACTTGTTCTACTAAGATATCTAAGAATCCTTTTAACAGCAAACCAGTGAGATTGCAAAGATGTGCCATAAATTGACAAACACAATTAATAACATAGGAAAAATCTGGTATTGTGATAGTGATATATTTTAGGGCCCTAAAAATGTTTCTATAAAATGTAGGATTAGAAAATTCATCACCAAATTTTGTAGAAAAAGGAAAACAGGTAGACACAGGTATGGCAATTGGCTTGGAGAACTACATATGAGCTTTAACCAATAACACATATATAATTTACTTTGATTCAAAAAGAGATCACCATTAGGTAACATTGACATCTTAATTCCTAGAAAATAATTCAATAATCCTAAGTATTTGAATGAAATTTTTGTGATAAGAGTAGAGATGAGAGTTTATACCACATTATCATTACTTTCTGTGACAATAATGTCATCAAAAAAACAAGCAGGTAAAGAGTGGACTAAGAAGTATGTTTGTAAAATAAGGAATTAATTTCTCTTGCTTTGCAAAAGACATTCCAATGAATGCTTGAGTGAGAGTATCAAACCAAGCTCTAGGTGCTTGTTTAAACCCATAGATGGGTTTGTTAGTTTGCATATAGAATCTAGATAATTAGGGTGGAAAATGCCTTGTGGTTGAGCCATGTATACCTCTTTTTGTAAGGCCTATTAAAGAAATGCATTATTGATGTTCAATTGATGCATTTTTGAATTCTTTGATAAAGCAACAATAAGGATTACATGTATGGTAACCTACTTAACAACTGGGTTGAATGTCTCTGAAAAATTAAATCCAAGACTTTGATGATAATCTTTGGCCACTACTTTTGATTTTCTTTTATCTAACAACCAACTGGATAATTTCTTAATTAGAATAATCCATTTTTTCCAATGATTTTCCTATTTGTTGGAGGGGGTACTAATGTCCAAGTTCCATTTTTTTTTATTAAAGCTTAAAACTCCAATTGCATTGATGATTTCCAAAGAGGGTCAATTGGATCTTGTTTACTTGACGTTGATTATGCCAATGACACAATTGTTTCAATTGTAAGAAGGATTTTTGGTTTATAAGTTTTGATTTTTGATCTTTTTATCATAGAATGAAGAATGAAAGTGGAGGATGTAATGGGTTGTGTTATGACTAAGGAAGCTAGTATAGAAGATGTGTTTGTTGGAAAATGGGGATCTACGAGATGTATCTCTTCTTTTTTGTGGGAGTTTGTTGTAAAATTATTGGAATAGTGGCAATGGAAACAGACATGGGTGACATAGGAATTGAATTGTTAATTTTTTGATTTGATAGGTAAGAAAAAGGAAATAAAGATTGAGAAGTGTTGGTCCTAGCTGATAACAAAGGTGTAGTTAGAAGAATAGGTTAAGGTGCAATTGGAAAAAGGGTGGTAGGTTTTTGAATAATAGGTAAAATGGTTCTTTGAGGAATTTAGAGTGAATTAGTTTGACTAGTGGATAATGAATGAGTAAAAGATAATTTGGTTTCATCAAAGTGTAAATCTCTGCTAATATAAAGCTTGCCATTTTTAGCTAAGCTCTTGTACCCTTGTGGCATGGATTGTACACAATAAATGTACAAGAAATTGATCTTGTTTGTAGTTTGTGAGCATTGTAAGATTTGATGCATGGATAGCAAAGGCACCCAAAGGTTTCAATGAAAAATAAATAGGGTTTTAGGAAAACAAAAGCTTTAATGCTGTTTGATCTTGCAAAACTGGTGTAAGTAACTAATTAATAAGAAAGACACTTGTAAACAATCCTTCATCCTAATATACCATAGGCATTGAGGCTCGTGTGAGCATTTCCATCCCAAGATCAACTATATATCTATGTTTTTTCTCAACCATCCCATTTTATTCATGTATACGAGGACATGAAGTGTGATGGACAATTCCAACTTGTGCTAAAAATTAACTTAATATATGAAATTCTCCTCTCCAATCACTTTGAAGAAATTTAATTTTGTGTCATGTTTGAGGTTGGACTTATGATTTAAATTGAAGAAAGGCTTGATAAACAATTGATTTTCTTTTTAGGAAATATATCCAAGTGTATCTATTATACTCATCAATAAAATCAACATAATACTACAGGACTAGTGCAACCCGGACATCTTAGTGTATAGTTTGTAAATGTAATATAGAATAGATAGTTTAAGATTGAAAAGGTTGTTTTTGTATTTTACTCACCTCACAAGCATTACAAAGTGTACTATTATCACTAGTAGCTAAAACTAAGATATCACATAGATTTAAAATTTTCTTGATAATAAGTAGAGAAGTATGAGCTAGCCTTCTATGCCATAAAGTCAAGTCGTGTTGGGTACTTGTAACTAAAAGATCTGTGCCTAGAAGTCAATTGTTGGGTTTATTATGACAATGAGAGTTAACTGGTTCTCGGAAGGAACTTTAGGTAGGCTGAAATCAAAGGCATAGAGTATAAAGCTTGGTTGAGGCGTTGTAAAGGAATGGGTGGGGGTCTTATGTAGGTGATGAGAATCAATGAGCATTATTAAAAGGGTCACATTTCAATTAGATCTATTATTTAAAGAGTCACTTAATGGGCTCATGTACAAGTTATTTCGACATATGCTACAAGTGTTGGGTTACTTGGGCATTGAGTATAGGAAATTATCAAAATAAAATCCTAATTTGGAAAGTGTCATTAAACATCTATTACATTTATGATGATATCTTTAGCATCCAATATCTGATGGAGGTGACTCAAATTACATTAAAAATATGACTTAATAGGGAACATTAATTAAAGAAATAATTTTTTTTTTCAAATTTAGAATATTATTAGGTCAAAATGGACTCATAAATTGCAGCTAAAAATATGGAAAGTTTTAGTTTTAGAAATTGGAGGCATGCCAAGGCATGAAATTTTGCGTATCATGGCATGAAAATGCATCGAGGCATAGAAAAAGAATGCCACAACATAACCCTCTTAGATCTATTTATTATTTCCAGAATTTGATATTGCACTAAGGCATGAAAAAAAGTGCACCACGACCCGTACTAAAAATTTTGTTTTCACTCTTTTTTTACTCGTTCAATTCTATTTGTTTCTTTAGAATTCTTGGTTGTATATAAATTATTTATTAGATAGCCATCAATAATTAACACAATTTATATATATTTTTTATTTGAATTAAAATTGATATTTCATTAGCAACCGACTTATCAAAGAATTTACAACCCTTGTGGCATCCTATCACTATTGGATCTTTGATTCATAATATCCATAGAGTCAAGATACTACTGCAATCTGAATATAAGATTTTTTGGGATCGTTTCAATTTTTTGTTAAGCCTTTGGCAGTTTCTCTTGGAGTTCTCAAACACTTCATGTTTGTGGGTTTCAAGGTTCAAGTTTATGGATTCACATAATTTGATATCAAAGGTAAGTTATAATTCAAGATTCCTATCTTTATTTATTTATTTTCTTGATTTTTCTGAGTCATTTTCACCCTTTTTTAGTCAATTTTCATTTTTTGATTGTTGAATTGAGCAAAAAAAGATCTAATTATAAAAAATATTACATATCTAAAAAAATAAAATATTATGTATAAAAAAAGAAAAAAAAAGAAAGAAATAAGATCTAATTTGAGAGAGAGAGAAAGAGAGAAAAGATGTTATTAAAAAAATTTGGATTTTGTTCCAAAAATTCAATTTTATTATTTGTTTCCTTATTTATTGTCCAAATTATTTAGCAATTACAATAATTTGTATCTTGCTTGCCCTTCTTGATCAAAAACAAAATCTGGATGGTATTTTATTAGCAGGTTATAAACATGTTTCATATTGGGTGTCATGGCAACAACAAGGTATGTATCATGGTTATTGATAGATGCACTTATACAAATTATGATAGCACCACTATGGTTGAAAAAATAAACTTGTCACTCATAAAACACCTTAAGTCGTACAAGGTAGAATGGTTGAGTGATAGTGGAGAAGTTAAGGTAGAAAAAAGCTTTGGTGCCAATTTTAATTGAAAAGTATAAAGATGAGGTGTTTTGTGATGTAATTCCATTACACTATTGACATACTTTATTGAGTAAATCATGGAAATTTGATAGAAAAGATATCCATGATGAGTTCAAGAATAGATATACATTCATGAAAAATAATAGAAAAGATATTCTTATAAGCTTATCCCTAGAAGAAGTGTATGAAGATCAAGTGAGATTTTTTGAAAAAGAGTAAAAAATAGAGATAGAGAGTGACTTACAAAAAGAAAGAGAAAAAGAGAGCGAATAAGTAAAAAACATTAGAGAGTTTGAAAAAGAGTGTGATTTACAAGAAGATAAGAGTGAGAAAAGGAGTGCAGAAAAAGAGATGCTTAAGAAGAGAGATAAAAAAGAGAGTGAAAAAGATGAGAGTCTTGGTAACGAGGAAAGAAAAGAGGCATGTTTTTGTACAAACAATTTTTTCTCTTTGCCTAGTGTTCAATAGATTGATTTTATTAGAATCATGCAACTTATTTATATCATAATAGTCAAGCAACAAATTTCTTGTATACTTGAAAAAATTAAGTCAACTAGGCCAATCATGATATTATTAAATTTTGAGCATGAATCATCCTTTGTAACACAAGCAATCTTTTTGAGCAAAAGTGGGAATGATGAGAATCAATGAGCATCATCAAAGTGTCACATTTCAATTAGACCTATTATTTAAAGAGTTTGGAAGTACGCTACAAGTGTTGGATTGTTTGGGCATATGGCATAACAAATGATCAAAGTAAAATCCTAATTTAGAAAGTTTCGTTGAGTAGCTATCACATTTATGGCGATATCTTTGGTATCCAATATCAGATAAAGGTGATTCAAATTGCTTTGAAAATTTGATTTAATGGGATAGATTATTTTTTCAAATTCTAAATATAACTAGGTCAAAATGGACTCATAAATTGAGGCCAAGAATTTGCGAATTTGTTTTTAGAAATTGGGGGTGCTTGAAGGCACAGAAAAAGTGCACCATGGCATAACCCTCTTAGATTTGTTTATTGGTTCCAAAATTTGACAAAGTGTCAAGACATGAAAAAAAGTGTGCCTCTCTTCTTTTGCTCACTTTTTTTCAACTTAGTCACTATTTTTTACTCTCTCTTTTTAAATGATCTCACTTCTTGTAGAGAGTAATTCGTATGTTGTCCTTCATAAATGTATACATATTCTTGAAGCCATCTTGGATAGTTCTTTTATCAAATTTCCACAAACTCCTCAATGGATTATGGCAATAGTGCATAGGGATTAAATCATAAAGCACCTCATCTTTATACTTTCTAATTAAAAAAAGACGCTAACACTTTTTTTTTACCTCTATATAGCATAATCATTCATCCATAGTAGTTTATATGGTCTTGGATGTTGTAAAGTTGTCAAATTCATTTCTCCACCATGTTAGTGCTAGTTAGATTACTACAAATGCTCCTATTAATAACTATCCAACATAACTTATCTTTGACAAACATCTAGTATGAAACATGTTTACAACCTGCTAAACAAAATACCACAAGAATGCTTTTCCTCTTTTTTTCCCTATCAAGATTAGATTTTTATGAAAAGAAGACAACACAACATTTACATACAAGCGTAAGAATCTGGGTAAGAAATAAGGAAACAAATAGTAAAATTGAAATCTTTGAACAAAATTATGATTTGTTTTACTCAAATCAATAATAATAAAAATGAAAATTGATTAGAAAGGATGAAATAATGACACAGATAAAAATAGTTGATAAGTGCTTGAAAAACACTCGTATTTCATGATTTTATTGTGCTTAATTGAAATAAATAGGTTTGATTATAACATTTTATTTGATTATTTATGCAAATTTATCTATTCAGAGTCATAATTATATTTTTTTGTATTTTAAATATTTTTAGCTTCAAGAAAGATAAATAATGTCAACATATGAAGAAACACATAGAGCACTCAAATAGCACCCTAAAAACTAAAAAGAATAAGGCATATAAGCCTTATATCAAGAACCGGCCACATATGATGTTTCTAATATCTAATTCTAAAATATTTTCTTTAATTATAAATTAAGATTTGGTCAATCATTAATTTATAATTAAAATTTTTAAAAACATGAACAAGAAATAAATAAAACTCTTAGAGCTAGTTCTTGATGTAAGGCTTACATGCCTTACTCTTTTAGCTCTTATGGTGCGATTTGAGTGCTTAAGTATTGTGTCTTCATGTATTGACATTATTTATCTCTTTTGAAGCTACACATAATCGAAATACAAAAAAACATACATGTAATTCCAAACAAATAAATTTGCATAAATAATCAAACATATTTATTTTAATTAAGCAGAGTAAAATTAAGTAATACAAGTTCTTCTCAAGCACTTATCATTCGTGTATATGAGTTTCAAATTTTGAGTTCAAGGGTTCACATTAGTAGGTGCCTAACAGGTGGCCATAATTTGACCAAGCTTTCCATAAAGATGGCATTGTGCTTTACCTCTTCCTCTTCCATAACCTTTACCTCCTCTACCACCTTGTTGATTGTAATCATAGAATTGTTAGTTGTTGTTTATAGGAGGTGTATAAGAGCTTTGTGTGCCATTGTTGAAAGGTATAGTTTGCTTAGTTTTAGAGTTATTATCGAAGGGCTTGAATTCATTTTGTTCTTTTACAACAACATTATTGAGATTAACACTTGGTAATGGTGATGAGTGAACTATTTTTCTCTTATCAAGCCAACATTCATAGATAATAAGTAATGCTTTTTCATCATCAACAATGATGGTTCACTCATCAATTTCTTAATTAAATTTGAAAACACATTATCATAGTTCTCATACAAACCACCTAACATTTGTGGGTTTGCCTTGTTGATTGCCTTTTACCTTATTGTTGATTATTGATTGATGATTGCTTTAATTAACTTGATTGCAATTACATATTCAATTTACCTTGATTTTTGATTTGTTATCATTGAAATTCTGTTGAACACTACATGATTTTGATGAGTTGACACTACCTTTCGTATTGTAAAGTAAGAATTTTTTTTAATTGCAATATTTTATTAAATAAATTTGGAAATTTCTTATAAGACAAACACGCTAGTTAAATTGAATTAATTTTTTAAACTCATAAACTTACTCTTTGAGTTAGGGGTGTCCAAAAACCGGACCAAACCGAATTAAATCGGATCGAATCGATCCGAACAATTTTATAAATCAAACGGTTCGGTCCGGTTTGTATTAACTAAAATCGTTTTTCAAACGGTCCGGTTTGATTATAATAATTTTTAAACCGGTCGGACCGGACCGATTTTAATAATATATTAAAAACTTATTTTAATAGAAACGCATTATATATATAACAAAATTGATTTTTGGAAACCCTACTGCAAACTGCCGCTTTCATGTCTAAATCTCATTTATTTTTACCTTGTAGTAGCTCTAAGCTTCTTGCCCATATGGAGCTTTGAAGACCATAGGACAATCACTACAAAAAAACCCAAGCGAGCGGTTGATAAATATAGGGTACCAACAACAGGGCCCAGTAGTTGTGAAAAGGTAATAAACAAACATCTTTTGCAACTTCTCATTCAGATCAATTGTGGAAAGCTAATAAGTAAACACTCCTACATGTTATCGCTTTTACCGTCAGATTCACCTTTTCATATGCTGCTTCAAAAACAGATGGTACAGTTTCACTAAAATTTCATTAGCAGAAACATTATATGAGAATAAAATTAGACCCTAATTTTTTTTTTTGTAAATTTCAAGTTCTCACCATTCATATCAATACATTATGTATAACAATATTAAGCTTACGGTTGTGCCATATGTTGTCGTAAATAGTCTCGTCCTTGGTACACTGAGAATGAAGATAAACATTAAACTTAGTCATGTTTTAAAGATTATTCCTGGACAGCGTAAGTTCCCAAAGTCACTATATAAAATGAGGCCATAAATTAAATTGGACCGTTAAAAATCGTTTACCAAATCGAATCAAACCGTTCGGTTATTACATTTTTAATAACCAAACGGTTCAATCCGGTCCGGTTTGAACAATATGAACGGTCTGATTTGGTTAAAAAAAATTACTCAAAACTGGACCGGATCAGACCATGGATACCCCTACTCTGAGTTACTCATTTTACACTAAATATTTAGCAAAAGATTATAGTACAGCCACAAAAGTGAAAAAGCAAGAAAGGCAAAAAAAAAAAAAAAAAAAAAAGAAAAAGAAAGAAAGAAAGATATAATGATACAGCCAACAGCCAACAAAGTAAATGCACATCTTAGGAAACCCATGTTTTATTTTATTCCTCAAGCCTTTTAGCCCTTTTCTTGTTTAGTTTGTTACGTTCTTGTGTTTTTCGCACGGGGACCACTTTTGAGGTGCAACAAAAAAGATGAAACAAAGACAACAAGGGTAAAAGTATTAGTGTTAAATAAATTAAGTTAAGTTTTGAGTTGGTAAGTTATAATTTAATTTATATGAGCCAATTTAAACTCAATTTATTTTTTAACATAAGTGAATCCAATAATAACTCATAAAACAACTTATATACTCTGTTAAACAAATAAAACAAAAAATAAAATATTTAAAATATTATATTTTTATTATAATTTGAAAAACAAGAATTTTTTTAATTAAGATATTTTATGTTAATAAAGATATTTTTTTTAAATAAGTTTGCAAAATTCGTTGAGATATCAATTAAATTCTTTAGCTAATTATATTGAATAAATTTTTAAACTCTTGAACTCACTGTTGAGTTACTCATTTTACACTAAAATTTAGGAAATGTGCAGAAATCAAAAGTGAAATAACAGGAAGGGAAGAAAAAAATACAATGACACAGCCAACAAAGTAAATGCACATCTTACGAAGCCCATATTTTTTTTATTCCTCAAGCCACTACCATATATGGACACTTTTTATTGTCACTTATTTATTTACAAATTCTCTCGCAGTTTGGAAAATATTTTCAGTCTGAAATGGGATTGAACACATGCCCACTGAACAACACAATTCCAGTAGCATATTCTCTGATGAGGAAAAGGAATGGATGGTCAGCAACAAAATCAATCTCCTCGAACATTGAGGGAGACCCATATGGTATAACACCAGCAGAAGCAGCTGCAGCTTCTGTGCCTTCTTCATTAACATCTATGAAAGATTTATGATGTATGGCTGACACATACAGGTTCCTATACTAAAAGGTGAGTCAACCATCTCAACAAGACCACCACCTTCACTAGTAAAAGGCAACACCACTCCTAAGTCCTTTAGCATCTTTGAAGCTTCAAACCGAAAAGAAATCTTAAACTTTGGAATCTTAAACTCGCCCACCGGGCCACCTTAACTTTCACATAAGGAAGATTATACTCTAAGAAACCGGACTCATAACCTAGTTTCTCAACAAGAGCAGGCAGTCCATCTTTACCATCTGGAAGAAATATGTACAATGTGAAGTGGCGCTGGTCCTCACCTTGTTTGTAAGGCAGCCCTAAGACTTTGAAACCTTTGAAAGCACTCACTGTTAGATCACAATTCAATCCAGAAATGTTCAGAAAATCATATGATCAAATTTCAATACTTACATGGGAATTCTAATGGATTTTCAAGTTGATGTTCTCATTGATTTCTCACACTTATTCTCTGCGTATTGATGGTGTATCTAAATTCTTACAGTTAATAGTGAGAATCCGATGCTTTATTAAGGTTCTTCCATCAAGAATCTCGTTCGGTTTCGAAACCGATGTACAGTTTCGACGAAACCGAACCGTTGCCACGGTTCACTTTACGTTGCACCACTTTGATTTACATTATCCCACTTGGTGCAAGTTGATGCTCTCATTGGTTTCTCACATTTATTCTCTGCGTATTGATGGTGTATCTAAATTCTTGCAGTTAATAGTGAGAGGATCCAATGCTTTATTAAGGTTCTTCCATCAAGAACCTCGTTCGGTTTCGAAACCGACGTACGGTTCCGACGAAACCGAACCGTTGCCACGGTTCACTTTATGTTGCACCACTTTGATTTACATTATCCCACTTGGTGCAAAAGTTAAGTGAAATTCTCTTGAGTAACAAAACACATGAATCATAGTGATAGGTCCTCTAAGAGCGAGTATTATCTTCCATGTATTACAATGTATTTAGTTTCTCAAGTACTATACTTTATATGGTAACGAAAGTTAATGAATAAATCTTATATTTATTATTGGTCCAATAAAATATATATTTTCTCAAATAAATTAAGGTGCACATAAATATGAGAAAATATCACAATATATAAGAGTTTCATTAATAAATTGTATATATACATTTACAAAGTGGAACCAATTCCCATTTTCTCTACATGATCCTTGAATTTCATTGGTGGCATGCCTTTAGTCAAAGGATCAGCAATCATTAACTCAGTGCTTACGTGCTCAATGGCCACTTTTTTTTCCTTAACACGTTCTCTTATGGCTAAGTACTTAATGTCGATGTGCTTACTACGACTACCACTTTTGTTGTTCTTAGCCATAAATACAGTAGCTGAGTTGTCACAGTACAATCTTAATGACCTAGAAATAGAGTCAACTACTCTAAGCCCGAAAATGAAACTCTTCAACCTTAAGGATTGTTTCTCACTCCTCCAAGACACAGCTCCACCGATAAGCATGAAAATGTAACCAGATGTTGATTTTCGTGAATCAACACAGACAGCAAAGTCCGCATCAGAGTAGCCAATTACTTCAAGTTCATCGGTTCGTCTATACATGAGCATATAATCTTTGGTTCCTTGTAGGTACCTCATCACTTTCTTTGCAGCTTTCCAATGGTCAACACCTGGGTTACTCTGATATCTCCCTAACATCCCAACAACAAATGCAATGTCAGGTCTGGTGCAGACCTGAGCATACATCAGGCTTCCAACAGTTGAAGCATATGGAATGGTTTTCATCTGTTCTCTTTCAAAATCATTCTTTGGGCATTGGTCCAAATTGAACTTATCACCATTCACAATGGGAGCAACACTTGGTAAACAATCCTTCATCCGAAATCTCTCTAAAAATTTATTGATATAGGTTTTCTGAGATAAACCCAAGACACCTCGAAGTCTATCTCTATGGATCTTAATGCCAATGAAATAAGATGCCTCACCTATATCCTTCATATCAAAATTTTTAGAGAGGAATTGTTTTACCTCATGTAGCAAACCCCTATCATTGGCTACAAGAAAAATATCATCCACATATAGCACCAAAAAACAAATCTTACTCCTACTAACCTTCTGGTATATACATTGATCCATGACGTTCTCTTCAAAACCAAATGAAGTGATGACATTTTGGAATTTCAAATACCATTGATGGGAAACTTGTTTTAATCCATATATGGATTTATTAAGCTTACAAACCAAATGCTCACCATCACTAGAGAAGAATCCTTCAGGTTGTTTTATATAAACCACTTCCTCTAGGTTACCATTAAGGAAAGCCGTTTTCACATCCATTTGTTGCAAATCCAAATGAAAATGGGCAACCAATTCCATGACCATACGAAGTGACTCTTTCTTAGATACAGGAGAAAATGTCTTCGTGTAGTCGATTCCTTCCTTTTGAGTGAATCCTTTGGCAACGAGTCTTGCCTTATGTCTCTCAATGTTACCTTGTGAGTCTTTCTTTGTTTTGAAGACCCATTTACATCCAATGGCTTTCATACCATCAGGTAACTTGACAAGATCTCAGACTCGGTTAGACGCCATAGAATCCATCTCTTCTTTCATGGCATTGTACCAGAAGTTCGAAACCTTAGAACTCATGGCCTGTGAAAATGTCTCAGGATCATTTTCGGCTCCAACATTATAGTCACATTCTTGTAGATACACAACATAATCATTAGGAATCGTTGATTTCCTTACTCTAGTAGATCTTCTTAATGTTGCATCAACATTCTCCTGAGGAGCAGAATCATGTTGTTCAACTGGTTGTTCAACTATTGTAGGCATCTCTTGAACTTCAACAACTTGTGGTACTTCAAGACTGGTTCTTCAACACGCATTTGTACTCGAGGCGTGTTGTTAACAATAACAATCAGTCCATTACTTGAAGTGGCATATTGAGCATTTGAATGATCTTTCTCAGAACCAATGCCTTGGGATCGATCGCTCCCACTAATCAAGTAATTCTCAAGAAATTTTGCATTTCTTGATTCCACAAACCTAGTGTTGTGAGATGGATAGTAAAATCTATAACCCTTAGACCGTTCGGAATATCCAATGAAATAGCCACTAATGGTCTTTGGGTCCAGCTTCTTCTCTTATGGATTATAAATCCTCACTTCAGACGGGCATCCCCAAACACGCATATGTTGCAAACTCGGTTTCCAACCTTTCCATAATTCAAATGGTGTCATTGAGACAACCTTGGTTGGAACTCGGTTTAATATATACACAACCGTCTTTAAAGCTTCAATCCACAAGGATTTAGGAAGATTGGAGTTGCTAAGCATACTCCGCACCATGTCCAATAGTGTTCGGTTTCTCCTTTCTGCTACACCATTCTGGTCTGGTGAACCAGGCATAGTGTATTAGGAAAATATTCCATGTTCTTGAAGAAACTTAGCAAATGGACCAGGCGCTTGTCCATTCTCAGTGTATCTACCATAATAGTCACCACCTCTATCTGATCTCACGATCTTTATTTGCTTTCCACATTGTTTCTCTACTTCAACCTTAAAGCTCTTGAAGGCATCTAATGCTTCGCTCTTATTATGAAGCATGTAAAGATACATATATCGAGAAAAATCATCAATAAAGGTGATAAAATATTTCTGACCTTGAATGTCCATGTCTGGACAACATATATCTGTATGTATGATTTCTAATATGTTTGAACTCCTATTGGCACTTTTATTTGACTTGTTAGTCTGCTTTCCCTTAATGTAGTCCACACATGTCTCAAAATCAATAAAATCTAGAGTACTAAGTACCCCATCTTTCACTAATCTTTTAATTCTTTCTTTGGAGATATGTCCTAATCTTCTATACCATAATGTAGAAGAGTCATTGTCAATAAATCACCTTTTAGTTCCAACTTGAACATGCATAGCGTTATGAGTGGCATTATTTCGTAAATTAATGCAGTAAAAACCATCAGACAAAATACCATTCCCAACACAATCAGATTTATTAAATAAACTGAAAGATGTTTCTGAAAAGTGAAAGGAATAACCATAAGGTACAAGTCTTGAAAATGAAATCAAGTTTCTATAGAAACTTGGAACATAAAAGGTCTTTTCTAATTTTAAAATAAAACCACTACTTAAAATCAAACTGCATGTCCCTACAGCCTCCACATGTGAGCCCATCTTATTACAGGATAAGATGTATTGCTCACTTCCCGCTGGCTTCCTTAGATTTTGCATACCCTGTAAGGAGTTTGCAACATGGATTGTAGATCCAGAATCAATCCACCATGTGTTAATATTAACATTAACCATATTAGATTCATAACAAACAAACGAGGTTGGATTGCCTTTATTCTCAAGCCATTTCTAGAATCTGATACAATCCTTCTTCATGTGTCCCTTCTTTTTACAAAAGAAAAACTTGGATTCTTTCTTAATATCAGCCTGAGGTGGAATTATCCCATTTCCTTTATGCTTGTATTGAGATTTTCCTTTCTGGTACGGTGTAGCCAACATTGCACTTTCATCAAATTCCATAACAAGCCTCCCTTTCTCTTGAACACATATGGTCATTAGTTCATTGATTGACCATTTATCCTTATATGTATTATACGAGATTCTGAATGGCCCGTACTGATATGGGAGAGTGTTAAGGATATAGTGCACCAAGAAGGATTCTGACATCTCAACCTCGAGATGCTTAAGTTGAGCCGCAATGTCCCTCATTTGCATAATGTGCTCGTGCACACCTTTCACACTGGTGAGTCTCAAAGAAGAGAACTTCATAATAAGGGTTCTTGCTAAAGCCTTATCTGAAGTGACGAATTGATCATCAATGGCCTTTAGCAAGTCTTGAGCATTAGTATGCTGATCAACGGAACTACGAATACCAGCAGAGATTTTAGTCTTAATGAACATCATGCTAAGGTGATTAGATCGTTCTCATTGTTCATAAAGCATGATATTCTCTAGAGTACTGGTTTGAGTGATTTTAGGTATTTCGTTTTTCCTAATAGCATAATGAACATCCATCCACCCTAATTTAAGGAGAATTCTTTCCTTCCATATTTTATAATTATCCCCTTTTAGATCGGGAATATCACAGCGGATATCAGAGAAATTTACAGGTTGAGAAACTACAATTAAAGATTATATGCTTATTAAAATTTGAGGCCTAAACTATAGTCATTCTTTACCAATGTAAATCATGAATAATATGAATCTAGTGACATAAAATTTGCATGTGGGCTAAAGTTTTAATTCAATTAGATTCATCCTAATTTTACGATAAAACTATCAAATTATGTTCCATTTTCTAATCCCTGTGGGTAAATTAGAAAATATAATTTAATATTATATCCTAATTAATCACACAAAAATATAATAAAAATTCCTGGGATAAGATTTATTATATCACATATGATTAATTACAATTAATATTTATTTTCTAAATATGATCCTAAATAAACTTTATTATAGTTTTAATTAATTAAAGATGTTGTGGCTACTCCCTAATTAATTAAACTATATGAATCACTTAAATATTAATTAAATACTTATGCTCAATTATTGCATAAAACCATAAGCAATATTAATTTAATTTCAAATGTGCAAATATTATTTATCTTAAATTGCATATATGACAATAATTTGTACAAGCAAAAAATAAATAATATAAGCACTAATTAAATCCATAATAGCCATTAAAAATTAATTTCATTATGCATAAATTATTTAACTCAATTTTATATGTATAATTAATTACAAAATTTGTACATATAAATAGCCAAAACAAATAATTTAAGCATAATGTATTTAAATAAAATTTTAATGTGTCCAACAATTATTTAAATAAATATAACATGTATAATAATTATTCTACACATCACAAACTTAAGTTAAATAATTAATCACATTATATTCAGAATTATTATATATATATATATATTGTTTTAATAAAAAAAACTAAATACCTAATATATATAAAAGTATTGCACATTAGACAACATGTAATGTTTTGTAGCCTAGGGGTCTGGCTGTTGGAATCTCTCCTCTAAGACTAAGGTTCAAGTCCCAACAACTCCAATTATTTAATTTTTTTTTAATAAAACTAAATTTTGAATCTATATAAAAGTATGTTGTTACATATAATAATGCAACGGGTCTGGTGGTTGAGTGGACAGGCCATTACAAAGAGGGATTTTTTTTTGAAAAACTTCAGCTTCAACCTTAAGTCGGGGTCAACTTGACCTGGTTTGACCTTAATGGATACCCGGTCGTATCTTTTTATTCCGATGATGAAATCCGGTGTTCTTTTTATTAAAATGCTTAGAATTCGATTTTCGAGTGATTCATGATCTCAATTTGAAGTAAAAACATCATTTTAAATAAAAAGTTAATTAATGAAGCAAATAAATACTCACGACAAATTGGATTTATTTTCTTCATTGTTTTTCAAGTTTAATTTTACAGAATCACTCAAAAATCAATATTGAAACACTTTATAATTTTCATATGCATCAAAAACAATCAAAATTAAAAACCCAAAATTTCAGTTACTCGTGAAACAGAGCAAAACAGAGTTTTTTTCAAATTGCTCTGATACCAAATGTTAGATCACAATTTAATCCAGAAACGTTCAGAAAACTATATGAACTCATAATTTAAATGCAGCGGAAATAAAATTGGATTGAAAACATACCTCCTACCATTTATCAAATTTCAGCACTTACACGGAAATTACAATAGATTTTCAATTTGATACTCTCACTGGTTTCTCACACTTATTATCTGTGTATTGATGGTGTATCTAAATTCTTACAGTTAATAGTGAGAGGACCCGATGCTTTATTAAGGTTCTTCCATCAAGAACCTCGTTCGATTTCGGAACCGACGTACGGTTCTGACGAAACCAAACCGTCACCACGGTTCATTTTACTTTGCACCAGTTTGATTTACACTCACAAGTTGTTTGTTCTCGGTGGTCATAAAGGGTGCCTTGACTGAGCTGCCATCAAGAATGTGGAAGTCACACTGTTTTGTATCTGATACATTAAACCTTTCATTCCAAGCTCCTTTGAAGTATACTACATTTGCTAAGATAAGCCTCGTTGTGCCGTCAACTGACCAGCAGGAAGGAGATCTTTGATGATGTCACTAGTCTTTTTCTCAAACCCAAGAATTCACTTCACCACTCACTTAAGCAGCCTTCAGTGTCAGTATCGATATGTATAATATCACATCAGTATTTATTTTTAAAAAATCAGCATGGGAAAAACACAAGTGAAATGAATTGCATGCCCATTTTATTTTTTAAATATAAAAATTACAATATTAATTACTAATTTTAAATATTGTTTTAATCTGTCTTATTAGGAAGATTGTTTAAAAATATTAACCCTATTGTAGAGTTTTAAGAAACTTGGTTAATTTTTCAAATGACTTACGATGATTAAGTTAATAAGACAAATAAAGGGTCAAGGATTAAGGTAATGTACTCCAAAGCTGTGAGATTTACACCAAATTGTTTATTTTCTATTTATCTAATATATGAGGAAAACACAATTGAATAGTCTCTTCTCACTCTTCTAGCCAAGTAAATTGAGATTCATTAATTTGAATATAATGTGTTTTTCTTTGTAGGATTAATACAACTTATTAAATATAACGTATTAAATATATTAAGTATAATTATATTAGATTAAATTAAATTATAATTATTTTATATAATATTTATTAATAACATGTATAATATAGTTAAAATTAATAATAAATATTTTATTAAAATATTTATATTTAAAAAAATTAATATATTTTAATTTTTATTACCTATTAAAATGATTTCATTATAAAAAATTATTTATATTAATATTTAATTTATTTTTATATTTTACTTATATTTTAAAAATAAAAAATATTTTTAATTTGAGATAAAATAAAAAATTCAGACAAATAATTTTAGAATTGAAATTTTAAATACATAATTTTAGAATTGAAATTTTAGATAGACTTAATAGAGTAGCAAGTAGGCAAGTAGGATTTAGACGCACACTCATTACTATTATTAAATTTGTACGTAATCATATAAATTTTATTTTGTATAATACGATATTATTTTACTACCAAATATTGATTATATAAAAATTATGTAATTGAGAACTTTAGTAATTCTTTAGTCCAGTGTAACAAAGATGGTCTTAGTTCACAACTGAATACCGTTTAGCTCTAAGAATAAGCTGGAATTGAATAAATTTAGTGACAATCAGCTTAGCTAGAGATATGCCAATGAATTAGAAACTAATCTCAGCAAACAATGAGCAAATAAAAAAATAAAAATTATCTTGATAAACAATTTAAAGTTGAAAGATAAGGAGAAAAAAAACCAAAAAGAACTAACGACAGACAAAGAATACTAAAATTTTCATATATACAGGACTTCAAATAAATTTAAAAAAAATACTAAAATAAAAGGTTAAATAATATTATCTCGAATGATACTAAAATTGGATAATCAAATATTACAAGAAATTTTGATGAGAGGAAAAATCAGTTGACTTTTGTTGTTATAAACTGATCAAATGTTACTTATTTGAACTATTTTTGTATTAAACTATATAGTAAATGTAGACTAAAGAAATATTATGGTAAATATATAGATGCAAATCATATGCATATATTTAAGGATAAAATACACACATGTAATTAATTTTAGATTCAATTATTTTTTATTTTATTTTGAATGTAATTAAATTTGAATCCAATTAGTTTTTATTTTATTTGGGTGCATTGCATGTTTCACCAATAATTAGCATAAATGTGAATAGATGTGGCTAAAAAGTGGCTTACATTGTTTGTGGCAAGTAAAATAGCACCCATAAAATTAGGTTAACTCACCTTAATAATTTTTCGTAAAAGTTTGAGCCAGGGCTATAATTCGTCACTAAGTATGTATAACTTCGTAGCTAAGTATGTATAACTACTTGTAGTATCAAATTAATAGTTTGACTCAATTCATTTAAAGTTAATCATATGAACTAATAAAATGAAAAGGAAAGAAGTTTTGTTCATGAACTCAAGTCAATTATCTCACCTAATGAGCTCATTAAGTATTATCGTGATCTCATTTAACAAAATGTCATTGTTATTTTAAAAACATACTTCAAAACTAACTTATGTAGAATACATGAAAAAATAGGAAAAAATAGACGAAAGGGAAGAATAATCAAATGATGGATTAACAATTTTGATGAATAGACATGGGAGAGATAAAACTAGTAATTGATACTAAAGTCTTTAGAAAAAAAAAAGAATATTAGATCCTATTTAAAGAAACAAAATGATAAACTAGATAATTATAAACTAATTAATAAAATCGTAAATGATAATTTAAATAATTAAATGGTAAATTTAAATTTAAATTCAAATATTAAATAAATAAGCTAAAATATTATATATCATATAAATATTAAATTCCTGCTAATTTTGTTAGATTTGCATTAATTCTCCACGATCAAGAAAAACTTAACTTCGACGAATTGGGACAAATGAATGGAGCAATACCATTAACATCTTTATCAAATAAATATAAATATGTGGAATCAAGAAGATAAACATGATGGGTTTTTGGTGATAACTAATAAAAAATTTAATGGTTAAGTGTCAATGTTCGATTGGGACAACAAGAAGTAATATGATCCTTGCTATAGAAATGATGACATTCAATTTGAGATCCACAAAAAGGAGAAGATTCTTTTAAAGATGGTGTGGAGGATTTAGATACGGGAAAAGGATTAGTTGTAGTCAGATGGTGGTTTAGCTCAAAAGGTTCATGGGTTCAAAGATGACATTTTAATGAGAAGATATTTTTCAAGCTCTCAAACCTTACGATAAGCCTTAAGTACTAACATAAACGAATGTAGAACAATCTCTTTCTTAATGTCATTCCAAAGGTCATAAAAAAATCGAGCAACGAAGAGCAAAGGTTCCTCTTAGGTAGAGTTCCTTAAACTGATCCATGTAAGCTTAGACACTAAGAGATGTTTGTGTGAGGGCTAGAAATTGGTCTAGCAATTGACCCCTGTAGTAGGAAAGGTATGTAGGTACTTATCTTTCAGCTTTTGTTTCATATCCGACCAAAATGAGATGGTAGATAAACTAATTGTATTTCATTTCCATTGGATGGTGTTTCAATAAATCCTAACGGGACTAACAAGCTTTATTTTAGTAAGGCTAACAATGCGGATTAGGCATGTTGTACCACTCAAAAATATCATTCTTATTGGAAATTTAATCAATAAATGTGTTAGGATGATAAGCGCTTAAAAATATTAATATTTCATGATTTTATTGAACTTAAATGTGATAAATATGTTTGATTATAGCATGTTCATGTGAATATTTATGTAAATCTATATGTTTAGAATCACATGTATTTTCTATTGTAATTTAGGTGTTTTTAGCTTTAAATATATAAATTGATCAATATATGAAGAACAACAAAGAAGCATATAATTTGCACGTTATAAGCTTATTAGAAGAATAAGAGCCTTACATAAAGAACCAACTAGTATGTAAGGAGTGCAAGGCAAGAATTAAAGTTATACATTTCATGTTGCAGTAAAGATTGTGTTGTGGTGCACTCCTCTTTGCATAATTCACCATAGCGTGGAATAAGTGGGCCACATTGCAACCCTTTTTGTTTGAAATAAGGTAAAGCTCAACATATCTCATGCCGAGATGATGGAAAGTCTCATGTGTATTCATTTATTTGGCCAAAACCCTTCTACACTAGCCATCTTTATAAATAAAACATGTTAGCCTCTAGGCCAATAGTTAGTTTTTAACATACAATTTTATATTGTTTTCTTTGCCGATATTCTTCATTTCCTTTTCTTAGATTATGACTAGCTTATACACAATTTAAGTTAGATAAGAGCGTATAAGAGGCAACAACATGAAGATTTTTCATATCAACAAGTAATAAAAGAATGCTAAAAATTAGGGATTATCTTGAAGATCAAGATCACAACTATGGAGTATAACATGTCATATATCAATTGTTGGTATTGACATCTAATCTGTATTCTTATTTCTTTTCAGTTAACTCTTTTGTATTTCTTGAATTTGTTGAAATTAATTTACTAATAATTTATTAATTTTAAGCATGTCCAGTTGATCATTATAATGAGAATTTAATTTGGTTTCCATGTTTGTATAGATTATTTATGCGAATATATTTAATATTTAATAAATGTACATTATTTTTTACTTCATGACTTTTAATTTATTTTTTATTAATTTATTAACGACATATTTTTCATAATAGATTTAAAATATGAAAATAAAGTTTCAAATACATCATCTAAATCTAATTTAGATAAATTAAATGGGAGTTTAAATTGGTGATAAGACAAAAGACATCAAATTATATGGTTTGTTAATTCCTTATGCATTAGGGATAATTTAATCAAATTATTTGGTGACCCGACTAAAGGCATTAAGTGATTTGATTAATAACAAATACGGACCTGATGGAAGGCATTATTTATATATAAAAAGAAGAATCAATAATGTGAATGTATTAATTTATTTACTAACTTTATTTCTTTTTTGGTATTTTTGTGTACTAATTTTTATTTTAACTTTATTTTATTTTATTTATTTATACTTATTTATTTACTTACTTTAATTCTTTTTGTTATTTGCTTTTACTATTTTTATTTTATTTTATTTTTGTTTAGTAATTTTGTATACTAAATTGTTTTTATAGATTTTATTTTATTAACTTGTTTATAGTTATTTTATTATTGTAATTATTTTCTTGTATTTGTATATTGTTTTTTTATTATCAATTTATTTTATCTTTTTTATTTGTTATTTTGACAAGTGAATTAATTTGTTGTTTCCGTTAATTTATGAGAGGTAGGAGATTCTTATGGAATCCACTTAAACCTTATATAAACAACGTAAACAGATTAAAAGAATTGTTAAGAAGACTGGGTACTGAAATCCAGGAACCTTTTATTAGGCCTATTTTAAAGCCAATTCTAGACCCTTTAGTTGAAAAGGTAGATATAGCTAGAGGATAATGACCTAGGAAAATTTCTATGAAGGAGTATGCAAGGTTAATCATTGGCACTGTTATTGATTCTATACAATTGAGTGAGGCAATATGGTATTATGAATTGAAAAAAATTCATTATTCAATGCTACCCTTTTCTATGAACTTTCTTAGGAAGACTCTTTATCTTTTATTAGATTTTTACTCTACATTCCAAAATTTACCTCTTAATGAACTTAATGAAGATCAACTTAGAATGAAATGTTTTCCTTATAATATCAAAGATATGGCCAAGGCTTGGCTAATGTCTCTCCCACCTTCAAATTCCTTGATGACTTAGGAAGAGGTTTACAATAAATTTATGAAAAGTTTTATTCCCATCAAAGACATCTAACTTGAGAACAAAGATTGCTACTTTCTGGTGAACCATTACATAAGGCTTGGAATAAGTTCAAACTTTTCCTTACTTAATGCCCTCACTATGGTTATCCATTGAAGCTAAACCAATTTTTCTATGATGGGTTGACAGAACAATGTCGATTCATTGTTGATAACACTACGGGCGGTGCTATGGGGGAGAAAATCACCTTAGATACTTACAATCTCTTTGAAATGTTAGGTGCTAATTCCTAACAAAAGATCTTAAGAGTGAGAAGAGTTGGAGTCCATGAAATAGACTCTGGTACTAAAGTATCTATGCAACTTACATGACTTACCAAGTAAGTTGTGCTTCTCGCTACACAAGGTACTCTAAACATAGAACAACGTGGAGTAAGTAGTAATTTGAAACATGGTATTGATACCTATTCCTAACAAAGATAAGCTATTGTAGGATTTGACTAGGTTAATGCAATGGATGGGTATCAATTTAAACCTATGTATTACCCCCAATGAAAACACTTATAACCTAGGGTGAAAAAAATCATTCTAATTTCTCTTGGAGAACAAACAATATTCCCTTTACCCAAAACTCAAACCAACAGGCCCAATAATACCACCCCCTAACAAGTGCCACAAAGCCCTCCCAATAAACCAACCTTTGAGGATAACTTGAATGCTTGTATTCAAGTAAGCAAGGATACTAATCCAAAAATAATCAAAGGTTGGACTCATTAGAAGTATCCATGAAAAGGGTGGAGATACAAGTGGAATAATTGACTGAACACTTGTAGAAGCAAAGAAAAAAGCAGTTGTCAAGTTAAAACGATAAATCAACTCAATAATGTGAGGAAATTAAGTTGATTAAAAGTGGAAGTCTCCTAAGCAATGTCTTGTTAGGATCAGGATGATAAACTAACTCTTATATGGGAGGTAATCCATTAATCTTTTTGTTTCGTTTTTATTTAATTATATTTGTTTAGTAATTAGATTTTATTTAGTACTTAGAATTAGATTAGTTATAATATTTATTTATTAATTTTTTAAAAAATGAAAATGCATCATGATATGGCCTTTTTGTGGCCGCAGCATAGGGCATACAGGATAAAATTAGAAAGTGAAGAAAATCATATTGCACCACGACATGAAGGTTTGTGCGCCGCAGTCCACTAGTCTCTAAATGTTTTGTCTGGCAAGAATTATGTTCGCATCACGACATAAAATAACTTGCACCGTCACCCGTGTTCAAGTTTTCCTCTAAAACCCAACCAAATGTATACCTTACCACACAAACTCTCATTTTCTCTTCTTCTTCCTCATAAAACCTAATTTTCTCACCTTTAAACGCTCAAAATCCCTCAAAATCATATTTGTTTCCTAAAATTCTTCTTATTTTTTCACATACATTTTATTCCTGATTGATTTCTAATAATTTCTTGAGAGATTTTTTCAAATCTTCCACAAGTTCTTCAAGAGTTCATTTTCTTAAGAGGGTATTCACCAATCTTCATCTTCTTTAACAATTATAAAAATATCAAGTAAGTGAATAAAAAATTCTAGAATAATTATTGTATTTTTTTTTTTGTGAATTATTTTTGATATTTTTGGATTAAAGAGAACTAAACCCTAAATTGGTCTACGAGAGATGAAAGGAAATTTTTGGATTAATTTATATAATATTGTTGCTTAAATTTTTGAAATTTTTTTGAAGACCCTAGTTTGAAGAACTTGATTTAATAGGTCTAAAAGAAACAAAGATGACATAGGAAAGGAAAAGAAAATCCTTGTAGAATATAATAGAGCTAAATTTGCTAGTATAGCGGCAAAACGTAGGCTTGAAAAAGCCGTTGAAATTAACAAAAACTTTATAGTAGAAAAGGGAATATAATTTCAACTTAGGAAAGATAGTCATTTTGAGAGGAATACAAACATAATAGTAGAATTTGGATAGAGACTGTTTGTTAAGAGCCTAGAAGCTACTATTGACTCCATCATCCAGGAATTATAATAAGGTAAATATTCGGGGTGTACAAGTCTCATTTGGCTCATTATATATCAATTCTTATTATAGTTTAATGGACGTGGTGTAAGGTGAGTATGAAACTTATTTGGACAATGTGGATTATACATAGGTAATAGAAATCCTAGCTGTAGAGGGGCTAATGGGGAATATTCCCATGGAAAACACAAAGGTTTCAAAGTTAAGTATTTAACTAAGATTTCCTACCTTTGATAATATTTTGTCTATTCTAGACTTATGCCTACCACACATTTATGGATAAAGAGTATGCAATAGCATCCACTAAAAGTATGGAGGTTGAGCAATAATCAACCAACGAATAAGATTATGTGCAAACAATCAATGTTTGAGTTATTTCTTTCCCTAACCCATTACATCTTTGTGTGTTAAAGTAGGGGTGAATTATCCCAAAGGGTGAGGTTTTATTATAATCGGGTGAATTATTGACTCTAACATACATGAGTGAACTCACCTCATGTACAAAAGGAACCCAAAGGGACAAAAGGGTAATCTATTCTTCAAAAGTTTCCATGAAAGATGAAGTTCATTAATTAAGAAAAGAAATGACTTATAGAAAGAATTATGTCCAAGAATACACTACCTAGCATACTGAATATACAAGTAGGCAACATCGCTTTCAGGTTGAATGCATACAACATCTCATAGAGATGCAAAGGTCAACTTACTTTCATTTCAGAATTAATCATAGTCAATTAAGAGCACCCAAAAACCTAACATACAATTTTGTTTTTAGATCACCTGAGCCCACATATGGTTATGACCAAGGACCAGACGATAGGAAGGACTCAGCTCTAACTTTGTTTTAGATTTATTTATTTTCATGTATTTTACTTTTATGAACTTTTAATTTACTTATTTTTTTTCTATTATTTTAGATTTGATGTATTTTGTTTTTCTTTATTTTTATTTTTCTGTTAATGTCAACATTGTTTATTTTATTTAGAAGTGCTAAATTTATAATTGTTTGTTAAGATGTGATTTATAAGAAGTATACAATATTCTATCTGTGTGATAAAACTAAGTAAGATGATGAATTCACCATGACTTACCACATCACTACTTGATCACATTGAGCTAAGACAAATGGTTAACATTTTTTTTTCTTTTTTCTTCTTAGATCTTTGATTTACATTTGATATATTGAGAAAAATGTAAAATATAGGTTAGGGTGAAAGAAAAATTACATTTAAAATTAGGACTTTTTAAATTTTTTTTATTAAACATGTGTTTTCTTTTATTTAATTGTTTAGGAACATTTAGGTCGATTTTTAAATGTTTTGCAAAATTATCATGCTTATTAGTTAATTTAAAGCAAATAATTAAGTCTTTGCATTATTTTTTTTGATATCTTAAAATATGTCATGGAATATTGTGAGAATTATTTTTTTATTTATAGTTTGTGTTTCATGCTTAGATGTTAAGATTGAGATAAACCTAAAGTTGGTGTTTATGAATCCAATAATGGAGTACCTTATGAGAATATTTTTGAGCCTATATCGTTCCATTCTAAATTATAATACTTTTCTACTCCTTTAAACATTTTTCATATCATTTCAAATTGTTAAATAATCTTTATAGGTTTTGCAATGAATGTTAGGATTTTTAAACATATAATGAAGTGTCATGTACTTATTTTCGTTACTTAGATTAAATGATTTGAGTAAAATTTAAAGTGTATGCATATTTTATTCATGCTTGACTTCTTAAAAAAAGGAGTAAAAAAGAGAGAAAATAAATAAATAGTATAACTAATTACTATAACCTTAAAGTTCTTCAAAGAAGTGAGATGGTTATTACAAAAGAAAAATAGGAAATAAAACTTCATAAAATCAATGCGTTTTCTTTCATCTTGAGGCATACATTTAAAAATTTTGCTTGACGATTTTGGTTTATGCATGAGAATAGAATATGATTTCCTCATGAATCATAGCATTTGATTCATTTCATAAGATCAATGTTACACACATTTGAGCATTTTCTTGTTTATCATATGCAAACCCATTAGCTTTATTCTTTACATAACTTCTATTCACGTAGACCTTGTTGAGTGCTTGAACCCATAGGATCAGTGTGAAATTAAGAGTATGCTTTGTGAGGATTAGAATCAAAGCGAATTTGAATTCTTCATACTAAGATTAGGTGAGTCAAAATTGATATATTTTTGTAATGGAAAATGAATTTGTAATGAGTAATGATTTAAACAATAAAGTGTGAACCTTAAAGATATTGAATTAACTTATGCTTGAGATTTTTATTATATACTAGAAAAACTAAAGCATCAAAAGTTTTGTTCATTTTTTATTTATTTTGTTATTTGTAGTTTTGTTTATGATTTTAATTTTAATTTTATTTTTTATTTTTTCCATATTATTATTTTTAGTTTTAATTTTAAATAGTATGATATTTATAGGTTTTATCATTGAAAACTCTCATGAGACTTAAACTCGTACACTGTAGTCATCTAAGAGTTTTTATATTGCTTTCCTTGTTAGAAGCTAGCAAGAAACTAGTTAGGGTTATGATAAGTGCTTAAAAAGCACTAATACTTCGTGATTTTATTGAGTTTAAATGTGATAAATAGGTTTGATTATAGCATATTTATATGAATATTTATGTAAATCTATATGTTTGGAATCACGGGCATTTTGTGTTGTATTTCAGATGTTTTTAGCTTCAAGTATATATATTTATTACATAAACAACAATACTTGAAGCACTCAATTTGCTTACTAAGATCTTAGAAGAATAAGACATGTAAGCTTTAAATAAAGAACCAACTAGTATGGAAAGCATACAAGGTAAAAATTTAAGTTATACATTTCATGACGTAGTGAATATTAAGTGTGTCGTGGCACACTACTCTTTGTATGGTTCACAGAGCAAGTTATTCATTATGTGCCATGACGTGGAATAAGTGGGTCGTAGTGCAACCATTTCTATTTGAAATCAAGCGAAACTCAATGTATCTCATACCAAGGCGGTGGAAAGTCTGGTCCACGACATGCGTTCATTTGTTTGGCCAAAGCCATTTTGCACCAATCATCCCTATAAATAAAACATCTTAGCCCCTAATAAATAGAATTTTATTTTGTTTTCTGTAATGATGTTCTTCATTTCCTTTTCCTAAATTAGAATTAGTTTATATACAATTTAAATTTGATAAGAACGAATAAGAGGTAACAATATCTAGATTTTCATATCAAGAAGTAATAAAAGATTGTTGAAAATTAAGGATCACCTTGAAGATCTAGAGCACAACTCTAGAGCATGACACATTATCTATCTACTATTAGTATTGAGATCTAATATGTATTTTTATTTTTTTCCAGTTAACTCTTTTGTATTTCTAAAATTTACGTAATTTTTTTGCATATCATTTATTAATTTTAAGTATGTCTGATTGGTCATTATAATAGAAATTTAGTTTTATTGTAATGTTTGATAAATATAAATTGTTTCTTACTTCAAGATTTTTACAAAATTTATTATTAATTAGTATATTAACGACATATTTTTAATAATAGATTTAAAATATGAAAATTGGGTTTCATATATCTCATTTAGATTTAATTTAGACAACTTGAATATGATTTTAAATTATTGACCGATCAAAGGTATCAAATTAAATGATTTGTTAATTTCTTAAATATTAGGTATAATTTAATCAAATTCACTAATGACAAGGCATTAAGTAGCTTGATTAATAACAAATAGTGACTCAACTAAAAATATTATTTTTATATTTTAATAATATAAATTTATACGTTATTAACCTAAATAATTTTAATAAGTATGATTAACTAGCTAATTTTCTATTAATCCTATATATAATTTTAATTTCTTTGAATCAAATATATTTTTTATGATTTTATTATTTTGATATAGTTTAATATTTTCAAAAATCTAAATATTATAATATGATGTTTAAATTTTGTTTTCGTGTTTAATTTTTTAAAAAAATGATAAATTATTTAAAATCATGTATTTTTTTTTAAAATAACATTAAAAATATACTTATAATTTATTAGAGGTGATATATACAATTATTAACTTTTTATAATTTTATAAAATTTTACTATCAGTCACGCTCCCATCAAATTCAAACGCATTCAATATGGATTCTCATCAAATTCAAGCGCATTCAATATGGATTCTCAATGAAATTCATGGTAGTGATGATGATATTGGCCAATTACAAGTGGTAAAGCATTGGTATTGCGATTCATACATGGGTTACTTGGGTGGGCAGCGGGATATGGATTTTGTGCGTTGGTAAGCGTTTTTAAGGGTATTTGTGAGGAATATTATAGTTGCGAATTGATTATATTGATTCATTAGATCGAGATGTTTAATCTAGAAGCGTACTGTTTTCATGAGTGGAGATTGGGTTAGGTAAAAGGTTAACATTGACAGCTTTGGACATGATTTGTGGGGTTTGGTCCAGATTTGGGGTCATATATAATTCATCATTTGCTTTATCCATTTTGCTTGTTCATTGACGACAATAACCAAAGAAAAACAACCTTATCAAACTATAACATATCCCTCGTTTTAGCCGCAATAATGTCTTGTTCATGTCTTTTCTTGTCTCAAAGAGTAAAGATAATGGATTAAGTTAAAAGATTTGAAATATCAATAATTATAAATATACTATAAATATAGTATAATTATAAATAATATTGTTAAAATTATTATTAAATTATAAATAAATAAATATTTTATTTTATTATATATTATATTTAAATATTATACAAATCATAATTATATTATATTATTATTTTAACTTAAAATTATAAATAAATAAATACTTTATTTTATAATATATTATATTTAAATATTATACAAATCATAATTATATTATATTATTATTTTAACTTAAAAATAAATATAAATATTTATATTAATTTAATAATTGTACACATATATTTCATATTGTTTTGAATTTTTTAGTTATTGTTATAAATAATAATATTTGTTATAAAAAATATCAATTTAAAATTTTAATTTGTATATTCATATTTTATATATGATAATAATTTATAAATAAATTTCATTAATTTGATATTGTTCAATCCAAAAAAATTTGATCTATTTGAATTCATATTTATTTAAATTGATTATATCATCAAATTAGATTAAGATCAATTAAAAATAGACTATTTTAATCCTATGCTCACCCATAGTAAATACAATATTTAATTATATTTATAAGAAAAATGAAAATTAAAAACTATAAATTAATTAATAAAATTTTAAATAATAATTTTAAATTAAATGATAAATTTAAATATAAATAAATAAATATTTAACTATTTTTTTGTTAATATTTTTTTTCATTTTAAAAATATATATATATATATATATATATAATTAAAAAATTATTTTTAAATAAAATTATAAATATTTTCACCTTTATTTCTCAAAAATTAATGTAAAAATGAGATCTAACTTAGATCTTATAAAATTTAAAGGGATAAGGATTTTATAAATTTATTATATTTAATAAAAATATATTTTAAATCTATACATATTATATGAGATAGTATAAGTTCTTTATCTTTAAAAAATAGTAGAAATATATGTTACTAAGAAAATAAGCTTGTGTTTTTTCTCATTTTATTTTACGAAAAGAAGTTATCGTAAGTATATTATATTTACAAAATTAACTTCCATATTTTTTCTAAGATTTTATAAAAATAAAATATACTTATTTTATTCTACTTAAGTAAAAATTAAAATATATCTTAATTAAATATAACCTAATTGTACTTTTTTTTCAAATTGATAAGAGCCCACTTAAAGCCCTTATGCACAAATTCCTAAACTCTGTTAAATTTAAAACTAGGATGAATAACATAACTTATATATATATATATATGACATCTCTAAATAATGAATCATTAATATTAAGATACAGGTTCTAATAAGACCTTGATGACTTCGTAATGAAATGCAAACTCATCCTAAGGATCTCTTAGGAGAGCAAGTATGAGCTCGTTTATCGTAAAAAGAAGTTGATGCAAACTCAATCTCAAAAGGGGAAGACCTTGACTGAAATGGCCACCCTTATAAGTAGAGAGTCTTAATGGGCGAACTTCTATATGAAGCGATTTGAGAAAGTGTTTCTCAAGGTAATGAAGGTTATTGAGGATTTAGAGCGAGCAAAGCTTGTGATGAGGTCTTCTCATCTCGAAGAGGTGACCTATGCACAAAAAAATCACCGAGATTCAGGCCAAGTTTTTTCCCCTAATGGTAAAAATTGATGATCCAGACACTAAACGTGTGTCCAAGCATTTAAAGAGTTACTAATCCTTAGGGGGTGGGCTTTGTATTAGTAACCTTTTCAAAAAAAAATTGTAATATCAAATAATGAAAATTTTCTTTATGGCAAGTATTTGTAATGCTTGAATGTTGCGCGTGTGTATATTTATTTTTATATGACATGACTTGGTTGTTGATTGAAGTGATTAACTCGACCTTTGCTCTTGTTAGGGTATTCTATTTGGTTCTTAATAGAAATAATTAGTATCATGGTATAAATTGGTGGTAGAGAAATTCTTACCTGGTTCTTGACCGAGGTACTCATCTCCCCCTTCAATGTGAGAGCACTAACTTGGTTTCTAACCAAGGTGGACAACTTGTGACCTTTTCGAGTGTCAGTGTGCTCTTCTTGGTTCTTAACCGAGGTGATCAACATGTGATTCAAAGTGGTTTGTTTAATAATATTACTTATGTCATCATTTTCAATAAAACGTTACTTTATAGCATTGTAATTGAGTCTGATTGTTTGATGTTAATTTATATATATATATATTTTAGAACTTCTTTGATGTTTTTGTTATTACTAATTTATTACTTGGCTCTAATTTGAATATGTTACTTCTCAACTTATTAGTTATTTTGCAGGTTTCCTTTTTATATCTTCTTTATAAGTTTTACTAATTTTATTTCCTTACCTTCTATGCTAATAGATTAATAAAGAAATAAAATAATATTAAAATTACATAAAGCAATAATATATGATATTTTAATATTAGTTTTGTTATCATTTATTAGTTTATATTTAAAAAAATTAATTACTATTTATGTTTAATGTATAAAATAAAGTTTTTGTCTTTATTGCTATTTTTATGATAAACTAATTTTCTGTTTCTTTGTAGAATAGCTTCATAAATATTTTATACATAACTTTTGTGGTTATAAAATTATGTTCTTAATTGTGTATTTTTCAGAAAAGAAAAAAAACGACTTTTGAAATAACCACTCTATTATCCCAAAGTGAGAACCCAGTTGTAAATGTTATTGACCCTACTATGGGTGGTTCTAATGTGAACCAAATAATGAGACCTTCTGTGGCTTATGGGGTTACCCCAATGTTATCGATTTTTGTTCCTATGAACCATACTGTGGTAGAGAAACCAGAGAAGTTTAATATATGACTTGAATTTCAAGAGATTGAGTAAGATGATGTTCTTTCTCACCACCTTGAATTTGGCAAGGTTCTTGACTGAAGAAGCTCCCAATCAACCTGAGAGTGAACAAGACTTTTAGTTTACTAGTGCTATTGAAGCATGGAAGCATTCTAATTATCTATGTCAGAACTATGCTTTGAATAGTCTAACCGATTCCTTGTACAATGAGTACAATAAGGAGAAGATAACTAAAGAATTGTGGGAATCATTGGACCATAAGTACAAAACTATACATTTCAGTGCCAAAAAGTTTTTGGTTGGACGATTTCTTAATTATAAGTATTTGTAATGCTCGAACGAAAGTGTCTTTGAAAGACTTGCTAATAAGATTCAAAGTGGAAGAAGACAGCATGGATTTTTCTAAAATAAGGTACATCCCATTAGCACCCAATTAATGTGATAAAGCATGGTCAAAGTTAAAAGCATAATAAGAATAAGAGCATGGGAAAGCTAAGTAAAGGGTCTAAATTGAGACCTAAAGAAGCAACTTTTGAGAAGTCAAGCTTCAGAGAGATTTTCTTTAATTGTCAGAGGACAAGGCATAAAGCTCGAGACTGCAAGTTTAAAAAAAAAGCAATAGTGTGGTAAACATGGTTGATGGCATCACCAATGATATCTTTGATATTGACTTGTGTGCAATCGTTTCTGAGGTGAACTTGGTGGGATCAAAACCAAAGGAGTGGTGGATTGATATTGGTGTAACAAGGCATGTATGCTCAAATAAAGAGCTATTAAATACTTTTGAACCAGTAAAAGATAGAGAGAAGCTCTTCATGGGAATTTCTACCACATCAACCATTCAAGGGCAAGGCCAGGTCAAACTGAAGACCTCTGGGAAGAAGTAAATTATAAAATGTACTCTATATGCTAGACATCCATAAGAATCTTATTCCTTATTCATTGCTAAACACACATGGCTTTCAGATAGTGTTTGAATTTGATAAGGTCATTTTGACCAAAAATGAAATGTTTGTGAGAAAATGATATGTATTTGATGGGATATTTAAGCTCAATGTAATGACTGTAAAAACTAAGAATATTAATAATATTAATTCTTCTATTTATTTTATTGAGTCTTCTAACTTATGACATGGTAGACTAAGTCATGTTAATTACAATACATTGCATAGACTAATTAACATAGAACACATAATCACATTCCAAATAGATTTAAAGCATAAGTGTGAGACTTGTATTGAGGCAAAAATGACTAGGTCATCATTTCATTGGATTGAAAGGAACACCAAACCCCTTGACTTAATCCATAGTGATCTATGTGATTTGAAATTTCTTCAAACAAGGGGTGAAAATAAGTATTTTATTACTTTAATTGATGACAACATGAAATATTGTTATGTGTATTTGCTTAAAAGAAAAGATGAAGCTATAGAGAAATTTATTATTTATAAAACAGAAGTTGTGAACAACAAGAAGATCAAGGTATTGCGTAATGATTATGGTGGTGAATATGAAGCACTGTTTAGTGAATTTTGTGCACAATATAGAGTTATCCATGAAACCATAGCGATTTATTCACCTTAGTAAAATAGAGTTATTGAATGTAAGAATTATACCTTGAAAGAAATGATGAATGCAATACTATTAAGTTTTAGGTTGCCACAAAACTTTTATGGGGAAGCTATTTTGGCAGCTAACTACTTTTTAAATAAGGTATCATAGAAAAAGACACATAAGACACCGTATAAATTATTTAAAGGAAGGGTACCTTCTTATAAATATTTATTAGTGTGGGGATGGCTTGCTAAAGTAGTCATACTTATACCTAAGAAGGTGAAGATAGGTCCAAAAATGATAGGTTGCATCTTCATTGGATATGCACATAATAGTAGTGCTTATCATTTTTTGGTGTATGAGTCAAAGATCTCAAACATACACAAGAACACGATAATAGAATCAAGGAATGCACCATTCTTTGAATATGTATTTCTAGGTAAATTTTAAAGAGAATCAAGTTTGTATAAATGAATGTATGATATTATGAATGAAGATAGTCAACACAAAGAACCTAAATAAGATGTTGAGGATATAGTTAAGGTTGAACCTAGATGTAGCAAGAGCACTAAGACAAAAACGTCCTATGGTCCATAATTTTTGACATACTTGCTAAAAAGTGAACCTTAAACCTATGAAGAGGCTATGAATTCTTTTGAAGATCCTCAATGGGAAAAAAGCCATTAATAGTGAAATTGAGTCTATTATGCAAAATCACACTTGGGAATTAGTTTATTTACCTCCATATAGTAAAACACTAGGGGCCAAGTGGATTTTTACTAGAAAACGTAAATTAGATGGATCAATTGAAAAGTACAAGGTCAGTTGTTGTTAAGGAATACAAACAAAGATATGGCCTTGATTACTTTGATACTTATTTTCCTATGACGAGAATAACATCCATAAGGATGATAATTGTTATTATGGCTCTACAAAATCTTGAAATACATCAAATGGATGTAAAGACATCCTTTCGAAATTGAGAGTTAGATGAAGAAATATACATCGACCAACCCAAGGGGTTTTCATGCCTAGGAGAAGAAGTAAAGGTCTATAAATTAGTCAAGTCTTTATATGGCTTGAAACAAGCACCAAAAAATGGCATGAAAAGTTTGATAATGTCATGAGAACAAATGGATTTAAAATCAATGAATGTGATAAATATGTATATGTCAAGGACAAAGAAGATGGTTATGTTATCTTGTGTCTTTATTTTAATGTCATGCTAATTGTGGATAGTAATGATCAAATGATCAAATCAACTAAGACTATGTTGAATTCAAGGTTTGATATGACGGATATGGGGCCTATTGATGTAATTTTGGTAATTAAGATATCAAGGATATCAAGTGGTCTCATTCTAAGTCAATGGCATTATGTTGAAAAAATACTTGAGAAATTCAACAATGGTGATTCTGGAATTGTGATAACACTAGTAGATGCAAATCTACATCTATTTAAGAATAAAAGTGAGAGTGTGTCTCAACTAGAATATTCTAGAGTGATTTATACAAGACCAAACACAGCTTACTCTATAAGTAAACTAAGTAGATATACCAGTAATCCAGGATCTGATCATTGGAAAGGTATTACAAGACTACTTAGATACGTAAGATATACACAAAGCTATGAACTGCACTACACGAGATATCCAGATGTATTAGAAGGATACAATGATGCAAATTGGATATCTAACATGAAAGACTCAAAATATACTAGTGGATATGTATTCATACTAGATGGTGCAACTATTTCATAGAGGTCCTCTAAATAGATGCGCATTGCTAGATCCACGATGGAATCTAAGTTCATCGATTTGGAAAAATATGATGAAGAAGCCAAATGGCTATGCAATTTTTTTAAAGATATTCCTAAGTGGGTAAAGCCTATACCTAAAATATGCATCCATTGTGATAGCCAATATGGTATTGATAAGGCAAAGAGAAATATGTATAATGGTAAGTTTAGACATATACGTCATAGATATAATATCATTAGACAACTACTCTCAACTAGGGTTATCTTTACTGACTATGTGAAGTCAAAGTATAACATATCAGATCCCTTAACCAAAGGTATAAATTGAGAGTTAGTTGATAAGTAATTTAGGGGAATAGGATTGAAGCCCATGAATGAATAAGTATTTACAATGGAAAGTCAACCTATTTGACTGAAGATTCCAAGATCTTGGTTCAAAAGGACAATCTAATTGTAAAGAGTTAGTGAGATCATTGTAGGGGGTTACCCTTAAGTCCATTCTAATGATGAAAATAGTGATATCCATAAGATACAAGGTAAGTTTAGTCTTTTAATGATTCGTATGAAGAGAATACTGAGTAGAGTATATAGGTTACTCTTTGTGGAATACTTTTAAAGATAAGAGATCACCTATGTGAGGTAAGAGTGAGGCTATTTCGAAAAAGAATTTTATAGGGCTCAATTCTTTAGAGGCTCTCACAGAACTATGCGAATGTTCATGGCCAAAATGAACATAATAGTGAGAATTGAATTATGTCGGGAAAGACTCTTATGTAAAGTATGCCATCACTTACAAAAATGACAAAAAGTTCAAGGACATCGCGTCTACTATTCAATTAGTAAGGTAAATATACTTTCACAAGGGAAGATTCAAAGGGTAACACCTACCTATCCTATGCAGGTTTTGAACCGTTGAACTCTATTTACGTGTCAAAATTTGATTTAAAATCTGTTAATCATGTGGGGGATTTTTGAAATTTTTTGAATTAAAATTGTTGAAATGGCTTGAAACGATTAGTTTGGTTTTAATGTATTAATTAATTTCAATTATTTTCTTCTTCTGTTTCTATCTTCTTCTTTTGAACTCTTGTCTCCTTATATAAAGAAAAAAATAAGAGATAAATAAAGCAAAGAAAAAAGAGAGGAAAGAACGACCGATAGAAAGAGAAAGGAAATAAAAGATAGAAAGAAAAAAAGGACACAAAGAGAAAAGAGAGAATATTTTGTATTTTCTATCTAGAGTTTGGCTTTTTCAATAGAGTTCTGACACTTGAAAGTTCATAGAATAATAAACTTTAGTGTGTGTTTATTATTATTTAATCATTATATCCTAAGAGATAAGTTTTCATAGTTCTTTAACACCCACGGTAAGCGGATGATCACTATATATGAAGTGCGTGCAATGAATACGCAAATATACATATCACAACTATTTTTTTTATATTTTAAGGAAGTAAAATTAAATCACTAAAAGTAAATAGCAATAATTAATTAAATCAGATTTGATAACTAAGAAGATATATGAGAAAATATCTAGGAATACTTAATCCCCCAATTTTCTAAATATACGAATCATTAAAATTACTTCAATATAATTATCAATTAATTACATGATCAATTGAATCTAACCTAGCATGTATTCCCCTCTCAAGTAAATTACACACCATATAGTAATTAGTTTAATCACACTCTCATACCAATTAAATTGAATATTACTCATTAAGTTCATCAATTATGGATCACATACATAAAAATCATACATCACTGCCTAGAAACTATGCATGTTATTTAATCAAGATAAACAATTAAATAATTCTCTCAAATCTATTTAATTGTCTCTATAGATAAATTATTGGTCAAATAAATAGTAACATAAAAATCAGATTAAATAATATAATTGGGGTAAAAAATTAGATCATCACATGGTAAAAATTGGGTTCAAAAGATTCATAGATTAATAAATTAATTACACATAATTGTGTTCATAGAGCTCATATTTTTCATAAAGAAAGATATAAAAATTGATAAAGAAAATAGTAAAAGAAGAAATACAATCAATCTTTTCAATTGTAGTGCTAATCTCCTCTTGAATCTCCACCAAAATTGTATCCCCTCTTGAATTTTTCTATAATTTTTCTATAATTTTCTCTCTTTCTAGCTCCAAAAACTGACCAAAATATGTTAATGGATGCTCATTAAAGTTTATGGGGTGATTAGGGGCTTAAATATAGCTCAGGTGCGATTTGGATCGTCAGATGATGAACTGAGATCAAAACAAGCAAAATGAACAATACCAACCAATCACAATGTGACATGTGGCACACAGATTCATTGGGCGAATCAGCGCGCGACGCGTGGCAGGGGAGACCGGTCCAAGTTAATACTCGTTGATTCAACGACATGCGGCGCAACTCGATTCACTGTAATGAATTGCATGATGCATGGGTGGAATGGATGGATGAGTAGCGTGGTGACACCTAGCGTCAAGGTTTAACCATGCTCCGAACTCGGATCGAACGTCATGTTGACACATGACATACGATTCGTCCTCCTTACACACAGTGATCTACAATTCATTTTCTTTGATTATGTGGCGTCTGTCTATCTTACCTAATGAGCTCCTCAAGTCGTGGTAGCTCCTGATTTCCCTACGTTAAAAATCCATAAAAAAATCCATAAAAATCCCAAAAAATAAAAAAAGTATATTTTCCCCTTTTTCACTAAAAAGTTTATATTTTAATATTTTAAGCCCTAAAAATACTATTTATTGAATAAAATAAGTAATTATTAAGTAAAAAAGTGTGTTAATGACTCTACTTTCTTAGAATCATTATACCCTCAAACTTAACTCTTTGCTTCTCCGCAAGTATAGCCAAGTATGACTAAATAAAATAACATGTTAATGATTCTACTTTCTTAGAATCATTATACCCTCAAACTTAACTCTTTGCTTCTCCGCAAGTAAAGCCAAGTATGACTAAATAAAATAACATGGGTAGTATTTTCATAAATATACTTCTATTAGTACACACATATTTTATGAAAACTATCTCTATCAAAATTCGTATAATCGTATGATAAACAGGTTCATATATTCCTCAATCAACGTTACATCAATACAAGGATATGCAAGTTTTTGGAAAAATTGATTCGTATGTGTGTGTTGCATATGATATCATCCAATACACTTATGAAATCAACCTATATGAGAATGCTAATCAATTCAATCTTAGAACAAGTCTCATAAGTCCTATTTTTCACATCACTCTCCACTAATATAAATATGCACTTAGCTCAAGATCAATAAGGACTTTACACAGTTGTAATGTAAGGCTTAGGTGATGGGTCAATAAATGAAGACACTTTGGCTCTTTCCATACCATAATATATTTTTTTTTCATCATGCACTTTTTAACTACAATGAGCTTTTACTTGATATTTCAGTGCACCCTTTCTTATCATTCTTTTCATATTTTTCTATTCCACATCTTTTTTTTGTAACTTTACAACACCCCAAACTTATTTCCTATTTTATTTAATTTTCTTTAGTGGGATACTTGTGTTGTGATTTTTTATTTTTTTATAGGATGTATTACATTTCACCTTACGCTCTAGTATAACACATGATTGCATTTTTTTATTTTTTCATACAAGCTAAAGGTTAAAGGGTAAAGGTAATACTTATTAGTTAGGCATAAATATGGCTTAAATATATGAAAGGTTCTTTGTTAGGCTCAAATGGGTGACTAAAGATATTAACAATGGTTAGCTTGGAAGGCTTAATCAATCCAAATAAAGCCTAAATAATTTCTCTTGCTAAATAGCATTTAGGATTTTGCCTCAAGGGATGATTAAATGGATTTTAAAACATGGTAGATCTCATTAGCTCGCATAACTCACTTCAAATTTTCTCTTAATAAGAACACCAAAATCAATTATGAACATGTGCATAAGAATTTGAATCAATCCTATCAAAACTAGCTAGCATATCATATGATTAATGTAAATATCTTAAGAAATATGTAACATTCCTTATCTTAGTTATGACAACCAATTTTTATCATTGAGTTCATATGTTTTGTATTAAGCACGTATGCATTTAGTTTCCATATATTTATCAATTTTTACCCAAATCATGATTAAAAACAACCTAAAAATTTAAAAAACAATTCCTAAAAATTAAAAATTCATGGTAAATACTAAAGTAAATAATGAAGTTTCCTCCCCTAAATTTAAATTACACATTGTCCCCAATGTCTACCTATAAATATGAAAAGATAAAAGGAAAGAAAACTCCCTTAGTCATGGCATACCAGATCTTTTGCTTAAATGCTCAATCTTGTTACACCTTTGCTCTTTATATTTATTTAGCTACAAAATAAAAACAATGAAAATATAAGTAAAGTAACATTAGATTGCCTCCTAACCAGCGTCTCTATTGAGATTTAATGTGTTTCTAGAGAGAGATTAAAGAGAAGTTAAGAAAATTGGTTGAATGTGTGGATTTTCATGAGGAATCCATCTATTTATAGAAAATTATAGATACAAGTGTCCATTACATAATGTGTACACATATTTACATTTCAGAAAGGCATAATTGGCCTAAAGTATAACATGCCAGGGGTCGAGGTCGAGCTAAACTCAAACTTTCGTGTGAGCCTGGGCTATCATTAAGCTCAGGCTGTCCCATAGGTAGGGTATCTGGGATGCTTCACCTTCCATCTCGGGTTGGTGACTTGGCTTGGGTGGTTTACGAGGGTCGGGCATTGAGTCAGTTCAAATGTCCAAACATTTAGTTCCTTTACTCTTTTAGCTCGAGCTCTGGTCTGAGATGGAAGAGTAAATACAAGGCATAGGATACAAACCATTTAGCTCTCCTAATAAATGTGTGTTAGTTTATTAGAGAGAGAAACCAAGTGCCTCTATGTAAAGAGATGCTTGGGTTGGGACTTATCATTATTACTTGTAAAATTGAGAAATAGTGAAGAAAAATGCTCTTTTATTTTACCTCAAGCTTGTAAAATATTTTTAGTTTAGTTGTAAGAGTTCAGCTCGAGCTATAAATTTCTATGTTCGAGCTTTTAAGAATTTAAGCATTGAGAACCTAACGATTTTCTACTTTCTTTTCAGGCCAGTTTTTAAAGGAACATTTTCTTTTATTATCAACTCGTTCCTAGGTAATCTCTTCTTCTCATACCTTACCACCTGCTATTTTTTTGTCTTTATGTTTTTGTAGCTTTTCATATATTGCAAAAGAGAAGAGACCTCGGCCTTTGGCTCGAGCTCATAGGAGAGCCCCTAATATTCTAGTGTTAGTGACAACTTAGGGTCTTCTAGCTTGTGTTCTTCTAGTGAGATGAGTTGATCTTTGCCTAAGCCCTCTACCTCTACTCCTCACCCCCAGATTATTCCCACTGTGATATTGAGTGTGCCTTAGACTAAAATATCAGTGGCTAGAAAATAAAGGAAGAAAATAAGGAATATAAGATCAGGGGAACCAACGTGTCACACTAGGGGTTGGTCGACTGTATCTAAGACTTGTGGGTTAGTTCTCCAGGGTGAAGATAGATTAATAAGAACCTATAACATCCCTCCCTCAGTTCAAATAATGATTCCTCGGGAAGAAGCTTGTGATAGTGATTAACCTCTATCTGGGTGGACTATCTTTCATGAGAAAGTTGTATGGCTAGGGATAAGATTCCCCCTATATCCTCGTATTAAGAGGTTCTTTATTAGGACACAGCTTGTGCCATGATATTTGATACCTAACGGGTGGAGATATATGCTCTTCCTAACACTAATCTATCAAGAGCTTGAGGTGGACTTAGAAATGATCGACTTTAATGAGGCTTATATCCTAAAATAGAATCCCATAGATCTGAATAGGGTATATATTGGTAAAGCAAGATTAGTGGGGGCAACATGAGAAAAAAATGGAAAGAGTATTTTTCTATGTTTTAGGTCGGTAGGAGTCTCCCACAAATGACACCAGGTTAATAAGAAGCATCTGGAAAACACTAAGGTCATGATAAGGAATATGTAATCTTTAATCATGACCTTAAGTCTTCATGTGAAGCAAAGGTTGGTTGATATCCAAAATTATCTCTCTGAGAAGACCAATTGGAGGACCTTATTGAACACCCCACGCTTTGTTGCGTGCAGGTTGATGCGGTAAGGTGCTATGGGGTCCAGTTCGAAGTGGTGCCTAATGATAGTGACCTAGCCCTACATCTTGTTCTCATTCCTTATATATACTTTGCCCTTTTTTTAACCCGAGGTGATTAACATGATATCCTCTTGCTCTTAATCTATAGATTGCATGGATTTGACCATTACCCATATTTTTTCCCGTATAAAGAGCAAGGTCACATCGATAAAGGCAAGTTCTTTCACGGGTACATCCCTTCTCCTAAGAGGGGCTCTTCAATGGGTAAAAAATGGGAAAATCCTCTCATAAGGGTCACTCTTCTTCACTTAAAAGAAAGAAGAAGTGATTGGTGGTTGATGAGCCTGCTCTCAACCTCGAGCCCCTGAATGTTTTCCCTGCCCTATGACCCTTGCGTGAGTAGTATATGACTCAAACTCCCTACTTGGGTTCTACAGAATTTGGCAATCCTTTAAGGTATTTGAAGAAGGAAAATACTATCCATAAAGACCTTACTGTTGATGTTGAGGGGATCATCCTAAATCGAGGCTTGATGCCAGAATACTTCAATCATCGTATGAGCCGACTTTCTGCTAACACATGTAAGAAGTAGCTTGAGGCTATGTATGAGGGTATGAATTCTGGTGAGGTCATCCATCGTCAGATGTGTCATGTGTGTTATCTTGCATCTTGTATGTGATATTTATCATGAAATGGGAGCTTGAGATTTATTTTTTTGACCTCGTTTCTATGTTGTAGTTTATAATGCTCTATGGTTTTGAAAAAGTTCACAGTGCGGCTTATTTTAAAGCTGAACTGGTTTAGGAAAAATAGAGTCATGCATCTACATGCTTAAAGTACATTATGTTATTGGCAAGAACAACCAAGTGGGAGGGTGATGCAATCAATAAGGAAGAGAAGTTAAAGAGGACCACCTTTGAGCTCAATATGTATATTCGACACATTACTGAGCTTGAGGAGGCTTAGAGGCTAGCTAAAGAGGGGTAAGGAAGTTCAAAAACAAGTTGAGGCTTCTGCTAAAAAGGTGCATCATAAAGCAAAGGTCGATGTGGATTCTATAGCACAGAAGCTAGAGCCTAGTGTAGATAGGGTGTACGAGATGACCATGGAAACCTCAAAGATAGAGGCCAAGAAAAAGGTTTTGAGCAAGTATTATTATCACATTTTGGACATCCTTGTCACACTACCTTATATGCAGGCTCCCTCTTTGGAGAAGGAAGGAGAAGGCTTGGGCTCCTCTAATGGTGAGGATGGTCTTGAGGTCGCCAGGGTAGGGGTAGAGGATCATTGAAAATATAGGATTCGTTTTGATTTTCTCTTTGAGCTCAATGTCACTCTTGTTTGTGTGGTGGAAATCTCACACTCGTAAGAATGTGAAAGGAAAAGAGTAAATGAAAAAATCAATTTTATTTATTAGTGGGAAATTAGCTTGCCTCTTTTATTGTGCATTTATGATATTAACCTACCCATTTGTTTTTTTTTTAAACTTGGGTCATTTCCTTCTTTTTTATTTGTGGGAAATGTATGAGAACACTTGTTTAATTCATACATTAAGGGTTTTTTTGTCAATTCCTCCAACTTTTTTTTTATCTTATTTTATGGATTCTAATCAAACCAATAAACACTTAGTTTAAGCTTTACGTGTTGCAAATGGTAGGCTTGAGGATGAGGTTAGGGAGCTCAAAGTTGAGGTAGTTAAATTTGAGTGTAATGCCAAAGAGGCAAATTGTAAGCTCGCTTCTTGTAAGGAGTAGTTAATCCAAAATTAATCTCGAGAAAGGAAGCCCTTGGCTAGTATTGCCACTCTCGTAGATAGGGAATCATATTAGGAAAGCTTCTATATGAAATGATTTGAAAGAGTTTTCCAAAATGTGATGAAGGTTACTGAAGAATTAGAGTGGGGATTACTCCCAATGATGATAGTGCACCCTGAGCTCGTGACCTATGCACCGTAGAAAGTTGTCAAGATTCAAGCCGAGTTATTGCCCTTGGTTGAAGAAATTGATAATCCAGACACTAGTCACGTGTCAAAGCGTTTAAAGAGTTTTTAAATCTCTATGCAAATCAAGCTTTGTATTAATAACTATAAAAGAGTTGTTATCATTTTTTAAATAATGAACACATTTTGAGTGGCACATATTTATGTATAAAGAGTGTTTTTGTTTAGTTTTAGGGAACAATATGTTTATCAACTAATGTGCTCATCTCTTTTAATGTTAAAGTGCTAACCTGGTTCCTAACCAAGGTGGACAACTTGACCTCTTCAAGTTCCCGGGCGCTATACCTGGTTTTTTAACCAAGGTGATTATGCACCGTAGAAAGTTGTCAAGATTCAAGCTGAGTTATTGCCCTTGGTTGAAGAAATTGATAATCCAGACACTAGTCACGTGTCAAAGCGTTTAAAGAGTTTTTAAATCTCTATGCAAATCAAGCTTTGTATTAATAACTATAAAAGAGTTGTTATCATTTTTTAAATAATGAACACATTTTGAGTGGCACATATTTATGTATAAAGAGTGTTTTTGTTTAGTTTTAGGGAACAATATGTTTATCAATTAATGTGCTCATCTCTTTTAATGTTAAAGTGCTAACCTGGTTCCTAACCAAGGTGGACAACTTGACCTCTTCAAGTTCCCGGGTGCTTTACCTGGTTTTTTAACCAAGGTGATCAGCCTTTGGATCCAATTGATGGGAGAGAGCTTTACCTAGTTCCTGACTAATGTGTTCATCTTTCTTTAACATCAGAGCATCGACTTGGTTCTTGATCGAGGTGGATAACTCAACCTCTTCAAGTGCCAAAGCGCTTTACCTAGTTTTTTTTAACCAAGGTGATTAGTCTTTGGCTTTAATTGATGGAAGAAAGCCTTACTTGGTTCTTGACCAAGGTTCTTATCTCTCTTTAACATCAAAGCACCGACATGGTTCCTAACTGAAATGGACAACTTAACCTCTTTAAGTGTGAGGTGCTCATTTTTCTTTAATGTTAGAGCTTTGACCTGGTTCCTGACCAAGGTGGATAACTTGATCTATTCATTTTTCTTTAACGTCCGAGCATCTTCCTGGTTCCTGACTAAGGTGGACAACTTGACCTCTTTAAGTGCCCGGGAACTCTAGCTAGTTTTTTAACCTAGGTGATTGACCCTTGGTTCAAATTGATGGGAGGGAGCTTTACTAAGAGATCATTTACTGAAGCTTTTTATTTCTTAGATGTATATATGTCGCTATCACAAAACAAAGAAAATAGGTTAACACACATTTTTAGAAGTGGTATCTTTTCAAGTGTTTGGCATTCCAGCTTATGCCTTCCTCGATGCCTTCGATGTTTTTCAATACATAGTTCCCTCCTAGTGTTATTTCAATTATTTGATAAGGTCCCTCTGAATTGGTACCCATTTTTATAGCCATTTATTCTTTCTTGTTGGGTAAGACCCTCCTTAGAACCCAATCACCCTTGGAAAATGTTTTGAAGGGCACGATTTTGTTGTAGTATTATGATTTTTTCTTGGTCATCCTCTTAAAGCTTCATCCCTTTTTTCCCACTACTATGGTCAGTTCAGTTACTCTTCTCACCTCATTTCATTCCTCTGTTAGAACTGATCTGTGGGTAGGAATTTTTATCTCGGTTGGTATAACTGCCTCAGTTCCATAGACTAGGGAAAAGAGGTCCCATTAGAGCTCCTACGGAGGCTTGTCTTGATAGCCTATAACATGCTTTGCAACTCCTCAACCCATCTTCCTTTTCTGCTTTCTAATTTTTTCTTTAATAGGTTGATGATTATTTTATTGGAAGACTCTGCTTGACTATTCACTTTGGATATGGCGTTGAGTGACACATCTTAATATTGTATTTGAGGGAGAATGCTTTGATTTTTCAGCCAATGAATTGTTGCCCATTATCTATAACCAGTTTCCTAAGAAGGCTAAAATGACAAATTATGGATTTCCATATAAATTGAATTACTTCTTCTTCTCGTATTCTTCCTAGGGGTTCTACTAATCAATGGGAGTACTCTTGTATTGTGAAAAAAACACATTTGACCTTCTTAATGGTACTTTATTATTAAAAAGTCATGAAATTTACTAACCTTGGTAACTTTAAAAAAAATAAAGAATTGAAAAAAAATTGTCCTTTTATAGAAAGTTTCTAACAATCTCGCCATGCCACATTGTTCTTCAAAATTTAAGAAATAGTATGATGAAGAGGGAGAAAAACATTAAAATTTAAAGCATCACATTCTTTTGCTTCATCATAAAACTCTAAAATCCTTGATTTTTGAAATACTTTATTTAGCTATTATATTTTTAAAAAAAAATAACTACGATCGTAATAAAATCTATACCATTCGAAGGCTTTAAATAGCTTTCTTGACGCATATGGTTATGCATTTTTCCTTGAAGAAATAGTTTGGGCTTATTCCATTGAAGGTGTTTTTTTAGAATGGGATGAAAATTTGATATGTTGTATTATTTGGTATAATTTATAATTTCTCAACTTTAAATTTATGTCTAATTTTTTTTAATTTAGACTTCATTATTATTATTTAAATTTTATTGTAGATTTAAAAATAATGAAGATTCAAAATTTTATAAGCATATCATGTAAGGACTCTCAAATTTAAATGAAGATGTCTTTAAATATATATATACATATATAACAGGAGAGAAAGGGAGGTCTCCAGAGAAGAAAACAAAAGGAGGCGGCTAGGGGTTATTATATATATGCTTATTTAGTTTTAGTATTTTTTTTGGTAAAATAATATTTAATATAATTTAAATGTACAACTTGAAATGGAGAGATGGTTAATCTAATTTCTTATTTTTTTTTCTATATCTTGCTCTTATTATAAGCAAATTGTTATATGAACTTCTAAGGTAGAGTTGGTATGAGAATATTATCTTCATATAACATATTTTTTATTTCAATAGTATTTTTCTCAAACTAGCAAAAGTTTAACTCAAAACTTTTGGCTTCATACATATAAATACTAAATACTCTTACTACATATATTCAATAAAATGAAAATAAGATTAGATCCTATATGATCTCCGACGACCTACAAACTTTTTAATAATCTTTTTCGACTACCCACTTAATGTAACTTTTTACATCTACATATATCTTTATATGTAATATGTTACATCACTTGAATTTTTTGAACTTGTTATATCCACATATATGTTTATATGTAACATATTACATAAACCTTTATAAAGTGGTCGATTCAATTTTATTTTACAATTTATAAATCTAACTCTATATTTATAAGTAAAATGTCACATCTATCTATACCTTTAAATGTAATATGATATATCTATATCTAGAGGAGTCACTAGAACTCCAATAAAGATGTAACATATTACATCTAACTTTACTTTTGGATGTAACATGTTACATCTATCTTTCACAAGGTCGTGATAGGATTGTCGGAGTTTCGGTGAGATCATCAGAGATGCGGTGGAGTTTTATAATGATCACATTTTATTGAAGTTATAAAATAAGAGTATTTTGGTTTATTTGTTGAGTAGTTTGATATAAAATTTTGAGTTTTGGGATGAGTTATTACTAATTTAAAAATTAATTAATTTATAAAAAGTAATGTTATTTTGATAAAAAATTGTTGTTACTCTAATTACTTTCATGATCGTACTTTTTTGTATTTTCATTAGGTCTATATCACGTGAGTTCATTAGTTTTCAAAATTGTGCACTTTTTTAAAATACACATAAATTCATTTAAAAACAATTATTTGAATTCCATTACTATTAAGACATGTAAAAGTCCATAAATAAATGATAATTTTTTCAATATCAAAATGTTTTTTTTTCAAAAATCAACTATTCTTAATTATTTTCATTAATGACAAATGTACTTTTTATTTATGGTTACATAACTTTTACATATCTAAATTGTAGATAAATTGAAATAATTAGCCTAAAATAAATTTATATGCATCTTAAAATGAAGTAACTTACTATACATATTTTAAAAAATTAAAAACTAAAATACATGTTTTTTAAAAACTAAATAACTTCTATAGGTATTTTATATCACGTGAGTTCATTAGTTTTCAAAATTGTGCACTTTTTTAAAATACACATAAATTCATTTAAAAACAATTATTTGAATTCCATTACTATTAAGACATGTAAAAGTCCATAAATAAATGATAATTTTTTCAATATCAAAATGTTTTTTTTTCAAAAATCAACTATTCTTAATTATTTTCATTAATGACAAATGTAATTTTTATTTATGGTTACATAATTTTTACATATCTAAATTGTAGACAAATTGAAATAATTAGCCTAAAAAAAATTTATATGCATCTTAAAATGAAGTAACTTACTATACATATTTTAAAAAATTAAAAACTAAAATACATGTTTTTTAAAAATTAAATAACTTCGATACGTATTTTCCCAATTCCCATGCAACTAACATGTAAAATAATTTGTTTCATTTTATTTCATATCTTATTTATTGTTTCTAATAGGTTCATAGTATAATACTATTTCATTTTATCTCATATCTTATCCGTATGTTGCATGATAATTTTGCTTAGAAGTTCTATTTATATTCATTTTACTTAGTTTAAGTCGTATGCTTAAAACTTTTTTGCGATTAACATATCCAATTTAATAACTAGTTTTAGTTCTCTTTGGAAGTATAATTTAATTTAGTTCGAATGTGAATTCTTTAATTAATATCCATGTTAAGATAAAAGAGATGATAAGATAGTTGTAACTTAAGCTTAAAAACTACTTTTGTTATTGGTTTTTATATCAGTTATGTCGGTAATATCGTAATTTTATATTTAGTATTTTTTATTCTTATTATTAATTGTTATCTTTGTGACACCATGTTTAAAAAAAGATTTAATTTGATTCAATTTTTTTATGTGATTAGCATATGTGATTTTAACTAATGATATTTTTAGTATTTTTATCCCTTCCTGTTTCTACAACATAAACTTTTTTTTTTCAATTTTAAGTATTTAAATGTAGATTTTAATACTTTTTGACCTATTTTACCATTCTTCAATCTTTCATCTTCTTTTAAAGATTATCTGTAAAAATTGTTGTTGACTTATTATGAAAACATTGAATTCCAAACTGCAAGCTTTTTAATAATAGATGATATAATTTAACAACTAAAAGTAATAATAATAAAATATCAAAATTGAATAAACAAAACATAATTAATTTAGAAACAAAAGCGAGTGCAACACACATAAGCTACTTGTATGAAAGAGAATTAATTTTATCTTTTATATAAGTTTGATCTTAAAGTATAGAGAGATAATAGAAAACAAAAAATAAAAAAGTGAAGAGAGAGGAGAGAGATAAAGAGAGGAGAAGGGAGGGAGATAAAGCGAGAAAAAATATTAAAAGATAAAGATATCTTTAAAAAATATTAAAAGATAAAGATATCTTTAAAAAATATTAAAAGATAAATATATCTTTAAAAAATATTACATGTTATGCACAAATTAAATTTTGAATTTAAAATTAAATTTTAATTTTACACTAAATTAGTACATTTTGTGAATATCATTAAATTATCAATTAATAATAACAATAAAAACATATCAAAAATGTATTTAGAGTACTAGCAAACACAATTTTTTGAATCCTTATATTACCACTTTTAGCTTAAGCTAACTCCAACAGTTAAATAATCAGCATAACGGAACAAAATTGAGAAAAAAACATATTAAGCCGATTCTAGTGAAGTGGAACATTAGGGTATGGGTGTGTAATTAAGGTATATGTGTAAATAATTATATTTTATATAATTATTTTCATTTATTTTATTAGTTATAATTGTTATGTTTTTGAGATTTTTAGTTAATTTTAATTGAAGAAATTAATATTTAGTGTTTATTTGTTAAGAAACGTATTTTTAAGAAAATTAAATAATTTGAATCGAAAAAATATTTCATTACAAATTTATGTCTAAAAATATAATTTAAATTAAAAGAGTACTTAATTGCAATTAATAAAAGCCTAAAATATAATTTGAATTAAAATCGGGCTTAATTATAATTAACAAAAGTTTAAAAGTTTATTTAAATTAGAAAATGGCTTAATTGCAATTAAAGAAAGTTTAAAAGTTAATTTGAATTAAATTAGAGGGCTAAAATGCAATTAAGAAAAGTTATTTTCTACGCAGGAACCAAAACCCACACGCGCAATCACAAACGCGTCACACCAACCGTGCGATCAGACCACGGATGGCTACGATGAGGCGCGTAAGACCAGACACGACAAAAGTGATTGGATGCTGGATTTCAGGTGCACGACCTGGCGCGCACCGTGGGGCCCATCTGGCGCGTAGGCCGGTGTGTAGGGTGGGACCCACATATTTGTTACGCGTCTGCCAAAAGGGTGTGATCCCGTGCAACACAGTCTACATATTCTTCGTGCGCCTATCCATCCAACAGATGATACAACCACGTGTCTTTAATATTCCTACAGCTAATGAGAAGCTGACACGTGGCACGTATTGGGTAAAACAAAGGCACGGAAACAACGCACGTTTCTAGCCACACCTTTGTTTGGCACATGTCCCGCGCACCATGATTTTGTGCGGCACAATCACATGCAATCGTTTCTCCCCCCCCCAATGAAATGCTGCCATGTGTCTATATTAATTCTTCAGCCAATCAGATCGCGACATATGGCACGCGGATTGAATTAAAAAAATCATAAATAGTGCCCTCTGTTTCATGTCTTCCACGCGTATTATAAAATAACAATTTCGATATTCATTTTCGTACGCGTGGCTGTGTACTTTAAGAACCATGTCTCCCGCGTGTCTAAAAAAATGTATTTTTTTAGATGTATTTTTCTATCTATAAATAGGGCATTTATTGCTAAAATTTGGAGGTTGGTTTTAGGGGTTCGTTTTTAACAGACTTAGACTGTGGAACATGCAGAAGCCATTTTTGGCTTCTGTTGTGTTTTACGTGTGCCATAAAATTTACGAACAAAGATGTTTTAATTTTCTTTTGTTCTTCATCTAATATTCCTTAATTGTTGTAATTTTAATTTTCATTTATGAAGTAATTTAATTTTTCTAGGGTTGCGTTTTATCTAAATTTATGAAGCTTGAGTTTAATTATTTTTGAATGATTTATAAGACTTTTAATTTGTTTATTCTATTTGTGCTTAATGCTTTTGATTATTGGAAAATTTATCAAATTATCTGTGGCACTTAAATAAACTTGGAAGAGGCATTTTTATGTATATTGTTCATGGATCGAATAATATGTATATATGAAGGATATGAATATACTTTTATCGTATGTGTGGCCATTTGAGAACTTAGAACGTAATGAATATTGGTGAATTTAATTCTCGTAGGAATATAGTGAATTAATTTAGTGAGGTGTGTTTATACGGAGCTCGGAAAAGATGTATGGATAAAATTAGAAGTTTTCGGTTGACAAATTCAATTTACTAAAAAAATATAAATCAAGAGAAAATAATGTGATTCGAGTGGATTAATTTGGTGAAAAAATGCAATCCTAGATTTCTTTTATTTTGTTATAAAACTCTTTAGTTAGCTTGTTCCAAATCAACGATTATTTTGGATAAAATCAGAGTCAAATAATTTTAGTACTTAACAAACTGTAGTGACAAATCTCCGTGGGAATGATACTTTACTTATCATATTATTACTTGTGACCGTGTATACTTGCACGTTTTATGTTCTCCTAAAAGAGACAACAGCGGCAGAATAGTTTGAGTGGATCAGCAACAACATGTTTTCTTATTTTCTTATTATAAATATATGATGAATCTGTCATGGTATTAGAGCTATAGTTAATTCTAACCTAATGGAATAAAAATAGCTACCTAATCATTGACGCACGCTGGGTTACTGGTTTGCTCTGGTATAGCTGCTAAGATCCGAGCCCAGATCACCACGGTTGAAGAAATTTGGTGTGGCTGATCTAGTTACTTTTTTGTCTTCTGGTTGTCTCCTCGGTAAGTTTTTTTTATGAGTTTCTGGTCTCTGTACGTGTATTGTTGTCACTAGTTTTTTCTTGGATAGTGGCTGCTCGTTAGAGCCATATCATTCTAGTTGATCATTGGAGTCATCGCAGTCAGTTCCATAGCAGTTCGTTTCATTGCAACCTCTATGCGCTCCAATTCTAGCGGCCGTAGATGTTGGGTCCAACATCATAGAGATGAACATCGCCATGCCATGGAAGCAGCTCTCGTAGAGATGAATAACATCGCGCCATGGAAGTAATTCTCATAGCTCTCGAAGAGATGAATATCACCAATTATTTTTAGGCAAGATGCCCCTTTGAATAGCACCAAACATCTATTTGTGTGCATATTTGCTGATTGAAGGAAAAATAAAATAAAAAATAAAATAGATCATTTGTAATATTAAAACCACTGAACTAATAGATTTCATGGCGGAATCTGGAGACCTAACCACCAATTCTATCCTTAATGATCTAACTACAAAAATGATTAAGGTTGTAATTAGAGCTCAAATCGCCTCACAACCACCGTTAATTGAGGCATCGAATACCCCTATTGGTATCAAGTTAGGAGGATCCAATTATGCCTTATGGTCCCAAGTGGTTGAGATGTATATCTCTGGCAAAGACAAACTGAGATATATTAATGGAGATTTTTCTCAACCTCTAAAAACCTATCCTTCACTGAAAATGCCATTGTCAAGGGATGGTTGATTAATTCAATGTACCCTTCCTTGATTGCCAATTTTATTAGATTTCCAACTGCAAAACAGGTTTGGGATTCTACTACTACAACCTAATTTGATGGGACATACATGTCTCAAGTGTATGATCTCTGCCAACGAGTTACTCGTATGAAGTAGACAGGTGGATCCATTGAACAATACTACAATGAACTTCAAGGGTTATGGCTAGAAATTGATTTCCATCGTCCTAACTCAATAGAGTGTGCGACTGACATACAAAAATACAAATCCATCATACAGAAAGATCGAGTTTATACCTTCCTCGATGAACTCGATGACAAACTAGATAAAACTCGAAGTGTGCTTCAAATCAAACCATTCCCTACGGTGGAACAAGCCTTTGGATTCATCCATAGGGAAGAGCTTAGGCAGATCGTGACGATCACGGGTGTAGATACAACCCCTGGAGCAGTTATGACCTTCAAAGGGATCAAGGAACACCATAATCCGATGCCACCAAAACCAGGAACTCTTTCTTTGGATAGCAAGAAATCCATGGGAAATCCACCTTTTGTTGACATAAAATGTACACATTGCGGAAACTCCAAACATACCCATGAAAACTGCTTCAAACTACATGGGTATCCAGATTGGTGGAATGATTTTCAAGCATGGAAGAAAAGGGAAACCATTGGGAGAGCTGTTGTGGCTACCGATAATGCATCATTATCCCTTATTCCTCAAGTTGAATCTTCCCAGGATCCAGGTACTTTAAGTAAATCATTTCACATCTCTACTCATACTGGAAATAAGGATTGGATTCTCGACTCTGAAGCTACATATCATATGACATTTGACCCAAAAGATCTCTCTAATACAACCCATTCGAGACAAAGTTGTGTTGCCAATGCTAATGGGGTCACTTATCCAGTTACAGGGGCTGGAACAGTGACTTTATATCCTTCATTATCATTATCTAATACATTACTTGTACCCTCTCTCTCACACATACTAATATCTGTAAGTCAAGTTACTTCCGATCTTAACTGTGTAGTATTGATGTATTTTACCTTTTGTCTTCTACACGATATTCTCACCAAGGAGATCATTAGGAATAGTACTAAGAGAAGAGGGTTATATTATGTGGATGATCTCAATTCAGGAAGAGCCAATCACATGCAACACATGGTTAGTAACAAGGAGCGAAAAATTTGGTTATGTCATCGTCGATTTGGGCATCCATCATTTGGGTATTTGAAACATTTACTACCTAGTTTATTTTCAAATGTCAAACACTTAGACTTCAAATGTGATACTTGTATCTTAGCCGAAAGCCATAGGGGGTCTTATCCCATGAGCACATAAAAGTATGATTCCTTTTGCTTTAGTACATTCTAATGTTTGGGGACCTTCCTGATGAGTGAAAACCAGCATCGCCGATTCTTACCAATACTTTGGTTTTATATTTATAAAACTCTCGCAAGTGCACAAATCATTTCGTAGAAAATGATAAGTATACTCCCAAGGTCGATCTAAGGAAGGAATATATGTGGCTTTTAATTTATTATTCAAACTTTTAAAAACGAAATTAAATCCTAAACATCTTGTCACGATATTTTGGGGTTTTGTGTTTTTAATCTACTTACATAAAATTAAACATAGATTCAATAAACATTTATGCAAATTTTATCTTTTATAATAGTGGATTATTTATGGATATAATAGCTAAATTAATTATACTTGCTCATATTATTTAGGTTATTAAAGATATGAATTGATATTTATTGATTCTCTCTTTTTTGTATGAATACCACCTTTGGTGGGATTAGATATTCTTTGTTAACTAAACAAATCAATTAACACCTATTGGTGGGGTTGATAACTAATTTGGTTAATTAAATTAATTCCTTTTTCTAAGAGATTGAAAATGAACCATTTAAATGCCACCTTTGGTGGGGTTAGACAGTTTAAACTTTATTCAAGGTGTCCAAATTAAACCTAAGAATTTAATTATCCGAGTACTAGCTTTCAAGTTTTAAAACCATTAGTGAAAACATGTTGTCAATACATTTTCAGATAATAATTCTTATAAAAACTTTTGAAATAGAGCTTCACTCTAACTACCGGGCGATTGTACCAACAAATAAAAGAGCACTACTCTAAATTAGACTGGATAACTAAACCTTAAAATCTAATTTTCAGATTTAAGTTTGTAATGAAAAATAATATATTTCTCTCTAACATCTTAATATAAAATCTTGAATAAAAATAAAATCAATTCATTTTAGAGATTTTTACCTATTTAATATTTCGCAAGCATAACAACGTTATTATTACATCATGTTTATAAACAACCAGTAAAGTTAAATTTAATCAGAGACAAATTAAATATAACATGTAAGAATAAAGCATAAAAAATAACTGCAAAGAAAATAAAATCCTTATAATACTTCGATGTTATTCCCGTTGCTGGAAAACCTCCAAACGGAATTTGCACTCCCATTTATTGAATAGAAAAGCAAATAAATTACAAAAACATAGCTAGTTCTTCTCAAAAAGAGAAGAACTCTAAAACTAAGAAAAATTATTTAAAAACTAAGAAAAACTAAAAACTACGAAATGGAGAGAAAGAAAGAGGAGAGAAGTGTGTTTTGAGGTGTGGTATGAAGTGAAGAGAAGGGTGTATTTATAGGTGAGGATGGAGAGAAAAAATGCTAAAAAAATGGTGAAAACACAGAGTGGTGATTGCTGACATCATTGATGACGTCAGCATGACGTGGGGAAGGTGGCTACGCACGAAAATGGGGCAAAATGGAAGCGGCGCGCGTGGAGGGAAGCTGGGGTGCGCACAGGCACGCGCGGAAGGCAGTCGCAGCGCGTAGGAGCAAGAGAGGCGCACACAGAACTAGGGCAAGGCGCGCGCGGGCTGGGCGGCGCGATTTCCTCCTTTTTGACCCATTTTGTCCATTTTTTTCCATATTTGTTGACCTTTCCTCATTTATTTATTAATATATTTGTGATGTATTGCTTCCAATATTCCTCTTTGAGTATTTAAGTTACGTTTTTAAGCAAAAATACCTGAAAAATAATAAAAATAAATGTGATTCCAAAAAAGATAAATATATATAAATATATGATAAAACATATAAATATATATATTTTTAATCAATTAATGTGCATAAAATCATGGTAATTTTAGTGTTTTTTGAGCACTCATCACTTCCCCGGTCACTACGTTCTTAGGTCATCGTTGGTTTGTAATTTTTGTTGATGATTGTACACGAATGACATGGCTTTATCTTCTCAAAGACAAAGATGAAGTTTTTTCTATATTTCACTCATTTCACACCATGATCTAGACACAATTTTATGAAAAAATTAAAATCCTTAGGTCTTATAATGGAGGGGGAATATGTTAATCAATAATTTCGGACATACTTGGAAAACTATGAGATTCTCCATGAAACCTCATGTTCATAAACACCACAACAGAATGGTACTACAAAGAGGAAGAATGGGCATATTTTAGAAACTACTCGTGCCTTACTCATCAATGCATATATGCCTAGTAGATACTGGAGTGATGTTGTTACTACACTTATGTATCTACTGAATCGTATGCCCACAAAACCTTACAATTTTAAACTCTATTAAAAGTATTATCTAATTATGTTCCTTTACATATTATTTTGATGCTTCCGCCCCGAATTTTTTGGATGTGTTGTTTTTGTCTACCTCCATAAAATCAATGAATTAAGTTGGTTCCATGTGTTGTCCGATATGTATTCTTGGGGTATTGCGTACAAAAAAGAGATACTGATGCTACGATCCTATCACTAAAAGAACCTACATTACCATGGATGTCACTTTCCTAAAATCAAAATGTTTTTTCCCATCACCAGTATTGGTCTCATGTTGAAGTGTTAGATATTAGTAACAATCCAGCATATTCAGATGATGCCAACAATATGGTGGAACCAATACCTAGACTTGAATTTGAACTTTTAAGAACTAAAGTTGAACTATTGATTGAATCTCCAGAAGATACAGTGGTTGATGCACCCTTAAATTCTTTAGTACCCAATGATCCTTCTACTGAGAATACTCCTCAAGAAGCTATCCTATCACACTTTTACAAACTAATGCTATAGATACATCTACTAGTTATGTTCTACCTTTCAGACACAATTGAGGCAAACCATCAAGTATCTAATAACCAATTATGTATCTACTCAAGGGTTATCAGAACCTATCAGGGCATTTTCATAAACACTCTCCTCTTGTCAAATTCCAAGTAGTATTGAAGAAGCCTTTTCTGAACTAAATTGTGCTCAAGCTATAAAGGAAGAATTTGAGGCATTGCAAAAGAATAATACTTGGGTGTTGAGCGTGTTGCCTTAAGGGAGGAAGAAAGTGGGGTGCAAATGGATTTTCTCCATTAAGTATACAGTAGATGGGTCAATTGATCGATACAAGGCGAGGCAAGTAGCAAAAGGGTACACCCAGAAACATGGTATAGATTATCAGGAAACTTTCTCATCTATGGCTAAACTAAAAACTGTTAGAGTCTTGTTATCTCTTGTAGCAAATTTAGATTGGCCATTGCACCAACTTGACGTAAAAAAATGCCTTCCTCCATGGTGATCTTGAAGAGCATATTTACATGGATATCCCACCAGGATATATTGTTAAATCAAGAAAAGAAACTACATGTAGGTTACAATGAGCATTGTATGGACTAAAAAAATCATCTCGAGCATGGTTTGGAAAGTTAAGTTCAACAATGAGGAAATATGAGTTTCGAAAAAGCAACTCTGATCACACTCTCTTCCTAAAACATCGATTGGGAAAGATAAAAACTCTAATAGTCTATGTAGACGACATGATTATTACATGGGATGATGAAGAAAAAATCTCTAGGCTTCAAGAACAACTATCAAATGAGTTTGAAATAAAGAACTTAGGAGGGCTTAAATACTTCTTAGGAATTAAGGTAATAAGATCAAGACAAGGTATATTTCTTTCCCAAAGGAAATATATTCTAGACTTGTTGGCAGAGGTAGGATTACTAGAATGAAAACCTACTGATATCCCAATTGTCCAAAATCACAAACTTTGAGAATATGTGGACCAGGTACCAGCAGACAAATAGAGATATTAACGGTTAATAGGTAAACTCATCTATTTATCTTATGCCAGATATTGCTTATGTTGTGAGTGTATTAAGTCAGTTCATGCACTGCCCAAGTGAAGACCGTATGGATGCTGTAATACGAATACTTCGATATTTAAAATCCTCCCCTGGGAAAGGACTTATGTTTTCAAAGAATGGTCAATTTAAAGTTGCTGGATATATAGATCATGTCAGTTTATAGGTACTTTACTTTTGTAGGAGGTAATCTTGTTACATGGAAGAGCAAGAAACAGAAGGTAGTTGCATTGTCTAGCGCTGAAGTAGAATTTCGAGGAATGGTCAAGGGAATATGTGAGCTCCTTTGGTTGAAAAACTTCTAACAGAGATTGGTGTTACTCCCAACTCTCTAATAAACTTGTTCTGTGATAACAAGGAAGCCATTTCCATCTCCCACAATCCATTTCAACATGATCGTACAAAACACGTTGAAGTGGATCGGAATTTCATCAAATAGAACCTTGAAGAAAAGATTATTCAACTTCCATTTGTTAAATCAGAAGATCAATTGGCTGATATGCTCACAAAATCCGTGTCTGCAAGGAACTTCTACAACTCACTTGACAAGTTAGGCATGAGAAATATCTATGCACTAACTTGAGGGGGAGTGTTGGTATGAGCTATAAATGAGAAGTGGAGCAGTAGGGTATGGGTGTGGAATTAAGGTATGGATGCAACAGGTTTGCAGAGAGCATATGCGGCATAATAGTTTGAGTGGAGTAGCAACAACATGTTTTCTTATTTTCTTATTATAAATATATGATGAATCTATAAATTGAGATAAACAGAAAAATTATGAAGAATTAATGAAATACTACAAGTTGTCATTTATGTCATTAAAACTTCTAAATACATATATAAAATTATTAAGAATATATATGTTTAAAAGTATGTATTTGGAAATATAAATAAATTTTCATATCTCATTAAATCACATAATGGAACATTGGACGGGCTTGAGAAGTCCATTTGCATGACCACTCATTCTCATCCAATGAAATTCTTTTTAGGTAAGTACTAATTTGATTCCTATCTTATTTTTGTAAACCACTTTTTCCCCCAATTTTTCTATAGGACCAATTTGATCTCCAATATTTTGTGTTTGGACAAATTTTAAGTTAGATCAATTTGATTCTAAATATTTTCAAATTAAATAATTTTGTTTATTTATCTTTTTAAATTAGACTAATTTAATCATTTAGGTGATTTTTGTGTCAGAAAAAAATGAAAATAAATCACTTGCATCTCATGATTTCATGAATTTTAATAAAAAAACATAAAATTTATAAAAGTGAAATGGTTGGAAATACTTGGTACTTAGCATGGATAAATATATCCTAATAGTTTGATAATATTATACTTGTATTGATGAAGTATAATCTGGTTTTTAATCTGGGTTTCATAACTTATTGTTTGAAATATTCTGCTTGTATTGATTCTGTATTTAATTTGTACGTATTCTAACTATGCATGTACTAAAAAATATAGTAAAAGTTTGTGATTTGAGGAGGGATATATGGAATGGGGGTCCTTTATTTGGAATTTTTCAAAGATACTCTTCAATTTCTATATTTCATTGTATGTTTTGTATGAGTATGATATTATGTGCTTTGTTTTGTATCAAGTTCATGATCATATGTTTGATATTATATGTTAATATTCATGAGTAATACATTTTTGGAAAATACTTTTGATTTTTATATAGGTCGATAAGAATGAGCGAATGAGCTAGTATGTATGTCTATCTATTTGATGAAGTTAAATGGGGTGGTCATATAATTGTTGATGAATATAGTCTCATTTGTTGCTTCCATAATGCTAAGAGGGCTATTATGAAAGAGGGGTTGACGCTTAAAAAAGAAGACTTTAGGATTGAAGCAAAGAAAGTTGATAGTGATGAACGAAGTTTATTAAAAACAGATAACAAATTACAAGAATTGATGAAGGATTATAGAGATAATAAAAATAAAAGGCTAGACTTGTTTGTAGAATTCAATCATTTGGAAGTGGTTTTCTCACCCTCTATATTAAATTATCAGACTTTCAAGGAAGCACCAGTTATAATACCAAACCAATCACAAAATGAACCACCTTTTGAACCAACAAATTAACCAGCTTTTATGATTATTGTCCTTCTTTTAATGCTTTGAATGAGTCACCTCTAAGCCCAAATGATAACCAAATTCCTTGCTTTGACATTGATGAACTTAACCTTGATTAATTTGAGCCATTCCCAACTACTAATAAAAAATCCCATGATGATGAAGTATACATGAACCCAATTCATGGCCAAAATGAAGGTGAACAAGAGTGGGTTATGATGCTTGGTGAACAAAAAATAATTCCACCAATTTATAAACTAAAGAAAGGTAGACCACCAATTGAGAGACATTGGAAAGCTACTGAACTAGAGAAACATAAGAGGTCGTAAGGATTGAAATGTGGGTATTGCAATCAATTTGGTCATAATCTGAGGACATGTAAGAAGAAGGTAAAGAATCCAACTAATTAAACTCACATAAAATTGTAACTATTCATTTATTAAATATATTTGGTTAATTATATTTAAATTTAAATTGTATTTAGGAAACAACTTCAAAGAAGATAGTTAAAAAAAGAAAAACAAAAGAACTAATCAAACTCAGGTAATGTATTATATAACATATTCATTATGCATTACTTCTTATATAATAAATTAATTTACTGTTAATAAATCAAGTGATAGATAACGGTGATGCAATCAACATGAAACAGAAGATGTGAGAATTAACAAGTCAAAGTGGGCCTTCTGAAATGGAACTTTGATTTGACTGCTTCATTACAGATGAATACGCATGTTTATGTTATTTTTTCTATAACTTTTAGTTTAAAATATGTAAGTAAATGAGATAATGAATATGATTCGGAAGGAAATCTTTTGTAACTCAAAGTTCATATATACACTAGGTTTTGGGGGACATGACATGAATTTTGTAGTTTTTTATGTATTTAAACTCATTTATGGTGTTCCCTCCCCTTAGATATTGTAAGAATTTAGATTGTAATATGGACTATGAATGTGGATGTGTAATATGTAATATGAGGATGTGTAGTATATAGATGTAAACGTGGAATTTGAATGTCAAATGTTATTTAGCAGACTAATATAGCATGTGAATGTGGATGTGAATGTATAATATGTATTGAATAATGTACTTTGGATTTAAAGTTAAGGGTCTTTTTGATGAATATTTATAACTATTATTGATCAGGAGTGTTTTTGATGATTATTTATAGCAGGTTATTGAGTAGAGGTATTTTTGAAAAATATTTATATCATGTTATTGAGAAGAAGAGGTATTTTTGATGAAGATAAATTAATTATTATACTAGAGGCATTTTCGATAAATATTTGCAACGATAACATTCAAAAATCCATATAGGTAAGGGTAGAAAAGATATTATATGACACTCTTGTTAATTTTTCACATTTTTTCTAACTTCTGTTAAATAATAAGGGAATTTTTGAAAATACCTCAAACTTCAAGGATATTGCAACTTTTGTTTTTTGTAAACCTTAGGAATATTTCTGAAGATATTGAAAATTTCAGGAGTATTTTTTATTTTTCCCTACTAATATGAAATTGATATTTTCAAGTATCCATAATATCCAAAAAATTTATTATATTTCCATGAATGTTTAATTTAAAGAAATCATAATTTTTCATTCATATTTAGTATATATCTGTACATAATATATAGAGAGGATAATCAAACCTTTCAAATTCATAACAACTATTTAACATTAAACTCTTTTACTAATGACAATTAATGTTAGCCTTTCATATTCACAAAGTTAATGCAACACTCACCTCAAGGTAGTAGATAGATGTCTCACATACCCAAATTGTTTAAATTTGTTAAAAACACTCGATTTGAGACTAATTTGGTAAAGATGTCAACCAAATGATCATTTGACCAAATCTTTGATAATTCCACTATCTTTCCATCCCACTTTTTGTTGTTGAAAAATCTATCTACCTCGATGTCCTTTGTATAATCATGTTGAAAGGATTATGTATGATATCACATATAGCTTCATTGTCACAAAATATTTGGACAATTTATTCAGAAAGAAACTCAAATATTGTAAGAGGAGTTTTAGCCATATATCCCACAAAGTACGTTTGCTAAACCTTTGAATTCAGCTTTTAGACTTAAGCGAGCTACAATGTTTTGTTTCTTGATTTTCTACGTCACAAGATTACCTTTTACAAATGTGAATTAGCCAAAAGTAGATTGCCTCTCACCCTTATCACCAATCCAATTAAAATCAATATATGATTCTATACTTTGATAGCCTATATTTTTGGTGAATAATACTTATTTTCTATAGCAAACTTTAAATACCTAAAAATGCACATAACTGCATTATATATTGTTATCCATGACTATGCATGAGCTGGCTAACAATACTTAGAGCATAAGTTAAATCTAATCTGGTATGAGACAAGTATATCAATCTTCCTATAAGTCTTTGGTATCTTCATTTATCAATAGATACATAGTTGGACTCAACACACAATTTTGGATCTTCATTTACTAGTGTTTCAAATGGTTAACATGCTTACATTCTTTTAGGATATTTAAGGTATATTTTATTTGAGATAAAACTATTCAATTATAATATCGAGATACTTCAATCCCAATAAAATATTTCAAAGAACTTCTGGAGTTTGTAGCTTCTAGTTGTTTATGGAGTAGAGCTTTAGCTCACTCTATTTTTCTTGATAAATTAGAAGAGATATTTTGATCTCTTTTTGTGGTATGGACAAAATAATCCCTTTAAAAGAGTTTTGGTTTTCAAAAGAATTTTGAAGATCAAAAAGATTTTTTGTGAAAGAGAGTTGGTTATCTCTTTTGTTATTTTGATATGAATCATAAGTTGATTCATTGTTTTGAAAATAAGAAGAAAAAGAAGATACATATGCAAAATCTGAAAAATTATTATCAAAAGAAGCTAAACTAGAAAACGAAGAAGTTCTAGAAAAAGACATTTTAATTTTTTAAACAAATAAAATTTAACTTGTAAAATATGACAATATTAATCATCAATATAATATCTATAATTGTTAAGCAAAGAATCATAATTTTTAAAATTATTGTCTGTTATTAACTATCAAGATACTCAATTAACTTTTGACTGCGGAAATCAAGAAGAGAATACGAACTAGTTTTATAAAAGATAGAACTCATCGTTTATACTGTTTGAATTTTCATTTAATTATAATCATATGTACTTATGATGATCGTTTTACCGATATAATGGGTTGAAAGAATTCATAATAGGTCTTATTTTTAAGAAATAATAGTTTTATCTAACTAATGGTTTGTATATACTTAATCGTTTTATCGAACATATGTGGGTTGAAACTTCATAGATATTCCTTAACTATATGAATTATTCTAACTACTAGTTTGTATGCACTGTGATCATTTTACAGACCCAAAAATGGGTTGAAGTTTCATAGATATTTATTACTCTTCTTCACACCATATAATATTATCTATTTGTTTACTTATACCATCCACATCACTAGGCTTAAAATGGATTTACACCCAATCCTTAGAGATTTACTACCATCTACCGATAGACTGTCTCAAGTAGCGAGTATAGAACAAATAAGACTTCTAGTGATTCAATATGTTATGATATTTCAACCTCATATACCCCTCAGTGAAACCAAGTTTTTCATATACAAAAAACATAATTAAACATCATAATATAGCAAGTATTATACTCTAAATGCTTCACATACCCTTTGGTATATACCAAGAAACTTAGTACAAATTCATAAATTAAAAATTATAATATAAGAACCATAATATTTCATACCTTCACATACCTTTCAAAAACTCATTAAAGTAATATCATAATTTTAACTAGATTTTAAACAGTATATAGAAACGAGTTCTAGCATTTATAACATACTAATTCAACATCACCCTTGGCTCTGATACCATAAGTGCACCAAGGATCTGGGGAGTTAATAGCAGAGGTAATACTAAACAGTAAGATCATATGTTTAACAAACAAACATACTCTATTGATAGATTTGGAGGCTTAGCCGGCCATATAATTTACAAACAATAATTAAGTTTATTTAAATTAAAATAAAACAAAGAAATAAACAAACTTAAACAAACTAAAGAATTAAGCTTACATAAACTATATAATAAACAAGAAGATTATTAAAGAGAAATTAAGAGAGGCGTGGAAAATAGAAATAGAATGCTTGTAGTGATTAAAACAAGGTTTCATTTTGAATGGAAAACAACTCTCCTTTTATAGCCAAAAATGGCACAGTAGGAAAGAGAGGATATATATATATACACCAAATGGAGGCAAAAGAGAAAAAAAAAGGGAGAGCGCTTGAACGAGAACAAAAAAGAAAAGGAAAAGAGTGTCACCAGACTAAAAAAAAAAGGAAACAACAGTGACACAAGCTAAGACAAAGCAGATTGGAGTGTAACATATTAACGTAAAAGTAGATTTTTTTTGCGATTTACTTTTCTTTCAATTCCTCTCAGAATATTATAGTGAATTCTTTTATGCTAAATTTAATTTTTAGCATGAACTAATTTTTCTTTATTCTAGGAAAAAGATATAATTTAATTCCAAACAATGCTTGATTTTTTATGTTAATTTGAATTATTTATCTTCATGTTTATCTGATGTATTTTGAGTTTAATGCTTCTAATTAGTTGGTCATTAATTAGATGATTTTAATCTTGTGATTTCCTATCGAAAGAGGGAATTATAAGATAGATTTGGAATATTTTAGCATAGGTAAATATAGAGATCGAAAGACTTGTATGAGCCACTGTAATATTAAAATCATTGGTCTTAATTCTTTCTTGCTTTATTAAATTGCATACTTTTGTGTAAATTAATGAATAAGAATATTTTCAATTGACTGTCGAAAGAGGCTTTTGGATATTTTTTACAGATTACTAACAAACAGAGAGATTTAAATTCAATTAGCTAGATGAGTAAAGCATAGTGAGTGATTAGGTGAAATCGATTTCATAGAATTTTTCTTCCTATTAATTTGATCTTTGAACAACATCTTTATTTTCTTTTGCATATTTTCTTTAAATTGATTTTATTTAAATCTAAATTACAACAACCTTAGGGATTTTTCTAGATAAAATTGAGATGAGTATAATTTTGGTATTTTTCAAAAGTAAGTCACCAATCCTTGAAGACACTACTCTTCTTATCACATTATTATAAAAATTACGATACTGTGCACTTGTAGTTTTACACTGATCAAAGGAAAAGGCTAAAAATTGGAAAAATATCTCAAAAATTGGTCTTGTGCACGTTTAGACAAAAATGGCACCCGTGTAGGGGCGATGACATAACATACGCAGGGACAGGCGCTAATAAGGCCTGGGTACGCTCTAACACGGGATTTGGGTAGTTTTGTCCTTTTCTCCATTTTTTTACTTTTCCTCATTTTTAACATATTTGTGATGTATTGCATCCAACATTTTTTTTCTTCAAGTCTTTAAATTATTTTTGAACGAAAATACCTGAAAAATAATAAAAATACCTGTGATTATGAAAAGATAAGTTTATATAAAACATATGATAAAATCATACAAATATAAATCTATTTAATCAATTAAAGTACATTAAATCATGATAATCTTAGTGCTTTTTAAGCACTCACTGCTTAGGCATCCTCTTTAAAGTTTCATCCTTTTTTTCCTATTATAAGGTCAATTCAATTGCTCTTTTCACCTCGTTTTGTTCCTTTGGTATAACTGATTTGGTAGTGGGAATTGTGACCTCAGTTGGTATAATTGCTTCGGCTCCTTAGACCAGACAAAATTGGGTCTCGTTAGTGCTCTCTTGGAGGCTTGTCCTGATAGCCCATAACGTACTAGGCAGCTCCTCCACCCATCTACCCTTTTTGCTTTCTAACAATAGGTTGATAATTATCTTGTTAGAAGACTTTGCTTGACCATTAGCTTGGGGATAATATGGCATTGAATAAAACATTTTAATATTGTATTTGAGGGAAAATGCTTTGATGTTGCGGCCAATGAATTGTCTTGCATTATCTGTGACGAGCTCCCTAGGAAGATTGAAATGAAAAATTATGCAATTCTATATGAATCGAATCACTTCTTCCTTTTGTATTCTTCCCAGGGACTCTACTTCAATTCATTTTGAAAAATAATTAGTGGCAACAAAGAGAAACTTCTTTTAGCCCGTACCTAGGGGAAATGGTCTTACTATGTCAATTCCTTATTTGTAAAAGGGCCAAGGACTTACCGTTCCCACTATGGTATTCGGGGGTATGTGTGATAGTGGGGAAAACATTTGGCATTTATCACATTTTTGAGTGTATTTGGTGCAGTCTGCTAGTATAGTGAGCCAATAATAACCCTGTTTCATAATCCATTGTGATAATATCTTAAGTCAAGAATATGGACCGTAGTGTCCTTTGTGTGCTTAAAACATCAATCCTTCCTTGGATATACATAAAAGGCCAGTATCGAATGGGGTTTTTCGATATAGTTTCCCTACTTCAATCATGTCTTGACCTACTTTGGCCTCAATTTCTTTTGTGGAATTGCGATCTTCTAGTAGGTTCCTTTTTTTCTATAAAATTATAGGTTGGGGCAAACCATGTTGTAAAGTAGCATCCATACACCCAACCTTTCTTTCGGCCTCTTTCAAAGATGCCTTTGCCAAAAACGTTACCGATACTACTCTGTTATGCTTGGTTTCCCTTATTGATTCCAAGGTTACTAAGGCATTAGAGTGGCCATTCTCATTTTCTAGTTATTTGCTTGATCTCAAACATTGAGAATTTTGAGCATTCTTTCTTTAATCTCTCCAAGTATCCCTTCATTTTTCCATCACTTGCCACAAATTCCCTAAAAACGTATTGACCACTAGCCTAGAATCACTACATAAGTTTATTTTTTTTGCCCTAGCTTTTTTGCAGTTATGGCACCGAATATTGCAGCCTCATATTCTGTAACAATGTTAGTTTCAAGGAAATCAAATTTGACTGCATATTCAAAGCAGTTGTTTTCATGATCAACTATTACCACCCCTAGTCCTATGTCATTGAAGTTATGCACTCTATCCACAAATACTTTCCAAGTCAAGGCTTTTCGTTGGTCTATTCCAAACACCTATTCTTGCTCTATCTTGGGGATGACTTTGAGCTTATCGCTGAATTCAACCAAAAACTTTTCCACCCCTTTCCTTTTAATTGTTGTTCTAGCCATGTATTTAATATCATATTCTCCCAATTGTACGACTATCTGGGCCAATTTCCCTATAATGCCTGAGTTTTCACGTAGTAATTTTGAGAGCAAAGGCTAATTTATCAATGGTAGAATATCTACTTTGAGCCTCCGTTAGAATTTGGCTAACGTAGTAGATATGGTGTTGAGTTTTGTCCCTTTCAGCTAAGAGTATTGCGCTCCATGTTTGGGGTGTCACAATTAAATATAAATAAAGAATTTCTCCTAGGAAGGGGCTGACCAAGACATGGGGTTGCTAAGATACTTCATGATTCTTTCAAATACTATGTTGTAGTTCTTATTCCAAAAGATCGATGTGCTATTTCTCACCATTTTGAAGAAAGGCATACACTTACTAGTGCATTTAGAGATGAACCTCTTTAGTGCAACTATTCTTCCATTCAACTGTTGTGTTCCCTTGAGGCTAGTGGGTGGTTTCATGTTCACCAGCACTTTGTATCTTGTCTGGATTGGCCTTAATCCCCCTTACTGACACAAGATACCCTATAAATTTTCCTACACCAACACCAAAGATGCATTTTTTAGGATAAAGTCTCATGCCATACCTTCAGATTATCTCGAATATCTCCTATAGATCCTTGATATGGTTTAGGGGTTCTACTAATTTCACCACCATGTCATCTACGTATGATTCCAAATTCTTCCCCAGTTTCTTTTCAAACATTTTGTTAATGAGGCATTGATATATAGCATGTACGTTTTTCATTCCAAATGGAATCCTTGTATAGAAAAATGTTTCTTCCTCTGTGATGAAAGAAGTTTTCTCCTCATCCTCAGGGTGCATTCTAATTTGGTGTTATCTGGAGTATGCGTCCAAAAAACTCATCAACCCAAACCCAAAATAGGCGTCTACTAGTTGATCTATGCTTAGAAGAGGAAAGAAATCCTTGGGCCATGCCTCGTTTAGATATGTGAAGACCACACACATACGTGATGACCTACATGTTTTCTTTACTAGTACCACATTTGAAAGCCATGAAGGATAATTGACCTCCCTGATAACTCCAGCCTCTTTGAGGCAAAACATGGTGTTTGATCAACTCATTCTTCTCATTGAGGAATTTTCTTTTCCATTGCTAGATAGGTATAGCTTCTAGGTTTACGTTCATATAGTGCGTCATGACTTTTGAATCAATTCCTAGAATGTCTATAGGAGACCACGCAAAGACATCTGCATTAGCTCTGAGGAATTTTGAGAGTTTATCCTCAACCTTTGTCGTCAAATCCTTACCCATTTTCAAGGGCTGGTTCTTGCCTTCAACACCCATTGGGAGGTTCTTTACTCTATTCAAGTAGATAGACCTTGCTAGGCCTTTACTACTTGGTCTCTTTTGAGGAAGACCCCTTGGTGATTGCTATTTAGGGGTGGTCCCTTTCATAATGGCATTATAACAATTTCTGGCCTTCTTTTGATCTCTCCTTACCTCTTCAAAACCTTCGGTTGTAGAGAATTTGATCATCTAGTGAAAGATGGATAAGACTGCCCTAATTTTATATATTTGTGGCCTTCCCAGTATGGTTTTGTAATGTGCAGGAACATTAATGATCACAAAATTAGTCAATATTATTACTCTTTTTTCCATGATAGGCAGAACTACCGTTCCTTTTGCATAGGTGGTACTATTTTTGAATCATACAAGAGGCATTTCTGTCTTAATGATGACAGAATCCTTTACTCTTAAGGTCATAGTAGTGGTTAGAAAAAAAAGATCTACTGAACTCCTAGTGTCATTATTCGGCAGACATCACAAAGATTATACATGGGGGATATTATGTAGCTCCCTCACAAATCTTTTGCACGAATTGTTAGAGATTCTATTGACTCTCGGTCCTCTATGTATGGTATGTATGGTCCTAATGTTGGGATCATCACGTGGCTCTCTGCTACTACCTGATTAATTTTTTGGTTTTGGAAACCTTCGTCCACCTTGGTGGTTCCCTTTGTCCCCATTTTTCTGTGACAAGGTCTTTTAAATACCCCTAGCCATCAACTCTTCTATCTCATTTTTCAAGTGTTTACAGTCTTTTTTTGTGTGGCCCACATCCTAATGGAAGGAACACCACCTGGACGTGTCTCTAAGGAGGGATTTCATCTTTGTCATCCATTTGAAATTAGGCTCATCCTTCATTCTATTCATAGCTTGGGCTAGCTCGAATCTCAAGGTAGGACCCATGGAAGGAGAGAACAACCTTTTCCAAGGTTCCATATTTCTTGGCCATTGTCCAACCTGCCTGTTACTTGGTACAAATGTTTGATTTTGTTATTTTGATATGCCTTGTCTAGACTCATCCTTTTCTTTTCTTTATATGGTACTACCTCTACATCAATTTGATGGATTTTGACCAAACCTAGCTCCGTCTAGAGGTTGAAAAACTTCCTTGCCTCCCCATAAGCTTCCTTTAAGGTGTATGGTACTGTCTTAGTCAACTCTATGAATAAGTCAAATTTTTTCAACAGGCCTTGCCTAAAATTTCTATAGTAATAGAACTAGGGCATTCAGAGATCTCTAATTTCTCTTTCTTGGACCATTTCATATATTCTTCGGTGGATTCTCCTCTCCCCTAGATAATTGAGAAAAGATGGTGAGACTCTTTCCTAAAAGGTTTGTTGCAAGTGTAGTGTGTGATGAATAACCTAGCAAACTATGGGAATAAGGTTATTGATTTTGGGGCTAGGTTGTTAAACCATTTCTATGTGCCTTCACAGAGGGTGGTAACAACATCATGGCGTCTCTCTTTCCCAGAGTGAGACTCATAGGAGCCATGGTTGTTTTTAATTGTTAAACATGTGTTACCGGGTCTTTTGTCCCAAAATAGTTAGGGCACTTAGGAGCATTGAACTTGGCCGGTGGTTCATCATTCTTTATTGCATCAAAAAATGGGGGAGACGTATAGTTACTCATAATCTCTGTCCACATCATAAGGGGTTTTGCCCTTCTCATGCCTCTCATTTGTTGCATTCAAGGCTTTGTCTTGCCTCTTATTGGTCTCCTCTAGTGCATGAAACTGCGCTTCCCAACCTTTCCTTTCTTGAATCCATTTTTTTCATCACTAGATCTTGCTGAGCTAGAGAGGGGATTCCTCTTATCTTTGTGTTTAACTTATTGGTTCTCTGGCTAGCTGTGCCCAGCTATGTTTCCGTTGACTAGCTCAGTCGTTGGTCTTTCGAGGTCCTTCCCACTATCTAGGAGCATAACGACTTGTTTTCTCTCTTGGTTTTCTCAAGCTCTTTTCTCAACTTGAGGAGTTGTCGTGACAACTCTTAGTAATGGCCAATATCTTCTACCTTGATTTTGTTGAGAACTATAGAGGTGCTTCTTTGAGTTTCCATTGCTTCATGGTCAGTCAAACTTGACTGTCTTCCAATGCAAGTTCCTACTATGGTATTTATAGTTTATGGGTAAAATACGTTTGGTTTTCCAAGTTTCTCTCAAGGAACGGATGAATCTCAATGGATATGGGGTCAGAAAATTACGTTCAACCTCAGAATCCAAGCCCTATGGTGAGCGCTAAAATGTTAAGATTCGACCTGATTTTAGAGATAGAACTTAGAAAGAGGTTAAGATGATTGGCTGAATGTGTGGATCTTATAGGAGGTTCATCTATTTATAAAATCTTACCTATACAAATGTCAATTACATGATGGGTACACATATATACATGTTAGAGGGGTATAATTGACATAAAGTACAACATATCAGAGGTTAAGGTCGACCTCAACTCGGGTTGATCACTGAGTGATCATTGGGCTCGGGCTAGTTGCTAAGCTCGGTTTAGATGCTGAGCTCGGGCTGATTATTTAGCTCGATCTAACCTATGGATATGACATATTAAGTGAATCACCTTCTATCTCGAGTTGGCAACTTGACTTGAGCAGCTTGCATGGATCGAGCATCAAACGAGTCCAAATATCCAAACAATTATATTCATATTTTAAATTATAATCCAAATTTTCACCACTATTTTACCAAGAAAATAATATGGATTATATACTCAATTAAGATATTAGGATTTATCCATTAAAAAGAGTCTTATTATAAACAAAAATATAATAATTAATAATTTTTTTATTTATATAATTATATTAATTTGATTATACATTTTAATAATAATATCTTATATTATTTGAAATTTATTATAAATTTAACATTTTTAAACTTTTCCAATAGAAAATTAAAAATATCTCTTATCATTAATCATACAAATTTTAATTAAAAAATGATATTATTTTTATTATTTTAAATTTTAAATAATTATATTTATTATTTTAAATAAAATTAAGATTAAATTTTTTTTAGATAATTTTACTATTTACACATTCTCAATTAAGCGTGAAAGTCCCAAAATAATGATGAGTGTTGAGTTTGTTGAGTTACTGAATATAATTGTACGACTACGTCCACTTCTGGTGAGTGTTGAGTTTACCCTGGACTATTCGGTTCCATGCGAAAATTGACGGTGAGTCTGATTCTTGATCTTCTTTATCTTATTAATATCCTGGAGTCACTCAATTAATGCTATTATTTATTCGTGTCATGATCTGAATTTTTATATCCTTCAAAACATATATATTTATTTTAAGATCCTTCAATATTCCAAGAAATTTAAGGTTTCTAGGGTTTCATAGCGTTGCTAACTCTTTGCTTCTTTAATTCTATGAATTAGAGTCTTGGATTGTTAATTTACAATGGGAGAAAGAATCACAGATGCTTCAAAATGGGAAGAGGATACTTATTGGAATCATTTTTTTCCCATTCGCTTTTCTTTGATTCTTAATCATGGCTTTCATCAACAACTTGTGAGTTATACTCTTCAATTTACTAATCCAATATTGTACTGTTTTAGTTATAAGACATATAAATCAATTATTACTCTGCTACTTCTCAGTTCTTAGTGCAACTAAGTTCACACCATTTATAGATGATACAGTGGTAAGTAAATTTATTTCATGTTTATATCAACTTGTATAAAACAAAATCAGCTGTGTTTTGACAAAGTGACTTCATCATAAGGACACATGGTCAATTTTATATTTTAAAAGTTAATTATTTTTTATTTTTTATTTTTTCCAAGTGGATTAGACAAAGAGAGTTTTAGCATAAATAATTTCTGAAGCATTTTTTAAACTAAAAAATTTTAAAAATAGAAAAATTTATAAAAAGATAAAAATCAACCATTTGTTCATCTGATATTACTTTTTCAAACCTAGTTTTGAAAAAAAAGCTATTAAGCCTAATTACTTCATTTCTAAAAGCTACTATACCGGTAGCCTAACCAGCAAATTAATAAAAAACTAGCTTTATTTTGTTTTAGAAGCATATAAGTGACTCTTTAATATATTTATATGGTGATTATATATATATTTATCTGGCCTGGTCCTTCATTCATCTACTGAATTTAGCATCTGATAGTCATGTTTTCTGTTTGGTTCCGTTTTGCTTTCTTACGAGTAATAAAAAATAACCATTAATTTCTTAAAGTTGGAATTCGATGTGCTTGAAATTGCAGGCTATTCCAAAGAAGTTTTCTGATAACATGAAGAAATTGCAAAATACAGTGGCTCTTAAAGGCCCCAGTGGAGTTACATGGGACATAGGACTAATTATTAATGAAGATGGCCGATTGTTCTTTAAATATGGTTGGCAAGAGTTTGTGAAAGATCATTCTTTGAGAGAGAACGATCACTTGGTGTTTATTTACAATAGGGATTCACAATTTGATGTTTTAGTATTTGATGGCCAGAGTTTATGTGAGAAAGAAGCCTCATATTTTGTGAGGAAAGGTGCAAAGAAACCCGAGCATTTGATTGGTGATGATGGTGGATGCTCAACTCAAAGAAAAATAAGCGAAGTTTCATGTGAAGAAATTCAACTACCCTCTAAAGAAAATATTGAAAATGCTTCATCGAACAAATCTGAGAATGATGAAAGCATGTCATTGGCACCACTCAACTGTAAGCGGCCTCGCAATAAACGTGCAAGAAGAAACGTACCCTCTGTTCAACTAGTAACGGGTAAAATCCCATCTCTTCTCTCAAATTTGTTTTTTTCATGGAATGTTTTCAAGTTGTGTTAAATTTATAAACTTTCTACGGATTTTGCAATGACCTCTTTTTTGGTGCATTAATGAATAGATACCAATATGAATAAGGCATACAAAACGGAGTATGCATCAAATAGAAGGCCAATACGTGAGGATGAGAAAAAGAATGCCAGGGAATTGGCCTTAACAGCATCAAGAGAAAAGAGCTTCATGGTAGTGATGACCCCTACACATGTCTACAAGAGCTTTTGTTTGGTAAAATTCTGTCCAATACTGATTATACTTTCTTTACAGCCTTTGTTTCAAATTTCAAAGTAGGCATTTTAGCAATAAGCATAATGGTTGTTTACATTGCTTGATCAGGGAGTTCCGCGAGAGTGGATAAAAAAAAATCTGTCTAAGAAGAACCAAAATATTATTCTACGCCTTGGAGAGAAGACATGGCATGCTGGATTTCGCTATAGAGAGGATCGCAATTGGGGAGGAATTTCTTGTGGTTGGAAACAGTTTGCCATAGATAACAACCTCGAAGAATTTGACGTTTGCTTGTTTGAGCCTTCTGCTGGTCTCATTGGTGCCACCTTGTTAGACGTTAAAATTTTCCGGGTTGTGGATGAGTTTACACCTTTGGTTGGATTCTCGTCTGCAACACCAAAAAGTAGAGGTAAAAAATTGAGGAAGGCTAGCCAAAGCTGAGTATGATATATCTGTGCTACTCAAAATTGCTGGAATACTTCTTTTGATAAAAAATATTTAGGAAATCACAAAACTAATTCTTAAAACTTATAACAACAAAAATAAGACCCTTTAATACTAACGCATGCCCATCTAATATCAAAGTAAGGGTGTTTTGATTGTATGGGTTTAAGAGGTATCATTTTAGGTAATTTTTATGGAATTTGTTTTTGCTTCTCTTGCCCGTTGAACGTATGCAATGCTATCATGACTAATGAGTAGCAGAACCATTTAGCTAACATTTTTCTTGTCACCATTTGGTTACCTCTATATATTTTTAACAATTTGTTTCCCAAATCACCTTGGATCCACCCAATGACACATTTTCAAATCTCACAACCACCTACCTCAACCGATACCCGCAACCTTAGGCAATACATAGGGTAAGTTTTGATGATTCATTCAATTTCTTGAAGTTCCAATATGATACTTGGCTTGTCTCAGCACCCCACGCTGTTTTGAGAATAGAATTTTTTTTAATTACCAAAATAGTGGTTTTAGCAGGCAATTTATTAGGTTAAATGAGTTTGTTCATAAATTGGTTGAATAGTTTATTAAATGGGTTGGGTAGTAAATAGGTCAACTCAAACTTTGATTCACTCTATTTACAGCTCTAACTATATGCATTTTTTATTATTTTATAAAGTTGAATTAAACAAATGGTCCCTATTTTTTTTTATGTAATATATTTCGGCCTTATTATTATTATTATTTTATGATTTGTTCTTCGTATTTTTTAATTTTTGAGCTTTAGACCTTTACCTTTTTTTTCTTATAGTTTGCTATTTTATTTTTGTATTTTCACACATTTAGTTCAAAATTTGAAACCAATATGAAATGAAACTTCAAAAAGTTTGAAAAAGTAAGAGAATCGAAGTGTTAAAATTAAAAATAAAAATAAAGGGAATAAATTGTAAGAAAAAAAAATAAAGAAATCAAAGTTTGAAAATTAAGAAGTGAGAATGTAAACTTAATGAAGGTGTTACGTACAAAATCACCTATTATTATTTATTTATTTATTATTTAGCTTTCCTATAACTAGATAGATGTATTTAAGTTATTTGGGTTTCCTAGAATCAAACTTAATGTTTTTTTTAATTATAGGATGGGTTCATTGTATTACGGGCGTATAAGTAGTGGTGTGTCCTTACTCTTTGATATCAGAAAATTGAGATTGAAATTTTAGAAAAAAAAAAAAAATAGATTTCCTTTGTCTTCTTCTGGGGTCATTAGAACAGGTAATTAAGTAGAGCTTTTAGGTTCATATTATGGAAGAGTTTTCCGAATCCAAACAAGAAGATTGCATTACTTTCACATACATAGGGATGCTAATTTTCTCCGTATGAACCGAAATTCTTGAGGAATTCTCCCCTGGTAAAGGGATAAGGTTAGTAATTACCCTCCCCGCACAGCTTATTCTCCTACTTTTTTTATAATTTCTTTTGAAATAAATTATATATATCTAAAATTTTATAGTAAAATTAAATGAATTTTTATCAAAAATTATATTTTTATAAATAAATCAATATTTTAATTATAAAAATGTAATATTATTAATTTTAATTACATAACAAACAAATAACTAAATTTTATAGGTATTAGAATATTAAATTAATTTTAATTACATAACAAACAAATAACTAAATTTTATAGGTATTAGAATATTAAAAATTTAATTGATCATAATTTATTTATTAATAACAATCCTCGATTCCCTAAAGTACCTAAACCTCCTATCGAAAATCCGTACGTCCGTGCAATATTTAAATGGGGCATGAGCATATACTCTCAACCCACACCCCCACCTCATTGACATACTTACTTTAATAAATATTGGATTAAAAAAATACTGATTTGTGGTTTTCTAGTTGCAAATACTTTATTTGTTGAAAACATCAGTTTTCTAAAACATTGATATCGTACGAATATGAAAAAGTAGAAAACAAATCAATCAAATTTTCAAACATATACAAAATCATATCAAATTGTTTATGTTGGAATAAGAACGTGAAAAACTAACAATATTATCGATATATTGATTAAATTAAGTTACAGATTATGTCATTTTCTTTAAAACGTTTTGCGATTATGGCTAAATTAAGTTACGGATTATGTCATTTTCTTTAAAACGTTTCGCGATTATGGCTAAACTTATATAACCAAACACAAACTCGCCGTCCCTAAGATAAAATGACTTATAATCTTTGTTTTTTGTCTCAAAATTTTACTAAATTGATGAAGATCGAAATGCTACATTGCTAACTTTTATGTTGCTTGGAAACTCAAAACAAAACTTAGTATCTTTTCTTTGTAAGAGTTTTTTTCTTTCTTTCTTTTGTAAGAGCTATTTTTAATTAATGTGCTAAAATTGAGAGTTGAGGTTCTTTATTTATAGGTTTGAGAAAAGATATGACAATTATGATAATAATAGTCATGTTTGGGTGGAAAAAGTAACGGTCATTTTTCTAAGTAAAGAAAAATAACGGTCATTTTTCTAAGTAAAGAAAAATAACGGTCATTTAATCGATATCTCTAAGTAAAGAAAAAATACCGGTTATTTTCTGAGTAAAAAAGTAACGATCATTTTTTGAGTGGAAAAGCAATTTTAATAAAAAACATTCCAAAAACTAAAATGCCACCTCACCTCACACGTGCACATAGACTCGGACTTAGCTCGACTTTGCACGATACGGTTGGTCAGTCGGATGGACAACGGCGACAAAAATGCGCGCATGTATGTGGTATCATATTTGCCTAGATCCTCTCCCCTTCTACAAAAGTGGGTGCCCCTTGAAACCAAACCTAATAGTCAATCCTTTTCTATTTATACATCTCCTAATGTGTGATAAGGTACAAAATGACATCAATTGGTTTTATAAAAATTCACAATTTTCAACAATCCCCTACTTAAAATTTATATAAAAAAGATTTTTCATCGAGCAACCGATTAATCAAAAGTATAAGATTGTGCATAAACAAAAGGTATCTATCGACTTGAACCTTTGCATAGTGTTGATGCTTTAGAATATACTAGATCAACTCGTAGTTTTGAACTCTATCTCTAACAACATTACACACACAACCTTTTTAAGGTGTAGTTCGAAAAACCTGTGCTTTATGGCCATGCACGTGTATCCCAATCTAGTGAATACTCTAGTAAATTTTGCCCAAAATTTTCATAAGAAGCGGCCACACTTTATATTCACATAGATTAGTCTATCAAGAGTACTCATGTAGCTATGTACTCCACTACACATAGAGTATAGAACTCATTAAGAGTTTAATAATTAACCCATCATTCTCTGTCGCTTCAAGACTTCATGCTTCTAATAATATAGAATGAGACTTCAAAATAACATGATTCATCTCATATCACTTCATGACTTGTTATTACCCATTGAACTTATTTCTTGGGGATCCCAAGAAATAAGTTGAGTTACCATCACGAGTGACTCTTCATTCTAAGGGCATCAATCCCATTTCTTTTGAGGTTTTGAAAACCTTCTCTCTCGGTAATCCTTTTGTCAAAGGATCAGCCAAATTTTCATTAGAACGTATATAACCACTCTCACAGCTCCTATAGAGAGAAATTCTCCAATAATATTGTGCTTACAATGTATCTATCATCTCTTGCCGTTGTAATAATGGTTCTAAATCTTTGTAATAGCCACGGTACTATCGTTGTGGATCATGACAATTGGTATCGGTCTTTCCCATAAAGGGATTTCAACTAACAGACTTCTTAACCAGTTTGCTTCTTCACTAGCGGTAGCTAGTGCTATCATTTTAGACTTCATTGTAGATTGAGCCAATATGTTTTGTTTCTTAGACTTCCAAGAAACAGCTCCACCAACAATGCTAAATATATAGCCATTAATTGCTTTGGAGTCTTCTGATAGAGTGTTTCAATAAGCATTGGTGTATCCTTCTAGAACAACGAGAAACATTTTATAATGTAATCCAAGGTTCATAGTTCTCTTAAGGTATCCCATGACCTTTTCAATAGCATTCCAATGCTCTATACTAGGTCTACTGGTAAACCTACAAATTACTCTCACAACATAAGCTATGTCTGGTCTAGTGCAATTAGTAGCATAACATAAGCTACAAATGATGCTCATATACTCAGTTTGTCTAATACTGTCTCCAGTGTTCTTGAACAAATTTACACTAGGATCATAAGGAGTACATAGAGGTTTGTAGTTAAAATAATTATATTTATTTAAGATATTCTCAATGTAATGAGATTGATATAGAGAAAGTCTCTTTTCAAACCTAATAATCTTTATACCAAGGATTACACTCGCTTCTTCGAGATCTTTCATATCAAAGTTAGCACTTAACAAATTTTTCACATTATTCACAACATGAATATTTGATCCAAAAATAAGCATGTCATCCACTTATAAACATATAATAGTACAAATATCATTTTTTGATTTATAATAAATGCATTTGTCATTTTTATTTATTTTGAATCCATGTGAGATAACTAGACTATCAAATTATTCATGTCATTGCTTAGGTGTTTGTTTTAGACTATAAAGGGATTTATCTAGTTTACAAACTTTATTTTCTTACCCTGAGACAACAAAACCTTCAAGTTAGTCCATATAAATTTCTTATTCTAAGTCACCATTTAAGAAAACAATTTTAACATCCATTTGGTGCACTATTAAATCATGGATTATAGTAAGAGAAAAAAGTACACATGTGGAATTTATTCGTGTGATTGGTGAAAAAGTATCAAAGAAATCTACATTTTCCTTTTGCCTATACCCTTTTGATTACAATATGAGCTTTGTACTTTTCAATACTACCATTGGGTTTTAATTTCTTCTTTAGTATCCATTTACATCCTATGGTTTTACAACCAGGAAGTAAGTCAACTAGCAAGTTTATTTCTTTTAGGATCAAGGATTCTAACATAGGCTAAACAACCCTAGGTTTTAAAATAAGTTAAGTTTCTAATTTTTCAAAATTTCATATGGTGAAATTTTACTAGTAGATTTAGGCACTCTATTTAGCACATAAAAACAGTTAATAAAATTTCTCCCCACCAATGGGAAGCATCACCAGAGTTTAATAAAATCGCAACAATTGATTCAGTAAAAGTTCTAATTTTTTCTTTCAGCTTTGCCATTCATTTCAGGAGAATACGGTGTAGTTTTTTCATGAATGATTCCATGAGTTTTATAAAAATCATTAAAAATATTGGAATCATATTCAGTGCCTCTATAACTTCGAAACCTTTTTAATTTTTCTGTTAAGTTGATTTTTAATTTCAGTCATAAATATTTAAAACATGTCAAACACTTCACTTTTATTTTTCAGAGTGTATTAAATCTAAAGGTTCAGATTCTCTAACTACTAACTTATGTGAAGTTTTGATTATTTTAGCTTAACTATAAAAGTCACATTTCAAAATCATTCAAAGATAATTTAGGAATTAGTTTTAAGGTATTCATGTTCTTGATTATATGTTTATTAACACGATAAAGTCTAGTATGCTAAATATTAAAAGATCTCAACATATAAGCAGAAGAAGAAGCTTTATTAATTTCAATATTCAATTAAAACATGTCATCAGTGGCGTACCCTTTCTCAACAAATATATTATTTTTAGTTATTGTATATAAATCAACCCCTATAATTTGAGTAAACACAACTTTATTTAGAAAATAACCCAAAACTAAGTTCTTTCTCATTTCTTGAGTATACCGGACATCCTTCAAGATGATAGTCTTTTCAGAGGTAAACTTCAATTCCACCTCACCGGTACCAGCTACTTTAGTGAAGTGGGAGTCGCCTAGTAGTACTTTCTTATCCTCAGACTCAAATAGGACTTGAATATGTCTCGATCATAGCAAACATGGTGAGAAGTACCAGTGTCCACCCATCACCCCTCAGATCCATCAACAAAATTGATTTTAATTATCATAGCAATAAGTTGATTTCCGGTAAGGTTTGCCTACGGGGCAGGACGATTCCTATTCTAGCAATTCCTAACCAAATGGCTAGGTTTATTACAACTATAATACATGAATGTGATATTTCTTGAGGGGGTTGAAGTTCATTATAGAGAAGATAATTTTTGTTTCTATTTTGGTGGTTACAGTTTTGGTTATTATTACGATTCTGAGTTTTCATGTTTCTTCCTTTAGATTTCAGAATTGTAGAGGAGGATTTTTTATTGGTACTGTTGTTTGAGACAACAAATACTTCATCTTTTTTATCTTGTTTTTAGGCCTTTTCTTCTATTCTTAGACAGGTTATAAGATTTTTAAAAGAAAATTCCTTAGTTATTAGTCTAAGTACATTATTAAAATCTTTCCATGTAGGAGTAATTTATCTATAATAAGAGCTACTTGAAATTGTTCATTTAATGTTATACATTCAGAAGTTATTTTCTATGCTATTTTCTGCAGTTCGTGTGATTGAACTTCTACAGATTTACCATCAATAATTTGATACTTCATGTATCTATTGAGAACATACTTCTTAGTTTTAACTTTTTCACTGTACTTTTTTTAAAATACATTCTAAATTTTCTTGACAGACTTATCAGAATTATAATAATCATACTAGTTATCAGTTAATCTATTAAGAATAATTTTTTTTTTTGCATAAAAAACAATTTTTTATAACTGTTTAAATCCCAATAGTAAATCATTTTTTTATTTATACATTTCTTAAGTTATATAAAATAGTAACTTAGAAGAAAGAACAAAATAACATCAATTGTTTTTATAAAAATTTACAATTTCGATGGCAAGAAAATAATTAGTTGAAATATACCTCGAAAGCTAAACAAGAAAACGTATAAGCAGAATAATTGGCAGATTACGAATTTTTTAGTACAAATTTCAAGATGGTATAAATAAAGAAATTTCCTATTGATTACTTAGGGTTTTCTTTTGGGAAAAGTAAACTTAAACAAAACTGAGCTCCTAAAGAATAATTGGATTGGAAAGAAAGAAAGAAAGAGAGAAAGGGGTTTTCTGTACATTGGCCTGGCGGTATCATAGACGGCGGAAGGGCCAAACGTGAGAATCGCACAATTGAAGAAGTGTAACATTGTCATTGTTCTAGCTCCCTCTTTCTGTGCTTAATGCTTAGAGAAATCCAAGTCCAACAAAACAAATGACTCATTTTGAGGGGAGTGAGTGATACCTACCTACTTCTTTGTGGAAAAGGCTACAATTCGAGGAATGGAAAAAATATATCGACTCCGCTGGGGATCGAACCCAGAATCTCTGGTTTCGTAGACCAGCGCCTTATCCATTGGGCCACGGAGTCTTCACTGACTGGATATTATATTAAAGAAATATATTAGTCTATATTTTAAAATAACCCTCTTATATTTTTTTTTTGCTTGAAATGAAAATAAGATTAACTAGATTAATCTAATGTGATTATTAATTTCTTGTTAATATTTCAAAGATTTAACAATAACTAAATGTTTGTTCCAATACATTAGAGTTTCAATCTTATAGATCGTTATAACTTATATAAATTCATAATAAAGTTATAGAAATAGATTATATGTAAACTATTCCATGTTAAATTTCATTAATTTTTAACAACAATAGTGGATTATTTCAACTTATATAAGGTCATATTAGATTTTGATACTTCAAAAGTTTTTTGGTAAATTTATATAAATGAAAAACATTTAGTAGTAGATTTTAAAGTTTATCCTAATGTTAATGATGAAGGGAATCAGAGGTTATTGTGTTTTCAAAATAAATCACTTTAATTGCTCTATTTTTTAATTGCATATTTTAAGTTTATTTGTTTTCAAAATTTTGCACCTTAGACACTTCATTTTCTAATAATGGCTCACTTTATGTCACTTAACTTTTCAAACCATCAAATTCAATTCATTTTGTATTGTTTAGTTTCAAAATGGGAAAAAGTCTAACTTGATACTTCACATGTGATACTTATAAAGGACAAATTAGTTAATTTGGTGATAAAATGATATACAAGTGTATGAACTCAATTAGAAAGAAGTACCAAATAAAGTTTCTAATCCCTAAAAACTCTACTTGCTTATCAAACTATTCCATGAAATATAAGATATTATTCTACAATCGAACATTAATTGAATTTTGTGTTAATATTAATCATGGAGGAGAAAAACAAGTATTCTATGAGATATGAATGTTAAAATTATAAATCTAAAAAATGGTATAAATTTATTAAAAAACAAAACAAAATTTATGACAAATAATTAATTGGTAGGTAATGTTTACTTGGTGGAATCAATTGATTTCTAGTGATTACACCTCGTTTACTAAACATGCAACACATATTTTTTCTCTGATTTGAAGCTAAACATTACAAATTGAAATTAATTTACTCATTTTAAAGTTAAATGACTTGAGATGAGCCATTAAAAAACAAAGTAACTAAAGTGCTCTAATTTAAAAACAAATAGACTTGAAGTGAGCTATTAAAAAGTAAAGTGACTAAAATAATGATACATTTTGAAAGCAAAGTGACCTATAAGGCCCTTCATCCAACATATTGAATTGTTAACATTTGATTTGCTAGAATTTGTTAAGATATTGACTCTTTTAAATAACACTTCTAAACCCTTATCTTTAATTGATAGGATATGAGTTAATATTTTGAGATGTTATTTTTGTTGTTATATGTTTTATGGGTATTAGATTTTAGGTTTTTGTTATTTTTTAAATAATTATACTACTCACACCAATAATACTTTTATACATTTATAATTCTCTACTCTGATATCATTTTAGAAGTTAATGAAAAATTTATTAGAAAACAAACAATACTTTCATATACTTATCACGTTGAATAATATGTACTACTATGTCATTTTCTCTTCAAGTTACAGCAACTTTCACTTGCTTCTTTGCTTCATGGATTTGACCTTGAAATCCCATCAAATGAACTAATTGACATGCAACTATGAATGAACATATGGATTGATAAATAATAAAGCTAAATCCACTCGATATTCTTCTCACCCACTCCTTGCTACCTATAAACCATGCTTATATCTAGACATAAAATGGTTGTTCTACTATTTAGAGTATAATCCTAATATATTAGAGAGACTCACTAATCTTGTCTCATATAATTTTTATATTTTTTATTTAATAATTGAAAAATAAAAACATATAATTTGTTTTTAGAAAATAAAGATAAAAAGAGCTAAATACTTGTTTTACTTATTAAATGAGTTGAGAAGGGTTGTGATGCATTCTTAGTTTATAAACATTTTGGATTTAAATCCCAAAATAACATGTATATCTATTATATTTAATCAAATCAGTTTTAAAATAACATGTTAATTTGTATATGAATTTATATTATATTTTAGTATATAAAAAAAGTGTCTTACATTAATTAAGAATCTACTAGTGTAGTTTTTATAAGTGATTTATCTTTTTTTGAGATTAATTTTTTAGAATTGGATGGCTCACCTTGCTTTTATATCCTATAAAACTTTACATGGTATTAAAGTTTTAATCGATCAATGTGTCAAAAAAATTGGTCTTCCAGACATAAAAAAATACATTGACATTGCAAAAAGAGAGAAAACAAGTGCAAAATAGAATTAAAATATAATAAAATTATGTTAAAGACTTGAAAGTTTTAGTTATGGATCTAATTAAATAAAGGATAAGTGAATAAGTAATTAATCAAATTATGTCATATTAAAATTTTCCAAGCGACCAAACTTGAAATCGTGTGTAAATAAAGTAGTGCGAAAATAAATAAAGATTTGACACACAATATTTTTAGGTGAAAACAACCTAAGTTACAACAATGACTAAAGAAAAAAAACAACCGGTCTACCAAACCACCTAACTATCCACTATAAAAATAATGTTCAATTACAAGATTAAGACTTAAGCTACCCATCACAGATAATGACCCCAAGCAATCTACTTACCAACCATCGTTTCTTTCATAGTTTTCATAACCAATGTGTACAGATCCAAATCAATTTTTTGATAAACTTGAATCACACGAGTTATAGAACCCATTTAGCTAGCACCTGAAAAGTTAGCACAATAATACAAGTGCAAAGTGTATCCTAGAGGAGATTTAATAATAAAAAATCATAGCTAGATAATTAAATAAAATAATAGACAAAACAAAATTAATTAGAAAACTCTAGAATAAAAGATGAACACTTGGTCATAAAATAAATAGGCTTGTTAATTAATTAAACATAACCACAAAATGCTTGATATATTAATCAAAAAAAGAAACCTAACAAAATATGATTTTGATTTGCAAATATGATTATAAGATTAAAACAATTTTGGTTAAAAGAAAATGAGACATTAGGTTTGTTTAAATAGAAAATATTGAAACCCTCATACTAAATCAAAGGTCAATTATCAATATGTTAAAAAATAATTCCTAGATAGGTAAATAATGAGGATAAATATGGTAATCAAATTTTTTGGCTCAAGTAAACAATTATGTTAAATTTGAAGCCCTCGTCACTTGATCGATCGAACCAATAAGTTTGAGCACTTGAAAAACTTTTTGATCGATCCAAGTAACAATTAATAGAAACCCTGGACTAGGTAGATTGAATATGATTGACTCCAACATATACAACAACGATAGTTGAGGATCCATTTACTAGGACTGGAAAGGTACCCGAAGGAATGAAGCGGGACACAACCTCTTTCACACGACTGGAAACCCCTTTCTAGGATTCAACAACCTTCACAACATTTATAAGAGGAAGATGGAGGTCATATCTCTCTAAGAATGGAGGTTTAGAGAATGGTCATTGCTTATTGTACTCTAAAAACATGCCAAGAAAGAGGGCTATGAGATTGGAAGTCATTAGGAGTCTAATCCATCCATTTAAAAAAAATCTTAAGGAACTTGGAAAGACTAGAAAACTTCCTCGGAACTTAGGAAGTCTAGAGAAAGTGGGAGTCCATAAAATATGAGTTCCGACCACCCATTTTCCAAAGAAATTCTTAAGGAACTTGGGAAGGCCTGAAAACTTCCCAGATATTTAGGAAGTCCAGAGATATTCTTAAGGCATTTGGGATGACCAAAAATATTCTTAGAACTTAGGAAGACTAGAAAAATTCTTAAGGCACTCAGGAGGACCAAAAGACTTCCCAGGAACTTAGAAAGACCAAAAAATCCTTAAAGCACTTAGGAAGACCATAAAAATTCATGGGAACTTAAGAAGATCATAAAATTCTTAAAGAGCTTGGGAAAACCAGAAAACTTTTCAGTAACTTAGAAAGACCAAAAAAATGGATCCAAGGAAAAAGGGATTTAGAAAAGTGGATCCAGATAAAAAGATGATTCATAAAAAGTATACTCAGAAAAGTGGGTTCAGAGAAAAAGATGAATTCATGAATAGAAAACTCAAAGAAAGTGGGTTTAAAGAAAAAGATGGATTCAGAATATAGTGGATTCATAAAAAATTGGAGTTAGTAGAAAAATATTAAGACTTTTGACTTGGGGTAAGTCATGTTAGGGAAACGTCATAATGGCAACAATACAGGACTACCACCCATCAAATCTAACCCTGGGATCCATGGATGGTAGGAAATCGCTCGCCATAATTGCAATCGATAAGACCCAATTGATTGCCTGAGTGTGCTGAAGATGGATCATCGATAGACCGACCAGCTACCAAGCTGGCTACTGGATGCAGCGTGCTCATCCAGCTAGTTCACGCCTCACGAATGCCATTAGCCACTTGGTGTAGTCGAATGGCGCCACCCAGCCATCACTAGTCACACACTTGTTTATGGTCCATCTTACATCACTCTCATTCGGTCCTACCCTTGTTGTTGTTCATCTCACCAAGTGTCATCTGTAGCTATCATAGACCCGTACTAGGTGCTGACACCAACTTAATCTTGCATAGTTGGGGTTGACTCACTTCACTTCCTGTCTTACCAAGTATCATTGTGGACTCTCCTAGACTTATACCAGGTGTTGAAACAAGGCATGCAACATCAAATAGAATTCATACTTGAATCCGTAATACCAAATCGACCTGCTTACAAAGCTAAGATTCGAGGACAAATCTTTACAGAGAGAAGGGAAATAATGGAAATTGAGGTGCTAACCAAGTTGATGTTTAGAAATATTCTAAAGATCCTATATAAGGGATAGATTTGGAATATTAAATTGGATGCAAGGATTAATTTAGGAAGCAATTTTTTGTTTTAGTTAATTATGAGCCTTTTATGTTTAGCAATTTTGTTTTAGTAAATTGTGAGTTTTTTTAAGTCTTTTAATCTTTTATTTTTTTAAAGGTTGGATTAGACCCAATCCATAACTAATTAGGCCTATTAGGCCCATTTCATCTAGGGTTTTTCTTTTAGGATTTCTTGCTTATATAGAAGAAGAGTTGTGTAATTTGGAAACAAGAACGAATATAATTAATGAAAAGTATATTTAATAAAGCTTTTGCTTTTGCTTTTTGTGTTTTTGATTGAATCCTTAAATTCGACATATCAAAGGGAGTGATCATCTTCTATGGAATCTCAAGATTGGGGTTTTAAGGACTCTATTTCCTTAGGGTTCTAATTAGATCATCATCAACACATTCTTAGTAAATCAATTGTTTATATTCCTTTGAGTTCGTGGGTTTATAGTTTATTCGCCTAAATGGTCTGCTTCATAGGGTTAACTTACTTTAGTTATTTCTTGTAACTTTCAATTTTTTTTTCCAAAATGACTAAGTGTTATCCTAATGCAAGAGTTGTGTGCCCTCCGCCAACCAAGAGTTGTGTGCCTCTCACCAACCAAGAATAACATGTCTCGCACCACCAAAAAGTGTATGCCTTCACCAAGAGTTGCATGCCCCTTATCAACCAAAGTGTGTGCCCCGCACCACTAAGAGTTGTGTGCCTCACACCACCAATATCAAGTGAGATCTCCCTAGGTCACAAAAATAACAAGTGTGGCCTCCTAAGGTCACTCAAGAGCTAAGTGCATTGTACGAGGATTACAGAAGCGCTAACGATATGTCTCTACTCTACGTTTTGAAAATAAATTTGAAATCAATCAAGGGATACCCTAATTATCCAAAGGCACATACTAGGAGAAGATCAGGCATAATTAAGCTAAAAAATATCAGATTTGGAAAGTGAAACCCATGGGTTCGTAGTTGATTTTTTTTCAAACTTTGATGGACTATAACTTTCCAAATTGGAAAGCTTATGACCTTAAGATTATGATGGCATAAATATATTTGGGTATCAATTACGCAACTCAACTAAAACACTCAAGAGCCACATGTCATTAAGTCATTGTACCTGGATGAGATAAATAGGCTATATATCATGCCATAAAATAGCAAAGGTAACCTAGGGGTTTGTGTTGAAGAGGAAAATCATCAAGTATGCGTGGCCCAATTTGATTGTATACGACGAAATTTAAAAGTTAAATGAGTATAGTCAGCATACAGTTAGAGATATCTTTATTATTTAAATTTGAAATAAATATTAATGCCATAATCTGTATTTATGGAATGTCATTAATATAGTAAATGATTATATATTAATTAATTAAATTTTTAAATACTAAATAATCCATAGTAATTATTTATAATTATATCATCCATTAAAACCTTTAAAAGGTAACAGAAAATGTACACATAAGTTCTCTAACTTACTACCATAATGTCTACCTAGGATCTGAGGTGTTATTAATAGAGGCAATCATATTTAAATCAAGAACACATGCTTAACAATACATACATATTATATTGATAGATTAGGCGACTTAGCCAGTAATGAGTGCTCAAAAAGCACTAAAATTACCATGATTTTATGCACATTAAATGATTAAAAATATATATATTTATAAGTTTTATCATATATTTATATAAATTTATCTTTTTCGGAATCACGAGTATTTTTATTGTTTTTCAGGTATTTTGGCTTAGAAACTTAACTTAAAGACTCAAAGAGCAATACTGGAAGCAATACATCACAAATATATTAATAAATAAATAGGGAAAGATCAACAAATATGGAAAAATTGGACAAAATGGGTCAAAAAAGAAAAAATCGCGTCGCCGCAACGCGCAGCTGCCCAGTCCCGCGTGCCCCCACGCCCACACCCGCGCGCGCCCCAACGCCTGCCCTTCCGCACGCGCCTGTGCGCGCCCAGTTGCCCTCCGCGCGCGCCGACACCCATTTCGTCCCATTTTTGCGCACAGCCGCCCCATGACGTCATGCTGACATCATCAATGACTTAAGCAATTGCACTCCACGTTTTCACCATTTTTTATCATTTTTTTACTCATTTTTTCTCTCCATCCTCACCTATAAATACCCCCCTTCCCTTCACTTCATACCACACCTCAAAACACATTCTTTTCTTTCTTTCTTTCTCTCCATTTCTTAGTTTTTAGTTTTCATAGTTTTTAAATAATTTTTCTTAGTTTTAGAGTTCTTCCATTTTTGAGAAGAACTAGCTATGTTTTTGTAATTTATTTGCTTTTAAATTCAATAAATGGGAGTGCAAATTTCGTTTGGAGGTTTTCCAGCAACGGGAATAACATCGAAGTACTATAAGGATTTTATTTCTTTGCAGTTATTTTTTATGCTTTGTTCTTACATGTTATATTTAATTTGTTTGTGATTAAATTTAACTTTGCTGGTTGTTTATAAACATGATGTAATAATAACATTGTTATGCTTGTGAAATATTAAATAGGTAAAAATCTCTAAAATGAATTGATTTTATTTTTATTCAAGATTTTATATTAAGAATGTTAGAGAGAAATATATTATTTTTCATTACAAACTTAAATCTGAAAATTAGATTTTAAGGTTTAGTTATCCGGTCTGATTTAGAGTAGTGCTCTTTTATTTGTTGGTACAATCGCCCGGTAGTTAGAGTGAAGCTCTATTAAGAATGTTTTATTTACTTAATTTTATTGTTTATTTTAGTTTAATAATTTTTAAATTGTTAAAACTAAAAATATTTGTTGAGATGTTAGAATTTCACAGCGATCTGTCTGTATACACTTTAATAATGAATATGATGGATGCACTTGCATTTCTCCATTACTAGTTACACATTCTCAAGAAATAGGTAATTTTTCTTCTCTTTTCTCTTTATCTTTAATTTACAGTTGTTACATTCAGGACAATATAAGTTCTAGGTTGGGGGTGGTGAAAAGTTATCATGCTTAATTAGAAAAAAAAGATTTAACAATTTAAAAATAAAAAAATAAAAAATTTTCTTTTTTATGTTCACGTTTTAATTTTTTGTGTTTGGTTTTATTTTTGTTTTGTGTGATTTAGTAATTTTTGAAATAATAATAAAAAAAATTCTCACAAAAATTTATCATTTCTTTAAATCAAATTTAAGTAAATAGTAAAGTCTTTTGTACTGTTAGATTAATTTTTGAAAACATATCATGAAATATTTTGTAGAAAATGATTTGAGTAGAAATTGATAGTATATGCTTATATCTCATTTATGCATGACTGCTACAAAACAAAAAGTCATATCTGGGGTTACCTAAACCAAGATCAAACAGAAAAGCCACAAAATTAACCACTCATCAAAATCCTCAAAAAAAATGTACAATCTGTACATGGGTTGACTCTCTAAAAAAATACATATATTGAAAAATATCTTCAAAAAAATAGAGAGATAAAAAATATATAGTATCATCTACATACTATGACCCACATTCCCTACAAAGTTGTGAGTATAGGCTAATTACAAAAGAAAGATATAGGAAGTAATTCCCTAAAAAATCATTGCAATTTCTTCATTTCTAAAAAACATATATCTTGAAATTCTTTCTTAATGAGTTTGATTTATGCATGAAAATAATTTTTATATATGATATTTTTATAATTTATACATTTGATTCCTTTCATGAGATCAATGTTAAAATAATACTTTGAGCCTTTATTCTTTATACATATGCGAACATATTAGTTCATTTCTATACATCAATTCTTTCGCATATAAATTAGTATGAGTGTTTGAACCCATAGGAATCAGTGTTTTGAGAGTATTGACTTGTGAGGAATAGAGTCGAAGCGAATTCTGATTCATGACACTGAAATTGGGTGAAATTAAATTGATACATTTTTTATATGAAATATGAAAATGATTTTCGACTAATTATTATAATAAACCATGATTGTTTAAAGAGATTAAAATAACTTATGCTTGAGATTTTAATTATGATCTTAAAGTAGATTAAAAAGTATGAGACATTTTTGTGATATGTTGTTTTCTTTTATTCTTAAATTAATTTTTGATTTTGTTGTAATATTAGTTTTTGATTTGATTGTTTTTATTGTTTCTTTTGATTTTTACATTTAGTTCAATGTTTGTGGGTATCATTACTGAAAACCCTCACGAGACTCAAACTCGTCCACTAGGGCAGCCTAAGGGTTTAAAGGATTGTTGTATAGGCTAAATGCAACCGTTCAATCCACGAAAATGATTTAGGATAGTTTAATTTTTAGTTTTTATCGCTTCTCTTGCTAAGGGACTAGCAAGAAGCTGGTTGGGGGTTGTGATGAGTGCTCAAAGAGCACTAAAATTACCATGATTTTATGCACATTAAATGATTAAAAATATATATATTTATATAAATTTGTCTTTTTCGGAATCATGGATATTTTTATTATTTTTCAGGTATTTTGGCTTAAAAACGTAACTTAAAGACTCAAAGAACAATAATGGAAGCAATACATCGCAAATATATTAATAAATAAATGGGGAAAGGTCAACAAATATGGAAAAATTGGACAAAATGGGTCCAAAAGGTCAAAAATGTCAAAAAGGAAAAAATCGCGTCGCCGCAACGCGCAGCTACCCAGCCGCGCACCCACGCCCACACCCGCGCGCGCCTGCTTGCATTTCCACGCGTGCCCCAACTCGCTGTTACTGTTCACGTGTGTGCCCCTACGCGCAGCGCCTGCCCTTTCGCACGCGCCCAACTACCCTCCGCGCGCCCCGACGCCCATTTCGCCCTATTTTTACGCGCAGCCCCCCATGACGTCATGCTGACGTCATCAATGACCTCCGCAATTGCACTCCGCATTTTCACCATTTTTTTATCATTTTTTCACTCACTTTTTCTCTCCATCCTCCCCTATAAATACCCCCTTCCCTTCACTTCTAAACATACCTCAAAACACATTCTTTTCTCTCTTTTCTTAGTTTTTAGTTTTTCTTAGTTTTTTTCTTAGTTTTTAGCTTTTCTTAGTTAATTTCTCTTAGTTTTAGAGTTCTTCCCTATTTGGGAAGAACTATTTATGTTTTGTAAGTTATTAGCCTTTTGATTCAATAAATGGGAGTGCAAATTCTACTTGAAGGTTTTCCAGGAACGGGAATAGCGTCGAAGTTCTGTAAGGATTTTATTTTCTTACAGTTATTTTTTATGCTTTATTCTTACATGTTATATTTAATTTGTCTGTGATTAAATTTAACTGTACTGGCTGTTTATAAACATGATGTAATAATAACGTTGTTATGCTTGCAAAATATTAAATAGGTGAAAATCTCTAAAATGAATTGATTTTGTTTTTATTCAAGATTTTATATTAAGAATGTTAGAGAGAAATATATTATTTTTCATTACAAACTTAAACTTGAAAATTAGATTTTAAGGTTTAGTTATCCGGTCTGATTTAGAGTAGTGCTCTTTTATTTGTTGGTACAATCGCCCGGTAGTTAGAGTGAAGCTCTATTTCAAAAGTTTTTATAAGAATTATTATCTAAAAATGTGTTGACAACATGTTTTCAGTAGTGGTTTTAAAACTTGAAAGTTAGTACTCGGATAACTAAATTCTTAGGTTTAATTTGGACACCTTGAATAAAGTTTAAACTGTCTAACCCCACCAAAGGTGGCATTTAAATGGTTCATTTTCAATCTCTTAGAAAAAGGAATTAATTTAATTAAGAAAATTAGTTATCAACCCCACCCATAGGTGTTAATTGATTTGTTTAGTTAACAAAGAATATCTAACCCCATCAAATGTGGTATTCATATAAAAAAGGGAGAATCAATAAATATCAATTCATATCTTTAATAACCTAAATAATATGAGCAAGCATAATTAACTTAGTTATTATATCCACAAATACTCCACTATAATAAAAGATAAAATTTGCATAAATATTTATTAAATCTATGTTTATTTTTATGTTAGTAGATTAAAAACACAAAACCCCAAAATATCGTGACAGGATGTTTATGATTTAATTTCGTTTTTAAAAGTTTGAATAATAGGCCTTTTGTCGGGTACAGTAGGTGCTTCATCATTCCAGACAAAAAATATGAATAGTACTTTGTCGGGTACAGTTTGGTGAAATCAACAATAACCTTATCGGCACTGTTTCATGATTTGTCATCTAGTGAAAATAACTTTTGTTAATTAACTGATGATTTTACTAGGCCTTTTAATGGGCTAACGAACAGTAATGGACACGTAGGCCCAAAGTAATAAATATTGTTGGACACGTAGGCCCAATGATGAACAATAATGGACACGCAGGCCTAAACTAATAAATAGTGTTGGACACGCAGACCCAATAATAAACAGTAATGGACACACGTGCCTAATAGTAAATAATAATGGACATGCAGGCCCAATGTAATAAATAGTAAAGGACATTTAGACCCTATAATGTGTGATGGACCTATTTTTTACCGGTCTAGAAATTCATGTATACAGTCAAGGTTTCTAAATCTATTAGATCCTCTTCTGAAGCTTGTGATGGAGTTACTGTTTTATTAGGTGATTGAGTTTCATTCGAATCTGGCAACTCTTTTTTCAGAACTTGGGATGTTTGTCCAGATGATAGTTGTTTGATGATTTCCAAGAGTTCCTCCTGGGTTTTGGCTTTTGATATTAAGGCATTAGTGTGTGCCTTTTGTGTAAGCCATTTTTCAACAGATGGTAATAAGAGAGTTTTCGGGATCGTAAATGATGACCACCATTTGATCTGAAATGATCGGGTAATGGTTATTACCTCTGTTTCCACAAGGTTTAATACCCAAGGAAGGTAAATTTTGAACAAAAAATACACAGGGGAGAGAATCTAGCTTCCTCTGTGGAAGGTTTATAATCTGTATGGAAAGATTCATAACTTTCTTTCACAGGTGATATCAGAATGCCACTAAGGTTTCCGAATAATTTCCACCATTCTGAAAACCAAGATGGAAATCGAGATGAATTAATAGATTTGTTCACAAAGAAAAACAACAAAGAATGTTGGTTATCTTTATTTTGGATTAGAAAAGCACTAAACTATGCCTGGTAATAGTCCCAGTAGTTATACAATGTACAATGAGGGATGGAATATGATGTGCTGACTGGAAAAGTCAACTGTTTAGATAAATCATTCTTCCAATCAATTGGAGAAATGATCTTGTGAAGTTTGGCATTTAAAAACTACACTTCTAGAGATTTGGGATAATGGAAATGTTTAAATTCCATGCGCTCGGTAATTTCCAAAATACTTTGATACTATTGAGGAGTTTTTGAATTTAATGTTAGCATGTAGAAAATCCCTTTTCCAAACATTTTTTGAATGACTAAGTAAGAGTTTTGATCAAAAAATTGTTTTTCTAAAATAGTAACCATCTAAGTTCGTTGTTTCTTAAAATACTCAGAGGTGATTTTCTTCTGGGAATAATTTCCCTTTCTCCTTTTGGAGGAAAATATGTTGAAGATGTTACTCTTCTTTCTAGAATAGAAATTGTTCATATGATTTTTGAGAAAATGATTTTGTTTTAGAAGGTATAATTTCCAAATTTGATGAGTAAGTTGGTCCCCCTAATTCTAGGATACAACGAAATGTTGTTCTGATTTTATCAAAATCTATATTTGGTAACCATTGTTGGATGCGATTATTTAGTTCTAAATCCTCAGTGGTTAACTGGGGTGATTTTTCTTCCAAATTAGGTTGGGAAGATGATGCTTGGTTTTTGGTTGCCTGAGACCAGATCATAATAGGTTTAGCCAATGAAATGCTAGTGATGGTAAGGTTTGTAGGTTCGTTCTTCTCCTTATCTTTCTTTTTCTTATTCATCTTGATACCTGTTTTGAAGAAATTCTCTAGTTAGAAAATCTGATAATGAATTACTTTCTCCTATGATAAATTCAATATCAAAATAAAAAATACTTAATAATTCTTTCCATATGGAAAAAATTTGTTTTGATGCAATATTTTTAACATATTTTAATAAAATTTCTTTTGCAGACTTACAATCAATTCTTAGTAAAAAAATATTGATTTAATAAATATGATTGAAATTTAGAAATACAGAGTACTATGGAAAGTACTTCTTTTTTGACAGTGAAATAATTCTTTTGACAATCATTCTAATGGCTAGAGACAAATTGAACAATTTTTTCATTATTATCTTGGACTTGTTTTAATATCCCACCATAACCGAGTTCACTAGCATCGATTTCTACTACTTTGGGGAGAGTTGGATCCACAAGATGTAAACATGGAATGTTTTGTACTTGTGCTATTATTTTTTGCACAATTCTTGTATGTTCTTCTGTCCATGGCTCAGGAGTTTTCTTAAGCCGATTATGGACTGGTTTTGCCAATCTGTTAATATTTGGACAAAACTTGAGGACATAATTTAAGCTACTAAGAAATCTTTGTAGCTGATTTTTATTGATAATCCTGTCAAGAAACTTTGTAGTAAACTGAAATGATCGGTCGATTGGAAAAACTATTCCATTGGATACGTTGTATCCAAGAAACCTGATATTGGTTTGGAAAAGAGTCATTTTCTTGGCTGATAAAGCCAATCCATTTCTCTTGATAAGATGGAAGAAAGTTTTGAGATGTCTGATATGTTGTCTGACATCTTTGGAAAATATAAGTATATCATTGATATACACGATTCAAATTTCGAGTAAGAATTGAATATGTCATTCATAATCCGCTAAAACTCAAAAGGTGCGTTTTTGAGCCCAAATGGCATAACATTCCACTCAAACTGCCCGAATGAAACAATGAATGCAATTTTGTACCTATGTTGAGGCTCGATTTGGATTTGCCAAAAGCCTGATTTCATATCAAACTTTGAGAATATGGATGATTAGTATAATTTTTGAAGCAAGTTTTTTTTATTGGGGATAGGATACCCAATCCATTTTAAAGCTTGGTTCAAAGGTTTATAGTTGATAACTAGCCGAGGAGTTCCTCTTTCAATCTCGGAAAATTTGTTGACATAGAAGGCCGCACAGCTCCATAGCGATCTGGATTTTGAAATGAGTTATCTTAGATAAGAGATCAGTGATCTCCTTTCTATATAATTTTTCATGGTTATCATTCATTTGAATACGCCTTGCTTTTGTAGGAATATCCTTTGCATTGAAGGACGATTCATATGGTAAATCTACCATGTGTTCTTTTCTATCCTAGAATGCACTGAGTAATTCAGAACAAACCTCTTTTTCAAAAGAGTTTTGTAATTTAGAGATTTTATCTTTGATCTCTAGGATTTAAAGCTCTTTCTCAACAGTATGAGACTGAACTTTGGTTTTGAGATAGAGAAGGTCATTTTCTCTATGATTTATAAGAACATAAATCTATTTTGGAGAGATTGAATAGGTTTTGATAAGATTAAGATCTCTTGTTTTTGGCTCTTCGATAAAAGGAAATCTAAAGGCTTCTCTTCCAATTTTGAAAGAAATCTTATCATTTTTGACAAGATATGGGGTGATGATATCCATAAAAGGAGTTCCTAGTATGACTGGGTAGCCTATATCAGAAACTATGACGAATGGAGTTTTAATGAGATATAATCCTTTTAGAATCGATACCTGGGTTTTTCCAATAATATCCATACAACATTTATTGGCAAAATTGAGATCAGCACCTGTATCAAACAAGGCTGTGACCTCAAGTTTTGAGTCATCATGGAAAACTAAGATTATATCAATCTTGTACTTCTTGGTGGTAATTTTTCTCAAGTTTTGGATTTCTTGATTGTTTTTTGTAAGGTCATCGTCAGAATCACTCACATAAGTTGATATTTTCCCCCCATTATTATATAGTTCAAACTTAATATCATGTTCTTTTTGTTTTTCTCTAAGTTGGTGGAGTTCCAGTTTAATAGTTTTGATTTCCAATTTTAAGTCTTGAATCCGACTTTTTGGTTTGATAATTTTGTTCTTTCGTTCTAGAACAACAGTGAGGTTATAATAGCTTGTGCTGGTATTTGGAAGTTCAATTTTTTTTAATTGATTTTGATTTGGTCAAACATGTACTTAGGTATTCTACATAAAGTTTGGTTATTGATGGGTCATTTAGCTTAAGAATTGTTTCTTGAAGTTATTCATCTTCATCTTTAGTTAATACATTAATATTTTTATCAGAGGAATCTGAATTGTTGGTTGCAAATTCATCATCTTGGGGATTTGATTCTTCGTCTGTCCATTGGTCAGACTCAGATGATGAGGATGTGTCTACCAACAGGGCAGATATTTTGGAAAAGGTGTCTTCTCCAACAGTGTGACCTTTCTTGCCACATTTATAACATTTAAACTCTTTAAAAATTTTAAAGGATTTTGTATGTGATTTTGATTCCTTATTAAAATTTCTTTTATAAGGTTTATTATAAAAATTCATTCTCTTTTCAAAGAGTGGTTTTTTTTGGATTTTGAAAATGTCTTATAAGGTTTATGAGATTTCTTATAAGGTTTAGAAATGGTTTTATTGCAAGTTCCCTTGCAGTTTTTCTCAGTAGAGAGATTTCCATCAAACTGTTTGCAAAATGATCCAATTTCTATTTTGGAAACTTTGAGTTCCAATTTCATTTGTTTTTGGATTTTCAAATCTTGACATATATGAAGACCCTGGTTTTGTGCAAAACTGATCAATTGACCCTAGGTTAGTTGATCATATGGGATGATGTGATTCCCATAAGTTTCGTGTATTTTATTTATGGTTTTCTCACCTAAGAGGGGAGGAAGTCCTGCAAGGAATTTCTCCTTCTAGACAGAAATGTAGTTTTATAATTTTGAAAATCGCTCATCTTCCTACATTTTATGTTGAAAAGAATATCAACGTTTTTATCTTTTAAATGGGATGGATTGATGAGTGCTCAAAAAGCACTAAAATTACTATGATTTTATACACATTAATTGATTAAAAATATATATATTTATATAAATTTATCTTTTCGGAATCACACGTATTCTTATTATTTTCAGATATTTTTCGCTTAAAAATGTAACTTAAAGACTCAAAAAGGAATACTAAAGGCAATACATCACAAATATATTCATAAATAAATGAAGAAAAATCAACAAAAATGGAAAAATTGGACAAAAATGGGTCAAAAAGAAGGAAATCGTGCACGCAACAGCCCATCCGCGCTGAGTAGCCACCGGAGCATGCCCATTATGTACATGCCTGTGCCTAGTCCCACGTGCGCCCTTGCTGTTTTCCTCGCGCGTGGTTTGGGGTGTAGATGGGCAGCGGCACGCGCGGACAGGAGCAGGGGTGCGTCCACGTCATGCTGACGTCATCAAATGACATCATCATTCACTACTCTGCGTTTCCACCATTTTTTTTTATCCTTTTTTCACCCAATTTTGCTTACCATGCTCACCTATAAATTCCTCATTCTCTTCACAACTAAACACACCTCAAAACACATCTTCTCTTCTCTTTCTTTCTCTCATTTCTTAGTTTTTAAGCTTTTCTTAGTTTTTAGCTTTTCTTAGTTAGTTTCTCTTAATTTTAGAGTTATTCTCTTTTTGAGAAGAACTAGTTATGTTTTTGTAATTTATTTGCTTTTCGATTCAATAAATGGGAGTGTAAATTCTGTTTGGAGGTTTTCCAGCAACGGGAATAACATCGAAGTACTGTAAGGATTTTATTTTCTTTGTAGTTATTTTTTATGCTTTATTCTTACATGTTATATTTAATTTGTCTGTGATTAAATTTAACTTTACTAGCTGTTTGTAAACATGATATAATAATAACGTTGTTATGCTTGCGAAATATTAAAGAGGTAAAATCTCTAAAATGAATTGTTTTTTTATTCAAGATTTTATATTAAGAATGTTATAGAGAAATATATTATTTTTCATTAGAAACTTAAATCTAAAAATTAGATTTTAAGGTTTAGTTATCCGGTCTGATTTAGAGTAGTGCTCTTTTATTTGTTTGTACAATTGCTCGGTAGTTAGAATGAAGCTCTATTTCAAAAGTTTTTATAAGAATTATTATCTGAAAATGTATTGACAACATGTTTTCAGTAGTGGTTTTAAAACTTGAAAGTTAATACTCGAATAATTAAATTCTTAAGTTTAATTTAGACACATTGAATGTTTAAACTGTCTAACCCCACCAAATGTGACATTTAAATGGTTCATTTTCAATCTCTTAGAAAAATGAATTAATTTAATTAACCAAATTAGTTATCAACCCCACCCATATGTGTTAATTGATTTGTTTAGTTAACAAAGATTATCTAACCCCACCAAAGGTGATATTCATATAAAAAAGAGAGAATAAATAAATATTAATTTATATCTTTAATAACCTAGATAATATGAGCAAACATAATTAACTTAGTTATTATATCCATAAATACTCCACTATTATAAAAGATAAAATTTGCATAAATATTTATTGAATCTGTATCTATGCTTATTTTTATGTTATTAGATTAGAAACACAAAAACCAAACTATCGTGGAGGATGTTAAGGATTTAATTTCGTTTTTAAAAGTTTGAATAATAAATTAAAAACCACATATATTTCTTCTTTAGATCAACCGTGAGAGTATACTTATCATTTTCTACGAAATGATTCGTGCACTTGCGAGAGTTTTATAAATATAAAACCAAAGTATTGACAGAATCGGCGATACCGGTTTTTGCTCAACAAGTTGTTGGCGCCGTTGCGAGGAAACGAATAGCGTTTTGAAATTATTTATCAAAATTTTAAAAACATTTTGTGTTATAAATAATTGTTACTTTTTTTATTTTGATTTAAAATAAAAAAATTTAAAAAAAAATTGAAAAAAAGAGAAAATAATAATAATAATAAATTTAACGTTCATAAATAAATAAAAAATGAATAATTTTAAATTTAAATAATAATAATAATAGCGTTAATAGTAAAATAATTTTGCAATTTTGCAATTTCAATTTTTATGTTATTTTCTTTTACCTTTTTCAATTTTATTTTATTTTTATTTATTTTATTTTATTTTGTTTAATTTTTAATTTATTATTTAAATATTATTTTTTCTCCTTTAACTATGTTTTATCTTAATTTTTGTTTAACTTAATTAACTTAGGTTTTTACTAATTTAATTTTTCGTTTTACTTAATTAACTTAGTCTCTTTAACTTAATTAACTTAGATTTTCATTAACTTATATAACATATATTTTTATTAATTTAATTAACTTAAATTTTTACTTAACTTAATTTAATTAACTTAATAGCATATGAAAAGTAAAGATCTAAGGGAGTTCTCTCTAGGAGACTAGTTCTTGAAAACCTTTGTACAATTAGTTTTTCTTGAGAACGTTGTTCTGTCTAGGAGGATGATTTTTAATGAGCCTTTGCACCACCATTCTTTCCTAGGAGCACTCTTGGTTAATATTGATTATGTTATTTTATCTTAAAAAAACATTTTAAAAACAAATAAATAAAATTTAAACTTTGTTTTATTTAAATAAATAAAATAAAATAATAAAAATTTTGAAAAAATAAATAAATAATAAAAATAATAATAAAATAAATAACTTAGGGTATAACTAGTTTTGTTTAGTATTTTGTATTAAATACCATGTAAATTTTTGTCTGGTTATTCTATTAATTTTTTTACAGGAGTTTTAAATTTACGTTTCTAATAGTCTATGCGTGGTAGGAGATCTTTAGGAAACCCCCTTACATCATATGTAAATAATATTCATGAATTTAAACAAGTGTCAACAAGACTGGATTCCAACCATCAACCTGTTTTTGAGCCAAACATAGAACCAAGCCTTAATCCTTTATTGGAACCGAAATAAATGGAAGAAAACCAACATGTTAGGGAAACCACCATGAAGGAGTTTGCAAGACAGGTGATTGGCACGACAACTGCCGCTATCCAGTTGGGTGAGGCTGCTCAGAATTATGAACTAAAAAATATTCATTTTTCTATGCTTCCTTCTCTTTATGGGCTGCCTAATGAAGATTCTCTTTCCTTCATTAGAGACTTCTATGCTACGGTCCAAACCTTCCCCCTCGGTATTATAAACGAGAATCAACATCGAATGAGATGCTTCCCCTACACCTTAAAGGATAAGGCCAAAGCTTGGTTAATGTCACTTCCCCCAGGTTCTCTGATGACATGGGAGAACATTTATAATAAATTCATGGGAAAATTCTATTCCCACCAAAAAACATCAAAGTTGAGAGGAAAGATTGCTACTTTCTCTCAGATGGAAGGAGAACCATTCCATGAAGCTTGGGATAGGTTCAAAATGTTTCTCACTCAATGTCCCCATCATAGCTTTCCCCTGTAGTTGTAGAACCAATTGTTTTACGATGGACTTACACAACAATGTTAGTTCATTGTCGACAACGCTGTAGGAGGAGCAATGGGAGAAAAGTCTACCTCAGAGACGTACAACCTCTTTGAGATGTTGGGTGCTAATTCCCAATAGAAAAGTTGGAGTTCATGAAATCAATTCTAGCAATAAAATTCAACAACAACTTGTTCAATTGACCAAGCAAGTTGCCCTTCTCACTACACAAACCAACACCAATAATGAACAATATGGTTTGTATAGAAACATGGGACATGGTACTGAAACCTGTCCATATCAAGGAGAAACAACAGCTGGACCTAAACAGGTTAATGTATTGGGAGCATATCAACAACGACCAAGGTTCGACCCCAATTCAAATACCTACAATCCTGGGTGGAGAAATCATCTGAACTTCTCCAAGAGGCAAAACAACCCTTCTTTCGCTCAAAGCTCAAATCAGCCAGGCCAGCAATTCCACCCGCCTATTCCAAGAAGCATTCCTAATAAATCAACCCTAGAGGACAACTTGAATTCTTTTAATCAAGTTTGTAGAGATAACCAATCTCAAACCAATCAACGGTTGGACTCTATGGAAGTTTCTATCAAAAAGGTGGAAGTTCAAGTAGAACAGTTAGTTGAACATTTACAAAAACAAAGCAAAGAATAATTTGATGGTCAAATGGGGTAAAATAAATTCAATGAAGAGGAGACATTGAGTTTGTCATTCTGCAATCTCCAAGCAACGTCTTACTAGAAGATGATAAATTTTAGTCCTACGTGGGAGGTCACCCATTATTGTATTTTCCCTTTGTTTTAGTTTTATTTTATGTGTAATAAAATTCAAATAAAATAAATTCGTTTGTTTCAAAACAATTGTGTCCATTATTTAAATTTAGCATTAAAAAAAATTAGGTTCCCTACACCTTTTTGCTTTAAGCCTATACATTTTGTCAAGTGAGAAATCATTCTTAGATATCTACTAAATGTTGATACATAATAAGAGAAGGATCAATTTCAACTACAAATAACCATGGGAGATGCTGAAGATAGGCGGAAAATGATGAAAGATTATATAATGCCAATCATGGGCAATGTAACTTCCGACATACAATTACAAGAGGCTACAAGGAATTATAAATTGAAAAAGATTCATTATTCTTTGTTGCCTTCCTTTTACGGTGTCCCTAATGAAGACCCTTTGCATTTCATACGAGAATTCTATGCTATTGTCCAAACCTTTCCACTACATGCAATCAATGAAGATCAACTTAGGATGAGGTGTTTTCCTTACACCCTCAAGGATAAAGCTTGGTCATGGTTCATTACTCTATAGTCGGGTTCTCTAAAAACTTGGGAGGCAGTATATGAAATGTTTATGGGTAGGTTCTATTCCCATCAAAAGACTGATGATCTAAGGACAAAGATAGCAACATTTTCTCAAAAGTATCAAGAACCTTTTCATGAAGCTTGGGAACGATTCAAACTCATTTTCATTCAATGTCATAATCATAGCTTTCCATTGCAACTACAGAACCAATTCTTTTATGATGGATTGACACTGCAGAGTCAATACATGGTTGATAATGCTGCTGGAGGTGCTGTGGGAGAAAACAATGCAGAGGAAGCCTATAATCTTTATGAGCTACTGGGTTCTAATTCCCAACAAAGAAGTGCTAGAGGGAGAGCAAGAGTCAATGAAGTTGGCTGCGATAATGAGATAACCTTGCAACTTGCTGAATTGACTAAACAAGTGCAACTTCTCACTACCCACCAAATGCCAAATCAAGAGGTGTGTGAAGTGTGTTTTTCAATTGGGCATGGTACTCATAATTGTTCAAATACTTGTGATTCTAGTGTTGATGCCATGGAGGAAGTCAAATCCTTTCAAAGGTATCATCCAAACACCTATAATCACCCTAACCATCATTGGAAACAAAAAAATTACCCAACCTATACCCAATGTCCAACACAAAGGTCGAATAAAAACCACCCTTACCCACCAAGCCAATCTTTTAAGCCAACCTTAGAGGATAGCTTGAATGCTTTTATTTAAGTTATTCATGACAACCAATTGATGAATAATCAAAGGTTGAACATCATGGAGGCTTCGGTTAAAAGGATTGAATATAAAGTTGGGCAACTAGCTGAACAAATGCAAAAGAAAGAACCAGGAAAGTTGCCCAGTCAACCAGAACAAGCAAAGGATGTAAGAACCCTTCGAGGTGGTAAGGTAGTCAATACCAGTTTACCTGAAATCTCTAACGATCTACCTTGTAGTTCAAGTAACAAAGAAGGTGATATTCTAGCCTCACAAAAAGGGGAAACAAGTGTTAAACTTAACAAGCCTTCTGAAAAACTCATTGGAGGGTCATCTGACATCCCCAAAATTCAAAAGACAACAGAACCATACCAGCTGCAAGTACCTTTTCCACACCGATTAAAAGAATCCAAACAAGATAAGTAATTCTATGATCTTTTTAATATGCTCTCTAAAGTAAATATCAATTTACCATTATTAGAAGTGATCATGAATGTGCCCTCATATGCTAAGTTTTTCAAAGATTTGAAAACTAAGAAAATGAGGTATGAACTGAATGAATGAGTAGTAGTATCAGAAATTTCTAGTGATGTACTTCAGCACAAACTACCCCCTAAGTTGAAAGACCCTGGAAGTTTTATTATAAACATAACTATGGGGGATAGGAAGGTTGCTAAAGCAATGCTTGATTTAGGTGCTAGTATAAATTTGATGCCTTACTCTATATTCTTACAGCTCAATCTAGGAGATTTAAAACCCACAACTATGTCCCTTCAACTTGTAGATAGATCTCTTAAGTATCCAAAGGGAATAATTGAGGATGTGTTGGTACAAGTAGACAAACTGATAATACCTGTTGACTTTGTGGTTCTAGATATGCAAGAAAATCCAGCATTGGATAGAGAGCACACAATATTTCTTGGTAGACCATTTATGGCAACTACTAAAACTATTATTGGTGTCCAAGATGGAAATTTGACAATGACAGTCTTAGGAGAGACTGTTCATTTTAAAGATTTTGATTCTTCACCTTTTCCTTCTATTTCTACCATCAATGAAATATTCGATGTTGACCCTTTGGATAATCTTGTCCAAAGCACCTTTTTCCAAACTAGAATAGAAGACAAGCTTGAAACTGTTCTTACACTTGAAGAGGTCGAAGATGAGGAATTTAAGGGTTACCTTGAACGACTAGACAATGATGAAGTAATGATAAAATCTAGTACACTTTTAAATCTACCCAGTTCTTCATCTAGTAAAGAGGCCAATCCACTTGAACTTGAACTCAAAGACTTACCTGAGCACTTAAAATATGTGTTTTTGGGAGAAGGAGAAACTTATCCAGTGATAATTTCTTCAACCTTGACCAAAACCCAAGAAAAGGAACTTATCAAAGTGCTTAAACAGTTTAAGAAATCTATAGGTTGGAGTATCGGGGATATAAGAGGCATTAGTCCTACAATGTGTATGCACAAGATCAACTTGGAGGATGGTGCTAAACCTGTACGAGAGGCCCAAAGAACACTAAACCCAAATATGCAAGAGGTAGTTAAGAAAGAAATTCTTAAATTGTTAGAAGAAGGAATTATCTATCCTATTGCGGATAGTAAGTGGGTTAGTCCAGTGCATATGGTACCAAAGAAAATCCGGGATAACAGTTGTTAAAAATGACAAAAGTGAATTAGTGCCCACTAGAATAATCATTGGATGGAGAATGTGTATAGATTTTAGGAAACTAAATTTATATACTAAAAAGGATCACTTTCCTCTTCCATTCATTGATCAAATGTTGGAAAGATTAGTTAGGCATGCATTTTATTGTTTTTTAGATGGATTGTCTGGATATTATCAAGTACCCATAGCACCAGAAGATCAGGAAAAGACCACATTTACATGTCCTTTTGGGACATTTGCTTTTCAAAGAATGCCATTTGGGTTATGCAATGTCCCTGCCACTTTCCAGAGATGCATGATATCTATTTAGTCAGACATGGTGGAAAAATTCATTGAGATTTTCATGGACGATTTCTCTGTCTTTTGGAACTCGTTTGATGATTGCTTACATAAATTGACTTTGGTTTTAGAAAGATGCATTGAATGCAATCTCGCCCTTAATTGGGAGAAAAGTCATTTTATGGTTCAATAAGGGATAGTTTTAGGACATATAATTTCAAACAAGGGTATTGAAGTTGATAAGGCAAAAGTTGAATTGATATCCAAACTACCTCCCCCTACATCTGTGAAGGGGATAAGAAGCTTCTTAGGACATACAGGATTTTACATACGATTTATTAAAGATTTCTCTAAAATAAGTCGTCCCTTATGTAACTTGCTATCAAAAGATGTTTATTTTAATTTCAACAATGACTGCCTTATTGCCTTTAATACCTTGAAAGAGAAACTAACATCTACCCCTATTATTATGGCACCAAATTGGTCTTTACCTTTTGAAATAATGTGTGACGCTTCTGATTATGCTATAGGAGCAGTCTTGGGACAAAGAGTGGATAAGTGTTTGCATGTCATCTACTATGCTAGCAAAACACTCAATGATGCCCAAATGAATTATACCACCACTGAAAAGGAATTATTGGCTATAGTGTTTTCTTTAGACAAATTTCGATCTTATTTAGTAGGATCTAAAGTGATTGTGCATTCTAATTATGCTGCTTTAAGATACCTATTAAGTAAACCAAATGCCAAGCCAAGATTAATCAGGTGGGTCTTACTCTTACAAGAATTTGACCTAGAAATCAAGGATAAGAAAGGCAGTGAAAACTTAGTAGCTGACCATTTGTCTAGGCTAATTTCTGACTTCAATTCTCTTAAAGATGAGAGTAATTAAGATATAGTTGAAACCTTTCCTGATGAACAGTTATTTTCAATAGGACCGAACCCATGGTATGCTGATATTGTACACTATCTTACCACTGGTGTTTTGCAACCTAACACTTCATATCAGGACAAGAAAAGGTTTTTTAAAACTATTAAGGACTATTTCTGGGATGACCCTTATTTATACAAGATTGGTCAAGATCAAGTCATTCGGAGATGTGTACCTAAAGAAAAACATAAGAGCATTCTAAGGTTTTGCCATGAACTTTATTGTGGGGGCCATTTTGGTGGTGAAAAGATAGCCCGTAAGGTATTATAGTTTGGATTCTTTTGGCCCACGTTTTTTAAAGATGCTCATATGTTTTGTGCACAATGTGATAAATGTCAAAGAACAGGAAACATAAACAAAAGAGATGAAATTCCTTTGACATCTAATTTAGTTGTTGAACTTTTTGATGTATGGGGGATTGACTTTATGGGTCTTTTTCCCCCATCCAATGGTTTTCAATATATTTTGGTTGCTGTGGATTATGTATCCAAGTGGATAGAAGCTATCCCCACTAAAACCAATGATGTTAATGTTGTTGTTAAATTCTTGAAGGATTTAATATTCAATAGGTTCGGAAGCCTAGAGCTATAATAAGTGATGGAGGTAGCCATTTTTGTAACAAGATCTTTGATGGAGTATTAAACAAGTACAACATCACACATAAAGTAGCTATTCCATATCATCCTCAAACTTTTGGTTTAGTGGAAGTAAGTAATAGGCAAATTAAGGGAATATTAGAACACATTGTACGTCCTTCAAGGAAGGATTGGGCATTTAAGTTAAATGATGCCTTATGGGCATATCGTACTGCTTACAAAACACCTATTGGGATGAGCCCTTACCGGTTAATCTTTGGGAAAGCGTGTCACCTTCCAGTTGAACTTAAACACAAGGCTTACTGGGCAATTAAAGAGTTAAACATGGATTTAGATCAAGCAGGAGAAAAAGAGTTACTCCATCTTAATGAGTTGGAAGAAATTAGGAACGAAGCCTATGAGAATGCCAAATTATACAAAGAGCGTAGTAAACATTGTCATAACAAGAGGCTAGTTCCTAAGACTCTTCACCCTGGAATGAAAGTTCTTTTATTTAACTCTCGTTTGAGATTGTTTCCAGGAAAGCTGAGATCAAGGTGGGATGGACCATTCAAAATAGTTCAGGTATTTGCACATGGAGTAGTAGAACTATTGGATTCTAAGACACAAAAAACATTCAAAGTCAATGGGCATCGTGTGAAACCTTATTTAGAAGAACCAAACAACATTGGTGAAATGGATTGCATTTGGCTGAGTAACCCTTAGCACCATAAAGTTACGTCTTGCTAAGACGTTAAACTAAGCGCTGGATGGGAGACAACCCATCATTTTAGGTAATTTTCTTTTATTTGTTTTATTTATTTAATTTCTATTGTTTATTTTAGTTTAATTACATGTGAATAATTTTAAAATTGTTAAAACTAAAAATATTTGTTGAGATATTAGAAGTTCACAGCGATCTGTCTGTATGAATTTTATTGATGAATACAATGGATGCACCTGCATTTCTCCATTACTACTTGCACATTCTCAAGAAATAATATTTCTTCTCTTTTCTTTTTATCTTTAATTTACAGTTGTTACATTGAGGACAATGTAAGTTATAGGTTAGGGTGGTGAAAAGTTATCATGCTTAATTAAAAAAAAGATTTAACAATTTAAAAATAAAAATAAAAATAAAAATAAAAAAATAATTTTTTTTCTTTTTTTATGTTCACATTTTCATTTTTTGTGTTTGGTTTAATTTTTGTTTTGTGTGATTCAGTAATTTTTGGAATTAAAAAAAAATAAAAAAAATTCTCACAAAAATTTATTATTTCTTTAAATCAAATTTAAGTAAATAGTTAAGTCTTTTGTAATTTTTTTTTGTAATTAGTTAGTTTTTGTCATAACTAGTATTTCTTGATAAAATGTATAAATTATATTAAACCCAAAATCGGTGTTTATGAATTTTTTTAGTGGAGACTACCTTTGTGAGATATAATTTGACCCTAATTTCTTTTATTGAGAGTAAAATATATATTTTTTCTACTCCAAACAACTTTCTTATTTCTTCAATTTTTTTGGATGATCTCTATAGGTATTAGCATCGAATGTATGATTTTTTTCTCATCTTAATAGAGTATCGTATATTTTTTTTATTATTTTTGCTTAGATTAAATTATTTGAGTAGACATGGATAGTATATGCTTATATCTCATTCATGCATGACTACTACAAAAAAAAGACACATCTGGAGTTACCTAAACCAAGATCAAATAGAAAAGCCACAAAATTAGCCACTCACCAAAATCATAAAAAAAAATGTACAATCTGTACAAGGGTTGACTCTCTAAAAAAATACATATATTGAAAAATATCTTCAGAAAAAAAAATATAGAGAGATAAAGAATATATAGTATAATCTACATACTATGACCCACATTGCCTATAAAGTTGTGAGTAAAGGCTAAATACAAAAAAAAGATATATGAAGTAATTCCCTAAAAAGTCATTGCATTTTCTTAATTTGTAAAAGACATATATCTTGAAATTTTTTTCTTAATGAGTTTGATTTATGCATAAAAATAATTTTTATATATGATATCTTTATAATTTATACATTTGATTCCTTTCATGAGATCAACGTTAAAATAACACTTTGAGCCTTTATTTCTTTATACATATGCGAACATATTAGTTCATTTCTATACATAAACTCTTTTGCATATAAATTAGTATGAGTGTTTGAACCCATAGGATTCAGTGTTTTGAGAGTATTGACGAGTGAGGAATAGAGTCGAAGCGAATTCGGATTCTAGACACTGAAATTGGGTGAAATTAAATTGATACATTTTTTATATGAAATATGAAAATAATTTTCGACTAATTATTATAATAAATCATGATTGTTTAAAGAGATTAAAATAATTTATGCTTGAGATTTTAAATATGATCTTAAAGGAGATTAAAAAGTATGAGACCTTTTTGTGATATGTTGTTTTCTTTTATTCTTAAAAGTTAATTTTTGATTTTGTTGTAATTTTAGTTTTTAAGTTGATTGTTTTTATTATTTCTTTTAATTTTTACATTTAATTCAATGTTTGTGGGTATCATTACTAAAAATCCTCACGAGACTCAAACTCGTCCACTAGGGCAACCCAAGGGTTTAAAGGCTTGTTGCATAGGCTAAATGCAACCGTGTCAATGCACGGAAGTGATTTAGGATAGTTTAATTTTAACTTTTTATCGCTTCTCTTGCTAAGGGACTAGTAAGAAGCTGGTTCGGGGTAGTGATGAGTGCTCAAAAAGCACTAAAATTACCATGATTTTATGCACATTAATTGATTAAAAATATATATATTTATATGATTTTATCATATATTTATATAAATTTGTCTTTTCAGAATCACAGGTATTCTTATTGTTTTTCAGGTACTTTCGCTTAAAAATGTAACTTAAAGACTCAAAAAGGAATACTAAAGGCAATACATAATAAATATATTCATAAATAAATGAGGAAAAGTCAACAAAATGGAAAAATTGGACAAAAATAAGTCAAAGAGGACGAAATCGCGCACGCAGCCGCCCAGTCGCGCCGAGAAGCCGCCGCAGCACGCCCATTCCGCACGCGTCTGCGCTCAGTCCCGCGCACGGCCTTGCTATTTTCCGCACACGCCTATGTCTGCCCCTGCTCCTGTCCGCGTGCGCTGCTACCCATCTGTGCCCCAATTCGCGCGTTGTCGCCCCACGGCATGCTGACGTCATCATCATTCACTACTCTGCGTTTCCACCATTTTTTATCATTTTTTCACCCAATTTTTCTTCCCATCCTCACCTATAAATACCCACATTCTCTTCACAATTAAACACACCTCAAAACACATCTTCTCTTCTCTTTCTTTCTCTCATTTCTTAGTTTTTAAGCTTTTCTTAGTTTTTAGCTTTTCTTTAGTTTCTCTTAATTTTAGAGTTCTTCTCTTTTTGAGAAGAACTAGTTATGTTTTTGTAATTTATTTGCTTTTCGATTCAATAAATGGGAGTGTAAATTCTGTTTGGAGGTTTTCCAGCAACGGGAATAACATCGAAGTACTGTAAGGATTTTATTTTCTTTGTAGTTATTTTTTATGCTTTATTCTTACATGTTATATTTAATTTGTCTGCGATTAAATTTAACTTTACTGGCTGTTTGTAAACATGATATAATAATAACGTTGTTATGCTTGCGAAATATTAAAGAGGTAAAAATCTCTAAAATGAATTGTTTTTTATTCAAGATTTTATATTAAGAATGTTAGAGAGAAATATATTATTTTTCATTAGAAACTTAAATCTGAAAATTAGATTTTAAGGTTTAGTTATCCGGTATGATTTAAAGTAGTGCTCTTTTATTTGTTGTTACAATCGCCCGGTAGTTAGAGTGAAGCTCTATTTCAAAAGTTTTTATAAAAATTATTATCTGAAAATGTATTAATGAGCGAAAAATGGCATGAATCGGCGATGCCGGTTTTCGCTTATCAATACATTTTCAGATAATAATTCTTATAAAAACTTTTGAAATAGAGCTTCACTCTAACTACTGGGCGATTGTACCAACAAATAAAAGAGCATTACTCTAAATCAGACCGGATAACTAAACCTTAAAATCTAATTTTCAGATTTAAGTTTCTAATGAAAAATAATATATTTCTCTCTAACATTCTTAATATAAAATCTTGAATAAAAAAACAATTCATTTTTGAGATTTTTACCTATTTAATATTTCGCAAGCATAACAACGTTATTATTATATCATGTTTACAAACAGCCAGTTAAGTTAAATTTAATCACAGACAAATTAAATATAACATGTAATAATAAAGCATAAAAAATAACTACAAAGAAAATAAAATCCTTACAGTACTTCGATGCTATTCCCATTGCCGGAAAACCTCCAAACAGAATTTGCACTCCCATTTATTGAATCGAAAAGCAAATAAATTACAAAAACATAACTAGTTCTTCTAAAAAAGAGAAGAACTCTAAAACTAAGAGAAACTAACTAAGAAAAGCTAAAAACTAAGAAAAAACTAAGAAATGAGAGAAAGAAAGAGAAGAGAAGATGTGTTTTGAGGTGTGTTTAGTTGTGAAGAGAATGGTGGAAACACAGAGTAGTGAATGATGATGTCATTTGATGACATCAGCATGATGTGGGGGCGGCAGCGTGCGTATTGGGGCACAGATGGGCAGCGGCGCGTGCGGAATGGGCGTGTTGTGGTAGCTGCGTGCACGATTTCCTCCTTTTTGACCCATTTTTGTTGACTTTTACTCATTTATTTATGAATATATTTGTTATGTATTGCCTTTAGTATTCCTTTTTGAGTCTTTAAGTTACATTTTTAAACGAAAATACCTGAAAAACAATAAGAATACCTGTGATTCCAAAAAGGCAAATTTATATAAATATATGATAAAATCATATAAATATATATATTTTTAATCAATTAATGTGCATAAAATCATGGTAATTTTAGTACTTTTTGAGCACTCATCATGGATCTCTCATGAAATGGTGTGATATAGTAAAGAGTAATGTGGAGACTGCATCCTGTATAGGAGCTCCTTGATGTTGTGTGAAAGTATGGGTATACCACACTCATCAGTCAATATCACATTGTAGATATCTGACTGTTATTGTTTTGAAAGATGGTGATCCCACCATCCTTTTAGTTGGCCAGAAAAGCCAACTATTAATAATTCAACAACCGTTTTATCAATTGTACCAATCTGGGCTTTATAAGCATTTGACGCCATGATCATTTGTTGTAAGATATTTAATATCTCATGAACAGTCATTCCATCAATGTTTCAAACATAGATAGAAGACACGTTATACTTAGATTAGATAAGATGATTAGGTTGGGTACCTATGCTATGAGGGTACCTAACTGTGCTAGGTTCTTGCCAAGCTAATTTTTGAATGTGAGGAATTGGTTCAGAAAGGGTTTCCTGAGAACTATCCTCAGATTATATATCAGATCCTAGTTTGCTAAGAATACTAAGATCTTGTAGTGGTTTATGGGTTGCTTTTGAGTCTGGTGTCTCTAGAACAACTAGTCCTATTTTGTTTGAAAATTGGTCTTCTAATTGGGATTTAAGAGTATTGTTCCAATTTTGAAGTTATTCAAATTTTGATGTTATTTCCTCCTAGGCTGGTTTAGAGACTTGGAAGGGTTTAAAGATAGGGAAGGGTTTAAAGATAGGGTTCTAAAGTATTTAGGTTGATATTTGTAAAATTATTTTGGGTGATAATATTTTTAAGGTTTGTTACCTGGTTCTCTTTAGGGTTCTTAAGAGGGAAGGCTTCTACCTGGTTATCCTGGTAAGGAATGGTAATAGGTCTTAATGGAGGATGTTCAGTTTCAACTGAATCATCTGAAGTTTCCTATATGGGTAACTTCTTTTTGATATTGATCATGTTAATTGTTTTAAATGGTTCATCAGTTTCTTCTAATAGCCTATCGAAGTCATCTTCTGTGACATTGCTAGGACTAATATCTGAAAATGTTGAGTTGTGGAGTTATAGCTATTGGTTTTCTAGCTAATTTCTCTACTGATTCATCTTCTAATAGCATATTGAAGTCAGTTTTTGTGACATCCAAAACACGAATTGAACCACAGCTATCAATTAACACAACCCACAATTAACGTAATTTTATAATGGTATCTCTTATTTCAGTGACCAGTAGAGTCCAGTATTGGATAGAACTTAGAAGGTTTAAGACAATTGAACCTCGTTTTCACCATATTTTATAAATAGTATTTACTTAACTTCCTCTGAAGCTTAACATTTTAATATTAAATAACTCATGTTATTTACATATTATACAAAAAAAATTATATAATAAACAATATGTTATGCCATTATTTTGTATTCAATTCATTTATGTCAACCAGCATATGCTATTTAAAGCAGAACCAAATGTTTTGCTCTGATCCATTGTCCAATATAGAGCACATTTTAGATAATTGAACTTAAACATAAGAGAGTGAAACTTATCCACATCACAAAGACACAAAACATTATGCAGTCCACAGCTATCAATTAACACAACCCACCATTAACGTAATTTTATAGTGGTATCTCTTATTTCAGTGACCAGTAGAATCCAGTATTGGATAGAACTTAGAAGGTTTAAGACAATTGAACCTCGTTTTCACCATATCTACTATTGAGGATTTGGAGGGCGACTGTTAGCTGCAGAAACCCGAGAACCCCATTCAAGAAGCTCTTTGCTGGTATCATCCTTGTGCGCCAAAACTTCAATAAAACATAAAGAATCTTTATGAACTCCTGTGGCTGTTTTAATTGCTTCTTCCAGTTCATTCTCCGTACGAACCTACATCATCATCATGATACCACCTTAATTGATTAATTTGAAAGCAACAAAGATAAAATGATGATATGACATTAAAAAAAAACAAATTGGTTTCAATTCAAGAGCTAAACCTTGGAAGTCCAGCATTTTCCTTCACCATTATGGATGGCATCAACAAGGCCACAATAATTCCAGTTCTTAATTACATTGTAAGGGCCATCGTGAATCTCAACTTCAATTGTGTAGCCTCCATTGTTGATTAGAAATATAATGCTCCTTTGTCCACATCGGATCATTGTTGAAATATCCTGAGCTGTAACCTGTTTTACAAGATATATTTAAACCACAACACTCCCTATAACACCTTAAGAAACACAATTTTTCAATACGAAAAGTTTTTTACTTTCCAAAAAATGGTTAAGACATTTTACAGACCTAGTTCTTGACTGAATTAACCAAACCTCCTCTTAACCCTCAATTTGAGAAATTACATAAAATAACACCCTTAAAACTTATAACAATAAAAATAACACACTAACAATATTAAACGGGATCCAATTGGACGGTATTTAACACTTAACAGGTTTAAACGACCGTGGTTCAACTTGAATGGAATCCAATTGGATGGCGTTCAATGTGAAATGATGTGTTGGACATAAGTGATGCTATTTTTATGATTAGAAATTTTAAAGTAGGTAATTTTTTTTTCCTATTATTTTTGTATAGGTTAATTTACTTCTATAAATGCATTTTTTTCAACTCTGTTTCACTAACCTGGAAACTGCCATCACCAATGAAAGCAATTATACGTTTGCCTTTAGCGGCCTGAGAATATCCAAGTGTTGCACCTACTGACCACCCAATTGATCCATATTGCATCTGGAACTCATACCTGAATACAAATTACACTAATTTTTTGTATCAAGGTTGTAGAAAATAATTTTGATATTCTAGCTAGAGCATATTAGATATATATTATGCTACTACTACTTTTTCAATAGAGATACTGGCTTACAAGAGATTTTAGTCTCTTGGTCGTGTATAACAACAGTGGGATTAATCAACACAAATGCCTTACAGAAGAAATTTTTATCTTTTAAACAAAAGGATCTAACCCGCAATTCTCAGGTAGGCGGAGTTTTTGACAATTGAACCACGAATCTCCAGTTTCAGCAATTACCGCTGTATCTCCACAGAGCATTTCCTGGTGAAAAATGAAATGAAAAAATTACAGTCTAAGTGTCAAACTAATCAAATGTAATCTGATTTTCTTTCACTTTAGCTAAGCAAGTAATTTGAAAAAGGAATATATATTTAAAAGTGTCAAATGAGATGTGCTGAATCAGCTAGTTTAAGTTTAGTGCACTTCATGCAAGTTGTAGCTCAACTCAGCTCATCTAAATTTTATGTAAGTTAAGTTCATCTTAATATCTTTTTAAATGAGTTGAACTGGGCAACTCATGAACTGTCTAATTTACATTTCAAGCAAATATATATATATATATATATTATCTTTTAGTTATATTTTTGTAAAATAAGAAGGAAAAAAAATACTATTGTTTGTGTGTGTGTTTATATAATGATATTATAGTAATTTTTTTTTGACAGAATTTTTTTTAAATGAGCTTGTGAGTTTCTCATGATCTAGATGAATTTAACTTATTTACGCTCATGAGCTAATTGAGTTTGGATTTTTCAACTTATCAACTCATTGAATCACTTTAAATGAATTAAGTTACTCATTTGATACCACTATATATAACTTCTCATTAGTTAAGCAAGCTCATCAATTCATTAGATCTACCTTTAATGAGCTAAATTGCTCATTTGACACCACTATATATAATTTAGGCTTAAGTGCATATTCAGTTTCTAAACTTTGTCTAAGTCTAAACTTATATGCTCAAACTTTTTTTAACAATTCAATCCTTAAACTTTTTAATTTCTACACTTAGATCCTCAAACTCCTTTTATTAACAATTCAATCCCTAAACTTTTTAATTTTTACACTTAGGTTCTAAATTTTCATTTTATCCCTAAATTAAAAATGCTAAGTTGGCAATTAATTAGGAATAAAAATGAAAATTTAGGACCCAACTGAATTGTTGGGGAAAAAAATATTTGAAAACCTAAGTGTAGACTTGAATAAAGTTTAGAGATTGTCTATGCGCTTAAGCCTATAATTTATAAGGAGAGGAGATCATAAAGTTACTAATAGTTGTTTATCATAAATCATTCTATACAAAATGCCATTTGAAGCCCTTAGTTAGAACAAGAACAATACAAAAAATATGTTTATAGCCTATTTGTGACTCACCTGAATATGCTTGAAGAAAACATTGACTCTTAGAAGCTCATTTTCCTCACATTTTAAAGGAACGCCAGGAGGGACAAAAATTCGATGATAGTTCTCCAAGGCAGTGCTATTTCTCTTCAATTTCTTGGCCAGTGCACTTAGGAAATCATTCATGAAAACCCATCCAAATGATGGACCATTTCCAATGGTCACACGGTTGGGCTGTACCACAATTGCTTTTTCCTTCTTGATCAGCAATGAGTATCCAACAGAACTGTAATCATTGAATATGGGGCCTGCAAAAACATAGGCATCAGCAGACTCCACAATCTCTGCACAGAAGGCAGTGCTGACAGAACCCCAGTAAGTTCCAATGAAGTGTGGATGATGCTCCGGTACTAGTCCCTTCGCTGAGGGCATAACAGAAACTGGGTATCCACTAGTATCTGCCAGTTCTATGAAGGCCTTTTGTGCGTTGGCTACCCTTAGCTTTGGTCCGCCCACAAGGACAGGTTTCACAGCTTTGTTAAGAAAATCAGCAGCCGCTTCAACTGCTGCTTCCAATCCCAATTTATTGCTTATCCTACACACAAGTAAAAGGGTGAGATTGTGAAACCGAAGATAATCTACATCTGAAAGAGCTAAAAGGACTATCTAATAAAAACATATTTATTGAACTTTCTTTGAGTCACTCATTTACCCATACCAGAAAGATAATAACCTGTGCTACTTGTAATTACATGCAACTTGCAAGAGCAGACAAGATGAATCAACCATAATGAGAATGCATACGTTGTTTTACAATGCATATATATTCATCAATTTGTAAATTTTACTTGTAGTTCGATGCTTACATATAGTGTTCAAATTTCTTAATGTTTTGAATACATGTTCATCAATGTTTGTAACTGATTAATATGTACTCACGTGTTAAAAAAATAATAAAGCATACTCATTGTATATTGAATGTGTATATACATCATGAAAATGCATTAGATATGAACTTTATACAAGTCATATGCTTATTTAAACACCTATATACTCGAAATAAAAATGTGAACACATTAAAATGATCAAATGAAGTGTACACAAATTAAATATATGTATATTTGAAAGAACATACGTTCATTCAGCTCTTTTGAACTTTTTTTTTTATAAATATATATTGAATTAAACATATCTTCATTTGAAGATATGAAGATATATTGAATAGAATATATATTTATTATGTTTTAATTACTTGAAATCCATGTTTTTGACTTTCATTGTGTTTTGACAAAAATTGCTAAACGATGTTGTTTTTAGTATTAAACTTCACATTCGATGGTGGTAAGGTCTTACCACTTTTGCATAAGCTCTTGCCACTATCGCGCAAGGCCTTATCAAAATATGGTTTCAAGTAGTGATTTATGTATAAAAAAAATTGCATTTTGTTGCATAAGCCCAATTATTTTGAATTTTAAAAAATTGTTTATTATAAGTAGAGATTAGCAAATAATCCAATCAATTGAGAAATATAATTTGATTCGGATCAGATTGGATTCATAAATTTTATAGTCAGATTGGATTCAAATTGAAAATTATACAATCTGTTCGAATTTGGCTCGAATTCGGATTGACAGATTTTATAATCCGCTGTATACGATCTAAATTGAATTACTATTAAATTATAAATAAATGCATATTTTATTTTATAATATGTTATATTTAAATATTATGCATATCATAATTATATTAGATCATCATATTAGCTTAAAAATAAATATAAATATTTTTAATAATTTAACATTATATAGACATACTTCTTATTATTTTGATTTTTTTTATTTTGACTATAAATAATAATATTTGTAAAAAAAATATCAATTTAAAAATTAAATTTGTATATGTCATATTTTATATATAACAATAATTCATAAATAAATTTTAATATTAATCTGATTATATCCAATCCGAAAAATCCGATCTGTTCGGATTCAGATTGTTTATATCATCAGATCGGATTGGATTTGAATTGGCCAAAAAGAGGCAGTTTCGATCACTACTCATCCCTAATTACAAGTTAGGGTGGAGTAGGGATGGGATTATTTTTTTAACCAATTGAACAAGTGCTCGTTTAAAATGGAAAGTTCAGCCTATGCATATCACATTTTTATATTGAAGTACTATTTTTAGCAATAAATAAAATTTCATTAAAAACATTGAATGATATAAAAGATAATTATATTTGTAGGCACCAATGTGTCAATTACGTATTAATTTTGATGAAATACAGTTCCGCAAGTAGTAACCACAATAAGTACCGCTCTATATTGGTGTCATTCTTTCTTATACACCAACAAAACCTACATAAATTCACTAAGAATATAAAAGGCATACTTACTTGGGGGCAAGAAAGAATGGGACGGGATCCCTAGCAAAAGTGGGATGAGGAATCCCAGGCAAGTTACAACCTATGCTTATATATACCGGTTTGCATTCCTTCAATGCTGTTGAAATTGCGGTGTCGATCAACTCGTGCGCATCGTCCAAATTATTCACCACTGCCTGCAATTCAAATAACCACAATTTTTCTCTTCTGTTAAATAGGACAAAATCAGAATTTTTTTAAAAAATTTGAGATGGGTTTTAATTTTTTTAAAACATCTTTAAAACTTGTAAACATGAGTTTTTTTCACAACTGTGTACAATTAATTCTCAGGAAAAATTATTGTCTTAGTCTGTTTTGAATCATTGATCCTCCAATACTTTTACTACCAGCTGGCATTACAGCTCAAGAATTGACCTTAACTGCAGTTGATTATGCTGGAGGAAATATGACAATTGAGGAATAGATTGGTATTTAGCAATGAGCAACTTGATTCTAAATTCATTATGAATTCCATTTCAAATAGAATTCATGAATTCAAATGGGTGCTTTTAGAGAAGAAAAGTGTCATACCCGGGTGTAATTTAGAGGAAATTGAAATCTATATTCTCTCAAGATGGAAACCACCTCCAAAAAAATGCTGTTAAATATAATGTAGATGCAAGCTGGAAATTAAGAAGAGCTGTTATTGGTTTGTATTATAGTGAACATAAGGGAAATATTATTGACTTATGGAAACCTGTAACTATGGCTACTAGTGCGGATGTTGCGGAATCTATAGCATTTAGTGAAGCATTAGAACATGCTTTTTTCAGGAAAGAACAGGCCACTTATTTGGAGAGGATGCAAAATGAAAAAAAAAGTGTAATTGTGTCACTTTACTTTTATTAAGTAGACGCCTTACTTTAAATTGATATACTTTAGTTACATTAATGTTGCATTTATTATAAGTCCATTTTGATATTTTAATCCTTTTATTTTTCACTTTTTTCAACTTTTTAAGACGTTTTCCACTTCAAGCATCTATCAATACTTGTTAGTAAGATTCAATTCGATTCAACTTATGTTTTTTCACCAAAGAGATATCCAAAAAGAAAAATTAGCAAAAAATGACTAAAATATCTAAAAATGCAATTGTAACTTGATTAAAATACATAAATTTTAAAAAAGTAGTTAATGAGTCTAATTTGTGAAAATAAAATGACCAAAGTTTCATGCTATCCATATAAAATTCATTATTCAAGCGCATCCATATAAAATTCATTATTCAAGCGCTAATGGAGGACAAATGGGACAATGTTTAAAAATGGCAAAGGAGATCATCAAAGAGATGCAATGTTTTGGTGGATAACCAGAAATTTGAATAAGATAGCACATAATATTATTTCAAAGGCTTCTTTTAGTGGTATAGAAGAGAAAAGTTATAATTTTTCTAACTCTTCTTTAACTCTAGGATTCTTTCTTAGGGAAAAAAAACGTCTTAAATATAAATTAGAAAATGTAGGGTAAATAGGGCTGAAAACATGCTGGTTAAATATCACTACCCAACCAGAAAATAATATTTTTATTAAAAAAAATTCAATTCAATCATTTTACATGCCAGTTAATTAAATTCTTTTAATATTAAACTCTAACTAATAACACTTAACAATAGTTGTTATTTTTCATTTATAAACTGTAGAGGTGTTATGTTAAATAATTAAAAAAAAAAAAGTGAAAGCTTACCTGAGAACAAGTAACAGTCTGAAAGCACCTAAGTTCCTGCGAAAAATCAGGCAAGCCAATAGTGTGATGAAGGATGCGATTGGTGCCAAAGTCATTAGAATTGGGTCCACCAACTATACAAATAACCGGCAAGTTCTCACTATACGCCCCAGCAATAGCGTTCAGAACGCTCAACCCACCAACAGTAAACGTGACCACGCAAGCCCCAACTCCTCTGGACCGAGCATACCCATCGGCGGCATAGCCAGCGTTGAGCTCGTTGCAACAACCGATCAATTTGAGCCCTGGCTCGGCAATCAAGTGGTCTAACAGAGTTAAGTTGAAATCGCCCGGAACGGAGAAAACGTCCGTCACACCAATTTCGACGAGCCGGCGAGCCAAGTGACTTCCTAGTGTGCCGCTGTTTTTGGCCGGAAGGAGTGGCCGATTAGCTGTGGAGCCCACATCAGTAGCTGCTTCCATATGTGAAATGGTTTTTCCAACTTTGTTTAAAGGTTTTGGAAAGTAATGGTTTTAGGATTTGTTTTAGTTTAATTATGGATTCGGAGTGGTGTTAAATATAGATTTGTAGGGAAAAAGATCGGTTGGTTTTGATAAAAAAAAAAACAGTGGGTTGTGTTAGGAAATGATTATGGAAAAGTGAAAGAATTAAAGAAATATTAAAAATTGTGTCGTCTATATCATTTGCCAGTTGGATACAATGCAAAGAAGAAACCGGGCTGAGTTTTTGCTAGTTTTCATTTCTTCAGTGGTTTTGACCGTGGAATTTACTTCTTTCTAAGGGCACATTCTAGTCGCATTCGGTGTCAAATCTTGTTCTATCGTCCCTTTTTTTTTTTAATTAATAAAAGTAACTAGTTGGTTTTGATGAAAGGAAAGTGGTGTAGTGGTTTTGTTAAGAAACTTTTTTGTATTATTTAAATTTTTAATAAAAAATTAAAAGATATAATAAAATATTATTAACAATTATAATTAAATTTAAATTAATAAAAAATTTAATTATAATTATGATATAATATTAAAAATAATAATTATTCGTTATAAAATATCATTAATCTATCTCGTATTTTGATCACATTTGATCGTTCAAAAATTCCAAAGGAGGTGTGATATGTGACATCAAAAGCCCCAAGCACAGCCCCCATATAATGTGGCAGACTTGATGTTTGGTCGTCGATCATGGTTACATCTAAGGTTAAGATTGATTTACGTACCTACCATCGAGAGGGTATTCACTAGATTTTGGTATTTCATTTATTGTGCCCGCTCTAATTTGTAGGAATGAAAAAAAAAACCTCGGTTATCCAAGTCATAATTCAATTTTTATATAAATTTTAAAAATAAATACGATTTGATATACTAATCAAATATTAATTAATAATTACAATTTAGGTGCTATTAGATTGATAATCGTATTATTCGTATCCATAATTAATTATATTTATTAAATTAATTCATATATTTATTAAATAAAATTATATATTTATTAAATTAATATATTTAGAATGAATTAGGATTTATCGTATTCGTTCGTACATATAATTAATTACATTTATTAAATTAATATGTTTAGAATGAATTAAGATTTATCGTATTCGTTCGTACTCATAATTTTGTCAAGCACCACGAAATCTACAGGGAAAATAAATTTGTCGACTTTAATTAAAACATCCTCAATTACACCTAGAGGATATTTCACCGATCGATCCGCTAATTGTAAAGAGATTGAAGTGGGCTTCACTTCTCCCAGGCCTAGTTTCCTGAAAACAGAAAGTGACATCAAATTAATGCTTGCTCCTAAATCACATAGGACTTTCCGGCGGTGAATGTAAGATTTTGTTTTTCTTAGATGAGATGACATTGGCTTTAGCTCAATCTTGTTGGCTCCATTCTTTACCACTGAGATTGGAGTTTCATTTTTTCCCAACTCCTTAAATGTTTCATCACTGCATAAATATTCATTAGGTGCTACCAGTAATTCAGAACATTGTCTCATCCCCTCATCTTCCTCCTCAATTGTTGCAGATTTCACAAGGCAAGCTTCTAGTGGTAGCAATGGAGTTCTCTCCTCAAAATTTTCCGAGATTAACCCGTCAAGAGTGTTAATTTGAAAACAAGAATGTATATCACTTGGAACTTTTATTTCTTCAAAAACATCAAAAGTTACTTGTTTATCTTGCACCTGTAGAATGAGCTTTCCTTGTTGAACATCAATCAATGTTCTTCCAGTTTCAAGGAACGGTCTCCCCAATATCAACGGTATCTCTCTATCTTCCTCCATGTCAAGCACCACGAAATCTACAGGGAAAATAAATTTGTCGACTTTAATTAAAACATCCTCAATTACCCCTAGAGGATATTTCACCGATCGATCCGCTAATTGTAAAGAGATTGAAGTGGGCTTCACTTCTCCCAGGCCTAGTTTCCTAAAAACAGAAAGTGGCATCAAATTAATGCTTGCTCCTAAATCACATAGGACTTTATCAAAATTGCAACTCCCTATAGTACAAGGTATAGTAAAACTCCCTGGGTCTTTCAATTTCTGTGGCAGTTTTCTTTGAAGAACTGCACTGCACTCCTCATTTAGCATGATAGTTTCATAATCTCCCAGCTTCCTCTTCTTTGATAGAATTTCCTTCATGAATTTTGCATACTTGGGCATTTGTTCCAACATCTATGCAAAAGGAATGTTAATATGCAATTTCTTAAAAATATCCAAAAATTTATCAAATTGATTATCAAGCTTTTTCTTATTCAATCTTTGAGGATATGGGATAGGAGGCTCATATTTCGCATATGGGGAAGGTTGAATATCTTGGGATCTTGATGGATTTTCTTTAGATTCTTCTATCTTTTTCTCTGATTTCCTCTGCCATTCAAGTTCTTTACCACTTCTCAATGTGATAGCCTTTGCATGCTCTGTGGGATTTATTGTGTCACTAGGCAGCGATCCTTGAGACCTTTCTGCAATCTACTTTGAAAGCTACCCCAGTTGGTTTTGGATGTCCCTATTGATTGCCTCTTAATTTCTGAAATTTGCTCTTATCTCCTCAATGAACTTTCCCAAAATTTCTTCCAAACTTGTTTTTTTTTCTCTTGGGGTTGGTAGGAAGATGATGACGGTTTGAATCCCCCTTGGTTATTTCCCCATGACAAATTTGGATGATTTCTCCAACCTAGATTGTAGGTGTTCGAATATGGGTTATGTTGAGGTTTTTGGAAATTTGAAACATAATTTGCTTGCTCAGCATTCGGTGAAGCCAATGGATTTCCAACTTGGCACTCGATACTAGCATGATTTCCACCACATAAATCACATTGTGCAGTTGGTTTGGATTCGAATCTGGATGACAAAGAATCCATCTTTCTTGAAAGAACCGCAACTTGAGCCGACAAAGCATTCACCAAATCAATTTCATGCACTACTGCTGGTCTTTTTGCAATTACCCGCTCTGAGTGCCACTGATTGTTGTTTTCTTCCATAATCTCTAACAACTCATGAGAATCCTCTGGTGTTTTTCCCATTAAAGACCCTCCAGCTATAGCATCAATCATTGCACGATAGTTTGAAACCAACCCATTATAAAATGTAGAGACTTGCAGCCAAATTGGTATACTATGATGTGGGAATTTCCTCAACATTTCTTTGAATCTTTCCCAGGCTTCACACAATGATTATTGGTCATACTGTGTAAAAGATGTGAATTTCTGAACCAATTCATTCCATGTTGTAATTGATCCTGATGGTAATGAGTTTAGCCACTCCTTGGCTTTATCCCTAAGTGAAAAAGGAAAAACCCTCAATCTTACAGCATCTTCGGACACACCATTTATCTTGTAAAGATCACACACCTCTAGAAAGTAAGCAATATGTGCATTTGGATCATCCTTTGACATTCCCCCACACTGATTTGATTGAACCATTTGGATAAATGATGGTTTTATCTCAAAGTTATTGGCTTGAATAGTTGGCCTCCTTATACCCGAAATAGTCCTAGCAACATTAGGCGCATCATAATCCCTAAAAGCTCTACGATTTTCACCTCCCTCAACAAATGGTGGATCCATGGCTGATTGTCTATTAGGAGCTAAAGTTGAACGTCTTCTCTCTCGGTTTAGACGCCTATATGTTCTATCAATCTCCGGATCAAATGGTAGAAGGTTAAGGCTTCTTGTACGTCTCATACAAAAATCCTACAACCAGAAAATCAACTAACACAAAAACAACACAAAATTACTTTTTTTTCCTTTTTATGATAAATAAAATAAAACAACAAAATAAAGAAAATTAAAAATGAAAGAAAGATAAAGCAAATTAACTTCAAATTAAAACTAAGATTAGGTAGTATCGATATTAATAAAATCAAACCATTCCCCGGCAACGGCGCCAAAAACTTGATGCTTATTTTCGCAAGTGTACGAATCGTTCAAGTAATAAAGCGTACAAAAAGTACGGATATCGAACCCACAAGGAATGGCGTTACTAGGTACCGAAATTGACTAACCCTAATTTTATTTGAAAACCGAATTGTTGAAATTGTTTTAAAAGCAAATTAACTTAAAACTAAATGCAAATAACAAAATTTAATGTTATTCACAAATGATTAAAAATGCTAAGGCATTTGATTTCACTAAATCAATTCAATCTGATTTCAAGTCATGTTATATGAGAATCAAAGCTAAAAGTGATGGTTGAAAAACCCAAAATTATCTAATACTCTCTCTCAAGTTATATTAGAATTACTTATCTATGAAAACCAACTATATTTCTATGAAGATTTAATCACAAATAAGCACATTATGATTTATGGAATTTCTAGAATAACCACATACATCATGCATTAGGTGTCAAACTCGCATTCAACATACGGTATTTATCACAAGAAGCATTCATTACACATCTCCTCTCGGTCTCAATATAATGCAACAAATCATCTAAATCTTGATCATAAATTTAAAAGCATTAAGCATGGAAATAAATACTCAACTTGAAAACAATGAATTCATATAACAATAACTAAAGAAATCAGATTTCCTTGATTTAACTACATCATAGCCTTAGCAAAAACGAATTAGTTCATAACGGAAATAAGAACAACCATTATTTCAATTGAATCCATGAATAAAAAAACTGAACAAATTGCAGAATATAAAAGCTAAGGAGAAGAGATGCAAAACTCTAGAAGATGAAGACTTGGTAACAACAATGGTGAAGATCTTCAAGTTTCTCCAAAATTTCTTTCTCTCCTCCAAAAATGGCTTTGAACTCCCCTTTCTGTCGTGTCCCCTTTCTCCATCATATTGTATATATAGATCTAGGATTTTGGGGGTAATTTTGGAACAAAACAACCAAAAAAATGTGTTTTCGGACGAAACTCGCCGGCGGCGACATTATTCTCGCCGCGGCGAGATTTCTGGAAAATAATTTTTTTGATTTTCCGATTTTGACTGGCAGCTAGATGCATTTGGCCGGCGGCGAGATGAATTTACTAAAATTTCATGCATAGTATTATTCTGGCCAATGCCTATTTACACTGGAGGCATATGGTGGCATGGCTTACTTGGTGTCTATTGTCCACTAAATTTTGGCAACTGGCTGATTGGCACGTGCTAGTTTCGGTGCTAGTTTTGATTTTTCAAGTGACATATAGATTTTTATATATGTCTAGGGACTACTCAATTGACTATAAAATTGCACATGAGGCCTTGTTTAGGATGCACCACCACTTTTGGTTAGTTGGGTTTTTTTATGACTAAGGAAGCCTCACTTATCGAAAGTATCAAAAATTGGATCACTATTTGGTGGCAAAATCGTGGTGAGTGTCTGGCCAACTCGTTGACTGAGTGATTGCACATAATGATCTTTTCTGGCTCCCTTGGCACCGAAGTCCAAGAACTTATAAATAGATTCAATAAACATTTAGGCAACTAAACATCTATCATACAGTGGAGAATTTATGGGATATATTAATTAGTTAATCATACTTGTTCAATATTAAGTAGGATATTAAATATATAAATTAAAGTTAATGATTCTTTTTCGTAGTTATGAAAATATCCTAAGGTACAGATCATTTTCTTTGTTAATTAAACTTTAACTTGTCACCTTTTGTCAAGTTGAAGATTCAAACTTTGATTAAATTATGCTCATTTTCTAAGAAATTAACAAATCATTTAATTGCCACCTTCGGCCGGGTTAACAATTTAAATTCGCATCAAGTTGTGAAAGTTAGGTTTATGATTGAAAAACTAACTTTCAAATTTTAAAACGACTATGAAAAATATGTTATGAATATATTTTTCAATGATAATTCTTAAACAAATATTTGAAATAGAGTTTCCTAAAGATCCAAATAATTAAATCCAAAACCAAAGAGTTGACTCTAAATCAATTTTAGAATTAAATCTTAAATCTAACTTTTTTGTTTATCGTGAAAAGCACTTCGTCGATATATTTATGTTTTACAAAATTCGTTTAAATATTGACGAAGAAATAAAACTTAATTTATTTTATAAAAATGTTTATCTATTTTAATATTTCACAAGCCTAACAACATTATTAATATCCTATATTATTTATAGCCAGATATGCAAAGTCTAATAAATGATTAATAAATTAAACATATAGTATGTAAAATAATACTTAAAAATATTATGAAAATAATATATTTAAATATACCTCAATAGAATTCTTAGAATTGTTTCTGAAAAACCTCTAGATTGAATTGTTGCTCTATTTATTTATTGGAAACTAAAACTATTACATTAACTAAATTTTTTCAATTCTCAATTGAGAGAATAACTTTAAACTACTAAAAGAAATAAAAAGACAAAAGAAAGTTAATAAATCAGCTACTAGGAGAGCTTTGAGATTCTAGGATTTATTTTTACAATAGAAATAGGTCATATTTATAAGGTAGAAGGAAAAAACAAAAAAATTAACTTGGCACCGCTACACACATTTTATTCATGTCGTGGCATACATGGCTATACATGGTTTTAAGCACGATTCATTCTATTCGAACTGCGACACATAATTTTCATGTTGTTGCCCATTTTTAATACATTCCATTGGCCTCGCACCATGGCTTGCAAATTTTTCACGCTAGGGCACACTTCGAACTACATCACTTTGAAACCCAAATTTTCATATAATTTATTTTTTCAATTTTTAAACATATGCAATTTTTTACAAATGTTTTCTTTTAATCTTCCAAGTTGTAATGGAGTGCTTCAAGTATAATTCTTCAAGTTGATTTATTTTAGTACAAGAAATACCTAAAAATAACAAAATATGTTCATGATTCTAAAAACATAAATTTGCGCAAAATGTTAAACTAGCAAATACAAATTTATATAATCATTAAACATGAATAAAATCAAGATATATTAAGTAGTTTTGAGCACTTATCACAACTCTCAACAAGCTTCTTGCTAGTCTCTTAGTAAAAATGAAAACAAAAACAAAAAACAAAAACTAGAATCCTAAATCATTTTAGTATATTAACATGATTAAATTTAACGTATGCAATAAGCATTTAAACCTTAGGTTGTCCTAGTAGAAGAGTTTTAGTCTCATGAGGGTTTTTAGGTATTGTACTCACATGCATCAAAAGTAAAACAAAAATAAACAAATACACATAGAGACAAATAGAATTTAAAAACAAAGTAAAAAGAATAAGAAAAAAAACTTGCTTTTGAATTTTCTTTTAAGCTTACGATAAAAATCTATAGCACAAGTTAGTTCAACATTCTAAATATTCATAATTTATTATAATAATTAGATGAAAATCACTTTTCATAGTTAAATAAAAAAATATCAATATAAAATTTACCCAATCTAAGTGTAAGGAATTTAATTTGTTTCAACTCTAACCTCATAAGACATATTCTTGATAACATTGATCCTATTGGTTCAAGCATTCATTCAAAGGTATATGTAAAAATATTTGCGTATAGAAATGAACTAATTTTTCACATATATTTAAAGAAAAAAAAGATAAAAAATAGTGCATTATATTAATCTCAGGAATGGAATCAAATGAAATGATTTATAAATAAATCATATATTATTTTCATACATCAATCAAATTCATATATATTTTTCTTTTGTATTTAATTAATTCTCACAACTTCGAAGGATAATGGGTCATAGTATGTAGTTTATACTATTCATTTTTTTTATCTTTATTCTTTTAGAGAAAGAACGTATGTATAGATGATATATATATATATATTGTATTAACGGTGAGTAGTTAATTTGTGATTTTTTATTTTATTGATTTAGGTAATCCTATATATTTCTCGTTTTTAGAAGTCACGCATGAATGAATAGAAATGCATTTACTTTCAATTTATACTTCAATTATTCAATTTAAGTGATATGACATTTTATTAGATATAAATATCCTAATATTCAATGTAAAAACCTATAGAGATCATTTGGAAAATAGAATTGATAAGATGATTATTTAAAGAGTAGAAAAAATATTATCACTCATATGAATTATACATTCACTATTTAATTTCTAAACATCGATTTTGGGTTCATCACAATTTCAACATTTTACCATGAAATACTAATTATGAAAAAATTAACACATTATCCCATTACTCCATGAAATGTTTTTGAAATTAATCTAATAATGCAAAGACTTTATCATTTTTTAAAAAATTAACTTTAAAAGACATGACAATTTTGTAATAAATTTTTTAAAATAAACTAAAAGTTTCTAATTCAATAAAAAAAAATAAAAGCATACAAAAATATAAATAAAAACAAATCTAAAAATGTAAACATTTGAACATAAAGTTTTAATTTTAGCACATAATTTCATAGATGTTGTTTTTTCATTCCCAACCTAAAATTTATATTTCCCTCAATATAATAATTATAATTCAAAGATAAAAAGTAAGGAGATAAAAGTTACCCATTTGTTTGAACTTGTTTCAAGAGTTGGTATGAAAGTGTAGATGCATCCATCAATTCATTTTTTTTAAAATTACATAAATGTGTTGATGCAAACCCTCTAGGAGAACAACCCTTGGAACCCACTAACTCAAAGGAATAGAAACAATAAATTTGCTAGGAATATGTTGAAGATGATCATATTAGAACCCTAAGGAAACAAAATCCTTAAAACATTAACCTTGAGATTCCATAAATTTGATCACTCATTTTGATAACTCAAATTCAAGCATTCAACCATGAACACAAGAAGGCAAAGCAAAAAGCTTTTTGAAAATAAACTTGATAAAATGATCAAAAAGTTCTCCAAAAACTACATGGTTGTCCCTTTTTATAAGCAACAAACCCTAAACGAAAAGGGCTATTTAGTTGTGGATTAGGCCTAATCAATCCTTAAAAAATAAAATACTAAAAAGACTTATAATAAATAAAACATAAAACACCCACAATTAACTAAAACAAAAATTGCTTCCTAAATTAATACTTGCATCCAACTTGATCTTCCAAATCTATCCCTTGCATAAAAGGATAATAGATCATCCTTGGTGAAGCTTTGTAATCCTTGAATTTAGTTTAGATTCTTCTAGCATAGCCTTTTTGTATTGCACGTCTATGATCAAACCTTGGAAAGCTTCTTTCACCCTCTTTGTCTTTGCCCTAGTCATTAGACCACCAATTACTTGCAAAGGATCTTGAGAATATTTGGGAACATCAACTTGGTTAGCACCTCAATCTTCATTAGTCCCTTCTTCTACGAAAATATTCATCATCGAATCACCAACATCAAACAAAGATAAGTCAGCAACATTAAAAGTTGCACTAACATTACCATATTCACTTGGAAAATCTAGCTTGTATACGTTATCATTGATTTGTTCCGAGACTTGAAAAAGTCCATCTCCTCAAGGATACAATTTTGATTTTTGTTGTGTGGGAAATCTCTCCTTACACATGTGCACCCAAACCCAATCTTCAAGTTGAAAAGACCCTTCAAACGCCTCTTATTGGCTTTCTTAGCATATTTCCCAAACTCTAGCATGTAAATCCTTCACAAGATCTTCATTTTTCTTATATCAATATTAGCATGCTTATTATTATGCAAAGGTAAAATATCCACAAGTGTTAAAGAATTAAATCCATAAACAATTTCAAAAGGAGAAAGTGAAGAAGTTGAATGAACCGTCCTATTATATGCAAACTCAATATGTAGCAAACACTTCTCCCACTGCCTTAAATTTGTTTGAATGATAGCACGCAACAAAGTTATGAGTGTCTTATTAACTACTTCAGTTTGACTATTTGTTTGAGGATGTGCAATAGTAGAAAATAACATTTTAGTTCTTAATTTATTCCATAAAGTGGGCCAAAAATGACTAAGGAACTTAACATCTCTATCATTAACAATTGTCTTAGGCAACCTATCCAAACAAACCACTACTTTAAATAATAAATGAGCAATATGAGTTACGTCATTGGTTTTTTAACATGTAATAAAATGAGCCATTTTATTAAACCTATCAATAACAAAAAAATATGATATCCTTATCATTTTGAGTTTTTGGCAATCCTAAAACAAAATCCATAGAGATATCAATCCAAGGTCAATAAGGCACATGTAAAGAGATATACAAGCCATGCAATTTAACTTTAGATTTTTCTTACTGACATGTAATGCACTTATCACAAACAGATTTCATATCATGCTTCATATTAGGCCAATAAAAATGCTCACATAAAATATCTAAATTCTTTAGAACACCAAAGTGACCCATCAAACCTCCCCTATGACTTTTCCTAACAAGCAACTCATGAATAGAACAAATAAGCACACATAATTTATCATTCTTGAATATAAATCCTTTATGCCTATAAAAACAACCAAACACATACTTATCACATGTGTTCTATACTGGGCTAAAATCAGAATCATTGGCATACAAACCCTTAAGCAATTTTAAACCAAGTAATTTAGTTTGCATAGAAGTAAGTATTACGTACCTCCTAAACAATGCATCAACCATAACATTTTCCTTCCCATGCTTGTATTTGATTACATAAGGAAATGTTTCTATGAACTCCAACCATTTAGCATGTCTTTTATTAAGCTTACCTTAGATCTTCAAGAACTTCAAACCTCATGATTGGAATGAATGATGAATTCCCTTGGCCATAAGTAATGCTACCATGTTTAAAGAGTTCTTACTAATGCATAAAGCTCTTTGTCGTAAGTAGGATAATTCAATACTTCCCTACTTAGCTTTTCCTAAAATAAACAATTGGTTTGGAATCCTGCATCAAAACAATTCCTATGTCAATCCCGAATGCATCACATTCTATCTCAAAAGCTTTATCAAAGTTTGGCAAACACAACAAAGGTGTGTTAGTTATCTTATCTTTTAAATTTTTTAATGCTCGATTATGCACATCATCCCACTTAAAAACAACATTCTTTTTAACAAGTTCATTCGAAGGTGTAACAATAGAACTAAAATCTTTAACAAACCTTCGAAAAAAACTCACTAAACCATGAAATCTTCTTACCTCATTTGCATTCTTAGTTATAGGCCAATCCCTTATTACCTTTACCTTTTTCTTCACAAACATTAATACCCTATGAACAAATAAAAAATCCAAGAAACACCATAGATTCCATGCAAAACGTGCACTTCTTAAGATTAGCATACAACTTGCTCTCTCTTAACACACTAGAAACAGTATGCAAATGTCCCACATGTTCATCCAAATATTTGCTATAAACTAAAATATCATCAAAGTAAACTTCCATAAATTTTCCCATGAAAGCACGCAAGACATGGTTCATTAGCCTCATGAATATACTAGAGGCTTTAGTTAAACTGAAAGACATTACTAATCACTCATACAATCCATATTCTGTCTTAAATGCAGTTTTCTATTCATGTCCTTCTTTTATGTGAATTTGATAATATTCTTTAAATCAATTTTAGGAAACAAATGAGAACTAGGAAATTAATCAAGCATACCATCTACTCTAGGGATAGGATGTCTATACTTTACCGTTATCTTGTTAATAGCTCAGTAATCCACACATATGTGCCATGTTCCATTTTTATTTGGGACTAAGATGATAGGAACTGAACATGGGTAGAGAATTTCCCTTACAAACCCCATTTATAGCACTCATCCACTTATCTTTGTATCTCTTTCATTTCCTCAAGGTTAGCTTTGTAAGCAAGTTTATTTGGTATTATAGATCTGGGTGTGAAGTCTATTTGATGCTCAATTCTTCTCAAAGGAAGTAATCCATGGGGAATCTCTTCAAGAAATAGGTCCTCAAAGTCCTATAATAAGGACACAACAACTCTAGGCAAAGATGAGTTAAGATAGTTAGCAGAAAGATAAACATCCTTGTACATAAGTACAAGCACTTGTTACCTTTCCATCATTATTCTTTTATTTTCCTCTCCTATTTGCACACTTTTCTCTCATTTTTACTCACTTTTGTCTCCATTTTTCTTCTCAAACTCACTTTCTTTCTTTTTATTTTTCTCTCTCTTACACTTTTATGTCTCCCCTATATTTTACTCTTGCTATCCTAACCTAGTCCTCATAAGCTTGCTATCCTGTACCCATCATGTGACACCCTTCTATCAAACTACCATCGTTGGACAAGAAAAATATAACTATCATACATCGGTTTCACATCACAAAGAACCTCATACTCATACCTTCCAATAAAAAAAAGAACCCAAATTGTTTGTCCAGCTTCACTTTTCCGCAGTCATTCAACCATTGTAGCTTGTACGGTTTGGGATGTTTTTGTCACTTCAAATTCAAATTTTATACCAACAAAATACTAACAACATTAGTATAGCTCCCACTATCAATAATAAACATACATATCTTATCCTTCACATGGTATCTTGTGTGAAAAATATGTTCATGTTGCTCCTCATATCCTTCATCCTTAGGCTATATACTCAGGGGTCTCCTCATGATAAGTAAATATCTAAACACAGGTTCTTCCATTTCAACATTAGAACAATCCTCCAATGGTGGCATCTCATCGTCACTTGAACAATTACTTTCAATTTCTCCATTTTCTCGTATAACCATAACCTTTTTGTTTTGGAATTCAGAAGCATTATGTCTAAATCCTTGTCACTTAAAACACTTAATACCACATGACTTAGTAAGAGTTTTAGTTTCGAGTTTACCTTTAGGAACAACAACTAAATTATTTGACTTTGCTTCATGTTTTGTTGTCCTTCCAATTTAATCTCCATGGAGAGCTAGAGGACGATTGTCTTTTTAAGAGAACATAAAAACATGCAAGTATACATGGTCACAAGTAATAAAATTGATAAGTAAAATATCGTTCCCACGTAGATTTGTTACTATTATTCGTCAAGTACTAAAATTGTTTCACTCTCATTTTATCTAAACGATCAAAAAGTTGGAAGATGTTTAACTAACTAATTTTTTATAACAATAATTTGATCCATATATCTCTTCCGAGCTCTATATAGACACATCTCGCTAATATAATTCACTATATTCCTATGAGAATTAAATTCACCAAGATTCATTACGTTCAAGGTTCTCAAATAGTTGCACATACAACAAAGAATGTTCCTTTCCTTTCATCATACATGTTATCCTAAACACGAGCAATACACACAAAATTGCATCTTCCAAGTTTATTTAAGTGCCACAGATCAATTGATAAAATTTCCAATAATCAAAAGCATTAAGCGCAAATAGAATAAACAACTTAAAAAACATTTCACAAATCATTCCAAAATAATAAAATGCAAGCTTCATAAATTTAGCTACATAGCAACCCTAGAAAAAATTAAATTAGTTCATAACAAATATTAAAATTACAATATGAAAATATTAAAGCATTTAAGGAATATTAGATGAATAAAAACACAAAGAAAATTAGAATTTCATCTATGCAGAAACACAACAGAAGCCAAAAATGGCTTCTGTGTGTTCCACAATCCTCTATCCAACCCCCCTCATTTTATCGCAATAATCCCCTATTTATAGCTCCAACTCTCTAAAAAAATACATCATAAAATATATATTTTTAGACACGTAGAGGATAGAATATTACATCGAAAATAATATTTAAATATGCGTGGGAGACAAAACCGGCTGGAAAGCATGCGTTGTTTATGCGTTTTCATTTTATAGAACTCATGCCATGTGTCAGCATCTAATTTGCTAGAAGAATAACAAGACACGTGGAGCATGAAATTCACGTAGGATCTGAGCCGTCCAATTGTGATCTAACGGTGCGTGTGGCACATGGACAATAGGTGTGCACGGTCTTCTTTCCTGTGCAAAAAAACAAAGTATTATTTAATTACATTTTAGCCCTCCAATTTAATTTAAATTAACTTTTAAACTTTTGATATTTTCAATTAAGTCCTATTTTAATTTAAATTATATTTTCAGCTTTTATTATTTACAATTAAGTCCTTTTTTAATTCAAATTCTTTAATTTTCCTTAAAAATATATTCCTTAAAAAACTAACAATAAATATTAATTAAATACATTGAAATTAACTAAAAATATCAAGAACATAGCAATTATAATTAATAAATTGGACAATATAATTGTATAACATACACTTATCACACCCCCAAACTTAAGATTTTGCTAGTTCTCGAGCAAAAGGAAAGAAATAAAACTAGGATACATGCACTTAAAATAGTGGTTTTCAAAACATTTCCAATTGGTCATACAAATAACAAAACTCAAAGAAATACAATTTTTTTTATCTAAGCATTGAAATCAATTTAAAAGTATGCTGCATTTTCACAATGAAATTTAGTGTGTGTGAAGTCTTTTCATATTTCATCACATGAAATCTGGATGAGTTTATGCAAATATGGATGCAATTAATTTTTAATGAAATCACAACTCTCATAAGTTCCTTTTTCATTTCTCTCTCCACTAATGTAGACAAACACAAAACCAAAAGTCAATAGGATTTTATTAAGCATGTAATGTATGGCTTAGGTAAAGGTAGGATAAAAGATAATATATGGCTCAAATTTTTCCTAAACACATCATTTTAGGATTGAAACAAGATACTTTCTACCATCTCAATGATGAACCTGATCTAAATTTCTTGGACTTCATATTCTTCTCTGAATTAATTTTCTTCTCCACTTTAATGGCCTTGTGCAGTAATTCCTCCATCTCTATTTAATGTTGCAACTCAACCACGTCAATAATCTCCTTATTCAATCCGATAATGAATCTAGCCATTATTGTTTTTCTATCTTCCTCTATGTTTTCTCTAAATATGGTGTTTTCCATCTCCTTATAATAATCATTTACACTCATAGAACCTTGAACCAACCCTTGAAACTTTCTATGTAAATCCCTATAGTAATAGCTTGGTATAAATCCGTTACGTATCACCAACTTCATTGCTTCCCATGATCGAATAGGCTTCTCACCATTTCTTCACGTATTGACCACTAATTGATCCCACCATATATCTGCATAATGTGTAAAATCCATGGCTGCTAGCTTTACTTTCTTCTCCTCAAAGTAATTATGAAAATCAAATATGTGCTCAACCTTTCTTTCCCACTCCAAGTATAGCTCAGGATCATTATTTCCTTGAAAATTTGAAATTTTCATCTTTATATTGCCTATAATTTTATCTTCTTTGGAGTCAATCTTCTTTTCCCATTTATAAATTGTTCTTTCTGATTTGAAATCAGGCTTTCTTCGTCAAACTTATGTCTCCTCTATATAATTCAGAATCGGAATAGGATTCTAATTCATTCAACAACTTAAATTGGTCATTGATAGTCTTGATGAAGAATATCTTGCTGACCTCTTGTGGTTCTCCTCCTTCCTTACTCATATTTTCAACATATAAAGTAAAATCTAATAAAAGGTGTTATTTCTAACACACTTCCTCATGTGTTTGCTCTTAATTTAGATTGTTATCACTTGTATTTCACATTATTTTGGATTTTTCTCAATGGTGATTTCTCTTCCCTTTTATCACTCAAGGCCTAAGCCAGCACCCTTTTATGTTTCAAAAAAAATCAAAGAATTCAAAAAATCTTAAGAAGCAATTGGTTTGTTGGTTACAATCTCAAAAATAATAATTTTAAAAACTTAATTGAGCCAAATGGAGAAAGAAAGAAAGTCTAAAGATGACTCTAAAGAACCAATAAAAATAAGAACACTCTAAAAGGAAGCAAAAGACATGTGAAAGAAATCACTATAATTAAAGTTAATTGATGAAGAAGGAAAAAGACTCAAAACAACCTTGTTATGCTTGAAAAAATCACGAGAACAAAAAAAAGGGAAACTAGATCAAAATAATGGAAAACTAATTTCAACAAGAATAAGAAATCCAAGCAAGAAAACGAGAATTGGAAAACTTACTTCAACAAGAATAGGAAACTTTAAACCAAATAAACAAAAACCAAAAACAAAGTAAAAAAACATTGCAACAAACTTTAAACTCTTGATAAGTGGTGTAATGGAATTTGAGGTTGAAAATATGGGGAATAAGGCATAGCTTAAATTTACTTATAAGAATTGAGTGGAGATTTGATTTGATATGCTATAATAGTCATTTTGTTACCTAAGTCAAAAGTTATAGTTGTTTAAAGGTGTAACTCAAATTTATTGATTTTTTTGTAACTACGAACAACAATAATATCTCTTCTCTTTTTTTTATTTTTTTTTTTGAATAAAAAAGATGGATTGAACACATAAAATAAAGCACAATAAAAAAAATGATAGGAAGAATTCAAAGAGAACTACGAAATAAAATCCAAAGACAAAAATAATGAAAACAAAATTGAAAGAAAACTTAGCACTATGAAGGACAATTTTTTTTAATGGAATCAAGGACTCAATCAAAGATAGATGCAAATAGATAACCTATTTCCAATAACCAAAGGTCTAATACCAAATGATATGGACCTTTTAGGCGAACAACTCCATAAACCCACGAACTGAAAGGAATAAGAACAGTTGATTTGCTAGGAACATATTGAAGATGGTCGGATTAGAATCTTAAGGAAAGAAATTCCTTAAAACCCTAACCTTGAAATGCCACAAAGGTTGATCACACCATTTGATATTTTGAATTGAAGCATTCAATCAAGAAAAAAAGTAGGCAAAACAAAAAGGCTTTCTAAAAATGAACTTGATAAAATCATCAAAAAGTTCTCCAAAAATTACATGGTTGCCCTTTTTTATAAGCAACAAACCCTAAACAAAATAGGCCTATTTAGTTTTGAATTATTCCTAATCAATTCTTAAAAAATAAAAGACTAAAAAAATACTTATGATAAATAAAACATAAAAGACCCACAATTAAGTAAAACAAAAATTGCTTCCTAAATTAATCCTTGTATCCAACTTGATCTTCTAAATCTATCCCTTACATAAAAAGATAATAGGCCATCATTGGTGAAGGTTTGGAATCCTCAAATTCAGTTTTAGATTCTTCTAGCATATCCTCTTTGTATTTCACTTCTACGTTCAAGCCTTGCAAAGCTTTTTTCATCCTTTTATCTTTGCCCTAGTCATTGGACCGCCAATTCCTTGCAAAGGATATTGAGAATATTTAAGAACATCAACTTGGTCAGCACCTCGATTTCCATTATGTGTACTTCTCACAAACTCAACAAACACTTATAAAATTAACATATCTAAAAAATGTTCACAAAACAAATTATAAAAGATAAAAATGTAGAAAATATATATTACCTATAATGATGGGTTGCCTCCCATCCAATACTTATTTTAACATCTTAGCAAGACACATTTCCATATGGTGCCTAGGATTATACACCTATGTGTACTTAATGTCTACTGCATTATGTCCTTCAAAATAAGTTTTTAAACGATGCCCATTTACTTTAAATATTGTTTCTGTTTTTGATTCCAACAACTCTACTGCTCCATGTGGAAATTATTGGGTAATTGTGTACAATCCATCCTATCTTGATTTTAGTTTTCTTTAAAATAATCTCAAATGAGAATTAAATAAAAGAACTTTCATTCTAGGAAGAAAAGTCTTAAAAACTAGCCTCTTGTCGTGATAGTATTTTGTACATTCTTTGTACAACTTTGCATTTTCATAGGCTTCATTCCTAATAATCCTTGTGTTCATGTTCTACAAGTAAATGGCATAATTTTCTAAAGATTAACGAGTAAGGGTTCATCCTAATGGGTGTTTTGTATGCTATGAGATAAGCCCATAAGACATAATTCAACTTGATAGCCCAATCCTTTCTTGAAGGTTGCACAATGCATTCCATAATCCCCTATTTGCCTATCACTCACTTCCACTTGACCAGAAGTTTGAGCATATTATGCAGTTCCACTCTATGTGAGATATTATACTTTTTCAATATAAATTTTGTTCTAGAAATAACTTCTTCCACCACTTATTATTACTTTAAGCATTCTAAACCTACTAAAAATTGAATCCTTTAATAATTTAACAACAATGTTAGCATTATTAGTTTTAGTGAGTATAGCTTCTACCCACTTGAATGCATAATTCACAGCAACTAGGATATATTCATACCAAAAAGATGGGAAAAAAGGACCCATAAAGTCAATTCCATATACATTAAAAAGTTCAACAACTAAATTAAAGGTCATTGTTGTCTCTTTAAGAGAACATGAATGTGCAAGTATACACGGTCACAAGTAATAAATGATAAGTAAGATATTATTCCCATGACGATTTGTTACTAATATTCGTTAAGTAATAAAATGGTTTCAATCTAATTTTATCCAAACAATCGATAGTTGGATGGAGTTTAACTAACTAATTTTTTTATAACAGTTTATGAGAAAATTTTAGGATTGTAGTTTCACCAAATTAATCCACTTGAATCATATTATTTTCTCTTGATTTATGTTCTCGCATTTAATTTGTCAACCAAGAACTCCTAATTTATCCATATGTCTCTTCCGATAACAAATAGACACATCTCGTCAAAATAATTCACTATATTCCTATGAGAATTAAATTTACCAAGATTCATTAAGTTCAAAGTTCTCAAATAGCTACACGTACAATAAAGGTATATTCATATCCCTTATATATATATATATGTTATTCTATCTACGAGCAACACATAAAAATTCATTTTTCCAAGTTTATTTAAGTGTCACAGATCAATTAATTAATCTTCCAACAATCAATTAATTAATTCAAGCTTCATAATTTAAGTTACACTACAACCCTAGAGCAAATAAATTAGTTCATAGAAAAAATAGATATTACAATACGAAAATATTTATACATTTTAGAGAAATAAAATTAAAAGAAAAACATTAGAAGAAACTCTTTCACGACTCCTCTATGAAAAATAAAAAAAAATCCTTCCCTTTTCTTCTTCTTTGCTGTCTCCTTTCTCTATATTTTTTCCTAACAAAATAACAACACAAATCAAAAATATAGCTTCTCTGTGTTCTATTTATTTTTTCAAACATGCAAAGAAAACTAAAATCATAAAACTCAAAACTAAAAAAAAACTTATTTTCTTCTTCCCCCCGCGTTTCCAAAATATACATTCCCTCCTCAAAACACGCGTGTAGTGGGAGACAAAGCATGAAAAATGTAGCTAGTGAGAGAAATATTTTGCATTTTCTTATTTTACAATACGCGTGACACATGGCAACATATGACTCGTTGGAAAAACAACAAGACATGTGGCAGCTTTGTATTGGGTAGGATGAGAGGGTACACGTGGATTTGGTAGACCACGTCACACGAGAAATATGCACGATGGTCTATGCACAATAGCTGGCCTCCACTCGTGTGGAGTGTGGGATACACGCACGATTTGAGTCATTCGTGGTTTGATCAAACGGTGGGTGAGGGAGACGCGTATGAGGGAAATCATCTGTGTAGACAAATGGACCCTACTCTACGCACCGAGCAGTGTGCCATAACTGGAAATGCGTCAAATCACCCATGTAGCGCTTGCATCTAACTCATCTAATCCTCACCGTTGATTTTCTGATCTGATGGTGTGTGAGGCACGTTGACAATAATGCACGTTGTAGTCCTTCTTTATGTAGAAAAACAAAAGTTTTCTTAATTGCATTTAAGCTCTCTAATTTAATTCAAATTCAATTTTCAATTTTTTTTATTTGCAATTAAGTCCTCTTTTAATTCAAATTAAATTTTAAACTTTTGTTATTTGCAATTAAGTTTTTTTAATTTAAATTCTTTAATTTTCTTTAAAAATATATTTAAAAAAAACTAACAATAAATAATAATTTAAGAACTTAAAATTAACTAAAAACATTAAGAATATAGGAATTATAATTAATAAATTGAACAAAATAACTCTAAAACATAGAGTTATCAGTCATTTTACTATACTACCTATCCTTTGACATCTATCACAATGAGTATAACACATAATAGCATCTTTACAAGAAGTTGGTGAGTAAAATCCAGATTCTAATACCTTTAAGGTTGCTTTATTACCTTTAAAATGGCCTCCACATTCATGAAGAAAAAATCCAAGATGCTTTTATGTTCTTCTTTAGGCACACACCTCTGGATTATTTGATCTTGACCAATCTTGAATATACAAGGGTCATCCCAAAAGTATTTCCTACAAAAGCTTAATTTTTTTTTCTTTTCTTGATAAGATATATTAGATCTCAAAATACCACTAGCAATATAATTAACTATATCACCATACCGTGGATTTGGACCTATAAAAAATAATTATTCATTAGGAAAAGTTTCTACAATTTCTTCTTTACTCTTACTTTCAAGAGAATTGAATTCAGAAATTAACCTAGATAAATGATCGACTACTAAGTTTTCACTATTCTTTTTATCTTTAATTTTTAGGTCAAATTTTTGTAAGAGTAAAAACCCACTAGATTAATCTTGACTTAGAATTAGGTTTACTTAGTAGATATATTAAATTAGCATGATCAGAATGCACAATTACTATAAAATCTTCTAAGTAAGACCTAAATTTATCTAAAGAAAACACAACAACCAAAAAATATTTTTCAATGGTTGAATAATTTATTTGGGCATCATTGAGTGTTTTGATAGCATAATATATAGCATGTAAACACTTATTCACTTTCTACCCAAAATAACTATGATTGCATAATTAGAAGCATCACACATTATTTCAAATAGAAGAGACTAATTAGGTGCCAAAATTAAAGGGACACATGTTAATTTATCCTTCAAAATATTAAAAGAGACAAGGCATTCATCATTAAAATCAAAATAAAAACCTTTTGTTAATAAATTGCATAAATGATGACTTATTTTAGAAAAATCTTTAATAAATTTCCTATACAAACCTATATGTCCTAATAAGCTTCTAATCCCCTTAATTGGTGTAGGGGAGGTAATTTTGCAATCAATTCTAATTTTGCCTTGTCAATTTCAATTTCTTTGTTAGAAATAACATGTCCTAATACTATCCCCTCATGTACCATAAAATGACTTTTTCCCCAACTAAATGTTATGTTGGATTCAATACAACATTTTAAAACTAAAATCAAATCATGCAAGCAATTATCAAATAAGGTTCCAAAAATAGAAAAACTATCCATAAATACTTCAATGAATTTTTCCACCATGTTTGATAAGATTTAAATGCATCTCTAAAATGTGGTGGGAGCATTGTATAATCCAAATGACATCCTTCTAAAAGAAAATTTCCCAAAAAGACATGTAAAAGTGGTCTTTTCTGATCTTTTGGTGCAATGGGTACCTAATAATAACCTGAAAGACCATCCAAAAAATAGTAAAATCCATGCCCATATAGTCTTTCTAGCATTTGATCAATGAATGGAAGAGAAAAGTGATCCTTGTTAGTGTATAAAATTAGTTTCCTAAAATCTATACACATCCTTCATCCAGTAATTATTTGAGTAGGCACTAATTCATTTTTATCATTCTTCACATATGTTATTCTAGATTTCCTTGGTACTAAAAATATCACACTAACTCACATACTATCAAAAATTGGGTAAATAACTTCTACTTCTAGGAGCTTCAAAATTTCCTTTTTAACCACTTCTTACATTATAAGGTTGTCTTATTTGCGACTCTCTAATAGGCTCAACATTGTTCTTCAAATTGATCTTACGCATACACATAATAGGATTAATACCTCTAATATCCTTGATACTCCAACCTATAGCCTTTTTAAAATTCTTAAGCACTTTAACAAGTTCAATTTCTTAGGGTTAGGTCAAATAGGAAGAAATGATAGCTTGATAAGTTTTCATTCTCTTAAAAACACATAATTATGGTGCTCAGGTAAATCTTTTAGTTCTAAGATGGATGGAATGGCCTCTTCCTCAGATGGGGTCTTAGGTAAATCTAAGGGTATATTGGATTCTCTTATAAGTTTAGCAATATCTAAAAGATCATGGTATCCCTTAGTCTCCTTATCTAAATCTATTTTTTTTTCCTTTTCAATAGTTAATGAAGTTTCCAATTTGTTTTCTGTTCTATCCTATATAAAAGTTTTATGTACAAGTATATCCATTGAATCAACATTATAACATTCACAATAGTAGAATAGAAGAAAAATGTAAAAATTCAAAAACTTTAAAGTGGATAATCTCTCTTAAGGCTGTCATTGTTAAATTACCATCTTGGACATTAATAATAGTTTTGGTAGTAGCCATAAATGGTCTACCAAGAATTATTGTATGTTCTTTGTCCAAAGATGGGTTTTCTTTTCAAGAACCACAAAATCAATAGATATTATAAGTTTATCTACCTATACCACTACATCTATAATGATTCCCATTGGATATTTAATAGATCTATCAGTAAGCGAAAGGGATATAGTTGTAGGTTTTAGATCTCCCAAACCTAATTGTAAGAAGATAAAGTATGGCATCAAATTTATACTAGAACCTAGGTCTAGCATTAGTTTAGCTACCTTTTTATCCCTTATAGTGATGTTAATGATAAAACTACTAGGATCTTTCAGCTTTGGAGGTAATTGATGCTAAAGCACAACACTAGAAAATTATGATACCACTATTTCATGGAATTCATATCTCCTTTTCTTAGTATTCAATTCCTTAACAAAATGTAGTCGGTATGAAAATGGTATTGACTACTAGTATGGTTTTGATATTTTATGATTTTTGGGGATGTTAGTTGATTCCCTAATTCTTTTCTTAGAAATTTTACCATTATTTCCACTTGTATCTCTACTTTGAGAGATTATAATTTCACTTTATTTACCACCTATATTAAATGTTAAATCATTAGAAATTTCAAGTAATATTTTATTGATTATCTTACCACTTAGAAGGATTGTGACATCCTTTTCTTGTTCTTCTTGGTTGGATAACTTTCTTTTTTCTTGCTTTTGCATATGTTCTGCAAGTTGCCATTTCAAATCTTTTTACCAAATCCTTTATGGAATTCAACCTTTGATTGTTAATCAATTAGTTCTCTCTATTAATTTGAATAAAAGCATTCAAATTATCTTATAAGGTTGGTTTGGATTGATTTTATGAGTACGGTTGGTTTTTATATGGAATTTGTGTTTGGTTTTGGTAATTTTTTGGGTAATTATAGTTGTTGTAATGATGCCTTTGCATATAATTTTATTCCTCTAAGGTATCCGTACTAAAATTTCCTACATTTGAACAATTAAAAACATTATGTCCAATTAAACCATAAAATTCACATATCTCTTGTTTTGACTTTTGAATGGTAATGAGAATTTTCATTTTCTTAGTCAATTCTACAATTTTCAAGGCCATTTCATTCACCTAAATAACTTCATTAACTCCTTATTTTCTTTATCTAGTAATCTTTTGTTAGGAATTAGCATCTAACATCTCATAAAGCTCATAAGTTTCTTCTACCCTTTTTTCTCTGATAGCTCTTCATATAGAATTATTAATTATGTAAGGGCACTATTGTGTTAGTCCATCATAAAAGAACCGGTTTTGTACTTGCAACGGATAGCTATGGTGTGAGCATTGAATCAAAAGTAATTTGAATCTTTCCCAAGTTTCATGGAAGGGTTCTTCATTCATTTGATTGAATGTTGCTATTTTTACTCTTAATTATATAGTCTTATGATGGGAATAATACCTACCCATAAATATACTATAGAATGCATCTCAAGTAGTTGATGAACTCGATTATAAAGTCATAAACCAAGGCTTAGCTTTCTTTTTGAGGATGTAAGGAAAACACTTCATCCTAAGTTGGTATTCATCTAATTTCTGCAATGGAATTGTATGCATATTAACATATAATTCTCTAATGAAGTTTAAAGGGTCTTCATTAGTGGTACCATACAATGAAGGTAATAAAGAATAATGAGTATTTTTTAACTTTTAATTTCTTACAGCCTCTCCAAATTGTATGCAAGAGTTAGTATTTCCAATGATAGGCAATGCATACTCCTTCATCATTCTCTTTTCAACATCATCTCCCTCTTCTTGAACTTGAATGTTTTCATCTTCCTCTTGCTCAGTGTTCATAATTTTTAAGATTTGATTTATCATATAGATATTAATAAAAAGAGCGAGTTCATTTCTCAAATATCTCTTACTTTTTGTACATTAATAACAAAAAATCAAGATATAGATCACTTAATTCTTTTAAATAAATGTTATTAGAAGTAAAAAATAAAAATACATACTATACATACATTAGTAAAAGAATTTAAACTATAAAATAATTTATTACACATAAGTTTTAAAAGAAATAAAAGAATTAATAAAAATTAAATGAAAAATAAAAATAAAGAATTTTTTAAAAGAAAAGAATTTTTTTTCAAAAATAAAAAGGAAATAAAGTTTTAAAAAAGCAATAAAAAGAAAATTTATTTTTTAATTTTTTAATTTTTTGATTTTTTGATTTTTTGATTTTTTGATTTTTTGATTTTTTGATTTTTTGATTTTTTGATTTTTTGATTTTTTGATTTTTTGATTTTTTGATTTTTTGATTTTTTGATTTTTTGATTTTTTGATTTTTTGATTTTTTGATTTTTTGATTTTTTGATTTTTTGATTTTTTGATTTTTTGATTTTTTGATTTTTTGATTTTTTGATTTTTTGATTTTTTTTATATTTTATATTTTATATTTTTATGTTTTATTTTTTGGAAAAATTAAGAGAACATTTAAAAAACTTTAAACATCAAAAATTAATTAATAACCTAGATATCTTAAAATTTTAAATAAAAATCATAATATTTACAACATAAAAAGTTTTTTAAGATTTTTATAATAACAATTTAAAAATGTTATTTCTCCTTAACAATGGCACCAAAAACTTAATGTTTGTAAAAGTTAACTAGTTTTTAGTGCCATTATTAGCTTACTTCACAATTATACCAAAAACTTAATATTCGAAAATTAGGAATACAAATTTTGTATAATTTATAAAATAGCTCCTAAGTGTAGGGATCGCTTATAAAAAATGATAAATATGTTTCTAAGGTCAATCTAAAGAGAAATCATGTGATTTTTAAATCATTCAACAAATTATTTAAAAACGAAATTAAATAAACTAAACATTCTATCCTAATTATTTTGGGTTAAATTTATAAACTTATAACATAAAAATAAAGATAAATTCAATAAAACTTTAAGAAATTAAACATAATCATGTAGTGCATAATTTATGAGATGTATTAGTTAGTTAATCATGTTTGTTCAATATTAAGTAGAATATTAAAGATATGAATTAAGATTACTGCTTCTTTTTTATAGGTATGAAAATATCCTAAGACACGTATCATTTTCTTTGTTAATTAAACTTAAATTTGTCACTTTCGGTTGGGCCAATAACTTAAACTTTAATCAAATTATATTCTTTTTCTAATAAATTAACAAACTATAATTGTCACATTTGGTCGTGCCAATAATTTAAACTACCATCAAGGTGTCAAACTAACTTTTAGATTTTACAACTACTATAAAAATATACATAATCAATATATTTTCCAATAATAATTCTTACAAAAATATTTGATATAGAGTTCTCGAAAGATCCAAATAATCAAATCCAAAATTGAAGGGTTGATAGTAAATCAAATTTAGTAATTAAATCTTAAATTTAAATCTCTTATTTATTATGAAAAACACTTCATCAATATATTTTTCTTTTACAAACTTCATTTAAATCTTGATGAAGAAATAAAACTTAATTCATTTTATAAAAAATATTTACATATTTTAGTATTTCACAAATGTAACAACATTACTAATATCCCATATTATTTATAACTAGACATGCATAGTTTAATAAATTATCAATAAATTAAACATATAATATGTGAAATAACAATTAGAAATATTTTGAAACGAATACATTTAAATATACCTCAATATTAATTCTTAGAATTGCTTCTAGAAAACCTTCAGATAGAATTACTACTCTATTTATTGATTTGAAACCAAAACTATTACATTAACTAAATTTGTTTAAATCTTTATTGAGAAAAGAACTTTAAATTACTAAAAGAAATAAAAAGACTAAAGAAAGCTAAGAAATAAGCTACTAAGAGAGCTATGTATTCTAGGATATATTTTTACAATAGAAATAAGGTCCTATTTATTGGGTGAGAAAATGAGGAAAAAGTGAAAATTTTAACTTGTCGTCACAACACACGTTTTATTCATGTCACGACACACATTTTATTCATGTCGTGACATGCATAATTCTACACAGTTTTAAGCATGATCCATTCTATTTGTCCCACGGTACATAAAGTTTCACGTTGTAGCCTCCATTGATTTTGGACATATTATTTTAGCCTCGCGTTGCGGCGTACAAAATTTTCACGTCACGGTACACTTCAAACTGCATCACTTTGAAACCTTAATTTTCATGTAATGTATATTTCTAATTTTTAAAAATATGTAGTTTCTTACAAATGTTTTGTTTTTACTCTTTCAAGTTGTAATGGAGTACTTCAAGTGTAATTATTTAAATTGATTTATTTTAATACAATATTGTAAAACTAGTAAATACAAATCTATATAATCATTAAATATACATGAAATCGTGATATATTAATTACTTTTGAGCACTTATCAACCATCATTACCACCAACTGTGGCACAAACATCTTTGCTTGGTTCACTTCCTTTGGTTGTCTTGAGGGTTAAGCTCTTTCCTTCCTCAAAAGTAATTTGTTCTTTTCTCAATAACAAATGATGTAGTTCAAAGACTTGCAGGCCATCAACTAGCTCCTTCATTGTGAGCTCATTAAATTTGTACATTGATTCAAGTATTGTGACTTTATAATGAAATCTGTAAGGTTGACAAGTGATGATATTTTCAATTTTTTTTCTTCACTAATGGGTCTACCCAGGTTGTATGAATCGTTAATAATTTTTGAGAACCATACATAACATTTATCAAAAGTCATATCTTCTTACATAATGAACAGTTCTAATTCTATTTGAATATCTCAAGCTTGTTTTGTATTTTTACAATTATGAATCCTTCTATACTCATAAGGCGTCACAACCCTGATGATAGCATAAAAACCCTTATTGTTCGATTCGGAATCATTAGTCCACTTAATCATTGATTTTGGAATTACATTATTATCAAGTAGGGCTTAAGTTAGGCATGTCTAACTATCTATAACAAGGAACCACACACGGTCTCCTTGAGACCACAAGAAGGCCTTTATATGAGATTTTCAATAGGCGTAGTTTATCCCATTTAAGAGTAGAGGTATATCTATATTCCTTCCTTCTCCTGAATTCATTGGAGAGAAAGTGTGTGTGAAAAGCTAGTTTACATAATAAATAGTGGAGCAATTAAGCCTAAAAAGGTGCACTCGCTCTAATACCAGTTGAAAGAGTCTATAATCTGGTAAAACATCAAGATAATGAGATAAAACTCATGAACGACTCAACGCACAAATAGAAAAGAATGCACTTAAACAAATAATGCAATAGAAGCATAGATAATATAATATCAGATAAGTAGATAACTTTTCACAACATATATTATATAATAAATATAAAGTAGGAAAATAGTTAACACTTTCTAATTAGAGTTTAAGCTACAATATATTGTAACATACACACCTTAAACTATGCTAACACAACAAAGCATTATGCATGACAAGTGATGTAATGAGTCAAACCCACGTAGAGACCGTATCTATGTGGTAATATCCTTGGGTTGCTTAAGGTAACCACTCAATAACAAACAATTTGATAATCAATAAAGCAATTATAACTCTAAAAAGAAATAAAACCACTATTATGTACATCAATTGGAGCATGTGTCCGAACTATGTATTGCTACTTTTGCTTGTTTCTTTTGCAATGACACAATTCAACACACGAATATGGCTCTCCTTCATAGCCAACACCACCCAATATGGTGTGATTAGTAGCCATAGATCAGTAATGTGAAATATTTATAGAACGAGAAACCTTAAGGATCACTCTCAATCTAAAGGCACTAAAGACACATCCTCCATAGATCTCCAATCATGTACGGGTGATGCACAATTAAGCCAATAAGCACATAGACTATGATTTGATAACTAAACTCACTAAATGACCCACATTCAAATGTAAGCTCTCCAAGATGATTTCGAAAGCATATATAAATCTCAATATGAATTTTGGTAGAGTTTTGACACTAAAAACATGGGCAAAGAGTTGATAAAAATGGGGTTATTTATAGAACTCAACCGACCACCTTGCTAGCCACCTCCCTAACCACCTTGCCAACCGTCTCATCAAAAGTGGTGGCTAGCATGGTGGCAAGTTGGTAGCGAGGGTGGTGGAGAGGTACCAAAAAAAGATATATATTTTGTTTTCAAAAATACCAAGTAAATTTCACAAACACCCATACCTGAAAGAAACCAAAATCCACCATTCTTAATCTCTATACATCCTAAAATAAAAAAGCCCATAGAGTGTGAAAACATACTTTTAATCACATTGTTCCTAACTATGTATGTATGTTCATTACTGATCCGTAGTAACCAACCTTATACATAGAGAAAAAAAAGAATACTGAGTAAAAATAAACAGGAACTATGTTTTATACACTAGAAGCCAACACTCAAAAATCGAGGACAACATAACTTACAAATTATATAGCTTGTATTTGATAATTTTATTATGTATTGACTTTAAATTTTAAGCTTTAAATATTATTTTAAGGGTCATTATTATGTTGAATTAATAATATTTTTTTCATGTCAAGATCATGTTATATCTAATATCAATTAATAAATAGTTAACTAACCTACATAATTTTTAAGGGAAAAAATGTTCATAAAAATGCTTATTAAGTTTGATCAAGTTTTATCTAGTGTGTAAAGTTCATATGTGTCAGCATATTGTATTTGATTTATTTGTTAAATTATTTGTTAAATGAATTATCACTTATATTTAGATTATGTGTCACTGTCACAATATATTTCTCATAAATAATTATTATTGTGTATATATTTTCATTAAGTAATAAATTAATTAACTCTTTTCTAATAAAATAATTATTGTTGTATGTTTCACTAAAATAATAAATTATTTATTTATTTATTTTAAGAGTATTTTTTCACATTTTATATTGACATTAATTTTTCATCTTGTTATAATTAAAGAATTTTTTAAAAGAAAGAGTTTTAAAACAATAATAATTATTACTAATTAATTAATAGTATTATATATTTATCAAATTTAAATTATCAATCCATATATTAACACATGTCTAAAACTAGTATAGGTTAAAAATGATAAAATCTATTCAACATTGTTACTATAAGTTTTAACTCCATGTTATGTGGTGGAGTAAAACATAGATTTTTTTAGTTTTATTTATAAATTTTCAAAAGTTTTTTTCAAGGTCAATTTGGTCCATTGACATATATAAAAGGTATCATTTAACCTTTTAAATTAGAAAATATATTATTTATTCCTTTTTGTTTTAAAAAAGTTACAAAAAAGAGATTTTTGGTAGTTTTAAATTTATTTTATAAAACAATTAATAGGTGTATCACTATCATTTCACTATTTAATATGAAAAATTACCAAAAAATCCCAACCCATCTTTGCTTATCCAGCAAATGAGCAAATTGTGTTCGAGATGCTTCGCAATTGAGCCCTACACACTGAGTCATGCCATTTCCACCTTACCACCTCACCTTGTCGACATTGCCATCCTTCTCTCTCGTCATCCCTACTCTTCTAGCTTCATTTAGTCCTCTAAAAATGGTGTTCTTAGATACTCTAAAAATTGTAGTTTCGTGCTTTGCTGATAAAACAAGAACGAGGCGATAGGTCTTTTGATTTAGTGAGACCGTCAATATTATTTCCTTTAAAAATATTTATTAATATTATTAAAAGTCCTTATGTGACATGTTTTTTTAAATAAAATAACTAATGAGTATATTTTTTATAAATAAAAGGATTAATAATATACATTTTTTTTAATTTAAAAAACTAAATAATATTTTTATTCAAAGAAAATGGATATTGAAAGCCTTTATCATTTTTATATTAGCTTTCTTGGAAGTATTACTAAAGAATTACAAGCTATAAATAAAATTTGTTCCATTTGTGTCTCCCTTTTTAGTTTAATAATAAGATATTATCTTTTGTTATAATAGAAAAATTAGAGACATACATGTTAGATCTCTATAATTTAAGGAAAGGGAAATATCAAAAGCACCCAATGGTTTAATTAAATTTCAAAACTCCTCCATATTTAAAAAAATTCACAAAACCCATATGTTACACCTACATCCAATAATTAATGGCCTAATTGTAATTTTTAAACCTACATCCATATCGAACCACGATTTCCTAGGTCCTTTTCCCTTTCACAAAAGTGGGTGTCCTTTAGGGCCAAATCCCAATTGTAAGTCTTTCTCTATTTAAATATCTCTTAAGAGATATAAACTAGCAATGTAGAACAAAATTATAAGAGAGTAAAATTTAGCACTTATTCTTATCAATTTTTTTATTTAGATTCATTTCCAACAATCCTTCACATAGTTGAGTCTATCAAGAGTACTATGTAGCTATGTACTTCACTCCATATAGAGTATAGAACTCATTAAGAGTTAATAATTAACTCATCCTTTCTATCGCTTCAGGACTTCATGCTTCTAACAATATAGAATGAGACTTCATAATGACATGATTAATCTCATTCCACCTCATGACTTGTTATTACCCATTGAACTTATTTCTTGAGATCTTCAGTCTATAAGTTGGGATCCATCATGAGTGACTCTTCATTCTAAAGACATTAGTCTCATTCCTTTCGAGGTTTTGAAAACCTTCTCTCTTGTTAATCCTTTCGTCAAAGGATCATCCAAATTTCATCAATATGTACATGATCCACTTTTACAGCTCCTATAGACAGAAATTCTTTAGCAGTATTGTGCTTACGACATATCTATTGTCTCTTTCCATTGTAATAACGGTTTTGAATCTTTGCAATAGCCATGGTACTATCACTGTGAATCATGATAGCTGGTATCGACCTTTTCCATAAAGGGATCTCAGCTAATAGACTTCTTAACCAACCTACTTCTTCACTAATAGTAGCTAGTGCTATAATTTCAAACTCTATCGTAGATTGAGGCAATATTGTTTTTTCTTAGACTTCCAAGAAACAGCTCCACCAACAATGCTAAATATATAACCACTAATTGGTTTAGAGTCTTCTGATATAGTGTCCAATCAGCATCGCTATATTCTCTATAACAACGGGAATTTTCTTATAATGTAATCCAATGTTCATATTTCTCTTAAGGTATCTCATGACCCTTTCAATTGCATTCGAATGCTCTATAGTAGGTTTACTAGTAAACTACATAACAATCTCATAACATAAGCTATGTCTAGTCTAGTGTAGTTAGTAGCATAACGTAAGTTATCAATGATGCTCACATACTCAGTTGACTAACACCATCTCCGAAGTTCTTGAACAACTTTAAACTAGGATCATAAGGAGTACATATAGGTTTGTAGCTAAAGTAATTATATTTCTTTAAGATCTTCTCAATGTAATAATATTGATGTAGAGAAAGTCCTTTTTCAAACCTAGTAATCTTTATAATAAGGATTACACTCACTTCTTTGAGGTTTTTCATATCAAAGTTAGCATACAACAAATTTTTTACATTATTCATAACATGAATATTTGACCCAAAAATAAGCATGTCATCCACATATAGGTATATAATAGTGCAAATTTTATTTTTTAATTTATAATAAATATATTTTTCACTTTTATTCATTTTGAATCCATGTGAGATAACTAGATTATAAATTTTTTCATGCCATTGCTTAGGTGCTTGTTTTATACCATAAAGGAATTTATCTAGTTTACAAAATTTATTTTCTTGACCTGAGACAACAAAGCCCTCAGGTTGATTCATATAAATCTCTTCTTCTAAGTCATCATTTAAGAATGCAGTTTTAACATCCATTTGGTGCACTACTAAATCATAGATAACAGCAAGAGAGAAAAGCACATGTATGGAAGTTATTCGTGTGACTCGTGAAAAGGTATCAAAGAAATCTACATTTTCTCTTTGCCTATACCCTTTGACTACAAGACGAGCTTTGTAATTTTAAATAGTACCATCATGTTTTAATTTCTTCTTTAGTATTCATTTACATCCTATAGTTTGGAAACTAGGAGGTAAGTCAACTAAATGTCAAGTTATATTATAATCAAGAGAGTCCATTTCATCATTTATGGCTTCTTCTCATAAGTTGGAATCTAAAGAAGATAAGGCTTCTTGAAGAGTTTTAGGATCTTCCTCAGAGGTATAAGCATAGAAATTAGACCCAAAATCCTTAAAGGTTTGAGCTCATTTACTTCTCCTAATTTTAGTGTTTAATTCCTCATTTTGTTCACTAGTTCTAGTTATGGGTAAACTACTACAAGACGAGCCCCTACTATTCTTCAATTTAAAAGGCAACTATGTTCATAGAAGTCAACATCATTTGATTCTATAACTACATGATCATTTAAGTCATAGAATTTATAAGCTTTATTATTCACAAAATATCCTATGAACACACATTCATATGCTCTACTAGCAAGTTTATTTCTTTTAGGATCCGGAATCCTAACATAGGCTAAACAACCCCAAGTTTAAAAATAAGTTATGCTAGGTTTCTTGTTTGTCAAAATTTCATATGATGAAATTTTACTTGTAAATTTAGGCACTCTATTTAGCACATAGAAAATTGTTAATAAACTTTTTCTCTACCAATAGGAAGCAACATCATAGTTTAATAAAATTGCAACAATTGATTCAGTAAAATTTCTGTTTTTTTTTTCACCTTTGCCATTCATTTCATGAGAATAAGGTGTAGTTTTTTAACATGTATGATTCCATGAGTTTTATAAAAAAACATTGAAAATATTGGAATTATATTTAGTGCCTCTATCACTTCAAAATCCTTTTATACAAAAGGTAATTTATCTATAATAACAAAAACTTAAAATTGTTCACCTAAAGCCATACCTTTAGAATTTATTTCATATGTTATCTTTTACAGTTCATATGATTGATCTTACACAGATATATCATCAGTCACTTGGTACTTCATGTATCTACTGACATCATACTTCTTTGTTCCAACTTCCTCAGTGTCATACTTCTTTTGAAGTACATTTCAAATTTCCTTAGCTTATCACCTACTATCTCTGATGACATAGACAAAACCACCACATTTTTAGGTGAGGCCTAAAAATAAAAAAGCCCTTGCTATACTACTCTCTGGTGATTCATCAATTCCCACACATCCATCTTCAAATCCATCAGTCAGTCATTACACTCACACTCAAACTTGCACTCTCTATTTCTTCCATAATCGAAGCATTTTCCTTTCCAATTTCAATACTCTCATCTCTTCTTTTTCTTCTTATGGTTTCCCTCTATCTCTTCCATCTCTTCTTCAACCTCTCTAATAAAACATGACCAATATGTTATGGGTTCTCTATTTTCGTTTGTGCAAGGCCAAAATATACAATCTTAGCATTGAAATCAGAATCCAAAAACACATTACTGGGCTTAATATACCAATGAATCACAGGTGGATTACAAAATTAGTGAAGATACTCAAGAACTTTTGCAATGTCAAGGGTAATGCTAAACCTTCTCTTCCATTCCATCAGCTCAATACAACTCCAATCAATAAGTGCATCTTGGAGGCTTCGATTGGGAATTAATTTATACACTAGTATCAGCTTGAATCGAGCCCTAAGAATCCATGACCTTAACAGCCAAAGACTAGCTAGTAGGTAGCGTAGCCTTGTAAACAGAATTAAACCCACCATGTCCAAGCCAATTCGAAGTCAAAAATGCACCAGTAGCTCACTGTATAAGTGAGTAAGAGAATCGTTGGGTTTCATTAAGAAATAAACTCATCGTAAAAGTATGTGAAAAAAATAAAAGAATAATGTTACTGATATATTGAAATATACTACTTGGGTTGAGTCATGGACTAGGTCATTCTCTTTAAGATATTTCGCGGCTTTACCCAAATTTATGCAAGCAAACACATCCTCGTTGTCCCTTAGATAAAATAGCCTATAATCTTTTTTTGTCTTGAAGCTTCATTGCACTACTGAAATCCAGAATGCTACACCTCTAAAATATTTATGTTGTTGAGAAAATTGAAAAAAACAATTTTGAATTTCTTTTCTTGGGTTTGCTATGAAGAGAAGTTTTTTGAGTCTTTTTGTTGTGTCTTGAAACTGATAGTTATTGCCCTTTATTTATAGTTGAAAAAAGATGTGCAATTTTCACACAATTGTGAAAATAACTGTTATAAAATAACGGTTACAAAATAATGATCATGTCTGTTGGAAATAATAGTTTTAATATTGATTTTTTTTCCAAAAAACAAAGTGTCATATCACCTCACACGCACACTCAAACTTGAACTCGGCTCAACACGGCACGACCGGCTAGTTGGATAGACGGTGGCGGGCGCATATGTGTGTGGAACCACAATTGGTTAGGTCTTCTCCCCTTCCATAAAAGTGGATGCTTTTTAGGGTCTAATCCCAATTGTAAATCTTTCTCTATTTAAACATGTGCTAAGAGATGTAAACTAACAATATGGGATAAAATTATAAGAGAGTAAAATTTAGTACTTATATCAAAAAATTGCTCTTAATAGCAAAGTCAAAGAAAATAAAATTTAAAATTATTTTTTCAATTTTTCAAGTAACATAAATATTTTTAAAATGTAGTATTATAGACTTTATTAGTGTAATGAAGCTCTGAGATAGAAAAAGATTATAGATTATTTTATCCTAGGGACAATAAGTTTGTATTTACTTGCATAAATTTAGACAAAATCGTGAAATGTCTTAAAGAGAACAACCTAATCCGCAACTTAACCCAGACAATATATTAATATATCGGTAACATTATTTTTATATTATTTTTAAATACTTTTTCTAACAATAAAATTATAAATAAAAATGTATATATATATATAATAGAATGATATACTAAGTAAATTTTTAATTTTTAATATTAAATATCTAATAAAAATTTAACCCATTTAATTCAAATTGAAAGCTTAAAATAATGACTCACCCTCGGCTATTAAATATATAGATAAAACAAATAAATGTATTTTTGGAAACTTTTGCCTTACAGTTTGTAGATTATGTATATTATATCCAACTAACCTAGGGAAATTATCAAATCAAATTTGGAGAAGAGGCACACTAATTCATATCACTTTTAATTTAAAAAAAGTAATAAGGTTGTTTTTGTAAGTAACTATTTAATTAATTTCCTTAAATTTTTTCTCAAATAAATTTAATAAATGAGATTAAAAAATAATAATTTAAAATTTTAAAATTGTAAATATTAGGCCAATTTATAAATTAAAATGGCACCTTATTTACATTTAACATATAGATTTTTATTTTATTTTAAAGATTTAAGTCTATTAGTTTAGGAGAGTTTCCTTCTATATAAAACACATTTATTTGATAATATTTTGTTTGAGATTTTTGTTTTATTTTTGTTAATAATTAAATTATGATAAATCTTAAGTATATTTATTTATTATACAATTAAATATAATAAATTTAAATTTAGAGTACAAATTATATAATTAAATTATTTATATTATTAGTTTAACTATAATTATAATAACTTTATATTTTATATATGATATATTAAAATTTTATAATTAAAATATTTATTTATTTATTGATGAAAAATAACATTTTAAAAATATATAATATATTTAAAAAAATTAAGAAAATTGAGTTTGTGGGACAGGCGGAACTGGTACGGTAATTCTCAACCCCATCCATCCATCATAGGCGATAGGACATTCTCAACCCCACCCATCCTTCATAGGCGCATTTTCTATCAGTGGCAAAATAAAAAAATTTCCCATCTCTTTTTTTATTATAAATAATATAATTACTTTGTAACATCAAAGTGGTACAACGTAATAATGAACGATAGTGACAGTTTGGTTTTGTCGAAATCGTACGTCAGTTACGAAATCGAATAAAGTTCTTGATGGATGAACCTATATAAAGCATCGGGTCTTCTCACTATTTACTGTTTAATTCAGATAAACCATCAAAATGTAGAAAATAAGTGCGAGAAACCAATTATAGCATCAAATTGAAAATCCATTGAAATTCTCATGTAAAAGTTGAAATTTGATCAATGACAGGAGTTATGTTTTCAATCAATTTTGTTTCCGCTATATTTAAATTTTACGCTCATATGTTTTTCTGAATGTTTCTGGATTGAATTGTGATATAACATTTGGTATCATAGTCATTTTTGAAAACATCTCTGTTTATTTTACTTGTTTTTTATGCATATGAAAATTATAAATTGTTTCAATATTGATTTTAGAGTAATTCTGTAAATTTAAACTTGAAAAATAATGAAGAAAATAAATCTGATTTATCGTGCGTATTTATTTGAATCATTAATTAACTTTTTATTTAAAATAATGTTTTTGATTCAAACTGAGACCATGAAATACTCGAAAATCTAATTCTAAATTTTTTTATAAAAAGAACGTCAGATTTTGTTGTCGGAATAGAAAAATACGGTCGGGTATCCATTATGGTCAAAACCAATTTAGATTGACTCGGTTAGAGGTTGAAGATGAAGTTTAAAAAAAAAAGGTTCAAAAATCGTGCTCTTCGGGGGACTCGAACCCAGATCCCGCGTGAGGTAGAATCGAACCCACACTCTATGATATATAATGTATTTGGCATATTTTTATATGCATTTGAAATTCAATTTTTATACAAAAAAATCTAAAAATAATTTTAATTAATTATTTAACTTATGTTTGTGATATGTATAATATTTATTATATATGTGATATTTATTTAAATAATTTTTGGGTACATTAAAAAAACTTATTTAAATACATTATGCTTAAATTATTTATTTTGATATTTGTATGTTTAAATTTTATAATTAATTATACATATAAAAATTTGGTTAAATAATTTATGCATAATGGAATTAATTGTTAATGATTCTTTATGGATTTAATTAGTTCTTATATTATTTATTTTTTTCTTGTATAATTTATTGTCATATATGCAATCTTAAGATAGATAATATTTGCACATTTGAAATTAAATTAATATTGCTTATGGTTTTATGTAATAATTGAGCCTAAGGATTTAATCTTAAATTATTTGTTTTGGGTATTTGTATGTATACATTTTATAATTAATTATACATATAGAAATTTGGTTAAATAATTTATGCATAATGAAATTAATTATCAATGGATCCTTATGGACTTAATTAGTGCTTAGATTATTTATTTTTGCATGTATAATTTATTGTCATACATACAATCTTAAGATATATAATATTTGCATATTTAGAATTAAATTAATATTGTTTATGATTTTATGCAATAATTAAGCCTAAGGATTTTGCTAATATTTAAGTGATTCATATAGTTTAATTAATTAGGGAGTAGCCATAACATCTTTAATTAATTAAAACTATAATAAGGTTTATTTAGGATTACATTTATAAAATAAATATTAATTGTAATTAATCATATGTGATATAGTAAATCTTATCCCATAAGAATTTTTATTATATTTTTGTGTGATTAATTAGGATATAATATCAAATTACATTTTCTAATTTATCCATAGGAATTAGGAAAATGAACATAATTTGATTGTTTTATCGTAATGTTAGGATGAATTTAATTGAATTATAACTTTAGCTTACATGAAAGTTTTATGTCACTATATTCATATTTTTTCATGATTTATATTGGTAAATCACGACTTTTAGAAAATAAACATTAATTGTGATTGATTATATGTGATATAATAAATCTTATCCCACATGAATTTTTATTATATTTTTGAGTGATTAATTAGGATAGAATATCGAGTTATATTTTCTAATATACCTACAAGGATTAGGAAAATGAACATAATTTGATAGTTTTTTTCGTAAAGTTAAGATGAAACTAATTGAATTAAAACTTTAGCCTACAAGCAAGTTTTATGTTACTAGATTCATATCTCTTCATGATTTTACATTGGTGATAACGAAAACTGGCATCGCCGATTCTTGCCAATACTTTGGTTTTAATATTTGTAAAACTCTCTCAAGTGCACGAATCATTTCGTAGAAAATGATAAGTATACTCCCAAGATCGATCTAAGGAAGGAATGTACGTGGTTTTTAATTTATTATTCAACCTTTTAAAAACGAAATTAAATCCTAAACATCCTGTCACGATAGTTTGGTTTTTGTGTTTCTAATCTAATAACATAAAAATAAACATAGATACATATTCAATAAATATAATCTAATAACATAAAAATAAACATAGATACAAATTCAATAAATATAATCTAATAACATAAAAATAAACATAGATACAGATTCAATAAATATTTATGAAAATTTTATCATTTATAATAGTGGAGTATTTATGGATATAATAACTAAATTAATTATGCTTGCTCATATTATCTAGGTTATTAAAGATATAAATTGATATTTTATTAATTCTCTCTTTTTTATATAAATACCACCTTTGGTGGGGTTAGATATTCTTTGTTAACTAAACAAATCAATTAACACCTATGGGTGGGGTTGATAACTAATTTGCCTAATTAAATTAATTCCTTTTTCTAAGAGATTGAAAATGAACCATTTAAACGCCACCTTTGGTGGGGTTAGACAGTTTAAACTTTATTCAAGGTGTCCAAATTAAACATAAGAATTTAATTATCTGAGTACTAACTTTCAAGTTTTAAAACCACTACTGAAAACATGTTGTCAATACATTTTCACATAATAATTCTTATAAAAACTTTTGAAATAGAGTTTTACTCTAACTACCGGGAAATTGTACCAACAAATAAAAGAGCAATACTCTAAATTAGATCGGATAACTAAACCTTAAAATATAATTTTCAGTTTTAAGTTTGTAATGAAAAATAATATATTTCTCTCTAACATTCTTAATATATAATCTTGAATAAAAACAAAATCAATTCATTTTAGAGATTTTCACCTATTTAATATTTTGCAAGCATAACAACGTTATTATTACACCATGTTTATAAACAGCCAGCACAGTTAAATTTAATCACAGACAAATTAAATATAACATGTAAGAATAAAGCATAAAAAATAACTGTAAAGAAAATAAAATCCTTACAGAACTTCGATGCTATTCCTGTTGCTAGAAAACCTCCAAGCGGAATTTGCACTCCCATTTATTGAATCAAAAAGCTAAGAAATTACAAAAACATAACTAGTTCTTCTCAAAAAGAGAAGAACTCTAAAACTAAGAGAATTTAACTAAAAACTAAGAAAAGCTTAAAAACTAAGAAATGAAAGAAAGAAAGAGAAGAGAAGAATGGTTTTGAGGTGTGTTTAGAAGTGAAGGGAAGGGGGGTATTTATAGGTGAAGATGGAGAGAAAAAGTGGGTGAAAAAATGTTAAAAAAATGTGAAAACGCGGAGTGCAATTGCTGAGGTCATTGATGACGTCAGCATGACGTCATGGGGGCGGTTGCGCGCAAAAATGGGGCGAAATGGGCATCGGCGCGCACGGATGGCAGCTGGGCGCGCAGGGGGGCACGTGCAAGGGCAGGCGCTGTGTACATTGGCGTGCGCGGATTTGGGAGCAGTCGCGCACGGGTGTAGGCATGGGCGCGTGTGGGTAGGCGTTGACGTGCACGGGACTGGGCAGCTGCGCGACATGGCGGCGCAATTTTCTCCTTTTTGACATTTTTGACCCATTTTGTCCAATTTTTCCATATTTGTTGAACTTTCCCCATTTATTTATTAATATATTTGTGATGTATTGCTTCTAGTATTCCTCTTTAAGTCTTTAAGTTACGTTCTTAAGCCAAAATACCTGAAAAACAATAAAAATACCCGTGATTCTGAAAAAGACAAATTTATATAAATACATGATAAAACATATAAATATATATATTTTTCAAAAATTAACTTTTAAGAATAAAAGAAAACAACATATCACAAAAATGTCTCATACTTTTTAATCTCCTTTAAGATCATAATTAAAATCTCAAGCATAAGTTATTTTAATCTCTTTAAACAATCATGATTTACTATAATAATTAATCAAAAATCATTTTCACATTTCATATAAAAAATGTATCAATTTAATTTCACCCAATTTCAGTGTCATGAATCAGAATTCGCTTCGACTCTATTCCTCACAAGTCAATACTCTCAAAACTCTCAATCCTATGGGTTCAAACACTCATACTAATTTATATGCTAAAGAGTTGATGTATAGAAATGAACTAATATGTTCGCATATGTATAAAGAATAAAGGCTCAAAGTGTTATTTTAACATTGATCTCATGAAAGGAATCGAATGTATAAATTATAAAGATATCATATATAAAAATTATTTTCATGCATAAATCAAACTCATTAAGAAAGAATTTCAAGATATATGCTTTTTACAAATGAAGAAATTGCCATGACTTTTTAGGGAATTACTTCCTATATCTTTCTTTTATAATTAGTTTGTACTCACAACTTTGTAGGCAATGTGGGTCATAGTATGTAGATGATACTATATATTTTTTTATCTCTCTTATGATTTTTTTTTTCTGTAGTTATTTTTCAATATATATATATTTTTTAGAGAGTCAACCCATGTACAGATTGTACATTTTTTTTTGGATTTTGGTAAGTGTTTAATTTTGTGGTTTTTCTGTTTGATCTTGGTTTAGGTAACCCCATATATGTCTTTTTGTTTTTGTAGCAGTCATGCATAAATGAGATATAAGCATATACAACAATTTCTACTCAAATCATTTAATCTAAGCAAAAATAATAAAAAAAAATATATGATACTCTATTAAGATGAGAAAAAAAATCATACATTCAATGCTATACAGATCATCTAAAAATTTGAATAAATAAGAAATGTGTTTGGAGTAGAAAAAATATATATTTCACTCTGAATAAAAGAAATTAGGCTCAAATTATATCTCACAAGGGTAGTCTTCACTAAAAAAAATTCATAAACACCGATTTTGGGTTTAATATAATTTTCACATTTTATCAAGAAATACTAGTTATGACAAAAACTAACTAATTATCAAAAATAATTACAAAATATTTCATGATATGTTTTCAAAAATTAATCTAACAGTACAAAAGACTTAACTATTTACTTAAATTTGATTTAAAGAAATGATAAATTTTTGTGAGAAAATAATTTTTTTTTATTGTTAAATCTTTTTTTTAATTAAGCATGGTAACTTTTCACTACCCCCAACCTAGAACTTACATTGTCCTCAATGTAACAACTGCAAATTAAAGATAAAGAGAAAAGAGAAGAAAAATTACATATTTCTTGAGAATGTGTAAGTAGTAATGAAGAAATGCAGGTGCATCCATCATATTCATCATTAAAGTGTATACAGACAGATCGCTGTGAACTTCTAACATCTCAACAAATATTTTTAGTTTTAACAATTTAAAAATTATTCACATATAATTAAACTAAAATAAACAATAAAATTAAGTAAATAAAACAAATAACAAAAAACAATTACCTAAAATGGTGGGTTGCCTCTCATCCAGCGCTTAGTTTAACGTCTTAGCAAGACGTAACTTTATGGTGCTAAGGGTTACTCAGCCAAATGCAATCCATTTCAGCAATGTTGTTTGGTTCTTCTAAATAAGGCTTGACACGATGTCCATTGACTTTGACTATTTTTTGTGTCTTGGAGTCCAATAGTTCTACTACTCCATGTTCAAAGACCTGAACTATTTTGAATGGTCCATCCCATCTTGATCTCGACTTTCCTGGAAACAATCTCAAACGAGATTTAAATAAAAGAACTTTCATTCCAGGGTGAAGAGTCTTAGGAACTAGCCTCTTGTCATGATAGCGCTTAGTACGCTCTTTGTATAATTTGGCATTCTCATAGGCTTCATTCCTAATTTCTTCCAACTCATGAAGCTGGAGTAATCATTTTTCACCTGCTTTATCTAAATCCATGTTTAACTCTTTAATTGCCCAGTAAGCCTTGTGTTCAAGTTCAACTGGAAGGTGGCACGCTTTCCCAAAGATTAACCGGTAAGGGCTCATCCCAATAGGTGTTTTGTAAGCGGTGCGGTATGCCCATAAGGCATCATTTAACTTAAATGCCCAATCCTTCCTTAAAAGACGCACAGTGCGTTCCAATATTCCCTTAATTTGCCTATTACTTACTTCCACTAAACCAGAAGTTTGAGGATGATATGGAGTAGCTACTTTATGTGTGATGTTGTACTTGTTTAGTACTCCATCAAAGAATTTGTTACAAAAATGGCTACCTCCATCACTTATTATAGCTCTAGGCGTTCCGAACCTGCTGAATATTAAATCCTTCAAGAATTTCACAACAACATTAGCATCATTGGTTTTAGTGGGGATAACTTCTACCCACTTGGATACATAATCCATAGCAACCAAAATATATTGAAAACCATTAGATGGGGGAAAAGGACCCATAAAGTCAATCCCCCATACATCAAAGAGTTCAACAACTAAATTAGATGTCAAAGGCATTTCATATCTTTTGCTTATGTTTCCTGTTCTCTGACATCTATCACATTGTGCACAAAACATATGTGCATCTTTAAAAAGAGTGGGCCAAAAGAATCCAGACTGTAATACCTTACGGGCTGTCTTTTCACCACCAAAATGACCCCCACAATGAAGTTCATGACAAAAAGTTAGAATGCTCTTATGTTCTTCTTCAGGTACACATCTCCGGATGACTTGATCTTGACCAATCTTGTATAAATAAGGGTCATCCCAGAAATAGTCCTTAATAGTTTTAAAAAACCTTTTCTTGTCCTGATATGAAGTTTTAGGTCGCAAAACACTAGTGGCAAGATAGTTTACAAAATCAGCATACCATGGGTTCGGACCTATGAAAAATAACTGTTCATCGGGAAAGGTTTCAACTATATCTCCATTACTCTCATCTTTAAGAGAATTGAAGTCAGAAATCAACCTAGACAAATGGTCAACTACTAAGTTTTCACTGCCTTTCTTATCCTTGATTTCTAAGTCAAATTCTTGTAAGAGTAAGACCCACCTGATTAATCTTGGCTTGGCATTTGGTTTACTTAATAGGTATCTTAAAGCAGCATGATCAGAATGCACAATCACTTTAGATCCTACTAAATAAGACCGAAATTTGTCTAAAGAAAACACTATAGCCAATAATTTCTTTTCAGTGGTGGTATAATTCATTTGGGCATCATTGAGTGTTTTGCTAGCATAGTAGATGACATGCAAACGATTATCCACTCTTTGTCCCAAGACTGCTCCTATAGCATAATCAGAAGCGTCACACATTATTTCAAAAGGTAAAGACCAGTTTGGTGCCATAATAACAGGGGTAGATGTTATTTTATCTTTCAAGGTATTAAAGGAAATAAGGCAGTCATTGTTGAAATCAAAATAAGCATCTTTTGATAGCAAGTTACATAAGGGACGACTTATTTTAGAGAAATCTTTAATAAATCGTCTGTAAAATCCTGCATGTCCTAAGAAGCTTCTTATCCCCTTCACAGAAATAGGGGGAGGTAGTTTGGATATAAATTCAACCTTTTCCTTATCAACTTCAATACCATTGTTTGAAATTATATGCCCTAAAACTATTCCTTGTTGAACCATAAAATGACTTTTCTCCCAACTAAGGGTGAGATTGCATTCAATGCATCTTTCTAAAACCAAAGTCAATTTATGTAAGCAATCATCAAATGAGTTCCCAAAGATAGAGAAATCGTCCATGAAAATCTCAATGAATTTTTCCACCATGTCCAAGAAAATAGACATCATGCATCTCTGGAAAGTGGCAGGGGCATTGCATAATCCAAATGGAATTCTGGGAAAAGCAAATGTCCCAAAAGGACATGTAAATGTGGTCTTTTCCTGATCTTCTGGTGCTATGGGTACTTGATAATATCCACACAATCCATCCAAAAAATAGTAAAATTCGTGCCCAGCTAATCTTTCCAACATTTGATCAATGAATGGAAGAGGAAAGTGATCCTTTTTAGTATATAAATTTAATTTCCTAAAATCTATACACATTCTCCATCCAGTGATTATTCTAGTGGGCACTAATTCACTTTTGTCATTTTTAACAACTGTTATCCTAGATTTCTTTGGTACCACATGCACTGGACTAACCCACTTACTATTCGCAATAGGATAGATAATCCCTTCTTCTAATAATTTAAGAATTTCTTTTTTAACTACCTCTTGCATATTTGGGTTTAGTCTTCTTTGGGCCTCTCGTACAGGTTTAGCACCATCCTCCAAGTTGATCTTGTGCATACACATTGTAGGACTAATGCCTCTTATATCCCTTATACTCCAACCTATAGATTTCTTAAACTGTTTAAGCACTTTGATGAGTTCATTTTCTTGTGGTTTGGTCAAGGTTGAAGAAATTATCACTGGATAAGTTTCTCCTTCTCCCAAAAACACATATTTTAAGTGCTCGGGTAAATCTTTGAGTTCAAGTTCAGGTGGATTGGCCTCTTTACTAGATGAAGAACTGGGTAGATTTAAAAGTATACTAGATTTTTTCATTACTTCATTATTGTCTAGTTGTTCAAGGTACCCCTTAATTTCCTCATCTAAATCTTCTTCGACCTCTTCAAGTGTAAGAACAGTTTCAAGCTTGTCTTCTATTCTAGTTTGGAAAAAGGTGCTTTGGATAAGATTATCCAACGGGTTAACATCGAATATTTCATCGATGAAAGAAATAGAAGGAAAAGGTGATGAATCAAAAACTTTAAAATGAAGAGTCTCTCCTAAGATTGACATTGTCAAATTTCCATCTTGGAAATCAATAATAGTTTTAGTAGTTGCCATAAATGGTCTACCAAGCAATATTGTGTGCTCTCTGTCCAATGCTGGATTTTCTTGCATATCCAAAACCACAAAGTCAACAGGTATTATCAGTTTGTCTACTTGTACCAACACATCCTCAACTATTCCCTCTGGATATTTAAGAGATCTATCTACAAGTTAAAGGGACGTAGTTGTGGGTTTTAAATCCCCTAGATTGAGTTGTAAGAATATAGAGTAGGGCATCAAATTTATACTAGCACCTAGATCAAGCATTGCTTTAGCAACCTTCCTATCCCCCATAGTTATGTTTATAATAAAACTTTCAGGGTCTTTCAACTTAGGGGTAGTTTGTGCTGAAGTACAGCGCTAGAAATTTCTGATACTACTACTCGTTTATTCAGTTCATACCTCCTTTTCTTAGTGTTCAACTCTTTGAAAGACTTGGCATATGAGGGCACATTCATGATCACTTCTAATAATGGTAAATTGATATTTACTTTAGAGAGCATATTAAAAAGATCATAGAATTGCTTATCTTGTTTGGATTCTTTTAACCGGTGGGGAAAAGGTACTTGCATCTGGTGTGGTTCTGTTGTCTTTTGAATTTTGGGGATGTCAGATGATCCCCCAATGAGTTTTTCAAAAGGCTTGTTAAGTTTAACACTTGTTTCTCCTTTTTGCGAGATTAGAATATCACCTTCTTTGTTACATGAACTACAAGGTAGATTGTTAGAGATTTCAGGTAAACTGGTGTTGACTACCTTACCACTTCGAAGGATTCTTACATCCTTTGCTTGTTCTGGTTGACTGGGCAACTTTCCTGGTTCTTTCTTTTGCATTTGTTCAGCCAGTTGCCCAACTTTAGATTCAATCCTTTTAATCGAAGCCTCCATGGTGTTCAACCTTTGATTAGTCATCAATTGGTTGTCACGACTAACTTGAATAAAAGCATTCAAGCTATCTTCTAAGGTTGGCTTAAAAGATTGGCTTGGTGGGTAAGGGTGGTTGTTATCCGACCTTAGTGTTGGACATTGGGTATAGGCTGGGTGATTATAGGTGTTTGGATGATACCTTTGAAGAGATTGGACTTATTTTATGGCATCGACACTAGAATCACAAGTATTTGAACAATTATGAGTACCATGCCCAATTGAACAACACACTTCACACACCTCTTGATTTGAAATTTGGTGGGTAGTGAGAAGTTGCACTTGTTTAGTTAATTCAGCAAGTTGCAATGTTATCTCATTATCAGAGCCAACTTCATTGACCCTTGCTTTACTTGTACCACCTCTTTGTTGGGAATTAGAACCCAATAGCTCATAAAGATTATTGGTTTCCTCTGCGGTTTTTTCTCCTACAGCACCTCCAGCAGCATTATCAACCATGTATTGACTCTGCAGTGTCAATCCATCATAAAAGAATTGGTTTTGTAGCTGTAATGGAAAGCTATGATTTTGACATTGAATGAAAATGAGTTTGAATCGTTCCCAAGCTTCATGAAAGGGCTCTTCATACATTTGAGAAAATTTTGCTATCTTCGTCCTTAGATCAACAGTCTTTTGATGGGAATAGAACCTACCCATAAAATTTCATATACTGCCTCCCAAGTTTTTAGAGAACCCGACTGTAGAGTAATGAACCATGACCAAGCTTTATCCTTGAGGGTGTAAGGAAAACACCTCATCCTAAGTTGATCTTCATTAATTGCATGTAGTGGAAAGGTTTGGACAATAGCATAAAATTCTCGAATGAAATGCAAAGGGTCTTCATTAGGGATACCGTAAAAGGAAGGCAACAAAGAATAAAGAATCTTTTTCAATTCATAATTCCTTGCAGCCTCTTGTAATTGGATGCCAGAAGTTACATTGCCAATGATTGGCATTGTATAGTCTTTCATCTTTTTCCGCCTATCTTCAACATCTTGATGAGTGCTCAAAAAGCACTAAAATAACCATGATTTTATGCACATTAATTGATTAAAAATATATATATTTATATGTTTTATCATATATTTATATAAATTTGTCTTTTTCGGAATCACGGGTATTTTTATTGTTTTTCAGGTATTTTGGCTTAAAAACGCAACTTAAAAACTCAAAGAGGAATACTGGAAGCAATACATCACAAATATATTAATAAATAAATGGGGAAAGGTCAACAAATATGGAAAAATTGGACAAAATGGGTCAAAAAGGACAAAAATGTCAGAAAGGAGAAAATCGCGCCGCCCGGCCGCCGCGCCCCAGCGCCTAGCTCCGCCCCAAGCTGCGCCCGGTATTGTGCAGCCGCGGCACTGTTCATCCGCGCGCACTGTTCATCCGCGGCACTGTTCATCCGCGGTACTGTGCAGCCTCGGCACTGTTCATCCGCGTTTTTACATTTTTTTAACATTTTTTTCTCTACTTTTTCTCTCCATCCTCACCTATAAATACCCCCTTCCCTTCACTTCAAAACACACCTTCAAAACACACTTCTCTCTTATTTCTTTCTCTCTTTTCTTAGATTTTTAGGTTTTTTTAGTTTTTCTTAGTTTTTAGTTAATTTCTCTTAGTTTTAGAGTTCTTCCCTTTTTGGGAAGAACTAGTTATGTTTTTGTAATATTTTAGCTCTTTGATTCAATAAATGGGAGTGCAAATTCCGCTTGGAGTTTTTCCAGCAACGGGAATAGCGTCGAAGTTCTGTAAGGATTTTATTTTCTTTACAATTATTTTTATGATTTATTCTTACATGTTATATTTAATTTGTCTGTGGTTAAATTTAACTGTGCTGGCTGTTTAGTAAACATGATGTAATAATAATGTTGTTATGCTTGCGAAATATTAAATAGGTAAAAATCTCTAAAATGAATTGATTTTATTTTTATTCATGATTTTATATTAAGAATGTTAGAGAGAAATATATTATTTTTCATTACAAACTTAAACCTGAAAATTAGATTTTAAGGTTTAGTTATCCGGTCTGATTTAGAGTAGTGCTCTTTTATTTGATGGTACAATCGCCCGGTAGTTAGAGTGAAGCTCTATTTCAAAAGTTTTTATAAGAATTATTATCTGAAAATGTATTGACGACATGTTTTCGGTAGTGGTTTTAAAACTTGAAAGTTAGTACTCGGATAACTAAATTCTTGGGTTTAATTTGGACACCTTGAATAAAGTTTAAACTGTCTAACCCCACCAAAGGTGGCATTTAAATGGTTCATTTTCAATCTCTTATAAAAAGGAATTAATTTAATTAGGCAAATTAGTTATCAACCCCACCCATAGGTGTTAATTGATTTGTTTAGTTAACAAAGAATATCTAACCCCACCAAAGGTGGTATTCATACAAAAAAGGGAGAATCAATAAATATCAATTCATATCTTTAATAACCTAGATAATATGAGCAAGCATAATTAACTTAGTTATTATAGCCATAAATACTCCGCCATTATAAATGATAAAATTTGCATGAATGTTTATTGAATCTATGTTTAATTTTATGTAATTAGATTAAAAACACAAAACCCCAAAATATCGTGACAGGATGTTTAGGATTTAATTTCGTTTTTAGAAGTTTGAATAATAAATTAAAAACCACACACATTCCTTCCTTAGATCGACCTTGGGAGTATACTTATCATTTTCTACGAAATGATTCGTGCACTTGCGAGAGTTTTATAAATATTAAAACCAAAGTATTGGCAAGAATCGGCGATGTCGGTTTTCGCTCATCACATCACCCATGGTTATTTGTAGTTGAAATTGATCCTCCTCCTATTGTGTATCAACATTTAGCTCTTAAAAATAAATAAGATATATCTCTAAGAAAGATATATAACTTGATAAAATGTATAGGCTTAAAGAAAAAAGGTGCAAGGAACCTAAATTTTTGTTTTGTTTTGTTTTTTTTATGCTAAATTTAAAAGAATGGACACAATTTTTGAAACAAACGAATTTATTCCATTTGAATTTTATTACACACAAAATAAAACTAAAACAAAGGAAAACACAATAATGGGTGACCTCCCATGTAGGACTAAAATTTATCGTCTTCTAGTAAGACGTTGCTTGGAGATTACAGAATTACAAACTCAATGTATCCTCTTCATTGAATTTATTTTACCACATTTGACTATCAAATTAGTCTTTGCTCTGTTTTTGCAAATGTTCAACTAACTGTTCTACTTGAACTTCCACCTTTTTGATAGAAGCTTCCACAGAGTCCAACCGTTGATTGGTTTTAGATTGGTTATCCCTACAAACTTGAATAAAAGAATTCAAGTTGTCCTCCAGGGTTGATTTATTAGGAATGCTTCTTGGAATAGGTGGGTGGAATTGCTGGCCTGGCTGATTTGAGCTTTTTGAGTGAAAGGAGGGTTGTTTTGCCTCCAGGAGAAATTTGGATGATTTCTCCACCCAGGATTATAGGTATTTGAATTGGGGTCAAACCTTGGTCTCTGTTGATATACTCCCAACACATTAACCTATTCAGGTCCAACTGTTGTTTCTCCTTGATATGGACAGGCTTCAGTACCATGTCCCATGTTGCTATACAAACCATATTGTTCATTATTGGTGTTGGTTTGTGTAGTGAGAAAGGCAACTTGCTTGATCAGTTGAACAAGTTGTTGTTGAACTTCATTACTGGAATCGATTTCATGAACTCCAGCTTTTCTCACTCGTGAGATTTTCTGTTGGGAATTAGCACCCAACATCTCAAAGAGGTTGTACGTCTATGAGGTAGTCTTTTCTCCCATTGCTCCTCCTGCAGCGTTGTCGACAATGAACTGACATTGTTGTGTAAGTCTATCGTAAAAGAATTGGTTCTGCAACTGCAGAAGAAAGTTGTGATGGGGACATTGAGTGAGAAACATTTTGAACCTATCCCAAGCTTCATGGAATGGTTCTCCTTCCATCTGAGAGAAAGTAGCAATCTTTCCTCTCAACTCTGATTTTTTTGGTGGGAATAGAATTTTCCCATGAATTTATTGTAAATGTTCTCCCATGTCATCAGAGAACCTGGGGGAAGTGACATTAACCAAGCTTTGGCCTTATCCTTTAAGGTGTAGGGGAAACATCTCATTCTAAGTTGATCCTCATTTAGAATACCGAGGGGGAATGTTTGGACCATAGCATAGAAATCTCTCATGAAGGAAAGAGAATCTTCATTAGGCAGCCCACAAAAGGAAGTGAGCATAGAAAAATGAATATTTTTTAGGTCATAATTCCGAGCAGCTTCACCCAACTGGATAACGGCAGTTGCCGTGCCAATCACCGGTCTTGCAAACTCCTTCATAGTGGTTTCCCTAACATGTTGGTTTTCTTCCATTTCTTTCAGTTCTAGTAAAGGATTAAGACTTGGTTCTATGTTTGGCTCAAAAATAGGTTGACGGGTGGAATCCAGTTTTGTTGACACTTGTTTAAATTTATGAATATTATTTACATATGGTGTAAGGGGGTTTCCTAAGGATCTCCTACCACGCATAGATTATTGTAAACGTAAATTTAAAACTCTTGTCAACAAAATAAAAAATTTAGAGAAAATTTACATGGTATTTAATACAAAACACTAAACAAAACTAGTTAAACCCTAAATCTTTTTTTTTCAAAATGTTTATTATTTTATTTATTTATTTAAATAAAACAAAGTTTAAATTTTTATTTCATGTTTTTTTATGTTTTTGTTGTTATTATTTATTTATTTATTTATTTTTTTAAAGATAAAATAACATAATCAGTATTAACCAAGAGTGCTCCCAGGAAAGAATGGTGGTGCAACGGCTCCTTAAAAACCATTCTCCTAGCCAGAACAACGTTCTTAGAAAAGACTAGTGACACAAAGGCTTCCAAGAACTAGTCTCCTAGACAGAACTCCCTTAGATTTTTATTTTTTATGCTATTAAGTTAATTAAGTTAAGTTAGGTATAGATTTAAGTTAATGAAGTTAAAAAAAATATATGTTTATGTATGTAATATAAGTTAATCAAAATCTAAGTTAATTAGGTTTTTTTTTACTATTTATGAACGGTAATTTTATTTTACTATTCACGCTATATTAATTATTTTTTTTATTTTTTACATTAAAAAAATGTTTTAATTTTTTTTACTATTCATGAACGGTAATTTTATTTTACTATTTACATTATATTATTTATTTATTTCTTTTTTTTATCTTAAAATTTTTAATTAATTTTTTTTTACTATTCATTTTTTACTTCAAATTTCATATTTCTAAATTATTTTACTATTAAAAAAAATTAATTTTTTATTTATTTATTTTTTATTTTTTTCTTATGAAATTTGAAATTTGATTATTATTTTTTTTATTAAAACAAAAAAAATCACAATTATTTACAACACAAAAATGTTTTTAAAATTTTGATAAATAATTTAAAAACGCTATTCCTTCCTCGACAACGGCGCCAAAAACTTGATAAACGAAAACCGGCATCGCCGATTCTTACCAATACTTTGGTTTTAATATTTGTAAAACTCTCGCAAGTGCACGAATCATTTCGTAGAAAATGATAAGTATACTCCCAAGGTCGATCTAAGAAAGGAATGTATGTGGTTTTTAATTTATTATTCAACCTTTTAAAAACGAAATTAAATCCTAAACATCCTGTCACGATAGTTTGGTTTTTGTGTTTCTAATCTAATAACATAAAAATAAACATAGATACAGATTCAATAAATATAATCTAATAACATAAAAATAAACATAGATACAAATTAAATAAATATTTATGCAAATTTTATCATTTATAATAGTGGAGTATTTATGGATATAATAACTAAATTAATTATGCTTGCTCATATTATCTAGGTTATTAAAGATATAAATTGATATTTTATTGATTCTCTCTTTTTTATATAAATACCACCTTTGGTGGGGTTAGATATTATTTGTTAACTAAACAAATCAATTAACATCTATGAGTGGGGTTGATAACTAATTTGGTTAGTTAAATTAATTCCTTTTTTCTAAGAGATTGAAAATGAACCATTTAAATGTCACCTTTGGTGGGGTTAGACAGTTTAAACTTTATTCAAGGTGTCCAAATTAAACATAAGAATTTAATTATCTGAGTACTAACTTTCAAGTTTTAAAACTACTACTGAAAACATGTTGTCAATACATTTTCACATAATAATTCTTATAAAAAAAATTTAAAATAGAGTTTCACTCTAACTACCGGGCGATTGTACCAACAAATAAAAGAGCACTGCTCTAAATTAGACCGGATAACTAAACCTTAAAATCTAATTTTCAGTTTTAAGTTTGTAATGAAAAATAATATATTTCTCTCTAACATTCTTAATATATAATCTTGAATAAAAACAAAATCAATTCATTTTAGAGATTTTCACCTATTTAATATTTCGCAAGCATAACAACGTTATTATTACATCATGTTTATAAATAGCCAGCACAGTTAAATTTAATTACAGACAAATTAAATATAACATGTAAGAATAAAGCATAAAAAATAACTGTAAAGAAAATAAAATCCTTAAAGAACTTCGATTCTATTCTCGTTGCTAGAAAACCTCCAAGCGGAATTTGCATTTATTGAATCAAAAAGCTAAGAAATTACAAAAACATAACTAGTTCTTCTCAAAAAGAGAAGAACTCTAAAACTAAGAGAATTTAACTAAAAACTAAGAAAGAAACTAAGAAAAGCTTAAAAACTAAGGAAGAAACTAAGAAAAGCTTAAAAACTAAGAAATGAGAGAAAGAAAGAGAAGAAAAGAATGGTTTTGAGGTGTGTTTAGAAGTGAAGGGAAGGGGGTATTTATAGGTGAAGATGGAGAGAAAAAGTGGGTGAAAAAATGTTAAAAAAATGTGAAAACGCGGAGTACAATTGCTGAGGTCATTGATGACGTCAGCATGATGTCATGGGGGTGGTTGCGCGCAAAAATGGGGCGAAATGGGCGTCGGCGCGTGCGGATGGCAGCTGGGCACGTAGGGGTCCTTGCCGATTTTGGAGCAGGCGCGCGCGGGTGTGGGCGCGCGCGGCTGGGCAGCTGCGCGACGCGGCGGCGCGTTTTTCTCCTTTTTAACATTTTTGACCCATTTTGTCCAATTTTTCCATATTTGTTGACCTTTCCCCATTTATTTATTAATATATTTGTGATGTATTGCTTCCAGTATTCCTCTTTGAGTCTTTAAGTTACGTTTTTAAGCCAAAATACCTGAAAAACAATAAAAATACCCGTGATTCCGAAAAAGACAAATTTATATAAATATATGATAAAACATATAAATATATATATTTTTAATCAATTAATGTGCATAAAATCATGGTTATTTTAGTGCTTTTTGAGCACTCATCAATTGGTAAAACATGTCATATTGATGATAGCTTCAAATTTAGGAACATAAGCATGTATATTTAATTTATTATAGCAATTCAACTTGTAGTTACTCTAATATGAAACGTGATATTCCCGAGCTCAAAGGGGATAGCTACAAGGTCTGGAAGGAGAGAGTTCTCCTTCACTTGAGTTGTGGATGATCCCGAATTGTTTTCACATGCCATGAGTTCTAAGGTTTTGAACTTATGGTACAATGCTATGGAAGAAGAGATGGATTATATGGCATCTAATCGAGTTTGGGATCTCATCAAGTTGCCTGATGTTGTGAAAGCCATTATATGTAAATGGGTCTTCAAGACAAAGAAATACTCACAAGGCAACATTGAGAGACATAAGGCAAGATTCGCTACCAAATAATTCATTCAAAAGGAGGGAATCGACTACACAAAAACATTCTCTCTTGTATCTAAGAAAGATTCACTTCGTGTGATCATGGCATTGGTTTCCCATTATGATTTGGATTTGAATCAAATGGATGTGAAAATGGCTTTCCCTAATGGTAACCTAAAGGAAGAGATTTACATGAAACAATTTGAAGGATTCTCCTCTAGTATTGGTGAGCACTTAGTCTGTAAGCTTAATATATCCATATATGGATTAAAACAAGCTTTCCATCAATGGTATTTGAAATTCCATAACGTCATCACTTCATTTGGTTTTGAAGAGAAAGTTATGGATCAATGTATATACCAAAACGTCAGTGGGAGCAAGATTTGCTATTTTGTGCTATATGTGGATGATATTTTGCTTGCAACTAATGATAAGGGTTTGCTACACAAGGTAAAAAAATTCCTCTCTAAAATTTTTGATATGAAGGATATGGGTGAGGCATCTTATGTCATTGGTATTAAGATCCATATTGGAAAGATCTTGAGACATTTTGGGTTGTCTCAAAAGACCTATATTAATAAAGTTTTAGAGAGATTTCGGATGAAGGATTGTTCACCGAGTGTGGCACCCATTGTGAAGGGTGAAAATTTTAGCCTAAACCAATGCCTTAAAAATGAGCTCGAGTAGGAACATATGAAAACCATTCCATATGCTTCAGCCGTTAGAAGCCTGATGTATGCTCAAGTCTGCACTAGACCTAACATTACATTTTGTTGGGATGTTAGGGAAATATCAAAGTAACCCAAGTGTTGACCACTAGAAAGCTGTAAAGAAAGTCATGAGGTACCTTCAAGGTACAAAGGATTACATACTCATATATAGTCGAACCGACGATTTGGAAGTGATTGGCTACTCCGATGTGGACTTTGCTGGCTGTGTTGATTCACAGAAATCAACGTCTAGTTACATTTTCATGTTTGATGGTAGAGCCGTGTCTTGGAGGAGTGCAAAACGGACCTTGACTGCTACTTCCACTATAGAGACAGAGTTCATGTCATATTTTGAAGCTACATCACATGATGTATGGTTGAAGAGTTTCATTTATGGGCTTAGAGTATTTGACTCTATTTCTAGGCTATTAAGATTGTACTGTGACAACTCAGTTGTTGTGTTTATGGCCAAGAACAATAAAAGTGATAGTCAAAGTAAGCACATCAACATCAAATGCTTGATCATAAGAGAAAGTGTTAAGGAAAAGAAAGTGATCATTGAGTACGTTAGTATTGAGTTGATTTTGTAAAGTATATATACAGTTTACCACTAAAACTCTTATATATTATGATATTTTCTCATATTCATATGCATCTTAAGTTATTTGAGAAAATATATTTCTTATAGGACCAAGAACAAATATAGGATTTATTTATTAAGTTTTGTTACCACATAAATTCTAATACTTGAGAAACTAAATACATTGTAATATATGGAAGATAATAGTTGCTATTAGATGACATATCGTCATGATTCATGAGTTTATTTCTTAAGAAAGATAATCGATGGGATTAAGTTAAACGTTTGGACCAAGTGAGAGAATATAACCGATTATTTGTTTAAAAACTCCAATTTTCATTTCCATTTTTTTAACAGATCATTTAATGGTCCAAACGTTTTTATCATTGAAAATCTAGTCAGTTATGGTTAGAGCTGGTAACGGTGTTGATGCTTTGATGGGAAACACAACTATAAAAGGGGTGTTATGGTTCCTAAGCTCAGTAGATAATTTCAGTGTAATACACTATTTATTTGAGTACTGTTAAGAGTTTAGAAGTTCCTAAAAGAGAGATTTGATCAGTTTAGATATTTAATAACAATTTTAATGGTTGAAGTTAAAATTCTTGTTTTACTTGTTTTTGATTATTTTAATTTGTTTATTTCACATTTGGATTCATTAATATATGCTTACATTCTGACCAACGAGAAAGGTTTGTAGAAATCTTTGTACACATCTTGAAACATGTCCAATGATACCACTGAGAAGGCAAAATAGAGGTAAGTGCTCATAATTGAAATTGATCCAAATCTTGCTTGTAATTCTTGGATTAATAAAAGCTCCCCTTAACAAAGGTCTGGAGATGTTGATACAGATACGTATTCGCATAAAACTACCATGGATAGGATTGCTATCCTAGCTATTATCTCCATGTTCTACAAACTCTCCCAACTTTTTTACTCACTAGTTCAGCAATATTAAGACTTCTACAATTCATCAGCAGATCCCAAAGTCGAACCCAAAAAAAAACATTCAGAGAAATCAATGGAGGATAGGATTTTACCTTAGTTCTAACATCGGAATAAAATCAAGAAATTATCAAATAGCCATGGCCCAGTCTCTAGAATAAAGTCCAAGTCCATACAAATTGAAAAGCATTGAAAGCCAATTATGAAACGTGTACATTACGAACCCTTGTGCCTCACGATTAAGAGCGTAGATCGTAGGCTTTTTCCCTTAACTGCATGGCGAAAAATTTAGCTATTAAGATATTATCATTTTAAGTAGAAATTTGTTGGAAAACTTCTTGATCAATTTGTGAAACCTCATTCTCATCTTCGGTTAATTGTAATGACCGAAATATCTCTCCCACCATTGCGGTGGTCTTCACAGTGATAATGAACACCGTCTTAAGAGGTTTTAGACTATGAGAGAATCACTCCAACAAGAGGAGAAAAAATAAGGAACATCTTGACACTTGAATAGAATCATACAATGTTGTCAAGTAGAGAATTCAAATGCAATTTTTATAGTCATAAACCAATCATAGTCTCCATCACATTGAAAGAGGTTATAATAATAATATTTTTAAATATATCATAATTTCTCTATTTAATAATTATGATATATTTATATTCCTTTACCACTACGCGGATAATCTCTGTCCACGAAATTCTCAAACTTCCTCTCTCTCTCTCTCTCAGCTGCCCAATTCATTGGACTAGGGATCGACAGGTTCATGTCTGATCCATCGGGCTGATTCCCCCTTTTAAGGTTAGTGATTCCCCGTGTCCCTTTTATGTTAATCTGTTTCATTAAATTTGATTCTTTGTTTCCCACGATCATTAATATTTCCTAGAGTTTTCATTTTTTTTTTGTTATTAGTAATGGATAATACTTTGCTTCTGAAATCTATCAGACGAAATTTCCTCATCAAGTTCGTAGTTATTTATATCTTGGCGTACGATTGTCCGGTTATCAGATCTTAGGTTGGTCGAATTTAATTATTTTGAGGATTTTAGTATTTTAGTATTTTGAGACATCGATTCAATTCATTTTCATCGCTGGATCCATTTTTGTTTTATATCTTAAGATTTGGTAAAATTTGGCTCGGAGTTGAACTCACAATTTCCATTCATGATAGCACCTCTCCAGATTTTTTTTAATCAAAGGATAATTGGGGGTAGGAGATGAGAACCAGTTATTAGAAATGGAATACGCAAAGTATTTATATGGAAAGGTCTTAATTGGAATTATTTGAATTCGTTAACTTTTGAGAAGTACTTATGTATTGAAGCCCTAGCATGTATATATTGTCCCAAAATAACATCAAAGTTTGTGCATATCGTGTACATATATATGTGTATACTCTATTCATAAATGAGTATTAAAGCTCCCTAATAACATGTATTGATGTACATAATTGAATTAATTCCAAAATAACATGTTAGTTGTAGATAATATGTATGTATCTGGTTTATGTTCACTTTGTACATAAAAAATGTACATCAACATGTGTACACATTATATAGTATGTACGAATAAGATGCTATTTTGAGGCGAATTCGATTATTTGCAACCTATGTATGCTCTTTAAGGCTATGACTTCATAAATAAATGTACATTATGTACAGTGTGTACATATAACATGTGTACACGCTATGTACATTTAGCTTGTTATTTTAGGGTCAATTTAATTACGTAAACATGTACATGCTATTTAAGACCTGGATTCAGTATTTATTGATAGGTTGTATTATTGGGATTTCCAACTTTGAATCTTTTGCCTTTTTTGTGGATAGGGAACTTCTTGTACACTGTGTTGCATTTTTAAGAGAGTTTTCCCTAATTATGTTCCATACGTAAGAAGTTGTCACATTTGAATGGTTATTGCTGATATTCTTCTTCCTACAGGAGTTTGAAATTTTGGTGGTGTAGGGATGGCAAGTGGATTCAGGGAATCAACAAGCATGCCATCCCAAGGCCCATCTTTCTCAACCAATAACAATAACAATAACAACAACAACAACAACAACGATGCCAGCAGTTTTGAATGCAATATCTGTTTTGATTTAGCTCAAGATCCTATTATAACTCTATGTGGTCATCTTTTCTGCTGGCCTTGTCTTTACAAATGGCTTCACATTCACTCACGGTCTCAGGTTTGCCCAGTTTGCAAGGCCCTCATCGAGGACGATAAGTTGGTCCCATTGTATGGCAGGGGAAAGACGTCAGCTGATCCTAGATCGAAGTTGATGCCTGACGATAATATTCCTCACCGTCCCTCGGGGCAGAGACCTGGCACTGCCCCTGCACCAGAAACAAATGCTTTTCCGCAACCCGGATTTGGAGTTATGGGAGGTATTGGAGGAGGCTTGGGAGGGTTTGCCCCAATGGCAACTGCAAGGTTTGGGAATTTTACATTCTCTGCAGCATTTGGTGGTCTTATCCCTTCTCTGTTGAATCTTCAATTGCATGGATTTCCTGATACTGCAATGTATGGTGCTCCTGGTGCTTTTGCTCATGGATTCTCTAATTCATTTCATGGTGGCAATTTTCATAGATATCCTCTGCATACTGGTCAAGGACATCAAGATTACTTCTTGAAAATGCTGTTTTTATTTGTTGCAATCTGCGTTATACTTGCTCTTTTTTGGCAGTGAAAAAGTAAAAAATTATTTCAAAGCTAGAACTACTATCTTTTAAGGTTTTCTACCTCGTGTCGTGTTTGTAAAAATCTACATTTCTCTTTTAATTTCTCACACATTGTGTATATCTTCCACATTTATGTTTTTATTATTAATTATCACCATGTGGAACTGCCTTGTATGTCATTATTGCAAGGTCTCTCTTCTCTCAGATTCATTGCAAGGTAAAGGGATGTGTGGAACAACTGAAGAAGTTTCTTGATGAAAGAATCATCTACTACACCTTGTGTGTGTTCTCCCCATTCTTCCTCTTTGGCATGCAGAAAGAAGTGTTTTGAGATCTGTGGAGGGTAATTATTATAATTATATTGTTTAGAATTATAACTTCTTGTTTTGTCTGAATAATAATAATAATTTTTTTTTTATGAAAGACTGAATGATAAATTAGAGTTATGGATTTGATAGATATGATTTTAACTAATTGGACATCTTAACATGTTAACATAAGAGTGACACCATATCTTTCATGCACACCACACCATATCTGTGAAATGTTTTTACTTGTGCGTTCGTCTAAGAAGGAAAAATAAAAATAAAAAATTAGTCTTTACTTTTGGTCTTGATGTATACTGTGAAGACCGTACTTCAGGCATGTAGGGATATGTTTCGGTGATCATCGATTCTTCAGTTTTGGCTTTTCCATGCCTTTGAAAGAGCTGCATCTTGTCTTCCCTTCTTAAAATAGCTTCAGGCAAATCATAGTGGCTGTGATATGAGTAGTTTGGTTTTAGATCATTGCAATCATATATTGTTTGAGGCTAATTAAATGTTTTCTCTACGACAAAAATATGAAAAATTATTTATATTGTTTAATCTCTTATATTATAATGATTTCATTTAGTATCATTCTTATAAAAAAAAGAAGATAAATTATATTATTTTAATGATTTTTATTAAAATATTATTATTTTTCTTTCATTTGATGAACATCAATGAAAACAGAGTCTTTAACAATCTTTAACAATGATAAAATAATAGTTAATATGAAAAAATAATTTACAAAAAATATATATTTTAATATTTGTTAATAGTCGTTATAATTTTATTTTTATGTTTGTTAAAAGTTTGTATTCTAATTGTGTTTTAATTAATAGATATTACATAGTAAAATTTTAATAAAAAACTATTAAAATAATACAAGTATATTTAATTAATTTTTTTTATAATTAAATAATTAAATAATATTATTTATAATTTAAAAAATTAAATTATATAAATAATCTAATCTCACCTCACCTTATCTTGTAATATAATAATTATATATAAGATTTCATTACAATTTTGTCCAACTTTTCGCTATAGTTGCAAAAGGTGTCATTTTTGTGTATTTAATTTATTTATCAATAATGATTAGTGATTATCATCAGCAGAGTTGGAGTATTCTAAAGTAGGAACGACACTAATTAAATCATAATTGACTGATCGATTTCAGCTGTGTTTTTTTGGTGATCTGCGGTGAAATAAATCTAAATTAAACTAAAGAAATTAATAGTAATTGAGTATATTAAAACTATAAACATTTTAAAAAAATACTTACTTGTAAGAAATTAATTTTTTAAAAAACTTAAGTTAACTCAACTTTATTAAAAACTTAAAGTTAATGAAAGAATGATAAATGTTTTTTTTTATATATTTATTAATTTTTATAAATGTTAAATATATAATGTATAAACTAAACACTTACAATTCAATAATTAAGATGAATGGTTAAAGGATTATTGAAGTTTGAACATATAGTCTTTAAGTTTTAATATCATATTAATCTAAGTTTTAATATCATATTAATCTAAGTTGTAAAAAAATTCAATTACCTTAAAAATTTAAATTAATAAGAGAAGTATCATCAATATTTTTATATTTATCATGTAAGTACATGCTTAACTTAAGTATTAAGTAATATTTATACAACTATATTACCAAAAAAAGGTTAATTATCTATATAATTTAGGAAAAATTATTTATTATTGATGGTGTACGTTGAATTGGTACTTTAAACCAATCAAATTGCTAGGTTATTTGAGAAAGTAAGGGAGAAATTAGATTTTTTAAAAAAAATTAGTATATATTTTGTATTTTATTTGTCTGAAATATAACCTTATTAATACTTTAAAAATAATGAATAATTTTTTTCATAATTTAAGTATAACCAAGTTTATTTAAACCAATCAAATTGTTACCAACCTTATTGTCATGTGTAAACACTCTTCATTCTCTTTGCAGTTTGGACAAATCCCATAATCGCTTGGAACTCATCCATTTGCAAACACATTAAACTAAGAGTAATTGCTATATAGCACCGGTGGAGAAGTAACATCATTGATGTGAATAAAAACTAACTATTAATTTAATTTTAAAAAATTATATAAAAACGTTAGATAATTAATACATAGGTGGCATTGAGTAGTTGAATGATATTTTCAAATAATTTTATTAAATTAATAGTTCGAAGTCAATTTGTAATATAAACTTAGAGTCGATTTTTGAAATTCGTTTTTAATAACACAAATCACTTCTTTAATTTGTGAAAATTCAACAGGTTAATCTCATAAAAATCATAGAGTTTTAACTTAAAAGATCAATCTTATTGGAAGAATAACCTCATTATTTATATACTTCTTTAAATTATCTTATATTTTTAATATGAAATTTTTATTTTTCTTTATTTTAACAATCCCTCGTTCAAATAAGTCACACATGACTCTTTCTTGAACTATAAGCCTTCCCTTGAACTCAACTTGTGTTCCAACTTGTTATTGCCAATACTACAAAGGTTAAGATATCACATTTTTTTGGAAAACCTTATGCCCATCTTGAGAAATGTTTTAAATTTCCTGCAAAATTTATGCAGTCCAATTGGGTATACCCTTTGCAGGCTGCTTGCTTAAATCACTTGAGCTCACTTTGTTTGATTAGGTCTGTCACATGTGTGTAAAGGTCTGTTACGTGTCTCCTTAGGAATTACCAAATAAAGCCTATTTTTGGATATAGAACCCCACATGAGTCCACATGCATGTATCAAAATCTTTCGATTTTGCTCTAATACTAATTTGTGAAAACCCAACAGGTCAATGGGCCTTTTATGATTGCTATAGGGTTCCAACCCAAAAGGTCAACCTTAGGACTAGTAGTCCTAACACTCATATCCCTTTTTGATTGTCTTATCTTTTAAATGTGAAATTCTTATTTGCTTTTACTCTAACAAAAATGCTTGGTAATTTTCAATAAAAGATTCTTCAAAAAATTTGTGAAGCATTATTAATACTTTTAAAATGAGTAATTGTCCATTTTGATGTGCTTATCCTTAGGAGTAATTTCAAGAGAAGTGGTTGGATGTTTAGGTGAAAATATTAGATGGAATTTTGAATGACATTTTGATAATTATTTTAAGATGAGAGCATGAATTCAAAAGTAATTCTCCCAAAAGTAAATATCATTTACTTATCTTAAAAGCACAAATAATACTTCTCAAACTTTTGAAAGCACTTATTGTAGATATTTTCAAACACTTAAGTGTTTTGGTAATTGAAAGAGCTTTCAACCAAAGAGAGAAATAGTTCTAAAGTGAACCTAATACTTATTTTTGGGAGAAGTAATTTTAGATGTATATTTTCTTAAATTAATTATCAAAGTGTCACTCAGAATTATTTATAATATTTTGATCCTAAACATTTAAATGATTATCTTATAACCACTTTTAACTAAATTACTTCATTTTTAGCAATTATCATGAAACTCCTTTTAAGAAAAGAAAACTCAAAGACATTTAAGGTTAGTCAAATAGTAACTATGAATCAAATGACAAGAATAAAAAAAAACATGCGATTCATTTAATCACTCGTACCTAGATGTGTAAGATATGTGAGGCTATATAGAATCATTTAGGTCTAATCCAGCATTAACCCAGCCCAAGCCTTGTCCATAAACTTATGTGTTTTAATGTGTTAGAGTTGGCTAGCCTATTGAACCCGTTTGGTCTTCTATTTTATTTTTAAATATAATTAATAACATAATATTTCTTATTAATTACATTTAAATTTATGCATTTTAATATAAGATTTTATTTTCTCATAAGTCATAAAAATATAAAGATTTTTTTTATTTTTTTGTATTAATTATTTTATATAAAAAAGTAATAAATTCTTAAGTTCAATATTTTTTGAATAAAAAATAAAAGAAATAAATAATTAGATTATATTTAATTTTTCCTCTATAAATGACTTAAGATAAGGAAATAAATAATTTTTTTCATAGATTTTTTCAAATAGAAAAAGTTAATAAATAAATACTAAAATAATTTTATAGATATATTTTTTTTATTTATGTTTTTAATATTAAAATAACTTTATATTGATATTAAAAATTAAAAAAACTTCAATTAATCTTATTTCTTAATAATTTAAATTATCTTCATTTTTATTAGTGTGATTTTTCATCTTCTTATAAATGATATTTTTAGATGATTTTTTTTATTTTCTCATAAATATATTAAAAAGAAAGATAATCAAGATATAAAAATATGTACAAATACTTTCTATCATTTTAATTTAAATTTTTTAAAAAACAGTAATTTAGACTAATTCATAACTTATTGATCCAACAAGCCACCAAGAGGGACTTATGGATTGGGCTAACTTATTTACACCACTACTCTTGATCAACTTCTATTAGCCGGTAGTTGGATGGGTTTGGAATAGCATCCACCTAGGGTAGATCCATTATTTTAGAATGTAAACAACAGAGTCCAATTCAATTAAATAACATATATTCAAAGTTCACAGGGTGCAAACGCTTAATTTGATTTTTTTGGGAGAATTGATCAGTAACCATCTTCTAACAACTTACAAGATTGAAGTAACTCCAATATCTCCACAAAACATCCATCTCCGGTTTGCTTAGGTCAACTTTCTGCATAGCAGATGATGAATTCAATCACATACCACGAGTCTCCTTCCAATTTGTTGGCAAATGGTATATATATATACCTAAAACCTAGGGCTTCGAAGGAAAACAACTAATAGCATATGACAATTGGGTACATTATTAATATTGAAGTGGAAATTACAAGAATACCCTTTTATTAAACCCAAGTTTTGAAATCACGTGTACTTGTTAAATAGAATTAATTTGATTAACATATCAACTAGATTTTTTTTAGTGGCTACCTTGTTGACAATAATAGCACATTGAGACACAATGTCACAAATGAAGTAATATCTAGCATTAATGTGTTTGATCGTCTTGTGATATATAATATTTTTAGTCAAATGTATCGCACTCTGACTATCACAAAATACAACAATAGTATCTTATGGTAAACTTAAATTACAAACCAAACTTCTCAACTAAATTACTTTCTTTATTACTTTTGTTGCTACCATATACTCTATCTTTGTAGTAGACAAAGCAACTGTAGATTATAAAATTGTCTTCTAACTAAGAGCACAATGAGAAAGAGTGAAGACATATCATGTCTGAGATCTTCTTCTATCCAAATCACCAGTATAATCAGAATCAACATAGCTAATAACACTACAACCAGTATTAGAACTCCTACCATATACCAAACCGAAATTAGAAGTACCTTTCAAATACCAAAGTATCCATTTTACTACTTGCCAATGACTCTTACCAAGATTACCCATGTATCGACTAACAACACTAACTATATGTGAAATGTATAGACAAGTACAAACCATAGCGTACATCAAACTACCAACAACACTAACATATGGCACCTAAGACATGTGTTGCTCTTCTTTTTCTATCTGTGGTGACAAATCCATATAAAACCAAAAATGCGTAGCTAACGACATACTCATAGGTTTGAACTCTTTCATACCAAAAGCCTTCAAGAACTTTTTTTTATATAACTTTTTAGAGTCAAATAAAGCTTGCTTGCCTATCCTGTAACTTTTCATGCCCACCATTTTTTTCTCTGCCCCTAAATCTTTCATCTCAAACTCACCACTAAGTTAAGATTTTAATTTTTGAATCTCAAACTTATTCTTGAAAGCAAAAATATGTCGTCAACATAGAGTAACAAATAGACAAATGAATCATCATAGAGTCTTTTATAATGTACACAACTATCATAATCACTCTTAGAGTAACCATGACCAATCATAAAAGAATCAAATTGCTTAAATCATTACCTAGGAGATTGCTTCAATTCATATAAAGACATCTTCAATTAAAAAACATGGTTTTCCTTACCTAGAATAACAAACCCCTCTGGATGATGCATATATATTTGTTCCTCAAGCTCACCATGTAAGAAAGTTGTATTGAGATCTAACTATTTTAATTCCATGTTAAACAATGCAACCATAACAAGTAACACACGAATGGAGCTATGTTTCTCAACATGTGAAAATACTTTATTGATGTCAATACCCTTCTTCTGACAATAGCCTTTTATAACAACATGTGTCTTGAACCTAACTACTTCAACCTTAGATATACCTTTATTTTTCTTAAAGATCTATTTATTTCCAACAATCTTTTGACTTTTTGGTGACTTCATAATTCCCAAGTGTGGTTCTTATGAAGTGATTCAATCTCATCATTCATAGAAACCAACCATTGAACAGACTCATCATAAGTGATAGCTTCACGAGAACTAGAAAGTTTATGCAATTCAATAGACTCTGCCATATATAGTGCAAAAGAAATCAAGTTTGCATCTGCATATTTCTAAAGGCATTGAATCTCTCTTGTTCCTTTACCTTTAGCGACACAATATGGCTACTCATCTCTACATCATGAGAAAAATCATCTATCTCATCCATAGATGGCACATTTGAAGTGCCCTCTCGCACTTGACTATGAGCTCTACTCTCAAGCTCCACCTACTTACTAACATCATGGTCTTTACATGAAAGAATAGACTTCATTTTCTTTTCTAACATGGAAAGATCATCAAATTTAACATCAATGCTAATCAAAAATTAAGTAACTTGGGTTCAACATATTATAGTATATAACCTTTCACCCCAGTAGGATAGCCCAAAAATAGGCATTTCAATGTCTTAAGCTCTCATAATTAACATAAGAATAATAAGACAACCAAAAACTTTCAAATTAGAATAATTAGCAAGAGTGCTAGAGAAAACATCAAATAGAGTCTTCAACTCAATTGCAGTTGATGGGGACCAATTCACAAAATAGTAGGCATGGTTACAAGTTTTGGTCTAGAATGATTTATCCAAACCATCTTGAAAAAGCATACAATGAGTACGTTCCAAAAGAGTCCTATTCATACGTTATACAACTCCATTTTACTGTGATGTATTACGTATATTGCGGTGTCTCACTATGCTATTTCTTTCATAGAACTCACTAAAATGACCCTTACAAAACTTCAAGCCATTGTCAGTTCTTAATCACTTGATCTTCTTACTTGATTAATTTTCTATACAAGCCTTAAACTTTATAAATTTTGAGAACACATCATTCTTATTTTTAAGAAAATACACCTAGACATGACGAGAGAAGTCATCAATAAAAGTCATCATATATCAGGCACCATACTTAGAAACAACACGAGAAAGATCCCAAAGATATGAATGAATATAATCAATAATACCTTTCATGTTATGACTCTATACTAAACTTGATCCTGCAATGCTTTCCATGGACGCAATGCTCATAAAAATCAAACTTCCTAGTTTTCTAACCACCAAAATTTCAAAGTAGGCATCCATGCCTCACTCATAAGAAAAAAGCTAGCAATATCCGAGATTGAATATTGCAAGGATGAAATTGAATTACCATTAATAAATGTGCTACCTAAAGCTCATAGAAGCCATGAATCAACTTTCCTTTCATAACAATAAGAGCATCCTTACAAACTCTTAATAGTCCATATTCAACTAAATGTCGATAGCCTTATGAGTCAAGAGTACTCAAAGATGTTAAGTTCATTTTCAAAGCCAGCACATGATGAACATCTTCTAAAGTTATATCAATACCATCATACATCTTAATTTGAATTGTATCAATACCAATAACCTTATTGGGCATATTATTTTCCATTAAGACAACACCCTTATCAATAGATTGATAAGTAGAAAACCAATCCCTATTAGGGCATATATGGTAACTGTAACCTAAATAAAAAATCCAAATGTCTCCAAGAGAACCAATAGATATTGATAGAATAATATCATCATCAAAATCATAACTATCTATAACACTAGCAACGCCATTAGAAGTAGAAAACATTGTGGCATATTTATCTCTAAGTTTAGGATAATTTGATTTTCAATGCCCTTCCTAATGATAATAGTGCATATGTATTTTTTCTTGGATATAACTTTGTGACAAATAAACAAATGCTACTATCATTGTTACTTACATACAACTTTTTCATTTAACTCTATATAATTCAAAGCTGCCCTAACATCATTAATAGAAATATTGTCTCACCTATATAGCATAGTATCAACAAAATGTTCTAAAGAAGGAGGTAAAGAACAAAAAAGAACCAATAATTGATCCTCATAATTAATTTTAACAATAATGTTTCTCAGATAATGAATAATTTTAGTAAATTAATCAAGGTGATCATGTAGAGAAATACCTTCTGACATTTTGAATGTGTACAAGTGTTGCTTCAAATATAACTGACTGTTCAGAGACTTGGTCATATAAAACTCTCCAATTTAAGTATACAAACTCTCTAATTTAAATCACAAATTAGCAGTAGATTTCTCATCACTAACCTCACACAAAACTTCATCAGACAAGGAAAACTAAATTGAATTGAGAGTATTGTCTATCAATGTATCTCTTTCTTCATCAATCAACTTTTCAATAATTTATCCTTGCCTAATGAGCCCTACTTTAACTAATAGAGAACACATATTCAATCGCTAAAGACTAAACTCATTTCTGCTATTGAATTTCTCAATTTCACCTTTTACCATCATGATAAAAAAACTCAAATTAAACCAATAGAAGCACAATCCCAAAATTTGAAAACTAATCAAATAGTCAAAACCTCAACAAAATATCCAATAGAGGAAACTTGATTAGTCCCAAAAATAACAGATGAACTTGAAGCTCTGGTACTAGTTTGTTATAAATTAGCACTATTGGAAGTGGAGTTTGTCAAAAACAAGTCAAGAATGTTGTATGAAAATGACTGAATGATTTGGTCTTATGATTTCTTTCTATTTATAGACTTTACAAAATACAAAAAACCTACAAAATACAACAAAGCTGTCTATGGATAGTGATAAGAGCTAAATTATTGCATTTTTGTTATGATTTAAATGTTGATATTTGTGTGAAAATTGTGTTTATTTGATTATTTAATCCACAAATGTCATTTCACGGGTATTTCGTATTTAAAGTGCAAATTCAGGTAAAATCATGATTTTGGAGAAGTTAGGGACAAAGTACAATGATCGGGATTGAATGAAAATAAAAAGAGAACAAAATTTCAAAATTTGGAATTTCGCCGCCGGCGAAAACCTTACGGAGAAAATGTTGAAAATCATGCAGGGAGCACGGATTTTGGCCAAGTGAATCTCGCCGCCGGCTAAAATCTTGGCGAAAATCTTCCCGAGAGCACAAATTTTGGTAAACTAATCTCGCCGCTGGCCAAATAATTCTCGCCGCTGGCCAAAGCATCTCGCCGCCGGCCACATTATGTTGGCCGCCGGCCAAAGTATCTCGCCGCCGGCCACATTATTTTGGCCGTCGGCCAAAATCCAAAAACCCAAAATTTAATTTTCCAGAAATCTCGCCGCGGCGAGAATAATGTCGCCGCCGGCGAGTTTCGTTCAAAAACAGATTTTTTTATTGTTTTGTTCCAAAATTGCCCCCCAAACCCTAGATCTATATATACAATATGATGGAGAAAGAGGGGGATGACAGAGAGAGCAGATCTAAGTTATTTTTGGAGGAGAAAAGGAAATTTTGGAGAGAAGGGTTGAAGGATCATCACTATTGTTGCTACCAAGTATTCATCTTCAAGAGTTCTTCATCTCTTCTCCTTAGCTTTTATTTTCTGCAGTTTATTCAGATTGTTTGTTCATGTATTCAATTGAGAATATGTTTGTTCTTAATTTCGTTATGAACTAATTCATTTTTGCTAAGGCTTTGATGTAGTTGAATCAAGAAAATCTGATTTCTTATGTTATCGTTATATGAATTCATTGTTTTCAAGTTGAGTATTTATTTCCATGCTTAATGCTTTTAAATTTCTGATCAAGATTTAAATGATTTGTTGCATTATATTGAGACCGAGAGGAGATGTGTAGTGAACGCTTCTTGTGATAAATACCGTATGTTGAATGCGAGTTTGACACCTAATGCATGATGTATGTGGTTATTCTAGAAATTCCATAAATCGTAATGTGCTTATTTGTGATTAAATCTTCATAGAAATATAGTCGGTTTTCATAGATAAGTAATTCTAATATAACTTGAGAGAGAGTATTAGATAAGTTTGGGTTTTTCAACCATCACTTTTAGCTTTGATTCTCATATAACATGACTTGAAATCGGATTGAATTGATTTAACGAAATCAAATGCCTTAGCGTTTTTAACCATTTGTGAACAACATTAAATTTTGTTATTTACGTTTAGTTTTATGTTAATTTGCTTTTAAAACAATTTCAACAATTCGGTTTTCAAATAAAATTAGGGTTAGTCAATTTCGGTACTTAGTAACGCTATTCCTTGTGGGTTCGATATCCGTACTTTTTGTACACTTTATTACTTGAACGATTCGTACACTTGCGAAAATAAGCATCAGACAGTTGTATATGGACAACCATGGATTGCTGTCTATGGATAGCTATGGACATATGTTTATGGATAGTTATTTATAGCTAAAAAGATTATGGACAGTAGTTGTGTACAACTAAATGAATATGGACAACAAATTACAACAAAAATGTTATGGACAGCTAAGCTGTCAATGGAACACAGCAAAACTGTTATGGATAACTAAGCTGTCCATTGACAGCCCCTCTCAAATTGATGCAGGTTGATCAATAAGCATTAATTTTGCGACTTAGGAAGCAATGTCGATGACGAGTGATAGACTTGGTGAAGATATCAGCAATTTGTAGTTCAATAGAAATATGTGCAAGAGTGATAACATGAGCTTTAAAGGCTTCACAGATAGAGTGACAGACGAATTCAATATGCTTGTGCGCTCATGATAGACAAGATTGGTCGTAATCTGAATAGCACTGGTATTATCGATATGTAAAGGTGTAGGATCGGTCTCAGAAAAGTCTAACTCAACTAGCAAACCTCGAAGCCAAATAATTTTGGAACAAGCAAGAGACATTGCTCGATACTCAGATTATGTAGATGACTTAGAAACTCTGTCTTGCTTCTTACTCTTCCAGGAGATCGATGCATCACCTAAGAACATGGACCAACCAGTGATGGAGCGACGTGTATCAGCACAGCCAGCCCAATCAGCATCGCTATAAGCAACAAGATGAAGAGAATTTCCTGAAGGAAAGAATAAGCTACGAGTAGAAGTGCCCTGAACATAGCGTATGATCTGACAGATAGTAGCCATTTGAAGATGACGAGGAGCCTAAAGAATTTGGCTGACTTGTTGTACAACAAAAAATATATCTGGTCTAGTGATAGTGAGATAGACAAGAGGCTACCTACCAATTTTTGATATAAGCTAGGATCAACAAGTAAGTCACCTTCCTCTTTGTGAAGCTTGACATTTAATTCCATGGGAGTATCAATAGAGGTAGCTTCCTGTAGTTCAGTTGTAGTCACCAAATCACTAGCATATTTGTGTTGATTGAGGGAAATACTAGAGGGGCTACGATGCACCTCAAGACCAAGAAAATATGTAAGAGACCCAAGATCCTTCATATGAAAGGATTGTCAGAGATGAGTCTTAAGTTGGACAAGTAAAGTAGAATCAAAACCAGTGATCACAATATCATCAACATAAACCAAAAGGACAACAATACCCATGTTTGATTTTCGAAGAAACAATGAAATGTCATACTTGCTCTACATGAAAGAAAATTGTAATAAAGTGGTTCAAAATTTTTCAAACCATGCCCATGGAGCTTGTTTAAGACCATAAAGAGATCGACGAAGTTTACACACATTGGATGTCGAAGAGGAAAACAACTCTGGAGGTGGCTTCATATAAATACATTCTTTAAGATCTCCGTGAAGAAAAGCATTCTTAACATCCATCTCATGTAGTGGCCGATCATTGAAAGCAGCAAGAGCTAGAATTGTTTGAACAGTAGTCATTTTAGCCACAAGAGCAAAGGTCTCTGATAACTATATTTTATATAGTTATTTTCATTTATTTTATTAATTATAATTGCTATGTTCTTGACATTTTTAGTTAATTTTAGTGGAATAAATTAATATTTACTATTTATTTGTTAAGGAATAGATTTTCAAGAAAATTAAATAATTTCAATCGAAAAAGTACTAAATTGCAAATTTTTGTCTAAAAATATAATTTAAAATAAAAGAGTCCTTAATTGCAATTAAGAAAAGTCTAAAATATAATTTGAATTAAAATTGGCTTAATTGTAATTAACAAAAGTTTAAAAATTAACTTAAATTAGAAAAGGGCTTAATTGTAATTAAAGAAAGTTAAAAAGTTAATTTAAATTAAATTGGAGGGCTAACACCAACGCGTAACACCAACCGTTCGATCAAGCAATGAACGGCTACGATGAGGCGCGTGAGACCAGATGCGACAAAAGAGATTTGACACAGTAATTCAGGTGCACGTTCTTGGCACCGTTTGGGGCCCACCTACCGTGTAGGCCGGCGTGTAGGGTGAGACCCACATGTCTGCTACGCATCTACCAAAATGGTGTGATCTCGTGTGATGCAGTCTACATAATCTTCGTGCGCCTATCCATCCAAAAAATGATACAATACCACGTGTCTCCAATATTTCTGCAGCTAATGAGAAGCGGACACATGGCACGTATTGGGTAAACCAAAAATACAGAAACGACACACGTTTCCAGCTGCGCCTTTGTCTACCACATGTCTCATGCACCGCTTATCCCGTGCGATTCATTTCACGTGCGATCGTTGCTTCCACCAATTAAAGGCTACCACGTGTCCCACTATATCTTGTAGTGAATCAGATCGCAACACGTGGCATCGTGTATTGAAAATAAAATTAGAAACGCGTAACTTGTTCCCCACTCAATTTAAAATAATATTTTTAATGTAACCATTTGTATCCCATCCATTTTTTTTATTTTTGATGTAAAATGTCTCCCGCGTGTCTAAAAAATGTATTTTTTAAGATGTATTTTTTAGCTATAAATAGAGCATTTATTGCTAAAAAAAAGTACCATTTTTTGAAGTTTTTTTTAGTTTCGGTTTAGACTTGGACCATGGAACACGTAGAAGTCATTTTTGGCTTCTGTTGTGTTCTGCGTGTGCCATATATTTAAGAGAAGATGAAGTTTTAATTTTTTTCGTGTTTTGTAACTGATACTCCTTAAGTTTTGTAATTTTTATTTTTACTTATGAAGTAATTTATTTTTTCTGGGATTTTGTTTTATCTAAATTTATGAAGCTTGAGTTTAATTATTTTTGAATGATTTATAAGACTTTTAATTTGTTTATTCCATTTGTGCTTAATGCTTTTGATTATTGGAAAATTTATCAAATGATTCGTGGCACTTAAATAAACTTGGAAGAGGCATTTTTGTGTATATTCCTCATGGATAGAATAACATGTATATATGCATTTTTGAGTGCTATTCTCTAAAATAAGTATTTTCTTTTCAAGGTTTCTTCTATTGTATTTGTAATCTCCAAAATTTGAAGCTAGTGAAACTCATCTCCATTTGAAAGGTGATGAAGTAGATTAGACTCACTACATTGGTTAAGTTGAACTATTATAAATCATGGTGTGCTCTTTCTTTTTCTTTTTCTTGTTTATTATTTCCATTATCCTTTATATCCATTTATAGGGCTTGTGTGGTTTTTGAAATATCTTCATTGGGTGTTTTTTTGCCTTGGATATTTGCATTGTGCTTAGATTGTTCAATATTTTCAATATCTAGGAGAATCATTTTCATAACATTTTTCTCTACAGATTTTTGTTGAAGATGATGGTATTATAATAACAAAATACATGGAATTAATAAAGCTATTTACACAATTATACTTATTGAAGCAACCCAAGAAAAGAAAAGGCTATTAATGGAGGCGAATATTATTAGCATTAACACTATAACAATACAGAAAGATGATTATGTTGTGTAGTATGTCTATCTATTATAATATTATATTTAGATTCTTCATGTATCTTTAATTTTCATGTATTTCTATTTTGTCTCAAAAAGAAAACTTAACACAATTCATCATACACCCCATCATGTACAACTTATAACCATAAATCTTCCCTCTAATATGGCATTTAATCAATATGAGAGTAAGTGCAATTTGCAGGCCAAATTGTTACAAAGCATCAGATCTCTTAAAGAAAACATGAATCATCATATTTCACAGTCTCACCTATGTCTCATTATCATAATAATAATAATAATAATAATAATAATAATAATAATAATAATAATAATAATAATAATAATAATACAAAAAATAAAAACATAAGTTTGTGCCCTATAATTATTAAGAAATCATTTATGTATTTTGAGAGAGGTAGAAAAGATAGGAAAAAAAGGGTTTCCACCATTGTTGTGTAAGAGCTTTATGAGATTTATAATTGAGTGCTTTTCTCTAAAGTGAGTGTTTTCTCTTCAAAGATTCTTCTATTGTATTGAAATCTCTAACATTTGAAGCTAGTGGAACTCATCTTCATTGGAAGGGTAAAGAAGTGGATTAGACTCACCACATTGGTTGAGTGATGACTCTATGAAAGTAGAGTCATTATTACATTTTTTTACTTAATATTTACTTGTTTTATTCAATAAATAGTATTTTTATGGCCAAAAATATTAAAATATAAACTTTTTAGTGAAAAGGGATGAAAATATAATTTTTGAATTTTTTTGGGATTTTTTATGAATTTTTAACGTAGGACCAATTCAGAGTTACCACATGTCGTGCTACGTAAGCAAAGGAGCTGACTAGGCAAGCCACACATACACCACGCAAGTAGGGACAATGAATCACATTATGTCGCATGTAAGGAAGACAAAATGCACGCCCTGTGTGAGCATGACATTCAATCCGAGGTCGGAAATTGGTCAACCCTCATTGCCATATGTTACTAAGCCATTACCCCACGCATTCCACCCGTGTGCCACGCCTTCCATTTTTTCAAATCACGTCACACCGCGTGTCGCTAACTCAGCAAGCATTAACTCTGACCGGTCTCCTCTACCACGCATCGCTCCCTAATTTGCCCAGTGAATTTATGATTCCATGTGTCGAGCTGTGATTGGCTAGAGATGTCATTTTTGCTTATTTTGATCGTAGCCCTTGATCTGAAGTTGATCTGACAGTCTAGATCACACATGAGCATTATTTAAGCCCCTAATCACTCCATAAATCATAAGTGGCCTCTATTAGCATAATACATAAAACTTCAAAAGATGACACAATTTTGGTGGAGATTCAAGGAGAGATTATGTCTACAATTCAAGAGATTGATTGTATTTCTTTTTCTACTCTTTTCCTTATCAATTTTATGTCTTTTTTTTTATAAAAATTATATATAATTAATTTATTAATCTAGGGATCTTATGAACCCAATTTTCACCAGGTGATGATTTAATATTTTACCCAAATTATAATTATAATTATAATTATATTATTTAATCTGATTTCTATGCTATTAATTGTTTGACCAATAGTTTATCAATAGAGGAAATTAAATAGATTTGAAAAAATTATTTAATTGTTTGTCTTGATTAAATAACATGCATAGTTTCTAGGCAGAGATGTACGATTCTTATGTATGTGATCCATAATTGATGAACTTAATGAGCAGTATGCAATTTAATTGGTATGAGAGTGTGATTAAATTAATTACTATATGGTGTATAGTTTACTTGAGAGAGTAATACATGCTAGGTTAGATTTAATTGATCATGTAATTAATTGATAATTATTTTGGGGGATTTTAGCAATTCACATGTTTAGAAAATTAGAGGATTAAGTATTTCTAAATATTTTCTCATATATCTTTTTATTTACCAAATTTGATTTAATTAATTATTGCTATTTACTTTTAGCTATTTTAATTTATCTTCCTTAAAATATAAAAACACAAAAAAAATTGATTTTTATTTTTTTATTTTTAAAAATTATTGTATAATAAAATAATTTATGTGGTAATGATATTTTCTTATCATTATATTACTTGTTGTTATATGTATACTTTCATATTCATTGCATACACTTCATGTGTAGCGATCAAGTTTTTGGCACCGTTGTTGGGAATTATAAATATTAGTAATTAATAATTTTTATTTTAGTTATTTTTTTAATTTATTTTTCTTTACTTTAATTTTTCTTTACTTATTTTCTTTTATTGACTTATTTATTTATTTGTTTTAGTTAATTTCTTTTATTTATTTATTTTTTTAAAATTTTAATTAATTTATTTAGTTTTTATTTAGACTTCTCCTTTAGTATTGTAGAAAAATACTGAATTTATTGCATGAGTAGAGTTTATAAGGGAAAAATCTTACCTTTAGATCTTAAAATTGAGCATATTTTGAGATCAATTAGAAAACAAGTCACCCAAGAGGAAGAAATGACTAATCCATTAGAAATAAATAATAATGAACTAAACTTGAATAATCAAATGCTTTTGATAGATGACAGAGATAGAGCTATGAATGAATATGCAATACCTACGTTGGAAGGGCTGAATCCAAGTATTACAAGGCCAAACATTCAAGCTAATTAGTTTGAATTAAAGACAATGATGTTTCAAATGCTAGAAATAGTTGGATAATTCAGCGGATTACAAACAGAGGATCCTCATCTTCATCTCAGATTGTTTATTGAAGTTGTAGATTCGTTTAAGTTCAATGGTGTGATAGATAAGGCATTTAGGTTTAGATTATTCCCTTACTCTTTACGAGACCATGCTTAAGTTTGGCTAAACTCTTTGCCACTTGATTCCATTACAACTTGGAATAGTTTGGCAGCGAAATTCTTGATGAAATATTTGCCACCAACAAAGAATGCCAAGCTTAGGAATGACATTACTTTTTACCAACAACATGAAGGAGAATCTCTATAAGAAGCATGGGAAAGATTCAAGGAATTGATAATGAAGTTTCCTCATCATGGTATTACTTCTTGGATTCAAATGGAGACTTTTTATAAGTGTTGACCACTAGAAAGTTGTAAAGAAAGTCATGAGATTCCTTCAAGGTACAAAGGATTACATACTCATATGGTGCTACTTCGATACAAACTTTGCTGGCTGAGTTGATGATTGCTGATTCTTTGACTAAAGGCATGCCACTAAAGAACTTCAAGGATCATGTAGTAAGAATGAGACTTGGTTTCATGATGTAAATATTCATTGTATGTACATTTGATATTTTCATGAAACTCTTATTCAGTTAATATTTTCTCATTAATTTTATGCACATATTTTGTTTATTCATATATTTTGCAAAAACATACTTAAGTTATGGACCAAGAATAAATATAGAATTTATTCATTAAGTTTTGTTACCACATAAAGTATAATACTTGAGAAACTAAATGCATTGTAATACATGGAAGATAATACTCGCTCTTAGAGGATCTATCGCCATGATTCATGTATTTTGTTACTCAAAAGAATTTAGTTTAACGTTTGCACCAAGTGGGAGAATGTAACAGTTTATGGTGCAACGGTAGACGGTGGTAACGGCTCAGTTTCGTAACCGTACGTCGGTTTCGAAACCATATGAGGTTATTGATGAAAGAACCTTTATAAAGGCATCATATCCTCTTATTACTCACTAAATCATTCATATACACTATTAAAACACAAAGAGTATGTATGAGAAACTAGTGAGAGTATCAAACCAAAAACCCACTAGAATTCTCGTGTAAGTGGTGAAATTTGATCAATGACAAAAGATATGTTTTCAATATATTTTTACTTCCATCCTGTTTAAATTTGCGATTTTTGAACGTTTCCGGATCGAATTATGATCCAACATGATACACATTAAAATTGTTATCATGTAAACCTATTTATTAGTTGATAATTTATTTTTATGTTTTTACAAATCATGTTGAGATTGTTCGTGTCAACCAATTTATATTGATATATATAATAATAATAATAATAATAATAATAATAATAATAATAATAATAATAATAATAACTTTACTAGCACAAAATTAATATTGTTATAAAATGAAATTAATACACAGCAGTGTAATCTAATCTGTGCTAATAACAATGAATTAATACACTAATTTCACGTATACATCAACTTTATTTTAAATTAACATTTTAACAAATTCACATAATTTATTGGAGAATAATATTATAGCAATTACTTTTGTTATTGTTAGAATAAAAAAAGTCTATTTTATCCCTATTCACTACTACAAACGGGTTAATTTGCATGAATTATTTGAAAATATATTTTCGTGGGTAATATGATTGTGTTGTGATATCTAAAACTTGGGTGTGTTTTACAACAGAATCCAAGCAAAATTTAAGAAAGTTAATTATCGTGAGTTGTATAGTAAAATCCATGCAAATTGGATATTAGAAAAAAATTGGCAAATGAAAATCAGTAAAAGTTTAAATATCCATCTTTTTATAATATTATTTTTAAATTAAAATTTTGTTAATTTAAGAGAAATTAATTATTCATGAGATATTTAAAAATTAATCAAATTTAACACGAGTTTTAGACATTAATGTCATTATTATTAATAAATTATTATTATAATAATAACAATTTTAATTGTGATAATATCACCACCATATTTATTTTTTATTTTAATATGACATGTATGATGAAGTTTTAATTTTACCTCCAATTTGAACTCGTTTATAACGAAATATTTTGCCACAAATTGGCAATAATTTTTGTTGGGTTACTCTAAAATTTTATTACAAAATGTGTTTCAAAAATTTGCGTCACTCTTTTCACATTTTATATAATTTTAATCATCTTTTTAGCGACAAATATTACTTTCGTTAATAATTTTGCATATTTGTAACAAAATTTTTACCACTATTATAATATTTTTACCACTATTAAAATTAGACTTTGCTACTAAATATGAAGTTTACTGCTAGTAAGTTAGTAGTAAAACTTCAAATTTTGCTTAAAAAAGATACCATTTAGCTGCTTAATAAATTTGGCTTCAAAACTATTGGCCACTAAAGTCAAATATTCTACGGTGATTTGACATAAATTTGTTCTTCTTTATACAAAAGACCAAAAGACCAAAATAAACAGAGACTTTGGGGTTGTGAATTATAAGTTCTAATACATTTTGGTATTATAATTTTTACTGTTGATTCTACTGAATTACAAGCACGTAAGGCATTTACAAAGGGATCCTATACGTATTCATTGGTGAAAATTATTCCACCGATATTGATATAAATATTGTTAATTATTTTACATTATCATATTTTCTATGAGTGTTTTCGCGTTTGCATACATTTTTACTGCATAAAATTTGATGAAGTTTTTCTTTGAAAAACATAACAATTAATTAAATGGATTTGTTTTTAATAAAAATTTTGAACAAAAATTATATTATTAGAATCTTTATTTCGTGAATTTTTCTTGAACCATTGAAGATTCTTTGAAGCTATTGTTGTATATTCTTGTGGTGAAAGAATGAACGCGATTTGAACTCATGAGCCCAAATGGTGTTTTTTGCTAATCATTATGATAGTAGTAATTTGTGATGTCAAAAATTTCGATTGATTGTATTTTCAATTTAGATATATATGTTTCATTAATTTTATTTCAAAATTTTATTATAAAATATTTAGAAAGCATGTTTATTTGTTTAACTTTTTTGTTAAAATATAATTATATATCATAAAATTAAATATATGATATGTCTAAAAATATTGTGTTAAGTGAAAGTTATTTTTTTGGGCTAAAAAACTTATTGTTTCCTTATACCAAATTTTTTGTGTATAAATTAAATAAATAATATAATGATCATTTATGAGCAAAAGATTATTAAGAGCATAATAAATTTTTGATCTTGTGGTTTTTTTTAGTAATTATTTATATTTAAACGAAAAAAGTATATATGTGTGGTGTTAAAATAAATATTTTATGTGCATTTTTTTCTTATATAGATGTGATTTCTAAAAATATTGTGATATACCTAATTAAGTATAAAAAATTTGATGACGACAATTATGATATTTGATGTTGTAAAATCCAAAATCTTCTCAATAAATAAAGTGTTTTAGAAACACTTGATCACATCATAATAAAGCCTGAAGAAGGCAACAATTCCACATCATCGAGATGTTAATGCCTATAAGGCATGGGTTAATAAAAATCGTAATGTGCACTATATTATATTGAGTAACATGCAAAACAATCTTCTTGGTGAATTTGAGCATTGTGAAACTGTTCATAAGATGTGATTGGCCATCAAACAAATGTTTGGTGTTACTTCGTTGGCTCAATTGCGAGGTTTGACTATAAAGTTTGATTCTTATAAGGAAAAGTCTAATCATACGATTAGGCAACACTTAAGAATCATGTTAGACATGATCCGTGATCTTACTACTACTAACCATCACCTTATATATGAACAACAAGTTCAAGTTATAATTCAATTTCTTCTACAAACTTATGAGTGATTGAAACAAAACATGACGCACCATGAAAGTGTAAACTTTCAATAACATATCACTCCACATAGAGATTGAGGAAGACCGTCTAGAGGTTGGTCATATAGATAACTTTACTTTAGTTGCTCATTCTAGCTATTGGGGGACATTTGGGTCCAAATGCAAAAGTACTAGATGTATTTCATGGAAAAGAAGAAAAGGTGATGGTGGATGTTCTCCAAAATGAGGTAAGCCCAAAAGTAGGCGAGGCAAGAGACGTGGCAAGAAAAAAGATAAAATAAAACTAACATATTATAATTGTGGCAAGTTGGAACATTTTGCTGGTGAGTACACTAAGCCAAAAGAGGTATATCCTAACATATTTTCTCACTTTGAATGCTTTGCATCTATTAAAGCATTAGTTGCTCATTCTCCTCATTTTTAGGTTGTAGACTTAAGAGCAATTGACCATATAGTGAAGACAAGAGATGGATATATAGAGTATCATCGAGTTCCTAGTGACAATAGAAGAGAAGAATTTATATGGGGAATGAATCCAGTGTAGATGTGCTTAGAATTGGCATTTTGTATCTCCATAATGTCTTGTATTTTCCTATAGTTTGGCAAAATCTACCTTCAGTTACTAGCATGTTAGTTTTGGGATTTGTTTTTAAGTTTGATGAACATGGTGTTAATATTTATCTTGAGTATATTTATCATGGTTATGGTTATACTTTTGATATTTTGATCATATTAAACATTGACTATGATAGCTATAATAATATTAATGATTCTATTTGTTACTTCACATTGTGATGTTTATTGTATGGCATAACATACTAAATTAGGTCACATTGAACAAGAAATGATGACTAGATTAGCTAAGGAAGGCTTTTTAGGCTCACTTGCCAAGGTTACATTTTCCACATGCAAGGTTGCATTCTAGGAAAGGTAACAAGGAAACCATTTGGGAAAGCCAAAAAGGGCATCCGATCTATTAAAAATTATCCATTCCAATATGTGTGGCCTAATGTATGAAGGCAGGGTATGATGCTTCCTATTTCATCACTTTTATAGATGATTTTACACGTTTCAATTACATCTACTTGCTCTATCATAAGTGTAAGGCATTAGATTGATTTAGGCATTATCTTACAAAAATTGAGAATCAAATAGAAATTAGGATTATATCTTAAGAACTAATTGAGGTCGTGAGTATCTAAAGCTTCGTGAAGAAAAAGGAATCATGATACAATTGACAATACCTTATACTCCATAGCAAAATGGTGTAGTGTTGACTCTATGAAAGTATCATTGATGTACTTTGTTACTTAATATTTGTTTATTTTACTCAATAAGTAGTATTTTGAGGGTTAAAAAAAATTAAAATATGAACTTTCTAATGAAAAGAGGTGAAAATATAATTTTTAGATATTTTTATGAATTTTTAACGCAGAACCAACCAGTAGCTACCATGTGTACGCCACAAAGCAGTGTTACGCCACATGTCAGCACGGTTTTCATTCCGACTTCATTCCACATTCAAAGGTTCTGCCACGTATCTTTAGGAGATTTGTCCATTTCTTCCATCGTCATGTCATGCAATCTGTTACCACAAATCAACTTATTCCATGTTGTGCTAACTCCACTTTTGTTGACCAAACCAGTCTTCCCTTGCCACGCATCGCGCTCTGATTCGCCCAGTGAATACCATGCGTCATGTGTCACATCTTTATTGGCTGGTATTGTTAATTATCCTCCTTTTCATCTCAACCTTTGATCTAAAGCTGATTTGACGATCCAGATTTCAATTAATCTATATTTAATCCTTTAATTATCCCATAAACCCTAATGAGATGTAATTAACATAATTTTTATTAGTTTTTAGAGCCAAGAAGAGAGAAAAATATAAAAAAAAAATCATAAATAAATACAATTTTGGTGGAGATTTAAGAGGAGATAGGCACTACATTTCAAGAGATTGATTGTATTTTTTCTTGTTCTCATTTCTTTACCAATTTTTCATCTTTCTTTATGAAAAGTATGAACTTTATGAACAAAATTACGTCTTATGAACTCAATTTTCATCTTGTGATAATATAATATTTTACTCCAATTATGATTTCAATTGAATTATATTATTTAATCTGATTTTTATGCTATTAATTAATTGGCCAACATTTAGTCTATAGAGGCAATTAAATAGATTTAAGAGAATTATTTAATTGTTTGTCTTGATTAAACAACATGTATAGTTTCTAGGTAGAGATGAACTTAATGAATAGAATGCAATTTAATTGACATAGGAGTGTGGTTAGGTTAATTACTATGGTGTGTATTTTATTTGATAGAAAAATACATGCTAGATTAGATTCAATTGATCATGTAATTGGTTAATAATTATATTGGGGGGATATTAGTGATTCATATATTTAGAAAATTGGGAGATTAAATATTCCTAGATTTTTTCTCATATATCTTCTTAAGTGTCAAATCTGATTTAATTAATTATTGTTATTCATTTTTAGTTCTTTTACTTTTGCTTTCTTAAAATATAAAAACCCAAAAAAATTGATTTTTATTTATTTTTTTGTTTTAAAAATTAATTTCTAATAACATAATTTTCATGGAGACGATATTTTTTTATCATTATATTACTTGTTGTGATACATATACTTGCATATTCATTTAACATAATTCGTGTTTGATCATGTAGCGAAAAGGAAGAATCGCACACTATTTGATATGGTTAGATCAATGATGGCTTAAACTAATCTTCCAATCTTTTATTTGGGAGATGCTTAATTAATAGCTACCTAAATCCTTAATCGTGCTCTTTCAAAGTTAGTCACTTCTATCCCATATGAATTATGGACCAATAGAAAACCTGATCTAAGTGTTCTACAAACATTAGGTTTATTAGCTTAAATACATAGTATTTCTCATAAATATGAGAAATTGGATCCTAGAGGTAAGAATAGTTTATTCATTTGGCATTCTTAACACTTAAAGGGCCATGCTTGAGCTTGCAGATGGAAGTGTAATTGAAATTAAGTCATGTGATGTAGTCTTCTTATAAGAAGATTTTCCTACCAAGGGTGAAATGAATAATGACTTAAAGTTATATGAACTTGAGAATCCACAAAATGTTACTCCCAACACTATAGTTGATGTTGAAGAAGATATTATTCATGCTCCTGGGAATAATGGGGGCAATATACCTAATGATAAGAAAAATGATTTAGATTCTTATGAACTTGAGCTGCGTAGAAGAAAACGTGGAAGCATTCTTTGTCGTCGCTTTGGGTATGAAAGGGAAGCTTTCATGCCAGCTTTGGTGATGAAGCTAAGCCTAAGATAGTACATGAAGCATTTTCTTCTCTTGACAGTGAAAAATGGATTGTTATAATGGATGATGACATTGAGTTTATGAGAAAAAACCATGTTTGGGATTTGGTAAATAATGGAGATCAATGTGCTAACCAAGTTGATGTTTACAAATATTCTCAAGATCTTCAAGATCCTACAAATATTCTCAATATCTTACAAATATTTTTAAGATCCTATGCAATGGATAGATTTGGAAGTTCAAGTTGGGTGCAAAGATTAATTTGGGAAACAATTTTTGTTTTAGTTAATTGTAGGTATTTTATGTTTTATTTATCATAAGTATTTTAAGTTTTTTATTTTTTAAGGATGGATTAGGCACAATCCACAACTAAATAGGTCCATTAGGCCCATTTCGTCTAGGGTTTCTTTCTTTTAGAGTTTCTTGCTTATAAAAAAGAGCAACTAAGTAATTTGGAGGTAGACCATATATCATTAATAAAAAGTTTATTTCAGAAAGCTTCTTGCTTTGCCTTCTTATGTTCTTGATTGAATGCTTGAATTCGACTTATCAAAGGGAGTGATCATCCTTTGTAGCGTCTCAAGGTTAGGGTTTTAAACACTTTGTTTCATTAGGGTTCTAATCCAATCATACCAAAAGTTATGGTTTTATGGACTTTGTTTCCTTTGAGTTATAATCCGATCATCTTCAACACGTTCCTAGTAAATTGATTGTTCCTATTCCTTGAGTTGGTGGGTTCCTAAGGTTTTTTCGCCTAGAGGGTCCACATCAGTAAACCTTCCATTTGGACATGATACTATAGGAAATAAATGGATCATTCTATTGATAACCATAATGCTCGTTTGGTGGAAAACGATTGCATTCAAGAGAAATGAGTGAACTATAAGAAAACCTTTTCACCTATGATTAAATTTACCTCGAGTCACCTTTTGTTAGTTACGATAGCACACCTTGATTTGGAACTACATCAAATGGATGTTAAAACTACATTTTTCAATGAAAACCTAGTTAAGGAGATATATATGGATAAACCTTAGGGCTATATAGTAAGGGATATGAGCACAAAGTTTGTAGACTCTATCAATCTATATATTGTCTAAAATAGACATCTAGGAAATGGTATTTAAGATTTCACAGTGATACTACTTCCTTTGAGTATACAATGATTGATGAAGGTTGTAGTGTGTATGTTAAACATTCTAAGAGAAGTTTCATCATTTTGTCGTTATATGTTGACAACATACTACTAGCTAGTAATAATAAGGAGATAATTATAACCACTAAATAGTGGTTATCTTCAAATTTTCAAATGAAACGCATAATTATGTGATTGTAGTTAAGATAGCCAAGGATTTGGCTTAGAGACTACTCGACTTGTCATAAGAGCCTTTATATACATAAAAAAACTTGAGAGATTCCAAATGCAAGATCACAAACACATTGACACTCTTGTTGTTACATATGAAAGCTTGAGCCACAAGATGAGACCTAAGACTTTTGAATAAAGAGATTGGATGGCCCGAGTATCAATTCTATGTTGTTAGGAGTTTAATGTATATCATGATGTACTTATCTTGACATATGTTATATGGTTGGATGGGTCAATAGATATAAATCTAACCTTGCACATGTTCATTGGAAAGAAATTAAAAGAATACCAAGATATCTCAAGAAAATTACTAATAACATACTTTGTTACTGAAGGTTTAATTTGCACATTGTTGGCTATAGTGATGATGATTGGAATGGTGATATAAATGAGTGCCAGTCCTTACCTGTACATGATTTCCTCATCAATAAATGAGCTATCTCTTCAAGTAGTAAAAACAAACATGTATTGCCTTATCTACCATAGAGGAAGAGTTTGTGGCTTGCAATGCTATAGTGTAAGAAGTAGTTTGGTTAATAAGGTTTTTCAGTACATAGGGGTTACAACTAATGCCTTGAATCCTGTAATGATTTGTTGTGATAGTATGGTTGCACTAGAATATATTAAGTGATACAAACCTCACATAAAGAAGTGACACCTAAAGATCAATGTTGAGATTTTCACTAGGATTGTTCTAAAACAGGTTGTAAAAATAAAGAAAATGATGACTGTGACGTACTATCTATTATGAGATAGGAACCTTGATTTCAAATAATGGTGTTTTTAGACACCACACTCAAGAATAGGGAGGGATGTGAGTGATGAGTCTATGATGAACTTTACAAGAATTACTCTTGGTAAGTTCGATAAAATTCTTAAAAGAATGTAAGAGAAAAATCATATATTATAAAAAAAATGTCTTACTTTAAATCCAAAATATCTTAGGCTTATATAGCCTTAATACACTTTAAAAATATTTGATGGAGAAGTAAAAATAATCCTAAGATGTACTACTCCTTAATGAAGTAAAATAATCCTAATCAATTAAGGAAATAAATATGGTTCATATTAAACTAATGAAATAATAAGATATGTAATTATTTGGAAATTTTTTGAACATTAATTGAAAGTCACTTTTGACCTAGTAAACTTCCAAATTACAAATATTCTATCTCTTTTAATATTGTAGCCCAATGAGTCATCTTTGTAACACATTTTACCTTAATTAGATTAAGGATGTAAAAGATATGGCAGATATATTGATAAATGCTCAATGAAACATTTCAAATTTGGATTTTGTTTTGTCCTTCATTTTACTTCATACCCAAACAGTCCAAATAGTTTGTGAATATGCCCATACTTTCTCCATGACCTATTGAGTGATTATTGATTAATTTACCCAATTAGAATGGGCTATGGATCCATTGGTGATGGTCATTGATTCTCATAATTTCTCTTTTTTCTCAAAAAGATTCGTCATCAAATCTTTGCCATAATGTTGTAAATAGTTTGCATTAGGGATGATGATTCAAGCTTATGACTTGTTAATCTCATGACTACCTAATTTGAGGTTTCTTGACCAACTATAGCATAAAGTTGATCAATGTTGTTTTTGAAATCAATTTGTTGCTCAATACCAATAAAATCAACATGTTGTGTAACTTCTAAATTCAACACAAAAGGAATAACATTAAGGAAAGAATAAATTTTATCAATAACAGAAGCTTCCTTAATTTCTTCATCCTTTTTTTTTTGTCTTTCTCCTCAATCTTCACTTATTTTTTACTCTTATTATCACTCATTTCTTCTTGTTAATCACCCTTATTTTTATTCAGCTCTTCTTTAGTGTGATTTTCTTCATTCATCTCTTCTTTAAAGTTCTTTTCTTCTTGTAATCCAATCTCTTTTTCATACTCATTTTTTTGCCACAACCCATTCTCTTGTAACTTATTATCATTTTATATCATTCTTTTTTTGTAATTCAATTTCTCTTTCCAAATCCCTCTATATCTTTTGCTCAGTCTCCCTTTTTTGCTCTCTCTCTCACTAACTCAATCTTCTTTTTACACTCACTCATATTTACTTTTAATTGTATTTGATTTTCATACACTTGTTTTGATGTCAAAGGCATAAGATTAATATTTTTGTCATTCATTACAAAGGAGTACCTATAGTGTGGTCATTGTGTGTAACACATATAGCAAATTTCCATGGACTTCCCAAATCACATACAACTTCATCTTGGTACCTCCCAATTGAGAATGTAACCTTCACTTGTTTAGTCACCCTTATTTCTTTGATATCCTTCAATTATTGGAGCTTGCAAGGCTTAAGATGCTTTAAAGTACTCAAACTCAATTTTTCAAACATGCTAGTCCTAGCCACATTTGTGCAACTCCTTTTATCAATGACCAAGGTACACACCTTGTTATTGACATAGTACCTAGTGTGGAAAAATGTTTTCTTGATGTGCCTCCTCATTCTTGTTGGGGTTGTGTGTTAGGCACCCTTCGTGTGATTATAAGACATGATTCAACTCCCCATTTTCCATCACTTGCATCCTTCAAAGGTGGCATAGATTCATGCTCATATTCTTCTTTACTATCAATATCTCTACTTTCTTTGATTGTCATTACTCTTTGATTAGGACATTGGTTGGAAACATGACCCCTTCCCAAACACTTAAAACATTTAATGTCACAACTCTTATATTTTTTAGAATCAATTCTACCTTGGTTAGGTATAGTCATGGGTGTTCTCTTCTTAGTGGTAGCTTTAGGCTTAAGAATTGGTTTGTCTTCCTTTTTTCCCCACTTTATCTTCCATGAAGATGATGGATTTGTTTGCTGCCTTACTTATGTAGAACTCTTTCTCTTGAGTCGCTACTCCACTTTTATGACCATATACACCATATCATTCAGTTCCACATGGTGGTGTAGCTCTACTAATTGTGATATCTCTCAGTTTAGGCCAATAATAAACCTTACCATCGTAGTTTCTCGATCTTCTTCTACATTTGCTCTTATCATGGCTATCTTTATCTCCTTATGGTACTCATCAACACTTAGATCCTTGGGTAAGGTTTTTTAATTTTTGAAACAACTCTCAATGGTAGTGGTTGGAAATGAATCATCTTTTCATGATAGCCTTCATCTCTTCTTATGTTTCAATGTTCCTTTCTCCATGTTTTTTCTTACTAAAAAAAAACTTGATCTCACCAAATTATAGCATAATCAATCAATTCAATTACGATCAATTTTACCTTTTTTATATTAGAGTAATTAAGGCAATAAAAAATAAACTCCATTTTTCTCTCCCACTCCAAGTAGAGTTCTAGATCATTTTTCCTTGGAAGGATGAAATTGTCATCTTAATACTCCCCAAGTTATTGTCAGCCCGTTCTTGCCATGTTTGTTCCCTTATGTAAGCGTTTTTACGTCCTTCTCCTCTTGGCACAACTCTGCTCATGCCATATATTGAACCATAGTCCTCTTCGTACTTATGTTAACCATCTTGGTGACCAAAGTCATCCATAGTTGTGTGCTTTGTTTGTTCCTTAGGTTCGGAGATTCTCCCATACAATTTGTTCCTAGCTGCATCTTGTTCTCATATCGGTCAAAAAAACTTCACTAACTAGCTCATCTCTTCTAACATTGCATTGAGTTGAAATGTTGGATTAGCCCTTATATCTCTATTTGAAGACCTTATTAAAGACATGGTAATAAGAACAAACAACTAGAGCACAAAACGATTATATTTATTGTTAATCACACTTCTTTTGTTTCACACTCTCTTTTTTTTGTGTCACCCATGCTTTTGTTTAAATTCTTACTTAAGTCCTCTCTTTGGATTTTTTATCGAACTAAATCAAACTCAATCAAAAAGCAACCTACAACAATTCAAACCATACAAATCAATCACACGATTAGAATAAAGGAAAATAATATATATTATTAAGGATCATAAATATCATGGAAAAACCTAACACATTGATATTAAATAACACTTCATCAAAGCACGCGCACGCGCACACACACACACACATATGTATGTACATACTATAAAAGTATGTCAGCATGTTTGGTTTACTCTCTCACATGTTATGGAGCCCCAGTGGAAACGAGCAAAGATGAGACACATTAGCCTATTATTGTGATAATAGCTAATTGATAAAATATTTAATTTTCATCTTAGTTTTCTTGTTAAGATCGAGATGAGATAATTGGTATACTTATAACATACTAAACTTATATCTATTGTCAGATTTGAGTTCCAAAGGTATTTGTTATCAAGATGGTATGATAATGTTGAGATCAAGACTCGTACAATGATGTTTTTGAATATTGACATGGTCCTATATTAGTAGGATAACTCCACTCTAACATATATTTTATATTACATGTGCTAGTGACCACATATGTAGGTGAGCGAATGAATCCTTGCCTCACCATTATGTGAGTTCTATAAATCTTTAAAAATAAGCAGTGTACCCTTTGTTACTTTTGATTATGTCATGGGTAAGGAATTGGTATTAAGCTACTTTAGTATGTTACCTACGGTTATGCTTGATTTGACTTCATGGGACTTTGTTTGGAAAGTTGCCAATTCTAAACAAAGTGACATAAAGGCAATGGATAGATTATCTGAGATCACATATTATTTTATATTCATTATCAATAACTTATATCGCATCAATCGAGATGCAATATATGTATGAATATGAAATTGAACTCCGGACGGTTAAGTATTAAATTTTCACGAGGGATCAAAGTTATTTGCACTTAATGTGATTAGATAAATCTAGGGCATTTATATACATCATATATACACTAGCATTCTTGTTGGTATTAATAAGGGTGGATATTTCTATGCTAACTCAAAATTGAGTTGTTAGTATAGAGCTCTTACATGCAAGTGTTTTCGATGGTCATATGATCCATTAATTTGTATGAACTGTAATGCGAGTGTGATAGATATGAGAAGAAATAGCATAACATTGTGTACTCTATGTGCAAGTGAGAGATATTAGATTTTAGACTTAAGTCTAAATGGGTCACCCATGGGTGTACCCGATCCAACACTTTCAAGATTATCCAAAGTTTTTTTTAAATAAAATAAAAAAAATTATGTAGATAATATTTTTCTTGTCTTTAAAAAAGATGCTATGTGAAACTAGAAGATACATAATAGAGAACAAAAGACAAAGGAAAAAAGTTGACATAAATTTATTCTTCTCTATACCAAAGACCAAAATAAAAAAGAGACTTTTGGGTTGTGAATTGCAAGTTCTGATCCATTTCAGTATTAGAATTTTTACTATTAACTCTGTTAATTACAAGCATGTCAAACATTCACAAAATGATCATATCCTTATTTATCCGTGAAAAATATTCTATAAAAACTAAATAATTATCGGTAATTATTCTACAGATACACTAGCTAGAAGACACAAACATAAACCAAAAATAGTATCAAAACAAGCTAACAATGACAACCTTAGGCGAGAAACGAATCCAGCTACAAAACCAACCATTCTAGACCTAATCCTAACCATAACAACTCTCAAATTATCAGATTAACACAACTACATGACTTTTCAAGGGTTGGAAACCAATCCAAACATGTTTGCAATGGTCCCCTGCCCAGTAGAAGTAGCACACCTCTCCTTTAGAGGACCATTATCCTGAACCAAAATTGCGTCATACTCAAGCTGCTTATGCAATCTCTACAGATTAGCAAGAAGACTAGCACTTCCTTTTTCCTTGATCTCTTCCCAATCTTCCCCTGATTATTATCACTAGCAGGTATATTATTAGTCCCCGTTTTAGTTACCTTAGGCAGCTTATTCTTACCATCACCAACATGACAATCATAACTAGCTTGGAAACCAAAACTATTCCTCTTACGACATAAAGCATCATATGAGCTCTTCTTATTACCATTACCAACCATAGTACATGCATTAGAAGCACCTTTCCCAGCCATACCATCTTAAGGAACCAGTGGCAGATAAAGTTTAGAGGGGCATTGGTTAATAATCAATAATGTAAAATTCACACGAAAAAATTACAAATAAAAAAATAAATTGAACATTAAATATAAATTTAAAAATGAAGTTTTTTGAATAAATATGTTTCAAAATGTGGGATTTTTACTATTTTATTGGATTTTAATTAAAAAATAACTAAATTTAAGTATAAAAATTTTAAGGTTAAAATAATTTACAATTAGAATATGGACTTAAGAGGGTACATTACATATCAAATATGATTGCATTTTTATAGAAGTTATAAAATTTTATATGTAAAATTACATATTTCATGAAAGAAGGGGCACGCCTCTAAACATGAAATACATTTGCCCCTACAAGAAACTTCAATACCCCTAATTTTCCTACAATCACCCTCTAATATACATGTAGGAATCTACATATTCAGCTCAGATCGTAGTCATTCCCCATGCCTACCGTTCTTACCTCTAAACCTAGTACAAATAGTTCAAGCAACCTCATAGAATCTGGGCTCATGCAAAATCAATCCACACCAATAGCGAAAATTCGACATATGCTAGTACTTAAATTCAACCCACACCAATAGCAAAAATTCGACATATGTTAGTACTTAAATTCAACCCACACCATAGCTTTCTTAAATGGAATCCAAGCATCAAGAATGAGAGGATTTCCCCAAAAGAGCATCACTCGCACTCTAACAGCCCCCATCATTCACTAAACGATGAAAACCTATCCAATTCCATCAGTACTCGACCAACATTTTCAACAATGCCTTGATCAAACCACTCACTATGCCAAACCATCAATAAATTGTGGATTAGAAGCCATATAAGCGATGAATCAAAACAATAATCAAAGGAGACATACCTTGATCAATCAATTATATCACATTATTATCTAATAGCCAAGAAGCCTTCCTCATCACCACATCCATCTCAGAAACCTCATCAACTGATATTTTATTTTAGAGTTAATTTGATTATACAAAACATATGCATACTATTTAACACCCATACTCTTCATTAAATGTTAGCAGCAAAACAAATATTAGAATTGAATTTTTCCATTGGCTCAAACCCAAATATCATAGTGTGAAATAGAATTATTTAACACTACATTTTCATTTAACAATAGAGGGATGAAAAAGTGATATGAAAGTAAAGACCAACTAAAATACTAACATTAAAAATTGAAACAAGGGAAATTTTAGCACAAAAGATAACACCAACTGATATATTGAACTAATAATTCAATAGATAAGAGTAGTAAATCAGAACTAGAGAAGGCTTTACATCTTTAGCTTGAAACCCTCCTCATGAGAAGTTGAGCACCATATTGAGGCTGTAGTGTTACAAGCAAAGTTGGGGCATGAACATAAGTAGGGGACAAAGTGAAAGAATAATGACTAATAATCATAGCTAATACTATTTTGAGCTCAACAATGGCTAGATTTTGACCAACACAAATTCTAGGACCCAACCCTAATGGAAAGTATGAAGCTAAATGCCTTCTTGAATTAATAAATCTTGATGGATTGAACTCATGAGCATCTGCTCCCCATACATCAGTGTCTTGATGGATAGCAGTTATGGGAATGAAGATTTGCGTGCCAGCAGGTATATCAAGGTTAGCTAGTTTAACCCTCTTTGAAGCTTCTCTTTGGATCATCACGGCAGGTGGATAGAGTCTAAGTGTTTCATTGATTATCAAACTCAGCTGTCAAAAAAGTGGTTGATTTAATAACCAACATGTGTAGATTCATTAACCATGTTATATGAAAAACACAATTTCCATGACAATGTTAGGATCTGGTGACCCATGATTTTAAATAATAAATTTAACCGATCACATCTAACCATTGAATTATTCAAATCTAATGATAAATATTTGATTTTTTTCTTAATTTTAAATGTTATTAACTAATTTTAAATTTTAAATTGTGATAACATCTATACCATTGATTTAAACTAATCTATAGTTAAAATGATTTGTTAAATTCATTGATTAGCATCATTGGTCTCCATAACACTCCCTTATTGTTGGATTACCCCTAAACTAAAGCTATATGGTTCCAAATTTAGTTCTTCTTTTAAATGCAGAATGTGGTAGTCAGAATGAAAAAACATTACATGATTCTTGATTGCAGTCTAATGTAGTATGTAGATGACAATTAGGAACTATCTAAAAATGTGAACTTACAATTTTAAGGTCATTTAGTGTCCCTGGAGTTGGAATCTGATTTTCGCCAAAGACACGAACTACTTCCTCTCGAGCCTTGCTTTGCCATTCTTGATGCTGAGCTAAAAGAATAAGAGCCCAAGTTGCGGCATTTGCGGTTGTTTCTTTTCCTGCAAAGTAGAAGGTCTTGCATTCATCAATTATTTCATCCACACCTAATTTCTCTTCCGTTCCATTATGATTTTTCCAAGATGACATCAATAAACCAAGTAGATTTCCCGAGTTTTCTCTTGTTTTGTTATTTTTCATGATCAACTTTCGAACTGAATCACGAGTTTCCTTCTCTAGTCTCCACCTTTCTCTATTGCTCTTGATTGGTAAAAACCTTTGCATTTAAAGAAATTTTCAGTCAAGAAAACAAGAAATAAAACATCAATATATGCATTGTATAAGGCTATATTATAAAGTTAGTCCCTAATCCTTACCTCATTTCACACTTTTGTCCCTTTTCATTTGTAACAGATTTGGTCCAATTTGCAGCTAGGGATAAAAAGAGTCCTTATGACTTGTGAGAATATGAATAAAAAACCCTTATATAATTAAGTTGTTAAGAAATCAATTTTTTCAAAAGCTTAAACTATTAAGAGAAGGACAACTATACTTTCATACATCTATCACTTTCCCACAAATGTTGCATCATACACGCCAAGCACATGTAATTCAACAATTGGAGCTTGGCATCATACACACCAAGCACATGTAATTCAACAATTGAAACTACTAGAAATTGAACAAATGATCTCCAGTTTTAATATTATGTTAAAAATTGTTAAAAAACCAACCCTCTCAAAAACTTAAGTTATTAAAAGAAAGACGATCCATACTTTTACAAATATATCACTACCTTAATCCGGGAATGTAAATGCTTCGAGATGCTGCAGTGAAAAGGTGAATTTGTTGTTCTTGTAAATTGAATATGCGCTTTCCTTCTTCAAAGTTGCTGCCAAAAGCCGTTCTGGATATAATGTCTGCTGATACTTCATGAAGTTGTTTGTTCAAATCCAACTCAAATTCATCTCTTCCTTCTCTCATGTCCTCCCACTTCTCAAAAGTCTTGAAAACACTGGCCACAATATCTGGCACCCAAGCCTAGAACAATAAGGAAACAGAGCAATGATCATGATATGCATCAAATTAGCACTTTAGAAAGGACATTTTGTATTTATCATTCTTGACAAGAAAAACCCATTTGCTAAATTTTATTCTATTCATGAATTCAACATCTAGTTAATTAGGTCTAGGTAGATGTTTCCCCTTTTTAATAGGAAGGCCTCTCAGTTTGAACGATAGAACATACAAGAAATGTCAGTCCAAGGTGCATCTAATCCATTAAATTGGTTACTCTAAATGGTTAGACTATCCATTTTATAAAATCAAACATGATAGGCCCGAGAACTCAAGTCAACCATTTTAATTTCTGCAAATTGGCACACCATCAATTTAGGGAATTTTTATTTCTTAGTAGACCAAACCCACGTTACACCAATTGCTCCAATCCAAGAAAATAATCATATACTTTGATATTACTTGATAAACTCAAGCGTTCGTACGGGTTCTTACAATGCAATGAGTTCTTATCTCAAAATTTTAATCCATTCGGTAACTTGACTCTTATACTTATAAACTCATGTTTTATCAATATATGATTTGTTTGCTTTTCAATTTTTGATGAACAAATTATAAATACTCACAGAAAATGTACGAATCACTACTAACCGAACAATAAGTTTAATTGATCTCTAGTAGAATTAGAGTGGTTTTAAATTTTATGATTATTTTTTCTAAATTAATAAAATAAAATAAACCTAAACACTCAAAATAAATTATTGAAAAAGTAAGAAAGAGAATAAAATAACTAAATTAACCAAAAGTAATTAAATAATTTTAACTAAAAAGATAAAAAAAATTAATGAGAATTTTAGATAGTTAACATTTTGGATTATTTAATTTAATTTAACAATTCTCTCTAAGTTAACATTATTCATTTTTTCTCAAAACTATAAAATTTCAATAATAATAACAATTTTTACTTACAATTAAATAATTAATTTATTTGATTGAGACAATTAATTAATCAATTGTAATAAACACAAAGAAATTATAAAATCATCTACACTAATACAATGATCATGTAATTAATTTAGATTCTTGTTCAAAAGAACACAATTAGGCCTAAATGATGTTTCTAATAACTCAATTTTAAAATATTACTTTAATCATAAATCAAGATTTATCCATCATTAATTCATAATTAAATATAACAAGAAATAAGAACAAGATATAATCTCAAATTTTTATTAAAAAATAATTAACCAATTAATCTAAAATAATCATGATAGTGTAACTAAAATCATATAAATTTATTTAACCAAATATAATTAAACTTAAAATCATGAATAAAATTATTATAGCCATCATCTTTACACTCCAAATTAAAATAAAATTAAAGAATAAAATATTTTTGATGATAATTATCCAAACTTTGGAATTGGTTGATCTTTCTTCTCCAAAAGTTTGAAATAATTTCCCAACAATTGTAGATTTTTTCTCATAATCGTTGCAGCAATTTAAATGTTTCGCTCTTTAATTTTTGTGCAAAACTTGGTTCAAATAAGGCTTAAAACGATATAAATAGGTCACATATTAATCTCAAAATATTTTCGACCTTTGGATCTCAAAAAATCTAATAGTTGAGATCATTTTGTGTTAAAAGCGCATAACAAGGGTACTGGCTAGACGAAAAGATGACAAAGCGACATCGTTTGGGAAGCTAGAATGTGTCGAAGGTGGATGCAAAACAATGTCGTTTTGGCCCAAGCTTTTCTAAGTCAATCCCGACGTTTACTAAGTGGATCCACATGCCCATTAAACTCGATAGTTTGCTCCTATTTCTTATATACATCCATGAGCTTGCTAAATACATCCACCTAAGGTTGTTTTTAGTGTTTTATGGGCCCATTTTGCTTAATGCAATCACAAATACTTTTAGATCCAACTGCCAATTTCATAAATTAATAAAAAAATTAAAAATACTCCAAAAAAATTTCAAATTTTTTTTAAAAGCTTCTCAAATATTTATTAACTTGTAAAATGATAAAAATACCTTTAAAGTAAGATTTGGGATAAATGAGATATCCTAACTATTATCCTATGATCATCTCAACCCATCAAAAATCAAGTGAGTCAAAATATGATGAGTTTTTAAAATTAAGAACACTTTTTTATGCCACATGTTATGGTACAGTCACAAATGATGTGAAAAATAACTATTGGTTAAAATAGTATGATCTATTTTTTCATACTATAATTAACTATCACATCAATTGTGATAGTACATAAATAAACGTTTTTTAAAATTAATGAATTATAGGGAGATCCCATCTTAATTTTCTAAATGTTGTAGTGCACTCAAATGCATGACTTAATGAACAATTCACTTAATCGTGTACTACGTTTTTGTATCATTATGACTAAGGAACTGAGGATCTATTCTTCTGGTCTTGTAGTTCCCTTTCTTGTAAACGAAACTCCTATAACCAATAACTTCAATGGTAATTCTACTTACATCCATCAATCAAAACTAAATACATATATGTTATCTTTTAGATGTCTTCACAAAATAAAAGCAAGAATTTGTGTCTTATACATAAAACTATTTTTCACACTATCCTTAAAATGATAGAAATAATAAAAAATTAAAAAATAATAAAAATAAAAATACAAAATATCTCATGATGTTTTTCACAAGAAATAATAATTACTAAAAAAAATTAAAGAAAAAATAAAATAAAATTAAACCATAAAGAAAGAGATGGATTCAAAGACCCATCATTCTCAAAAAAAAAGAAAAATATTTCTAATAAAAAATATATTTTATTATGTAATAAGTAATAAAGAAATTAGTATTAATATTATAAATGCAAAAGAAATGTCTAATAAACCATTAATTGATAAAAAATCATTATAGATAAACTATCAAAAATCTCTCAAAAGGACAAAAGAAAAATTGGATACATTCATTTAAATGGAATCCAAATACTAATAAAAACACATTTTAGAGAAAAAATTGATACACCAATAAAACTAAGACCGCTAGACAATAGAATAATAACTAAGAAATGTACTCTATTAGGAATGATTCATTAAAATATACGATACCACAAATTAAAATTTACACCATACTCTAGGTTTGCCATTAATATTAATGGTAAAAATTTAAACCAAGTATTAATTTGAACTTATGAGTTTGAAAAAGAAGATTTAATGAAAAAATGAAATCATTTATTTTTAGTACACTACATAGTATGATAGTCATTAATAAACAATTATAATAGTTTAATATATTGACAAAATGAATTCACAAAAATAGATAAAAAAAATTGATAATTAATAAAACCAAAAATATTAACAGACTTTAAAATATCTGAAAAATAAAAATTAGATGTTAAAAAAAACTTTTGTTATTAGGAAAAAAAAAGTAATGTATCAATATTTATATTTCTAGATTCTTAAGAAAAAACCTCTAAAAAAAAGAGACAATAGAACTTAAACTTGAAATTAAACAAATAAATGATTTAGTTCGTAAAGTAATACTAGGAAGAGAACAATACCATTATTCTCCAAATAATGTTTATAAGTAAACTATATGATATGGAATTGATTATAATGGAAGCCTAAAAAGTATATCAAAAAACCAAATAGGTATATTAAAAGCTTTAATTCTTATAATAGAAAAAATAGAAATAGCACAAGAGTTAAACATCAAGTTCTTATAAGACATAAATGAAACATAAAAATAACTTCTTAAAGAAATGAGAGAATATGGAAATAATAGGAAAATACAACAAAATACATATAATTTTTTTACAGAATTAAGAACAAATATAAATAAATAATGAAATTATAGGTTACAAGTTTGATTCATTTGTAAAATTAAAAGAAGAACCACCTAAGAGATCAGATGAATTGTTATCCAAGAATGAGAAAAGAAAAAAAATGAGGAAAACTCAAAGGCAAAAAATAAGCTATAATTCCAATTTAATGAAATATAAAAAAAGTTAGAAGAACAATTTATAAACCCTAAAAATAGAAATATGGAAAAATTAATTAATCTGTTAACCTTAATAGATGAAGAACTAGGAAAATATTATGAGGAAAAACTTTGTACAAACAAAGAAAAAGATGATATGATAATAGTAAGTGAAATTTATTCTAAACTAGAAAATATAACATAAAAAAATCATATGAATCCTATTACATTACCAATCCCTCATCAAGAAGAAACATATGACCCACACCAGAGGTGGATGAAGAGAAGGTGAAAACTATTAGGGAATGACCCATACCTAATTTTGTTACCTAGATAAGGAGCTTTCACGATTTGATTAGTTTCTATCGTCGTTTTGTTAAAGATGTACACTAGTTGCACCATTAATTGATTTTTGTAAGAAAACTGTGGGTTTTAAGTGTTCTGAGAATCAAGAAAGAGATTTTAAATTAATAAAGGAAAGAATGTGTTATGCACTTGTTCTAACTTTACCTGATTTTTCTAAAGCATTTGAGGTTGAGTGTGATGCTTCACGTATCTGTATAGTAGTTGTTTTGATGCAAAAATGACAATCTATTACTTATTTCAGTGAGAAACTAACTACCCAATATATAACAAGGAGCTATATGCTTTGGTGAGGTTTCTGAAAACTTGGAAACATTATCTTTAGCTTAAGGAGTTTGTCATCCATACGACTCCTTAAAACAATTGAAGAGTCAAGGTAAGTAAAATAGAAGACATGGCAAATAGATGGATTTCATTGAGACCTTTCCTTATGTGATTCAATATAAAAAGTGTAAAGAAAATATTATTGCTGATGAATTATCCAGAAGGTATGTCTTACTTTTCATATTAAATGCCCGGTTACTAAGATTTAAATACATTAAAGAATTGTATGTTAATGATGATTTTGTTGTTGTTTACAACACATGTGAAAAAGTTGTCTTTGGTAAGTTCTATAAGTTAGATGGGTACTTATTTAAAGAGAACCAATTGTGTATGTCTAATTGTTTTATGCGAGAACTGCTAGTTAATGAGGCATATGGGGGAGATTTATTTTGGAAACTTTGCAAGAAAATTTATTTTGGCCTAAAATGAAATGGAATGTAGAAGAACTATGTTTTAGACGCATTATCTATAAATAAGCTAATTTTAAGGTCTTATTGTAGGGGCTTTATATACCTTTACCCATATCTAGTGAACTTTGGGTAGATATCTCTATGGATTTTGTTTAAGGATTACCTATGTCGAAGAAAGATAAAGACTCCATTTTTGTGCTTATAGATAGGTTTTTTAAAATGACACATTTCATAACATGTAATAAAACCAATGATGTAACTAATATATCAGAGTTATTTTGTATGGAGATTATTAGGTTATATGGGGTATTAAAGAGTATTTTATCTAATCGGAATGTTAAATTCCTTAATTTCTTTTGGAAGACCTTATGGGCCAAACTAAGAGCTAAACTTTTGTTTTCTACCACTTATCATCCCCAAATTGATGGTCAAACTAAGGCAATCAATAGAACTTTGTGTACCTTCTTAAGAGTGATAATACAAAACAATTTGAAAAACTAAGATGACGGTTTGCCCTTTGTTGAGTTAGCTTATAATATGAGTGTGCATTCTACCTTCTGAACATTCAACATTTGAAATTGTTTCTGGTTTTAACACACTTACTCTTATGGATTTATTACCTTTGGCTGTTTCAAAAAGAACTAATTTAGATGGCAAGAGGAAGGCAAAAATGGTGAAGAAGATACATAAAAGCAACCATGAACATATTGGAAAAAAAAAGAATAAGGATTATACTTTCAAAGCTAACAAAGGATGGTAAAGAGTTATCTTTGAATCCAATGATTGGGTTTGGGTACACACGAGGAAAGAGAGGTTCCTTGAAAAACAAAGATGCAAGTTGCAACCTAGAAGAGATAGACTATTTCAAGTGCTTGTAAGGATTAACGAAAATGCATACGAATTGGATATTTTAAGTGAGTATAACGTTAAAACTTCTTTTAATGTTTTTGATCTTTCTCCTTTTGACTATACAGGTGATGATTCGCGGTCAAATCCTTTTATGGAAAGGGAGAATGATGGGAACCACGAACCATTATAAATTTCAAGGGGACCCATCACGAAATCAAAGAAACATTGAACTAGCTTATTCAAGAGTTAAATCATTTTCAAAGAATGCCACAAATAGAGCACAAGTTATGACACGAACTAGTCAACAAAATAAGAGTGCAGATTCAGAAAATTGCAGGCATGCCGCAACATAGATAAGGCGCACCATGGCATAGATAAAGCGTGTCGCAGCATGAAACTCTTTGATGATTTTTTAGGAAAAGAAGGTTTGCCATGGCATGAACGAAAGGGCACCACGACATGACACTCTGGGATTTTCTATGCCTCAATGTGTGCCGTAACATACACCTCTCATATCAATTTTGTTTTCCAATTATTAACACGATAGTGGCATGGTTTAAAGTGTGCTACAACCCGTACACATAATTTTCATTTTTTCTCACATTTTTAACTTGTTCAATTTTGTTATTTTTCCCTAGTTTTTTCTAGTTGAATATATATTTAGGCAACCGTTTGACAATCAACATAGTTTATACATTATTTTATATTAATCAAAATTGAAAGATTTTTAACCTTTTTTTATTCCTTTTTAAATCGACTTATAAGGAATTTGCAATCCTTGTAATGTCTTATCATTGTTGGGTTTTTTGGTGCATAATATTCATAGAATCAAGGTGTTGTTATAATCTGAATATTAGATTTTATGGGATCATTTTCTATTTGTCGTTGGATCTTTGATAATATTTTTTGGAATTCTAAAACACTTCATATCTATGGGTTTCAAGATTCGAGTTCATAGATTAACATCAATCTTTTATAAATCAAGAAAAAAAATTTCTTTTAGTGTTAATTACATTTGACACCGATAGTGCTATTCACATTTCTCACTTCTTTGAAAGAGTGATATGTAGTGCCCTTTTTAACTTTATGTTTTAGACAACTATTTTCTTAACATTTATAATTTTTTCTCATATTTGAGTAAATTATTACAATAATTTTTGTAATAACAATTATATATATATATCATATGATGAAATTCAAATTTATATCCTTTTAATACACACAAAAAATAAATATAGATTGTGTTAAAGCTCCAAAATATAATATATATATATTAAGTAATCAAATTAGACCTAAATAGCTATGTGATGCATAATATATACCTATCTAATTTATATCTAATTTAGTGAGTTATACATATATAATAAATATATTATTTTAAAATCAATTTAATTTTATACATACTCTTTAATTAATGGGAAATAAAGACTTTAACAGATTACCTTGACACGTTCCATAGTAAAGGCCTGCTTTGCAATCCTCCTATGAAAAGCCCAAGTTTCACCCAGCAAACCAACTAGTCCTTGTCCAAACAGTGTCTTAGCAGACGGGTTAAACTGGAGTTTCGGGTATGACCCACAAGTATTCATTAGGACCTCCTTGACCATTTCAAGGTCCACAATCGCCAATCTGGGCCTGGACCCAAACCAATATAATACAGTTTTCCCATACATGCGAGACCATCTATAGTAAAATGGACTCACACACTGAAGTACTTGGTTGTCAAGCGGAGTTGACTTTGGCTTAAGTTCTGAGAACATCTGGCGGATCTCAGTCGAGTTTCCATAGATCGGACGGTAGCTGGGGCCTCTAACTCCTTGCTTTCTAAAGTGCTTTTGAAGTATAAATGGAACCCAAATGGTTGAGTAGAGAAACTTAAAGAGGATAAATATGAGAATGGAGAAAGCAGTAATAAGAAGAAGATGCATTGTTATACAGTGAAACCTCTAACAGTGGAACAAGAATAAAGAGACTGCGATTCTAAGGAGAGCTAAAATCAAGATTGCAGAGATGGGGAATCAAAGTGAAGCGTTGAAAGTATGAGCTGAAGAAGTGATTGGATTGTTTATTAAAAATTGATAAGAAAGCAGCTTTTCATTTCTTTCTTAATTTTTTGTGGCTGAAATTACTGTCGGCCTAACTTTTATGTTTTCGGTCAGCCGGCCATAAATAATATATTATTTAAGCTTAAATATATTTTATGTGTTTTAACACGTAACAAAAATGCATCAACGTTCAATTTATTGTAAAATTGTCTAGTTAATTTCTTTAAAAATTATGTATATTTAAAATAGTAAGGATATCATATTTGTTGTTATTATATTTAACAAAATGACTCATTTTATTATATGTTTTAAAACCAATAAAGTAACATATATTACTGATTTGTTCTTTAAAGTAGTTTAGTTACATATATTACCTAAGATAATTCTTAGTGATATGAATGTTAAGTTTCTAAGTAGTTTTTGGTGCACTTTATGGAATAAATTAAAAACTAAATTGTTATTTTTTACTATTTTACATTCTCACAAGCTGAAATAGTTAATAAAACACTCATTATTTTGTTACGTGTTATCATTCAAAAGAATTTAAGGTAATGAGAGAAGTGTTTGTCACATATTAAGTTTGCATATAATATGATTGTTTATTATCTTTTTATGCAAGAGATAGATTTATAAAATCAAGTTGGGTGTAAGGATTAATTTGGACAATAATTTGTGTTTTAATGAATTGTGAGCCTTTAATGTTTTATTTATTATAAGTCTTTTTAGTCTTTTAGTTTTTTAAATATTGATTATGCCCAATCCATCACTAAATAAACACATTTTATCTAAGGTTTTTTCTTTAGGGTTTGTTGCTTATAAAAAAGAACATCTATATAATTTGGAGCCAAAGCTTATATCATATATCAAACTTATTTCAAAAAGTTTTGCTTTGCTTTATTGTGTTCTTGATTGAATGGTTAAATTCAACTTATCAAAGGAAGTGATCATCTTTTATGGTATTTCAAGGTTAGAGTTTTAAGGACTTTGTTTCCTTAGGGTTCTAATTCGATCATCTTTAATACATTCCTAACAAATAGATTATTCCTATTCCTTTGAGTTCATGGGTTCCTACGACTGTTTACCTAAATGGTCAGCATCATTTGTTATTAGAGTCTTGGTTGCTAGAAATAGGTTATCTATCTAGATCTATCTTTGTTTGAGTTCTTGATTCCAAAAAAATCATCATTTTCAAGTCTTGTGTTTTTTTTCCAATTTTGTTTTCATTGTTTTTGTCCTTAGATTTCATTTCATAGTTCTCTTTGAATTCTTCGTATCTTTTTCTTGTGCTTTATTTTTTGTGTTCTAGGGCTTCGTCTCCATACCTTGCATTTTCGACCTCAAATTCCATCATTTACACCACTTATCGAGGGTTTAAAGTTTGTCGCATCTTTTTTTGCCTTGTTTCTGAATTCATTAGGTTTGTGAATTTTTTTTGTGTATTTTCTATTCATAGTAGCAGTCAAAAGAAAAAAAAAGAAAAAAAAAGAACAAAGTAGCAGATTGTTCAAGATTTCAATTGTTGCTTTCTTGCTTGAGTTTCTTATTCTTGTTGAAATTAGTTTTCCTTTATTTTATTCTAGAGAATCATCAAAGTTGTTATCCAAATCGGATATAAAAAAAAGAATCATATTTTGGTCAAGCAAGATAAGAAAATAAAGATCTTGAAAAGATTTCCAGCTTAAGATTATTTTGTTCCTATTTTAACTTTCCTAAATTGCTTATTTACTCATTTCCTTATTCTTATATCATTTCCATCTATCTTTAGTTTCCTTTCTTCTTTCTATGCTTATATTCTTATATTCTTTCTTTCCTTATATTCTTATACTCTTTCTTATATTTGGCTTTTTAGAGTCATCTTTGGACTTTCTTTCTGTCACCATTTTCCTCAATTAAGTTTTAAAATTATGATTTTTGAGATTGTAACCAAAAAACCTGTTGCTTCTTGAGATTAGTTGAATTCTTTGATTTTTTAAGAACATAAAATGAGGATGGCTTGGGCTTTGAGTGGTAAAGGGAAAGAGAGATCATCATCAAGAAAAGCCAACATAATATGAAACACGAGTGATAACAATATGATTTGAGAGCAAACACGTGAAAGAGTGTGTGAGGAACAACATCTTTTATTTCATTTTATTTTATAGGTTGAAAACATGAGTAAGAAAGGAAGAGAACCACAAGAGGTTGATATGAAATTCTTCATCAAGGTTGTTATAACCAATTTAGTTGCCGAATGCAAGGTTGAATGATTTAGAATCATCTTCTGGTTCTAAATCACATAGAAGAAGACATAAGTTTGTCAAAGAAGAAGAAGCTGAATCCAAAGTGAAGGAGAGAAGAAGTTATAAAAGGAATGAGAAGGTTGACTCCAAATCAGATAGAAATATGGGCTGTATAAAGATGACAATTCTAACCTTTCAAGGAAAGAATGATCCAAAACTATACTTGGAGTGGGAAAGAAAGGTTGAACATGTATTTGATTATCATAATTACTTATAGGAGAAGAAAGTAAAGCTAGTTCAAGGATTTATAAGTGTAAAATATTATTAAGAAGATGGAAATAACCATGATTAAAGAAAACATAGAGGAAGATAGAGAAGCCACAATGGCTAGATACATTGTCTGATTGAACATAGAGATTTCTAACATGGTTGAGTTGCAACATTACGTAGAGATGGAGGAACTATTGCACAATTCCATTAAAGTGGAAAATAAAATCAAGTGCAAGAGGTTTAGATCTAGTTTATCCTATATTTCTCCATGAAAATCAAACTGGAAGGACAATAAATCTGCATTTAGAACAAAAGATGAAGCAAAGTTGAAGAATTCAGCTGTTGTTCCTAAGGGTAAACCCGAAACTAAAACTCTTACTAAGTCACATGATATTAAGTGTTTTAGATGCCAAGGATTTGGACATATTGCTTCTGAATGCCCAAACAAAAAGTTTATGGTTGTACGGGAAAATGGAGAAATCAAAAGTGCTAGTTCAAGTAACGATGAGATGCCACTATTGGAAGATTGTTCTAAAGTTGAAGTGGAAAAACCTATTCATGGAGATTTACTTGTCATAAGGAGAACCCCGAATATACAACCTAAGGATGAAAGAGATGAGGAACAATGTGAACATATTTTTCACACAAGATTCCACATGAAAGATAAGGTATGTACGTTGATTATTGATAGTGGGATGATGTGCATGATTAATATTTTGAAGTGCTAAAAGCATCCTAACCCATACAAGGTACAATGGCTGAATGATTGTGCAGAAGTGAAGGTCAACAAACAAGTTTGAGTTCCTTTTTCGATTGGAAAGTATGAGGATGAGGTTCTTTGTGATGTGGAACCAATGTATGTTGGTCATATATTTCTTGGCCGACTGTGGCAGTTTGATAGGAGGGTGTCGCATAATGGGCACAAAGTAAAAGTTGTATTAACCCTTCTCAAATCTTTGCAAGCTTACGGGGAACAAATTAGGATAGCAAGAGAGTGAAAGATGAGACAGAAATAAGTGTGAGCAAGAGGAAAATAAAAAGAGAGCAAGTGAGGTTGAGAGGAAAAATGGAGAGAAAAATGAGCAAAAAAGGAGAGAAAGTAAGAAAAAAGAAGAGAAAAGTGAGAAAATAAGAGAGAAAAATAAAAGCATGAGTGTAATTAAAAAACATGAAATTAATAGTGCAATGATGGCAAGGCAACAAGTACTTGTACTTATGTATAAGGATGTTTATCTTTCTACTAAGGATCTTAACTCATCTTTGCCTAGTATTGTTGTGTCTTTATTGCAAGAATTTGAAGATCTATTTCCTGAAGAGATTCCACATGGATTACCTCTTTTGAGAAGAATGGAGCATCAAATAGACTTCACACCTAGATTCGCAATACCAAATCAACCAGCTTATAGAGCTAATCCCAAGGAAACAAAGAAGATACAAAGGCAAATGGATGAGTTGCTGTAAAAGGGATTTGTAAGGTAGAGTCTCAGCCTATATTCGGTTCCTATCATCTTAGTCCCAAAGAAAGATGGAATATGGCATATATGTGTGGATTTCCAAGCTATTAACAAGATAACAGTAAAGTATAGATATCCTATCCTTAGATTAAATGATATGCTTGATGAATTGCATGATTCTCATTTTTTTTCTTCTAAAATTGATTTAAAGAATGACTATTATTAGATTCACATAAAAGAAGGAGATGAATGAAAAATGATACTTAAGACTAAATATATTTTTAGAGTGGTTCGTAATTCCTCTTGGTTTAACTAATGTATCTAGTACATTTATGAGGTTAATGAACCATGTCTTATATGATTTCATTGGAAAACTTGTGTTAGTTTACTTTGATGATATTTTAGTTTATAGCACAAATTTGGATGAACATGTGGAACACTTGCATGCTATTTTTAGTGTGTTAAGAGAGAAAAATTTGTATGTTAATATTAAAAAGTGCATGTTTTGCATGGAATCTATCATGTTAATATTAAAGTATTAGCCTACACCTAATAATGCGAATGAGCTAAGATTGTTTCATGGTTTAACAAGTTTTTATCGAAGGTTTGTTAAATTTTTTAGCTTTATTATTGCACCTTTGAATGAACTTGTTAAAAAGAATGTTATTTTTAAGTGGGATGATGTGTATGATCAAGATTTTAAAACATTAAAAGATAAGCTAACTTGTGCACCTTTTTTGTGTTTCCCTGACTTTGATAAAGCTTTTGAGATAGAATGTGATGAATTTAGGATTGGCATAGGAGCTGTTTTGATATAGGATTCCAAACCAATTGCTTATTTTAGCAAACAACTAAGTACGGTAGTGCTGAATTATCCTACTTACGATAAGGAGCTTTATGTCGAGGGAATTCATCATTCATTTTGATTATGAGAGTTTGAAGTTCTTGAATGCCCAAGGTAAGCTTAATAAAAGACACGCTAAATGGTTGGAGTTCATAGAAATGTTTCCTTATGTAATCAAATACAAGCATAGGAAGGAAAATGTTGTGGTTGATGCATTGTCTAAGAGGTACGTATTACTTACTTTAACGCAAACTAAATTACTTGGTTTTGAATTGCTTAAGGATTTGTATTTCAATGATTCTGATTTTAGCCAAGTAAGGAATTCATATGATAAATGTGTGTTTGGTGATTTTTATAGGCATAAAGGATTTATATTCAAGAAAGATAAATTATGTGTACCTGTTTGTTCAGTTCATGAGTTTCTTATTAGGGAAAGTCATAGGGGAGGTTTGATGGGTCACTTTGGTGTTCTAAAGACTTTAGATATTATATGTGAGCATTTTTATTGGCCTAATATGAAGCATGATGTACAATATGTTTTGTGAAAAGTGCATTACAAGTAGGCAAGCAAAATCTTAAGTTAAACTGCATGGCTTTTATACCCTTTACTTTTGCATAATCAACCTTGGATTGATATATCCATGGATTTTGTTTTAGGATTACCAAGGACTTAAAGTGGTAAGGATAACATATTTGTTGTTGTTGGAAGATTTAGTAAAATGGCTGATTTTAATGCATGTTTTAAAACCAATGATGCAACATATATTGCTGATTTGTTCTTTAAAGAAGTAGTTCATTTGCATGGGTTTCTTAAGACAGTTGTTAGTGATAGAGATGTTAAGTTCCTAAGTCATTTTTGGCACACTTTATGAAATAAATTAGGGACTAAACTGTTACTTTCTATTATTGCACATCTTCAAACAGATGGTCAAACTGAAGTAGTTAATATGACATTCACTATTTTGTTGCATGCTATCATTCAAAAAAATTTAAGGCAATGAGAGAAGTGTTTTCCACATATTAGTTTACATATAATATAGCTATTCATTCTACTTTTCATTTTCTCCTTTTGAAATTGCTTATGCCTTAATCCTTTAACACCCATGGATATTTTACCTTTTCCTACTAATGAGTATGCTAATCTTGATGGTAAGAAAAAATGATTTTGTGAAAGATTTACCTGCCAAAGTTCAGGCCAACATTGAAAGGAGGAATGAGAAATATGCTAAGCAAAGCCAATATGAGGCATTAGAAGGTTGTTTTCCAACCTAGAGATTGGGTTTGGGTGCATATGTATAAGGAGAGGTTTCCCAGACAACGAAAATCAAAATTGTAGCCTCGAGGAGATAAACCTTTTCAAGTCTTGGAATGGATCAATGATAATGCCTACAAGCTAGATTTTCCAAGTAAATATGGTAATGTTAGTGAAAATTTTAATGTCGCTGATTTATCTTTGTTTGATGTAGGTGATTTAAGGATAAATATTTTTGAAGAGGAGGGGCTAAGCTAGTTGAATGTAAGAATAGTCTCACAAGCCAAGGTAGGGGAAATCTCAACCGACCTTAAAGGCTTCTTCATGAAAGGTGGAGAACTGGTTGGGAGTATTATGGTGGTTGAGTTTAATACGAGGGTATGGAATGGTAGCAACATCATAAGGAAATGAGTATTTAGCTTGAACCCTTTCATGTCCTCAAAAGCTAATTAACTCAGGGTATGTGAATTTTTTTTCCATAGTTCAATTATCTAGAGATTATGGTTTTTGGGTATCTTAGGCCAATTTTTTTCTATAAATCATCAAATCTTTAGGCAAACAAATGAAATTATGGTGTGAAGTAGAGGTCATAAAAGCTAAGGTTACTTCGTGCATACCTATCTGAGTGGTTTCCCGAGAATCAACTCGATCACTCCCATGCTTACCCTCACAAAGGTTGGGTGAACTACCAATAATAGGGCTACAAGAGCCCTTATTCAAGGTAGGCTCGTTGCTTGAAAAATTGGCTCATAGGTTTCTAAAATCGACCATAGAAACGCATTATGATTAAGCCAATGCGATAACCTATAAAAATAAAGAGGAGATCTAATAAAAAAAGACTCAGATAAAAGAAATTTTGGGTGAAGCACTAAAGATAAAACTTCTTTTAGGACTCTAGTTTCCTCAACAAACGACCTACAAATATGTAATATCTCAAAAATCGGTTAGCAAATCTTAGGCTAAATATCATGAACCTTACCTCAGGCCAAAATAATAAAGAATAAGACTTTACTTGAAAAATAAAAAGTGATGACCCATTTTCTTTTTCCAAATGAGTTGGAATCCCAACAAATATTCTCTTTATGGATTGATATCTTCAAGATCGATCTAAAGTTCCTTTGATACGTACTATTTTGCTCTAAGAAGAAATTGGGATTCAAAGTAAAAGTGAGGAAGTAAAAGCTCCTTTCCCTTACTATTTATACTTAAAATATAGTAGTTTTTCTGACAAAAAGATGTCTTTTATAATTGTAGCTGAAAGAAGACAACTACAACTGAAAGGACAACAATATCTACAAAGACACATCAATTGATGGACATGAATAGGCATTGAAAAACAATATTACCTGAGATTATAAGGATCAATAAAGTAAACCACCTTACGTGACAACCAACTAGTGCCAATTATTCTTTGAGTTTGGCACAAACTAAAAGAATGGGAAGACTTGATGTTTGGTAATAAGAATATTAGGTACCCTATAACTAAGAGGACACTACTGTATTAATAGCTCATTGATGCAATGAAAACCAGTTCAATATGTTGCCCATACCAGCCCAAATACCAAACGACTCAAGCTGAGGCACTATGGCCTACACCAGCTTGGAATAAACCACATCGAACCAACTCATAAACCATTCCTATCCAAATCATGGATGCACTAGCCCATCCACCCTTAGCCTATATGTCAACCGGATAATGACAAACCTACATATATTTGGTACCTATCTAGAAACCCATCATCTGTATGGTTATACAATCTACTTATTCTCTAAAAAGGTAATCAACTAATTGTAATTCAGACCACGCCAAGTGTTCTATATGCATCCTTACTTTTATGAGAGTAAAATGTAATGTAGTCATGTGTACCATTAAATTTGTATAAATATATGAAAATGGACCCTAGAAAGGACTTTTGGAACCATGCAAGATTGTAACTAAAGAATCCGATACATAGGAATAATTAATCGAAGGTCAATTATTCTTTCAACTCAAATAGGTAACTGAGATCTATATGAGGGGTGGAGACGTCACCTAAGGAATCTTTTAATGACCTCTATATCGATTCGGCCAAGATGGCCTCACAAACATGAACTAAGAAACTTACAAAGCAAAAGTATAAAACAACATGCTTAATTTAACACATAACTAAAACACTCAACATATACAAAAATAACAATTTGTAGTAAACACACTAGTGACAATATGCCTCATAAGCTCCTATCCAGGCTAGTAATATACATATGTGTGGAAAACATTAATAGCATGTGAGAGAATAATGCATACTAAACAAAAAATGATCTCCTATCACTTCAAGACTTCATATGAGGGAACATATTCAGTAAATGATAATTATAATATCATAGCATGTGATCAATCTAAGAATAGCAAACCAAATAAAGAGTTTGACACATGGAATACAACTAGGGTAAGGAGATACAAACTCCTTCAAGACTTACATCAAAATCTCATGCACATAATATAAATAAGTAAGATAAATTAATCAAGGAATAGGTAGAATAATTTACTCCAGCATAAGCTATGATTAGAAAGCTGTAGGCATGCTAGTTAGTAAGAAATGAAACCTTATCATAACATATAATAAGTATGCTTTCTAATCAGAGTATACATCTAGTATGTTAGAACTTAAATGAAAGAAACTCAAACTATACTAACATACATACTGAACATGTATAAAAACATTGAAGGAGTTCAAGACTAGATACACAATCAGGCTAAGAAGATACTGACTCCAAGTACTCAATTCAAACATGAAAATCATAGGGAGGAAATCACAAGATAGATAAACATAGTTGCATTGCATATAATCAATGATAGATAGTATAAGTAGGCAGCAGATATAGAATTTAGTAAATATAAAGCAGATGATAAATATCAAAAGCTTTCTAATCAGACCTTAAACTTCAATGTGTAGGAGAATACACCACTTAAGCTCTAATTATACTAACCACACGTTCAAGCTTTCATAACACCTAATATAATGAGGTTAACCCATATAAGAGCTCTATTTATGTGGTAATATCCTTGTGTTGCTTAAGGTAACCACTAAGTAGAAAATAATTCACTAATCAATATAACAGTCATAACTTTGAAAGAAATAAAATCAATACCTCTATCAACCAGGACCTTCGTCCTAAATGTCTATTGATGCTCTTCCTTGATACCTCCTTACTATCCAAATTTGACATAGTTAGACACACGAACCCGGTTCTTCTCCAAAGCTTACCCCACCCAAAGTAGTGTGATAAAAAACCAAAGACCAGTAATGTGTAAATTGAATAAGAAAATGTTAGATAAATGCAACCACCAACTGACACATTGCTCATAGTCACACATGCTCCTCACATGAAAAAATGTTGCACAAGGGAAACTACCAGCTAACACATGGCTTACATACAACCCACTCATAAATTTTGTCTTGAGTACTCATCACTCATAACCACGATTTTTCTCACACAATCACAAATCACTAAAGTTGAAAAACACTCAAGTTATTAGTATTTTTCAATATTAGTGATATAAAAATAGAAAAAACAAGATGTTAATTTGATATAGCTTTGCTACATTTTTTGGATACCAAATAAGAATAAATGTGTGATATTTGTAGAACTCAAATTTTTCACCTCACCAATCACCTTGCCAAGAGTGGTGGCGAGGGTGGTGGTAAGCTTGGTGCTAAAAAGTCCCATTTTGTATTCCAAAAATTATCAAGTAGTTTCCATAAATATTCACACCAAAATGAACCAAAAATACAAGTGCACCTACAAAAACGAATCCCATGGTATGTGTAAACATGCTTGCATACAAAGTGTACCTAAGTATGTGTGTGTGTGTATTACTGATTAGTATTAACCAATCTTACACAATGGAAGACAAGTACATTAAGTAAAATAAACAGACACCATGTTTTATATACAAGAAGGCAACATATGGACATAAGAACAATGCAATTTACATTCTTTTCTTTTGGCTTTCTATGTCAAAACATTGCAAAAATAAATACATAAACTCGTCAAACATGAGATGATCATGAAGATGTCTTAAAGTTGTTTGCTCCTATGAACAACAATATGACACACACCAAAATCCAAAAGATATACCTATTCCAAGTGCATCCATATTGAGTGATGCATCCCACTTCATGAATCAACTAATCCAATTGTCTGTCACAAGGAACTTAACACCACTGCATAGAGCACACTTGAAGCATGAAGACTTCACTATACACTTGTAACCTGTACACATCAAACAAACACATAGCTCATGAATGTATCATGTAGAAATAGAATGTACTCTATTATAATACTATCATATTATCCTTACATGAGTACACAATAATAGGCTAAGCATAGTCAAAATGTAGCTCAAACAAACACAATCTACTTGTAACATAAATGTGCAAACTATACAATCTACATGCAACATAAAGATGCAAACTCCCCTTAAACATATGCAACACTCCCCCTAAGTATATGCATATCAGATTATTATAATGCAGTGCAGACTACACTCACTAACCTATGCAACACAAAGCATGTTAACAATCAAACATAATGCACAAACAAACATAAGTTGTGCATAATTTTCCACCTTTTTGACATGAAACATCAAAGTTAGAACACACAGTATGCAACATACCACACCTTTATATGAAGGAGAGAAGTCAAACAAAAATATAATAATCCTAACACTCATGCAATATAGGAGAGAAGATTAAAGCAAGCATAAAAAGAAGCAACACATGCAATCATGCAAAAAAGATAAAGAAAAACATCGAGAAATAGCAAGGAAAAAGCATGTAACAAATAACAACCTGAATGCATAGACAAATTAAGAGTAGTGTATATTGAAAACATCTCCCTAATGTGATACATAGCATGAAGCCCTATATCTATACTTACTGTGGGAGGGCATAAAGGGCTTTGCAATATGCATACAACATATCGATAGGATGAGCGATTAAAAATTAATTGCATATAAATGTGTCAACAAATCTATAAGATGATGTTGACTAGAAGTCCAACTATATTCAAAGTTTGCACACTCCTAATGACTCAACAATCTTCCCCAAAACATTAACGCATTTAAATGTGTCATTGAATCCCTAAGAAAGAGTTGACTAGGAGTCCAATTATCTTCCAAGTTGAAACACTCCTAGTCATTCAACTATCTTCCCCAAACAATACTTGGGTGTACTCAATCCTATAACCTCACCCTATACTATACACACACATACGAAAAGAAATCCCACTCTACCGAAGAAAACATGCGTCAAGCATTCCAATGAAAAATACCAAGCTATCAACTACATGAAATAAACATGCAATAACTCACTATAATAGGGATGCAAGTAAACACATAGGAAGATGCGTAAAATAAGAGATTATAAATAATGCATGCAGTAAGTCACGCTAATAGTCCTATTTATGTATGGTTCATACAAAGTGATGTGAAGAAGAAGGGAGCATCACAAGAACATAATAGTGTAACATAAACTCATAAATAGAATAAAAAAGGATGCCTGATAACTGTATTTTATATAGTTATTTTCGTCTATTTTATTAATTATAATTGTTATGTTTTTTACATTTTAGTTAATTTTTAATTAATTAAATTAATATTTACTATTAGTTTTTAATAAATATATTTTCAAGAAAATTAATGACTTTGAATAAAAAAGGACTTAATTGCAATTATTAAAAGCTTAAATTTTAATTTTAATTAAAAGTGGGTGAAATTGCAAATATCAAAAGATTAGAAGTTTATTTGAATTAAATTTGTGGGTCAAAATGTAATTAATGAAAGTTGATTTTTCTGCGTAGGAAAAGGAGGCCACTATCGCCATTTACAATGCTCAACACCCACTATTCAATCGTCCAATCAACGGTCAAGATCTGGTGTGTGGAATCCAGACACGAAAAAAAAGAGTGGACCTGGTTTTCCTGGACGCACGCTACTCAGCGCCGAGTGGGGTTGGCGTGCAGAGTGGGACCCACATGTCTGCTGCATAGAATTTTCTCCCGAGGCGCATCTCATCGCTGACCATTGGATCAAGTTGAATGATCCAGATTTACATGTGTGGAATCAAGTTGTCGTATACCGAGCATGTCACCTATACCCTAGTGCGACGCGGTTCATCACATCAGAGTGTGCCATCACATTCCACGAAATAAGAAGCAGCCACGTGTTTCCTCAATCTTCCAACCAATCATATGATGAAACATGTCATGTATTTGGTAAAATAAAAACACAGAAATGGCACCCACTTACAAGCTCCTTCTACATCGCCCACGTGTCAAAGTTAGTTGTCGCGCACTTCCAGCACGCCAAGATTCTGTGCGATGCGTTCCAACTATTCTCCATGCGCCCATTATTCATAGCTAATGGAAGGATGCCATGTGTATTGTTATATCTTACAGCCAATAAGATGATGACACATGGCATGCATTTAAAGAAAAAAGAAGAAGAAGAAAACGCAGAACAATCTTCACGCGTGTTTGTTTCTTTTAATACTTCCCATGTATTTTGTCCCCCAATACATGCATTTTTATAAAAAAAAATTAATTGTTTAGGGGATATATTTGGACGTGGGGGAAAGATTTTGGAGTTTTAGTTTTCATTTTTCCATTTTTTACTTCAATTTTCAGTTTCTCTCTGTGTGTTCTCTACAACACGCAAAACCTTTATTTAATATTTGGATGTTGTTATATTCTTAGGAAATAGAGAGAAAGAAGACAACGAAGAAGAAGGAAAGGGAAGAAATTATTTTTCATTGAGGAATCGTGAAAGAGTTTCTCCTAATCTTTTTCTTTTAAATTTTATTTCTCTAAAATGTGTGATTATTGTTGTGTTGTAATTTTAATTTTTGCTATGAACTAATTTATTTGTTCTAGGGTTGCAGTGTAGCTTAAATTATGAAACTTGAATTAATTATTTTTGAATGATTTATGGAACGGTTTTAAGTTGTTTATTTTATCTGTACTTAATGCTTTTAATTATCGAAAAATTAATTAATTGATTTGTGACACTTAAATAAACTTGGAAAAGGCATTTTTGTGTGTTGCTCGTGATAAAATAACATATATATATAAGGGATAGGAATATAATTTTATTGTATGTGTAACTATATGAGAACTTAGAACTTAATAAATCTAGTTGAATTTAATTCTAATAGGAATATAGTGAATTATTTTAGCGAGATGTGTCTGTATGGAGCTCAGAAGAGATATATGGATAAATTAGGAGTTCTTGGTTAACAACTTAAAATACGAGAACATAAATCAAGAGAAAATAAAATGATTCAAGTGGATTAATTTGGTGAAACTACAATCCTAGAATTTTCTTACAAACTGTTATAAAAATTAGTTAGTCAAATTTCATCAAATTATCGATTGTTTGGATAAAATTAGGTTGAAATAATTTTAGTAATTAACGAACACTAGTAACAAATCTCCATGGGAACGATATTTTACTTATCATATTATTACTTGTGACCGAGTATACTTGCACAATTTTATGTTATCATAAAGAGACAACAATGCCAAACACCTATAGGACTCCTCTTGACACCATACAAATGATATACCTCTCTCCTTTTAACAATATGCGTGTGAGGCAAAAAACATGTTATGCATACTACTATCAAAACTCCCAACACATAACCATTTAACACAAAAGGCAATGAGAAATATAGAACATGGGAAGCAAACAAAGCATGTTCAACAAATTAGAGAGTCCTTAATGAATAGTCAATACAATCAATGTAAATATCCACATGTCCATAAATCCATGATGAATTCATGTAAGGGTATGACTAAATTTTTGATGATATGTTCCATGTGTGTTATGCCAAACTTGTTTACTCTATATGTCATCATGATATGCTTATGTGAACCAATTAAATAGAAATAAAGACTCAAATTGTACCAAACTTCATAACTCTATAATTATCTTCTCTCCCTCCACTAAAGTAAGTGCAAGCTCAAAAGAAATCAATAGGTCTTTCAAATTTTAAAATGATAGGTTGAGATTTGGGTAGAAGAGAAGAAACATTTAAGCATAGGCACACCTATCACAACTTACAACCAAAATAAGTAAACCTTTAAACAAAGGTTCTTTTCTTTTACATCTCAAAATTTAAACACTCATAATTTTCCCAAACATGGGATCATTTTCATTTATAACTTAGCATTCATTTGCTAAAATACTTATTTTTCTTCCTTTTTCCTTTTTCCTTTATTTTCCTTTTTTCTTTTCTTTCCTTTTTCATTTTATTTAAACATGAGAGTAACACAAACAATCTCAAGGTAGAAAAATTTAAAAAATCAAAATTAAAACTCAATAGAAGGCGTGCTAGGTAAATGGGAATAATCATTTGGCTAAGCCAATATTTAAGTGCAAATAAATGAAGGGATAATGTAAAGGCTCAAGAGGGAAGACTAAGTATAAGAAAATATTGGTGGCTTGAAAGGTCTAAATGATCCAAAGATGGCCTAAATCCTCTCTCTATCCAAGTAGCACCTAGGATTTTGCCTCAAGAGATATTAAAAATAGATTCTAGAGCTTGTTAGAAACATACACATCATCAAAGTAAGAGATCCACACAAGCTTATTAAAATAACCATATAAATTCACTAAGTAATGGCATGATCATAAATCCCTTTGTAAAAAGCAATATGTAAACTTCTAAGGTCAGTCTAAAGAGGAATTACACGGTTTTTAAATAATTCAACAAAATTTTTACAAATGAAAAATAAAACTAAACATCATGTCACAATTGTTTGGGTTTTAAAATATCTAAATTAATAACATAAATTTAAGGACAGATTTCACAAACATCAAGAAAATAAATACTTAGCACTTAATGAAGAATTTATGGGATACATTAGTTAGTTAACCATACTTGTTCAATATTAATTAGGTTATCAAAATATAAATTGATATTACTAATTTTTCCTTTTTTGTATGAAAAAATCATAAGCACGATATCAGATTCATTGTTGAAGAATCTTATACTTAGGAACAATTACTCCAAAGTCAACTTACACAATGGAAGTATAAAACAACATGCTTAATTCAACACACAACTAAAATACTCAACATATAGAAAACAAAAATTTGCTATAAACGCACTAGTGATGATCTTCCTCATAGGCTACTATCCAGAATTGCAACATACATATGCATGGTAAACAATTAATAGCATGTGATACAAGAATGCATACTAAATAATAGAGGATTTCCAATCACTTCAAGACTTCATATTATGGAACATATTCAATAAATAATAATTGTACTCTTATAGTATGTAATGAATCAAAACATAGCAAATGAAATAAAGTGTTTGACACTTGGGACACAACGAGGTAAAAGAGATATAGACTACTTTGAGACTCACATTAAACTCATATGCACATAATAGACATAAATAAGATAAATTAATTAGGGAGCAAGCATATTAATTTACTTTAGTATATGCTATATGTTATGTGTTTTACAACATACAAAAACGTGCAAGTATACACTGTCACAAGTAATAATATGATAAATAAATTATCGTTCCCACAGAAAAATGTTACCAACTCTTGTTAATTACTAAAATTATTTAAACCTAATTTTATTCAAACAATCAATAATTTTATGCAGTTTGACTTAATCAATAATTTTGTTTCTTTTTAACAATTTTTATGAAGATTCTAGGATTGCATTTTACCCAAATTAATTCACTTGAATATTTTATTCTCTCTTGATTTATGGTCTCATGTTTTAAGTTATTAACCAAGAACTCCTAATTTATCCATATATCTTTTTCAAGCTCCATACAGACACATCCAGTTAAAATGATTCACTATATTCCTATGAGAATTAATTTCAACCAGATTTATTAAGTTCTGAGTTCTCAAAAAGTTACACATACAATAAAAGTATATTTCTATCCCTTATGTATATACGTTATTTTATCCCGAGCAACACACAAAAATTCCTTTTTCAAGTTTATTTAAGTGCCACATATCAATTAATTAATCTTCCGATAATTAAAAGCATTTAAAGCAGGTAAAATAAACAACTTAAAACAATTCCACAAATCATTCAAAAATAATTACTTCAAGTTTCATAATTTACGTAACACTGCAATTCTAGAACAAATAGATTAGTTCATAGCAGAAATTAAAATTACAACACCACAAAAATAAAACATTACAAAGAAACAAAAATTAAAAGAAAATGAGTTAGGAGAAACTCTTTCACGATTCCTCAATGAAAAATAATTTCTTCCATTTCCTTCTTCTTCATCAACCTCTTTCTCTGTAATTTCCCTAAGATAATACACAACAAAAATGTCAAAATAAAATTTTCTGCGTGTAAAAGAGACACGCAGAGAGGAAAAATGAAAACTTCTTAAGAGGAAATAATTAAAGAAAACGAGAGAACTGGAAAATCCCTTCAAAAATTTGAGAGAGAACTCTCTACTCAAAATAAAATGAAAAACGAAGAAGAGAGAAATTCTACAAAAAAAACTAAAACAAAACCAAAAATGCGCGTCCAAAATGAAAAATTTCCATTACATATATTCCCCACTTTTCAATTATTCCTTTTTTATTATTTATTATAATTTTTATATTAGTGGGGGACACAAATAAATGGGGGGGGGGAATAAAAAAAACATCACGCGTGAAAACAATTCTGCGCGTTTCTAATTTTTTTTTCTTCTACGCATGCCACGTGTCGCCATGATTGGCTGCGAGCAATTCAGAGACACGTGTCAGCGTTTCATTGGACGGGCAGGTCGGGCTCATGGAGAAACGATGGAGCGCAACGCATGCAATTTTTTCGAAGAGTGGCTCGGTGCGCAACAACTGGATCCACGTGCTTCAATCTGGACCGTTCAACTGATCCAACGGTGAGCGATGCGCCTCGGGGAATTCTGCGCAGTTGATATATGGGTTCCACCTTGCACTCCAGTCTACGTGGCCAGTGGGCCCCACTCGGGCGCCGAGCCGCGTGATAGAGGAATTCTGCACCCACTCTCCTTGGTCGGGTTTGAAGAACACGCGCGCATCCTAACCGTTTATGCGTTGATCTGATGGTCCACAGTGAAGCGTGGATGATGCCGCGTGGAATTTCTCTCCTGTGCAGAAAACTCACTTTTATTAATTGTATTTTCACCCACAAATATATTTCAAATTACATTTTAAACTTTGTTTAATTGCAATATAGCCCTTTTGGTAATTTAAATTAAATGTTTAAACTTTTAAGAATTAAAATTAAGCCCGATTTTAATTTAAATTATATTTTCGACTTTTACAAATTGCAATTAAACACTCTTTTATTTGAAATTATATTTTTGGACACAAATTTGCAATTAAGTACGTTTTCGATACAAATTATTTAATTTTTATTAAAATATTTAAAAAACAATAAATACTAATTTATTAAACTAAAATTAACTAAAAACATTAAGAACATAGCAATTTTAATTAATAAAATAGATGAAAATAACTATATAAAATACAGTTATCACTATATTAGAAAGCTATAGGCATGCTACAAAGAAAAAAGAAAGCATTTGATAACATATAACAAGTAAGCTTTCTAGTCAGAGTATACAACTAGTTTGTTAGGACCTATACAAAAGAAACTCATATTATACTAACATATATATTGATCATGCATAATAACATTGAAGGAGTTCAAGACCTGATAAACGATCAGGCTAAGGAGATATTGACTCTTTAAAGACTCAACTCAAAAATGCAAATCACAGGGAGGAAATCACAAGATAGATAAACATAGCTATAATACATATAATAAAAGATAAATAGTATAATAAGGCAGCAGATATAGACTTCAGTAAATAGAAATAAGGTGATAAATATCAATAGCGTTCTAATCAGATTTTAAATTTTAATATGTTGAAATATACCCCATTTAAGCTCTGATTATACTAGCCACACATTCCAGTATGCATAACACCATATATAATGATGTAAACTCAAACATAAACCTTATCTATATGATAACATCCTTGGGTTACTCAAGGCAACCACTTAGCAGCAAATAATTTACTAATTAATATAACACTGATAACTTTGAAAGAAATAAAATTATTATTACCTCTATTAGTTAGGACCTTCGTCTGAACTACCTATTGCTACTTTTTTTTGCTACCACTATAACAACCTGGTTTGACATACAAACCAGGCTCTCCTCCAAAGTACGTATCACCCAATGTGGTATGAACAGTAACCAAAAACTAGTAACCTGAAGTGTAACAACTCATTCTTGAGGGCCACCCTCAAACTCAAACACCCTATCTCTTATTACATATAGCAAGATATATGACAACTCAAACTATTTTAACTTAGCTCACTGTCACAAAGAAGTTCTCACAACATCAATAAAATAGTCTTAAGCACTCATAGCTTAATAATACTATTTTATACTAACTAACAAACACTATCTCAAGTACTCATAACTCATAAATATTGTTTTTCTCATAGAATCATGAATCACTAATATCAAATAACACTTAAGTTATTAGTGATATGAAAATACAATAAAAAAGAGATGTCAATTTGACATAGCTCTATTGCTTTTTTTTATACCAAAGAAGAAGAAATGTGGGTATTTATAGAACTCAAATGTGCCACCTTGCCAGCCACTTTTCCAGCCATCTCACCAACACCTGTGGAGAGGTCCCTATCAAGCTTGGTGGCATAGTGGTAAAAATTCACATTTTTTCGTTCCAAAAATTACCAAGTACTTTCCATAAATACCTGTACCCAAAATAAAACAAATCAAAAACATAAGTGAAAACGTCGATGAGCGAGCAAAGTATGTGTGACTACAAAAACCAACCTCATAAAAAAAATGCTTGCATACAAAGTGTTCTGAACTATGTACATGTGTGTATTAATAATCTACAGTAACTAACCTTACATAGAGGAGGAAAAATACACTTAGTAAGAAGGACAAATACAATACATAAGAGTAAAACATATACCATGTTTTGCACATAGAAAGCCAACAAATAGACATAAAAACAATAGGACTTACACTATTAACTGCAAATCTAGTGTTTCTATCAAATAAATTACCTATAGCTTTCCAATTCCATCCACCATCTATTGACGTAAGATATTTTAATAAATAGTATTCTGATATTAATGGATTCATCATTTCCAATTCGATAACAACATCCTCTTTTTAGTAAAGGAATAGTTTTACAAATTCCTTTCCAAATATAAGAATCTCCTTGCCTTATTGTAGTATCCAAAAATTTGTTCTAGTGCACTATTTTCTTAATAACATTTGAATCCATAGTTTATCAGCATTTGAAGCTAGATTCCATCAAAGTTTAGTTAAAAGAGTTGTATTTAGATGTTTAGCTAATCTACAACCCAAGCCTTCTAACTCTTTTTGTTTACATATTTCATTCAATTTCTTTAGAGAAATATATCTATTTGTATAATTTTTAGAACTTTACCAATTTTTTTTATCAAAGAATCTACCTTATTAAATAGAGTTATTGATACTTTAAACAAACTCATAGTTTAAATAGGTAGATATTGTAAAATAACCTTATTAGAGTTGATTTGCTTGCATTAGATAATAATTTCATCTTCTAACCTTCTATCATATGAGCCACTTTATCTATAGTATGCTGCAATTATCTTGTCTTATTCTTTTGAATAAACAAAGGATTCCCCAAATATCTTATGTTGTTTGTTGCAATCTTTATAACAACATTGTTTAATAAAGTATTTTTGAGTTTTGTTAAGGCATTGTTGGGGAAAAACAATCTAGATATTTGAAAATTAGGGGTTTGTTATGAAATAGCATTATAATAATGAAGAATAGACCTTAAATTATTAATTCCTTCCTCATTGGCCCTACAAAATAAAAGGATATCATCACCGTAGAATAGGTGACTTATTGATGAGCAGAACCAACATCGTCGATTCTGCAAATATTTTGGTTTTATATTTGTAAAAATCTCGCAAGTGCACAAATCTTTTTATAATGAAAAGTATACTCTCAAGGTCAATATAAAGAAGGAATGTATGTGGTTTTTAACTTATTATTCAAAATTTTAAAAATGAAATTAAGTCATAAACATCTTGTCACAATATTTTGGTTTTTTGTGTTTTCCAAATCTAATAACATAAAAATAAACATAGATACAGATTCAATAAAAATTTATGCAAATTTTTATCATTTATAATAGTGGAGTATTTATAGATATAATAACTAAGTTAATTATGCTTGCTCACATTATTTAGGTTATTAAAGATATTTATTGATTCTCTTTTTTATATGAATACCATCTTTGGGTGGGTTAGATATTCTTTGTTAATTAAAAAAATCAATTAACACCTATGAGTGGGGCGATAATTAATTTCTTTTTTTCTAAGAGATTGAAAATTAATTATTTAAATGCCATCTTTGGTGGGGTTAGACAGTTTAAACTTTATTCAAGGTGTCTAGATTAAACCTAAGAATCTAATTATCTGAGTACTAACTTTCAAGTTTTAAAACTATTACTTAAAATATGTCAATACATTTTTGAATAATAATTCTTATACAAACTTTTGAAATAGAGCTTCACTTTAACTACCGGGAGATTGTACTAACATTTTTAATATAAAATCTTGAATAAAAAAAATCAATTCATTTTATAGAGATTTTTACCTATTTAATATTTTGCAAGTATAACAACGTTATTATTATATCATGTTTACAAACCGCCAGTTATGTTAAATTTATCACACACAAATTAAATATAACATATACTAATAAAACATAAAAATTACTGTAAAGAGTAAGAATCCTTACAGAACCTTGATGTAAATTTTGTTTCTCAGAAACCTCCAAACAGATTGGCATTTTCGTTTATTGAATAAAAAAGCTAGAAATTTACAAAAACAAACATTGCTTGTTCTTCTCAAAAAGAGAAGAACTTTAAAACTAAAAATTAAGAAACTAAGAAAACTAGAGAAAGAAAGAGCTAAGAAGAAGTTTTTGAGGTGTCTTTTATGTAATGAGTATTTATAGGTGAGGAGAAGGGCAAAAAAGTGGGAAAATGATAAAAATTTTGGGTAAAATCATATAAATATAGATATTTTAATCAATTAGAGTACATTAAATCATGGTAATTTTAGTACTTTTTAAGCACTCGTCATAACCCCCAACCAGCTTCTTACTAGTCCCTTAGCAAGAGAAGCGATAAAAACTAAAAATTAAACTATCCTAAATCGCTTTCATGGATTGAAACGGTTGCATTTAGCATATTGAACAAGCCCTTAAACCCCTAGGTTGCCATAGTAGACAAGTTTAAGTCAAGTAAGGGTTTTCAGTAATGATACCCACAAACATTGAACTAAATGTAAAAATTAAAAGAAATAATAAAAAATAACAACTAAAAAACTAAAATAACAACAAAATCAAAAATTAACTTTAGAATAAAACAAAACAAAACAAAATGAAACGTAACACAAAAATGTCCCATACTTTTTAATCTCCTTTAAGATCATAATTAAAATCTAAAGTATAAGTTATTTTCATCTTCTTAAATAGACATGATTTATTATAATAATTAGCTAAAAATCATTTTCATATTTCATATAAAAAATTTATCAATTTAATTTCACCCAAATTCAATGTCAAGAATCTAAATTCGCTTCGACTCTATTCCTCCCAAGTCAATACTCTCAAAAACACTGAATCTTATGAGTTCAAACACTCATACTAATTTATATGTGAAAGAATTGATGTATAGAAATGAACTAATATGTTCTAATACGTATAAAGAAGAAAGGCTAAAAGTGTTATTTTAACGTTGATCCCATGAAAGGAATCGAATGTATAAATTATAAAGATATCATATATAAAAATTATTTCCATGCATGAATCAAATTCATTAAGCAAAATTTTCAAGATATATGCCTTTTAGAAGTGTAGGAAAAATAAATGCAATGACTTCTAAGGATTTACTTCCTATAACTTTCTTTTGTAATTAGCCTTTACTTACAACTTTGTAGGTTATGTAGGTCATAGTATGTAGATTATATTATATATTCTTTATATCTCTATTTATTTAAAGATATTTTTCAATATATAATTTTTAGAGAGTGAATCCATGTACAGATTGTACATTTTTCTAGGATTTTGGTGAGTGGTGAATTTTTTGGCTTTTCTGTTTGATTTTGGTTTAGGTAACCCCAGATATGTAGGAACACTATATTAAATGCCCCTAAGGTTTATAAAATATCAAAAATGCCATTATACTTTAATAGTTTTAATTTTCTATCCATTACTATTTAGATTACTATTCCTAGGTTCTGATAGCAATTTTTGCGGATCGATACAATTTTTAATTGAGGATTAATATTGATGTAATTGATGGTCTTTGTCTATTTATTGAAGGTAATATTTTTTCTAAAAAACTTATTATTTTTCTGTATAATTCTAATTTTCTTCTATATTCATTATAATTGCATAGTATATTATGTTCTTCATTATGTTGGTTGCTTAATTCTAATCTGGAATCTATTAATTGTCTTTTAAAATTAAAAATTATTCTTTCATTTGTTAAATCTAATAGTTCTAATTTATGTATTAATGATTCAATGTTCATAGAGTATTATCTTGATAAATCATATGTGTTGAATGTATATTATTTTGTCCTATTCCTAATATATAAGTAGGTTTTTCTTGTGTACATACAATATATTTATAATCTTCAAAGAAGTAGTATCTAAACATTAAGATGTTGAATTTGTCTTCCCCTATTCTTACATATTTTCTTGTGTACATATGGTCTATGATGCTTATGATAACTTTAATATAATCTGTATAGATATCTAATAAGGTATTAAATCTTTTAAAATTTTCAAGAATAGTTTCATAATCTTCATCTTTAAAATATTCATTTAAATGATATAGATAACCTTTATCAAAAGTTTCCAATAGAATTAGATTTTTATCTTTGATTTTATTTGGAATTATTAGTTGTTTATTTCTAAAAACAATTTCCATTTTCCTATTTTAGCAATATTATGTTTTGTTGTAAGAAATTATTTAAAAATTCAAGATTCTTAATTGGATTAAATTTATAATTATTATACCCAAATTTGATGGATCTACCACGGTCTTCCCTTTTGTTTGTCTTCTTTTATTACACCTATTATGCCTTAACTTTGCTCAAACCTCAATGCCCTCCTGACAATGGTGAGCCTTCTACATTAATACATAGATGATTTCCAATAGTTGACTTACTAAGGAAGAGTAACTAAACTCTATTTTATTCATAGAATAATAATTATTACAACTTAAGGCCAACTAAGAACCTTGAAATGGGTGCTTAGTCACTCATAATTACTGGGTATAACATTATTGGTTTTGAGATTTCTAGATAGAGAGGTTTTCTATGCTAGAGTGTTTCAGAGTAGAGAGCTCTAGATTTCTGTGTGTTCCTGTGTTCTTTTAAATGATAATATGGGTTCCTTTTATCGAATAAGGAATCCTTGTTTACAAGACTAAAATTATTATTTTACCCTTGCTTTAATAATTCATTTTCCTTTCTACTTTAAAGGATAGGCATTACCTTTTTCTTGGCACATGTTGCCGACTAAGATGTGAGGTCTACATCTTTATTTCTTTTGTCGTCTTCTACCGAAAGTTTCTTTTCTTATTTTTCTTTGTCATTTTCTGCCAAATGGTATAATTGTCCATTGGAATTGACCTTGTGGGCAACTAAATGCTGTTAATTTTTGGGATTCTTCATCCAATCTTATTTGCCAAATCCACTTGGTATTATGACTTTTAATTCCAAAAGTTCTTGATTTTGTTTTCCAAATTCAATCCTGTCTTCTAGAGTATAAATCATTAGTTTTCTTCTATGATCTTGTTAGAATCTCTTAATTTTATGTTGACTATTGTTTTATATTTTTTTATCTTTGGATCCTAAGGATTTTCTGAATTGACTATTTTTAATAGTTTTCTAATGCATGTTAGGGCTTTGTCTTCTTGTATTTCATTGAGAAAAGAGTTTTTTTCTCTTCTATATCTAATGAAATATTTTCTAAATAAGGTTTCTATTTGTCTTCAATCTCACCATGTTTTTGCTTTTTAAAAGTTGGGTTTGAGATAGTTAAAACTTTTCTTATTTTGGAAAGATAGATGGTATCTCTTTCTAAGGTTGTGAGACTTATTTTGTCAGAATGTTGTGTGAAAGGTTGATGTAAGTTTAGAAAATTATTTCCTATTATCAAATTGACTCTTATTTCCTGTTGATATATGGTAGAAACATGAAATTTTCTCCTCCTATCATTATATCAATAACTTTTAATGCCTTATTTAGTTTTATTGTAGTATTATTAGTAATTCTTACAATTAAATCTTTTGGCGCTTATTTCTAGTTTTTTTCTGGAAATACATATCTACTGGCTACACAAATACTAGCTCTTGTATCTATATATGCATGTAAATGATAAGTGTTATATAGCCTTTAAATTTTAGTCCTACTTTAATGTAAGTACTATTTGGATTTTTAATACTATACAAACCATTCATCTTCTTATGAAGAATATTCATAATTTAAGTGTTCATATTCTGAGTCAATTATTTCTTCCTTAGTTTCTTCCAATAGATAGATACTACAAGTATCATATATATCCGATTTCTCGATTAGTTCTAATTCCATTTTGAAAGCTTCTTCTAAGATTTTTGATTTTTGTGGAAATTCTTTTTTAAATTCCTTTTTATGTTGAAGTCTGCGTGGACATTCGTTAGCATAATGTCCTTCTTCATTACACATCCAACATCTACATTTTTTCTTTCCTGAAGGGAAATAATTCCTTTTTTTAGAAGGTTTATAATTCTTTCTTCTAAAATATATTTTCTTGTAGTTTTCTCTATTAAATCTCTTTTTATATTTTTTATATTTATATTTTTGTTTATAGGATTTTATATTACATCCATATTTTCCTACTATTCTAAAATCTCTTGTATCACACCAGATTTTATCATTTCCTCTTATTTGTTAATATTCTTTTCTTTCTTGGCATTTAATAATGATCCAATCTTTAATGCTTCTTATTCTTCCTCCTAGAGTACCTGGTATAATTTCTCTATTCTTTTGTTCCCTATTTTCTGTTAAGGTTTTATATAGTTTTCTAGGTAATTTTTGAAACAAAAAATTTCTTTATAATTTGTTTGCATAGAGGGTGGTACTTTATGGTAATACATTTCATATTTACAAATAAAATAATCTATGTAACACATGTTACAAATTTTCATATTTGTTAGATGCCATTTAGCTTCACTGCTTTCATTTTCAATGGATTTAGTGATAGTACTTCCTTTATCTTCTCCAATAAATTCTTTGTATATTTCATTTATTACTGTATCCAAGTATTCTCTTCCTATGGAAGAATTTCCTTGCATTAACAAATTTTATTGATATGTTAAGTTTGAAAACCAAACTTTAACATTTCTTGTCATTTTATGTGTTATAAGCACTCTACAGGTTGAAGGATTTGTTTGGGTAGTTTGAGAAGTTTGTAAGAGCACACTCATTCTACTAGCCCATTCATCTAAGGCTTTCTTCCTATCTCTTATACAATCTAAATCTATAAGTTCAAACTTATAATTATCATGGATTTTGAACTTTGGTGGAATACTACCTCTAGTTCCCTAATGCAACCCTCTCCACTTTAGGTGGTTGTCTTCTTCTATTTGTAGTATCAGATTGTTCTATTCTTTTCCTATTTATTTCTCTCCTATGTGGGTTAAATGTTCCTTCTTGGTAAGGGACTAGTAATGAAATTGGTTTTATATGACCTTTTGAGGTCATGTTTTCTGGTTCAGAATCGGTTTCACTGATTATTGTCATATCATCCTCTTCTTTGTTAGTACAAAGTTTTTCATTATAATGTTCTTCTATTTCTTCATTGGTTAATATCAATAAACTGACCAACGTTTCTATATCTCTATTTTTAGATTCCATGAATTTTCTTTCTAATTCTTTTCTATATTCCATTAAATTGAAATTATGTCTTTGTTCTTAGATTGTTCCTCATTTTTCCTTTTCTTATTTTTAGGAATCAAGAAATCTAATCTCCTAAGTGGTTCTTCTTTTAGTCCTTCTAAGGGATCATATTTATAACCTATTATTTCATTATTCCTATGTATGTTGTATACATATGTTCTTAATTCTGAAAATTCTTTATGCATATGTTGTTGTAGTTTATTATAACCACATTCCTTTATTTCTGTTAGTAATTCTTTTTGTATATGTATTATTTCTTGTAAATATTTTGTGTTTGATTCTTGGACTAAATCCATTTCCTTTGTTAATAATTGTACAGTTTCAAATAATGTTGCTTGATTTTTTGCTACACCTACTAGGCTTTCATTTACTTCTAAATGCATATTTTTTATTTTATCTCTAAACATTATTTTCCCCTAATATACAATCATGAACTAATGCCTTCATTATTTTAACTTCATTTTCTAGTTTTTTAACTTCTTCTTAGTTAGAATTTCTCTTTCATGGTCTATAAAAGTAAACCTTGGCATGCTATTAGTTTTAACAACATTATATTTTTCTTCCTATTATCAAGAGTTTTTCTTTAATATCTAATTTTCATTCTTCTAGTATTTCAAAATCTGTTAGTATTTTTGGTTTTATTATTTTTCCAAGTTCCTTAAAAGTTTTGTCTATTTATATAAATTCATTTTGTTCATATATTGAACTATTATGACTATTTGTTAAAAAATATGCTGCTAGATAATGTATTGAAAATGGATGATTTCCTTCTTTCATTAAATCTCCTCTTTCAAATTTATAAGCTAGACTTAATACTTGATTTAGATTTTTATCACGTATATTTATAGAAAATCTAGATATGTTGTAAATTTTAACTTTTGGTATCCTAAATTACCATAGATCATTCCTAATAAGGCATCTTGTCTATTTATTATTTTGTTATCTAATAATGCTATTTTTATTGGTGTATCTATTTCTTCTCTAAAATGATCTTTTATTAGTATTTGAATTCCTCTTAAATGGATGTATCCAATTTTTCTTTATCTTTATAAGGAATTTTTGATAACTTGTTTAGTATAGTTTCTTTATCAATTAATGATATATTATACCTTCCTTTTGTATCTGTAATCCTAATACTCATTTCTTTATTACTTATACAGAATAACTTATATTTTTTCTAGGGAATAATTTTCTTAATAAAAATGATGGGTCTTTAAATCCATCTCTTTCTTTAAGATTTAACTTTGTTTTTTAAATTTCTTCAAATTTCTTTTTTACGTATTACCATTTCTTGTGAAAAATATCATGAGATGTCTTTTGTTTCTATATCTATTATTTCTTGGTTTATTTCTTCTTCTTCCATTTTAGGAATATTTTTGTATTTTTTAAAACTTTAAGAGTATTTCTAAATATTCCTTAAAGCTTAGGGGTATTTATGATATTAATCCCAGATATATATATCTTTTTTTGGTAGCATTCATGCATAAATGAGATAAAAAAACATATAGTTCCAATTTCTACTTAAATCATTTAATCTAAGCAAAATATATATACGAAACTCTATTAAAATGAGAAAAAATTCATACATTCAATGTTAATACCTATAAATATCATCTAAAAATTTGAAGAAATAAGAAATGTATTTAGAGTAGAAAAAATATATTTCACTCAGAATAAAGAAAATTAGGCTCAAATTATATCTCATAAGGGTAGTCCACTATTATATTCCTAAACACCAATTTGGGTTTAATATAATTTCCACATCTTATCAAGAAATAATAGTTATGACAAAAATTAACTAATTACCAAAAACATACTCCATGATATGTTTTCAAAAATTAATTTAAGAGTGAAAAAGACTTAACTATTTACTTAAATTTGATTTAAAGAAATGATAAATTTTTGTGAGAAAATTTATCATTTCTAATTCTAAAATTCTAAAAATTACTAAACCGCACAAAGAAAATGAAATCAAACACAATAAAAATGAAAAATGTGAACATAATATTTTTTAATTTTTTAAATTGTTAATTTTTTTGAAATTAAGGATGATAACTTTTCACGACCCCCGACCTAGAACTTACATTGTTCTCAATGTAACAATTGTAAATTAAAGAGAAAAGATAAAAAGTTACATATTTTCTGAGAATGTGCAAGTAGTGATGGAGAAATTCAGGTGCATCCATCATATTCATCATTAAAGTTCACACAGACAGATCGCTATAAACTTCTAACATCTCAACAAATATTTTTAGTTTTAACAACTCTAAAATTATTCACATTTAATTAAACTAAAATATACAACATAAATTAAATAAAAAATAAATAAAAGAAAATTACCTAAAATGATGAGTTGTCTCCTATCCAGCGTTTAGTTTAACACCTTAACAAGATGTAACTTGGGGGATTTCATTTTCAGTAAACTCAATATCCCCACATCATTGAGTCAATCAAACCTACAGGTACGACAAGGTTGTCTACCTATACTTTTTCAGTCATGGCTTATGAATTTTCAAAATTTTCTTTACTTAAAACTAAAGACATAATTGTGAGTTTTAGATAACTCACGTCTAGGTGCAAGTCAAATAACTAAGGCATCAAAACATAGTTATACCTAGATCTAACAAAGCAATTATCTTCCCTTTTTTTATAGATTGTGATTTAAAAACTTTGAAATTTTAGAGATAGCTTCAAAAAAAATTATTTATTTTATTATAATATCTAAGTTAAATAATATAATTAGTATTAACCAAAAGTACTTTCAGGAAAAAATGATGGGACAAAGGCTCCTTAAAAACCACCCTCCTAGATAAAGCAACGTTCTTAAGAAAGACTATTAGCACAATTACTTTCAAGAACTAGTCTCCTAGACAGACCTTACTTAGATCTTTACTTTTCATGATATTAAAATATAAGTTAATTAAGTTAAGTTAAAATATAAGTTAATTAAGTTATGTTAAAAAAATAATTTAATTAACTTAAGTTAAAAATCTAATTTAATTAAGTTAATAAATTAAGTTTTTTTAAAATAAATTAAACATTAAAAGAAAAACTAAAAATTTAAAAATTAAATGAAAATTTTAACTTAAAAATTAAAAGTTAATTTTTTTACTAAATTTTTTTTGAATAATTTTTTTTTTTGAAAAAGAAAATATTTAAATAAAATAAAGTTTAAATTATTTTGAATAATGTTTTTAGTTTTTTTAAAAGAAAATAATTAAATAAAATAAATTTTAATTTTTTTGGTAAAATTCTTTTAAAATTTATTTTGAATTTTTTTATTTTTAAATTTTTTTTCATAATTGTTTTTATTTTGTAAACACTAGATAAATAAAAAAAATCACAATATTTTATGAAACAAAATGTTTTTAAAATTTGGATAAATAATTTAAAAAGGTAATTCCTTCCTTGACAATTGCGCCAAATATTTAATGAGTAGAATCAGTATCGTCAATCCTACAAATATTTTTGTTTTATATTTGTAAAACTCTTACAAGTTCACGAATCATTTTATACAAAATGACAATTATATGTAGTTTTTAACTTATTAGTCAAATTTTTGAAAACGAAATTAAATCCTAAACATCATGTCACGAATAAAAGTTTTTTATAAATTTTTATCATTTATAATAATAGAGTATTTATGGATATAATAATGAAGTTAATTATGCTTGCTCACATTATTTAGGTTATTGAAGATATAAATTGATATTTTTGAGGTGTCGTTTGTGCAATGGGGAAGATTATGTTATTTATAGGTGAGGAGAAGGGTAAAAAAGTGGGGAAAATGGGTAAAAATGTGTAATGGAAAATGCTAACGTAAGCGCTGATGTAGGAAGTGGTGCGTGCACATTTCGGCATAATGTGGCACGACTAGGCACAGATGGGCACAAATGCGTGCACAATTTCGGCATTGTTCAGGCGGATGCATGTATACTTTGGCATTGTGCGGGCTGATGCTCAGTGTGGTGTGGCACGGCTACGCGTATTGTTCGGCCTGGATGGGCAGCTACATACTAGATTTTATCTTTTTTGACATTTTTGACCGTTTTGACCCATTTTGTCCAAATTTTCCATCTTTTTGGCTTTTCCTTATTTTTTTTTAATATATTTGTGATGTATTGCCGGCAGTATTTTTCTTCGAGTCTTTAAGCTATTATTTTGAAGCAAAAATACCAAAAAACAAATAAAAATACTCGTGATTTTGAAAAGACAAATTTATATAAAAATAATATAAAATCATATAGATATAAATCTTTTTAATCAATTAAAGTACATTAAATCATGATAATTTGTGTGATTTTTGAGCACTCATCACTTATGTGTAATGAATTTCTGGCTAATTTAATTCTATGTATAACTTGTTTGTTTTTTGATTTGGCAATCATTCTTTATAGAGTTTTAGTAGTAATTATAAAAAGATATGTTGAAATATGATCCCTTTGTTTTAAACCTATGGTTTGTGTTTGTTGCAAAAAATTTGTATTTATAAAAATGCATGCAAGTGTACGGATCACTTAGTATAAAACGATAGGTATACTTTCAAGGTTGGTCTAATGAGGTACTATATGGCTTTAAATAATTCAACAAAAGTCTTAAAAAAAACATGAAAAGTGTACCTAAACATTTTGTTACAATATTTAGGTTTTAAAAATATTAATCCAATGATAAAATTATAAATGGATAAAAGATAGATTGGTTCAAATAAATTACAAGCAGTTATGCAATTGATAAATCAATGAAGAATTAATGAGATATTTAGTAGAATTAATTAGGTTAATGAAATATAAATCCACATTATTTTTTTCCTTTTTTTTTGTATGACAATATCCTTAAGTGAGGAACACCAATTAATTAGAAAGGTATCAAAATTAAATCCTAAAACGTAACTTTCAGATTTTAAATCTATTATTAAAAATATATCATTAGTATATTTTTAAATAATAAACTTTGTAAAAATATTGGACAAAAAATAATTTGTTTTTAATAATGATTAAAAATATTTGCATAAATAATCTACACAAACATACCAACATATCTAAATTGTGTATAAACTAAACATAGAACTAAAGAAAATGAAATTTTCAACTATCAAAAGCTTAGGGAAAAACTTGAAAAATATTTTTTGCTACATAACTTTATATATATATATATATATATATATCTTGAAAAGCATAGAAAAAGTAAAGGCAATAGTTTGTATTTATAGGAAAGAAGTGAGAACACTGCCTGAGTCTTGTAACATTTTTCCTCATTTTACCTTGAACAAGCTTTGCCATGGCCCAACCTTTTCACGTCGTAGCACAACACAAATTGTGTGAATATGAACTTTAAACAGTGAAGAGTGTGCTATGGCCCGTGATGCTTGATTCGAATTCTTGTTCTCACCCTTAACAAACTGGCTGGTAAATGTGCAAATGAGTACTTTAGGTATGATTCTTAAAGTGTTATCAATTTATCAAATTAAAGGAAAACAAATACCATAAAAACAATAGAAAATACTCATGATTTCGAACACCTAAATTTGCTTCAATAATGATAAAATCATGCATATTCAAATCTATTTATATTATTTAAGTTTACATAAACCATAAAATATTAGTGCTTTTCAAGACTCTTTACAACCCTCAACCAACTTCTTGCTAGCCTATAGCATGGAAAGCCTTTAAACACCTAGGTTGCTTTAGTGGATGAGTTTAAGTCTTGTATCGACTTTCAATAATGATACCCACAAGCATCCTACTAAATGCAAAAAATAAAAGAGATAATAGAAACAAAAACAAAATTCTACTTAACAAAATGAAAACTAAAACTAAAATAACAAAACTTCTCATGCTTTACCCTCTTTTAAGTTCATAATAAAATCTAAAGCATAAGTGAAATTAACATTCGAAAAGTTTTATAATTTATTTTTAAAAGCAGTGGAAAATCACAAATTTATGTTCCATAACAAAAATATGTCAATATTGACTCACCAATTTCAGTATTACATTGATTCTATGGGTTGAAGCACTCAACTAAGATGTATGCAAATAAAAGTTATGTAAAGAAATGAGTTAATGGGTTCACATATGATTAAAGAAGAAAGGCTTAAAAAGTGTGTAACTTTGAAGTATATGCCTTAGAGATAAATGAAAATGCAATGACTTCAGGGGGATTTATTTCTTATCTTTCTTTTGTAATCACAATTCTCGCAACTTTGAAGGATTTAGAGCCATACTATTTAGTTATAATTTTTATTTTTCTCTTTTTTTAATTCTTTTTTTCCTTATTCTTCTTTTTCTTAGCCAGTGGACCCATGTATTCATATGTATTTTAGTGAGTGGCTAATTTTTGGGTTTTGTATTGGCTTTAGGGAACCACAAATACATCTCTTTTTTGAAAGTCATGCATGAATGAAATAGACATACACTTTCAATATTTTTCTTATTCAGTGGACCCATGTATTCATATGTATTTAGTGAATGGCTAATTTTTGGGTTTTGTATTGGCTTTAGGGAACCCTAGATACATCTCTTTTTTGAAAGTCATGGATGAATGAAATAGACATACACTTTCAATTTCTACTTAAGTCATTCAATTTAAGCAATAAAAATAAGTGCACAACACTTTATCAAATGTTAAAAATCCTAACATTCAATGCAAAACCTATAGAGATTATCTAACAATTTGAAATAATAAGAAGAGTGGTTAAAAAAAATAGAAAAAAATATGATCATTCAGAATGGAATGATAAAGGGTCAAAATATCCTTACAAGGTACTCTCCACTATTTGATTCCTAAATAACAATTTCTAGTTTATCTCAATCTTGACATCTAAGCATGAAATACAAACTATGACAAAAAAATAAATAATTACCATAATATTTCATGACATGTTTAAGACATCAATTCAACAGTGTAAAAGACTGAATCATTCACTTTAAATCATCTAAAAGCATAATAATTTTTAAAAATAAACCTAAATATCCCTAAACCACTAAAAATGAACCTAAAATAAAAGGCATATACAAATACACGTTTAATAATTTTTTTTTAAAATGTCTATATTTATATGTAAATTTTCTTCCACCCTTAACCTAGAGTTTACATTGTCTTCCATATATCAAATGTAAATAAATAAAGAGAAAAGAAAAATTACACATTTTCCTTAACTCAAGTGATTACACAAGTGATGTGACGTGTCCGTCATGTAGTTCAATAATATCACACATGGTGAGTGCAATATACTTCTAATAAATCATATTTTAACAAAAACTTATTAATTTGACACTTTCTAAATAAAATAAATTAAATATAAACAATATAAAGCATAATAAAAACAAAATATAAAAACAACTAATTAAAAGAAAAGAAAAGAAAAGGAGTACTACCTACAATGATGGATTGCCTCTCATCAAGTGCTAGTTAAACGTCTTAATAAGATGCTTCTTGGGGAGATTACAATTTTTACAATTTAATTCACTCAATGTTCCCTTCGTCATTGAGTTTATGTCAGTGTGAGTTTGAGAATGTATAATCTTTGCACCAAGATTTTCATTCAAAAACTCTATTAATGAATACTAACAACTATGCGATCATTTCAAGACTTCATATGAGGAAACATATTTAGTAAATGATAATGTACTCTCATAGTATGTGATCAATCTAAACATAGAAAACCAAATACAATGTCTAACACTTGGGACACAACTAGGTTAAGGAGATATAGAATCCTTTAAGACTCATATCAAACTCATATGCACATAATAGACCTAAATAAGGGAGCAATTAGATTAATTTACGATTGTATAAGCTATGATTAGAAAGCTATAGGCATGCTACAAAGAAAGAAAATAAAACATGTGACAACATATAACAAGTAAGCTTTCTAATTATAGTATACAACTAGTATATTAGAACTTATATAAAAGAAACTCAGATTATACTAACATACATACTGATCATGCATAACAATATTGAAGGAGTTCAAGACCTGATACACAATCAAGCTAAGGAGATATTGATCCCTTAAGGAATCAACTCAAACATGAAAATCATAGGGTGAAAATGATAAGATAGATAAATGCAATGAAATTATATATAATCTAAGATAGAGAGTATAATAAGGCAACAGATACATAACTCAGTAAATAGAAATCAAGTGATAAATATCAAAAGCTTTTTAATCAAAGTTTAAAATTTAGTATGTAGAAACATACACCATTTAAGCTCTAATTATGCTAGCCACACATTATAGCATGCGTAACATTAGATATAATGAGGTAAACTCACATATAAACCCGTGGTAACATCATTAGATTGCTTAAGATAACCACTCAATAGAAAATGATTCACTAATCAATATAATAGTTACAACTCTGAAAGAAATAAAACTAATATTACCTCTATTAGTTGGGACCTTTGTCTAACTGCCTATTGCAACAACCTAGGTTAACACAGAACCTAGCTCTCCTTCAAAGCCCACACCACCCAAAGTGGTTTAAGCCAAAACCAAAGACAAGTAATGTGTAAATTGAATAAGAAAATGTTGCACAAATGCAACCATTAGCAGTTACAAGGCTCACATCCACATAGACTCATCACATAAGAAACAATTGCACAAGGAAAATTAATAGCCAACACATGGCTCACATATTAAACCAACTCACAAACACCAACTCAAGTAATCTCCACTCAAAAGTATGATTTTTGCTCACACTATCACAAATTACTAATCAAACAACACTCAAGGTATTAGTGATCCAAAAATAGAAAAATGGGATTTCAATTTGATAGAGGTTGTCTACATTTTTTGAATATAAAGTAAGAAGAAATTAGGGGTATTTATAATACTTGAATTTTCCACCTCACTAGCCACCTTGCCAACCACCTCACCAAGGGTGGTGGTGAGCTTGGTGTCTAGGTGGTAAAAATTCACATTTTTTAATTCCAAATACTATGGAGTACTTTTCATAAATACCAATACCTAAAATGAACCAAAAACATGAGTGACAATGTGAGCTTGCTCATGGGTCACTAGCTAAAAACCAACACTTCGCCTAGCATGCACACTATGAAAACCAACCTTGTGGTGAACACATAAACATGCTAGTATACAAAGTATACCTAACTATGTGCATATGTGTATTACTGATATGCAATAACCAACCTTACATAGAGGATGACAAAACACTGATTAAAATATAACATGTATCGTATTTTGCACATGGGAAGCTAACACTCAAACAAGAGTACAATGGGACTTATAGTTGTTAATAAAACATTTTAATATCCTAAGGTTGGGTTTACCAATTGATTATTATTAAATTATGATTTCTTTCTAGGAAAATAGAAAACCATCTAAATTACTGCTTAAGGTTAGGCACATAATTTAGACTTTCATTCAAGGTGTAAAAGTTGGTTTTAAGATTGATGTATCTAAGAATTAGCTTTCATATTTTAAATCTATTATGAGAAATATGTTCTCAATATATTCTTCAATAATAAATATTTATAAAAAATATTTTAAATAGAATAATGATTCTAAATCAGATCCAGATAATCAAATCATAAATCTAACTTTCATATTTTGAACTTACTATGAAAAATATGTCATCCATATATTTTTTCTCTAATAAGCATAGTAAAATTCTTGAAAGAAAAAATAAAAATCAATTTATTTTATAAAAATGTTTACCTAGATTAATATTTCATAAGCTTAATATTATAACTTTATCATACACGCTTAGATTTAATAAACGTTCAATAAGCAAAATATAGCATTTAGAAATATACATAAATAAATTTTAAAGTAAAGAATGTATTTAAAATTTATACTTCAAGTGTATCCTTCAAAATACAAAATTTTAGTACCATTTTGTATCTAAGACCTCTAAACAGATATACCTATACTGTTTATTGGATCAAAAACTACTACAGAGAAATTGCAGCTAAACTAAATCCTAAGCTACTAAAGAAAATTGTAACTAAAAAAAATTAAAGAAGAATCAAACTTATGCTGGATGAGGGATGAAAAATATAAGAGGGGAATAAGGGTTTTTATAGGCAAGAAAAAGTTAGAAAAAGGAGAGAAAGTGGATCATATAGTCGCATGTCATGGAACATATTTTCCACCACCATGGCCTGCGTCAATCTGGTATATGTTTTAATTATGATCTAAAGCACTTGCACCATGGCACACATTAAACTACATTTCTTCAACTTCTTTTTGTTTCACCCCCTTACGAGTTTAGTTGGTTTATATGTAAGGCTTGCATATGTTGTTAGCCTTATATTCTTCTTGGTTGTAATTAAGTACTTTCAATTCTAATTCTTCAAGTGTTTATCAATTGGATCATTTTGAAAATTATCTGAAAAAGAACAAAACATACATGTGATTCCGAAACACATGATTTATTAAAATAGTAATAAAATTATGAAAATATATATCGATTTTGACATTAAAGTGCATATAAATCATATAATATTTGTGCTTTTCAAGCACCCATCACAATCCCCAACCAACTTCTTACTAGTCTCTAACAAGAAAAGCAAAACATAAAAATAAAAACTAAATAAATAAGCTATCATAAATCATTTTCATAGATTGACTTGATTGCATTTAGAATATGCATCAAGCCTTTAAACCTCTAGGTTTTTCTAGTGGGCAAGTTTAAGTCTCATAAGAACATTCAAAGATTATACCCACAAACATCATTCTAAAATGTAAAAATTAAAAGAAATAAAAAAAATAACAAAATAAGAAATAAAATTAGCAAAGTAAAAAATAACAAAATAAAAAGTAAAATAGAAAACTTCTCCTACATTTAGTATCTTTTTAGTTCATAATTAAAATCCAAAGAATAAGTTTAAACTAAGTTCCCAAATAATCATAGTTTATTGTAAAAATTAGTTGATAATCATAAATTCATATTCCATATCAAAGGTATATGCAAATAGAAGTTATGTAAAGAAATAAACTAATGAGTTGGAATATGAATTTATGATTATCAACTAATTAAAATCAATTAAAATCACCAAATAAAAATATCAAGTACATGCCTTTAGATATGAATGGAAATGCAATGACTTCTTGGGTAGTATTTCCTTATATTTCTTTTTATAATAGCCATTTCTCAAAACATTGAAGTACTTTTTGGGTCATAGTATTTAGTTCATACTATTGATTTTTCTCTCTTTTTATAATTTTTTTATATATTCTTTCTTTTTTAGAGAGTGGACACATATACAGTTTGTACATATTTTGTATAATTTGGTGAATGACTAATTTGGCTATTTTTATATTAGCTTTAGGGAACCCCATATATCTCTCTTTTTTCTTTAGAAGTCATGAATGAATGAAAAAGACATACACTTTCAACTTCTACTTAAGTCATTCAATTGAAGCAATAAAAAATAAGTATATGATACATTATCGGATGTAAAAATCCTAGCATTCAATACAAAACCTATAGAGATCATCTAAAAATTTGAATAATTAAGAAGAGTGTTTATAGAAGTAGAAAAAATATTATTTCTCAAATTGGATCAATTAAAAATGAAAAGTTTCTTTTTTTAGTAACATACCTTATTTGCTAGAGGGCAGGTAAAAAGAAGATCAATGAAAGTATGAAAAATTAAAATTTCAGAGATAGTCAGGCATGTAATTATGTGTAAATAAAGTAATGTGGAAATATATGGATTAATACATGAGATTTTTTAAGTGGAAACGACCTAGACTATACCAATAACCTAAGATGAAAACAATTGGTCCACCGAACCACCTAATTATCCACTATGAAAATAAGGTCTAATTACAAGGCTAGGACTCAAACTACTCACCAAGGTAATGCCCCCAAGTAATCTACTTATAAGCCACTACTTTCATCATAGTCTTTATAAGACAAGTGTTTAACTTTAGACCAATGTTTTGATAACTTGATTCACACAAGCAGTCGAGCTCGCATAGCTGGCACTTGAAAATTTATCACAATAACACTAGTGCAAATATGCTTCCTAGTATAGATTCAATAATGAATAATCCCAACTAGATGATTTAATAAATATATCAGATAAATTGAAATCAACTAGCAACATTAGAACAATTATTTTAAAGTAAAATATCACAAATATTATAGGTTTGCTAATTCATCAAACAAAACCAAAAATGTTTGACAAATTAACTCAATGAAAAAGCCTACTTGAATATTTTTTGCAAAGTAAGAAAGAGAGAGAATAAGATGAAGAGAATAATGCTCAATAATGCTTTTGTGTGGTTAACAAAATTGTGAATAAATGGTATGATTAAATAGCGTGAGTAGAAACCCTATGTAAAAGGTATATTACAAATCTCTCCTTGAAAATATTTAAAAGACCTTTAAATTATAAGGATAATATAGTAATAAAACAAATTACCTCGAGTAAAAGTAAGGTTAAACTTGAAAACCTGGTCATTTGATCGATCTAGAATTAGCTTGATAGATCCAACATGGTTGATCGATCAATCTATTGAAACAAATAATTTATTTTGAAATAAGTGGATTGATCTACTCATTAATCTCGATTGATCTAGTGTTATATCAATAAAGTATTAATTCCTCGATCGATCTAGTGATGTAAAAATTAATTCAGCTAGGTAATTAAGCTCAATTGATCTAGACATGGCTTATTAGCCTAATGCACAATTTCCTTACATATCTAAAATGAAATCTAACGTGCATGGGAATAGAGATATACTTGAGATGTGATAGTTGAAGCTAGATAGTTTCCTTGGCTTGAAAATGCTCTTAAAGACCACACCTAGAAACTAAAATTATATTGATATGTTTTGATCATTAATATCACCAACACTCACATAAACTTTACAATCTCCCACTTTAGCATGTTCGTGTGACAAAATCTCTCTCTCACTACATAATTCTTGTAGGAAAAATAACTTTTTTACATGGTGGAACTTCCCTATGATTCGATGAAACCATATTCTCTTAAAAGCTCTTATCTACACTGAAAAAAAAACATAAATGCCCAAAAAACTTGTCTTGAAAGACTCATTATTCATTAGTTCAATGTATATACCAATAGAAAGGGTGAAGAATATTCATAAGTGATTAATAATTAAATAGAAATTAAAAACGTTAACCTTATGTAATATTTTCAAAAAGTACTTTTCAAGATTGATTCTCCTTTTAAATTTAATATTCCAATTTTATCTCTCCTTTTTCTTCATACAAATAAACAAAAATAAAGAGAAGATACAAACAATTAGATGTAGCAAACTGATGAGTGCTCAAAAAGCACTAAAATAACCATGATTTTATGTACATTAATTGATTAAAAATACATATATTTATATGTTTTTCCATATATTTATATAAATTTGTCTTTTTCGGAATCACGGGTATTTTTATTGTTTTTCAGGTATTTTAGCTTAAAAACGCAATTTAAAGACTCAAAGAGGAATACTTGAAGTAATACATCACAAATATATTAATAAATAAGTGGGAAAAGGTCAACAAACATGGAAAAATTGGACAAAATGGGTCAAAAAGGTCAAAAAGACGGAAATCGCACCCCGCAGCCCAGCCGCGCGCGCAGCCCAGTGCCCCAGCCCGCGCGCCCCATGCCGCGCGCGCCCACGCGCGGGCACTGTTCACGCGCGCCGAGCTGCGCAAAGCGCCCAGCAGCCCCCCTCCGCGCGCCCAATGCCTTTTCACCCCATTTTTCACATGCAGCCACCCCCGTGACGTCATGCTGACGTCATTAATGGCCTCAGCATTTCCATTACGCGTTTTTACATTTTTTAATATTTTTTTAACATTTTTTTACTCATTTTTTCTCTCCATCCTCACCTATAAATAGCCCCCTTCCCTTCACTTCAAATCACACCTTCAAAACACACTTCTCTCTTCTTTCTTTCTCTCATTTCTTAGTTTTTGAGATTTTCTTAGTTTCTTTCTTAGTTTCTAAGCTTTTCTTAGTTTTTCTCTTAGTTTTTAGTTCAATTCTCTTAGTTGTAGAGTTCTTCTCTTTTTTAGAGGAACTTGTAATGTTTTTGTAATAATTTAGCTTTTTGATTCAATAAATGGGAGTGCAAATTCCGCTTGGAGGTTTCCTAGCTACGAGAATAGCGTCGAAGTTCTGTAAGGATTTTATTTTCTTTACAGTTATTTTTATGCTTTATTCTTACATGTTATATTTAATTTGTCTGTGGTTAAATTTAACTATGCTGGCTGTTTAGTAAACATGATGTAATAATGACGTTTTTATGCTTGCGAAATATTAAATAGGTAAAAATCTTTAAAATGAATTGATTTTGTTTTTATTCAAGATTTTATATTAAGAATCTTAGAGAGAAATATATTATTTTTCATTACAAACTTAAACCTGAAAATTAGATTTTAAGGTTTAGTTATCCGGTCTAATTTAGAGTAGTGCTCTTTTATTTGTTGGTACAATCGCCCGGTAGTTAAAGTGAAACTCTATTTCAAAAGTTTTTATAAGAATTATTATGTGAAAATGTATTGACAACATGTTTTCAATAGTGGTTTTAAAACTTGAAAGTTAGTACTCGGATAATTAAATTCTTATGTTTAATTTGGACACCTTGAATAATGTTTAAATTGTCTAACCCCACCAAAGGTGGCATTTAAATGGTTCATTTTCAATCTCTTAGAAAAAGGACTTAATTTAATTAACCAAATTAGTTATCAACCCCACCCATAGGTGTTAATTGATTTGTTTAGTTAACAAAGAATATCTAAACCCACCAAAGATGGTATTTATATAAAAAAAAGAGAATCAATAAAATATCAATTTATATCTTTAATAACCTAGATAATATGAGCAAGCATAATTAATTTAGTTATTATATCCATAAATACTCCACTAATATAAATGATAAAATTTGCATAAATATTTATTGAATCTGTATTTGTATTTATTTTTAGATAAATATTTATTGAATTTGTATCTATGTTTATTTTTTTTTATATTATTAGATTATATTTAATTAATCTGTATATATGTTTATTTTATGTTATTAGATTAGGAACACAAAAAACCAAACTATCGTGACAGGATGTTTAGGATTTAATTTCGTTTTTAAAAGTTTGAATAATAAATTAAAAATCACATACATTCCTTCCTTAGATCGACCTTGGGAGTATACTTATCATTTTCTACGAAATGATTCGTGCACTTGCGAGAGTTTTATAAATATTAAAACCAAAGTATTGGCAAGAATCGGCGATGCCGGTTTTCGCTCATCACAAACACAAAGTGCATTGAATGATAAAATTCTTGTACATTACAACTAGATTTTAATTACACCTTAAATTATGAAAACAACCAATGTATTGACTTCCAAACACAATAATAAAGTAGGACAAAACATCAAAATAAAATCAAAATAAATTATTGTCCTGGATGTGGAAACCTGTAATGAGAATGCATGTTCTTAAACAGTGTGGAGTATTTCTTCTTGACATTCAATCATAGTACTCATTTGTTGTTCTAACACTTACATTCTTGTACGCATCTCGTTTTCAAATAGATTATGACGAGAAGGTTTAGAATAATGTATACTTTCAATTTCTTCATCCCTAAAAATATCATTTGTTGAGGCTTCTCCTCTACTTGTACCAACATCAACAAGCCTCTATCTTTTTGAATTTTGAGTAGATCGTCTTGATATGGTTGACTTTTTAATATCACCCATCAAGAAAATGGCATCAAAATCCCTCATTTATGGTGCACCCATAACCGGAATCAGTTAGATGATAAGACAACCATAGGAAAGACCAATCCTCGAGTTAACTATCTGAGATTGGTTTATAATCTCATCCTAAATAATTGAAACTACATTGAACGCAATACCTTTTTCCAAAATAATATAATATATTTACATATAGGGTCCAACTTAAAGGAGTGCTTTGAGGGTAGCAGGTTAGCACATACCATTTTGTTCAACACCCTATAGAAGAGAGGGAAATCACCCAAGATAAACAACCATTTTGTACTAAAAGCAACATTAGGTGAAGCAAAAATTTCAGTCAAAAAGTTTGCAATGAAGATGCTATATTTTTCTAATTTGAAAGTAGGGTCCCCAATGTTTGTTTGGACAAATTTTTTATAGCTCATAGGTCCTGGGTGCTGGATTTTGGGGGTTAATATTGGCATATAGTTCACATATAAGGAATGGTCAATATAATTTGGCTGGTGTAAATAGGGATTACCAACATAGAGCCCTAATGGCTCAGGTAATTCCAATTTCATAAAATTATATCCAAAATATCCCACACTCAAATAAAATTGGACATCTAGAGAAAGTAGTGTTATACCTCAATTTGGATTCATTATCCCACCATTGAGAAAAATGTAGGGTTGAAGCATCGAAAGGAAGTTCACGACATTTGGCAGGCATTTCGAGCCAAAATCCAAAAAGAAAAAAATTACTCTAAACTGAATATTTAACCAACTGCTGAAGTTTTCTATACAAAATGTTGAATTAAGATCAAATAATTATTTTTGGGAAGGGATTGTAGAAACAAGATAAAAAAAAGGGTGTTTGTTTTGTGAGAAAATGATAGAAAATAGGGATAATGGAGTTGTCATGATTTCTACCAAAAAAATATGGATTTTATTGAGATTGATGCATGAAAATCGAATAGTAATCAATTCTATATGTTTTAGGGACAAAATGAGTAAATTTGGTGTGATTATAAGTGAAAATCAAAAAGGGGGTCGAGAAGGGGGCTTAGGGTTCGTGTGGAGGCTGAGAAAAAAGAATGAGCGTATATAAATAAAACTCGTTTGATCGATTGAAATTAGTGTCAATCGATCGACATTCATACCTTGATCGATCTAGTTTATACTCTATTAATCAACATTCTTAATTTCTAAAAATTATAGAAACACACCTCAAGTCCTATATTTACCCAAAATTTTCAAATAAATACTCAAGTGAAGATAAACAAAAAAAAATATTTAATTTTTTTTAATAAAGGTAGTAGATTTATTCAAATATGAACATTACTCAAATAATCAATTTTAGAATGCAATTCATTCTTTTAAAAAAATTGGATTATTCACCGTATGCATAAGTATTCTAATAAAGTACACATATGGTGACATATTGATAATTGCTCAAGGTGAAACAAGTATTGAACTAAAATAGTATGTTAATTTGTCAATTTATGATTAGTTATGAAAAATTTCAAACTAAATAACATCACCAATCATGCAACAATTTCAGTTCAATTCATACTCGCATTTAATAAATTTTCTTACAAAGAGAGGATATTATTGATTAATAATTATTATTTTTATTTTTTTGAATTGATTCTCATTATTTATGATTATTATTTATATGAGGGATTAGTTATTTATTTTTCTTTTGACATTACCATATGTGGCTCTTTCTTTTTATGCATTCAATTATTTTTTATAAATAGTTATTTCCTTTATCATATTACTTTTCTTTTGCGAAGGAAACATGCACGAGGAAAAATACCTAGTACAATAAATTTCACATTAATTATGAGATATTCTTCTCTGCTTGCTATGATAGCTTTCACACATCATAGTACCCTCTTAAAACTAGGCAAATCTCTATAATTGCATTTTATATAGTGAAAGTCAAAGTTCAACCATAATTTTTATAATCAAGGTTATTTTAAGCCCCAAAATCTCACATAATTAATTATAGACTTCAAGTATAACATATTTATGCATTCAGTAAGTATGTGAGTAAGTTCTTGTCAACATCAATCACCATATGTAACGAAAAATATAAATGCCTAGAATAAGATACTCAATTACAATGAATAATTAATCAAAATAAATCAAGTTATATAAAATATATATTTTCTTGATCTAAAATATTATTTGAGTTTATTTCATTATACAACCAATGCTAATTTCTTTATTAATTTTGTATTTTTTTATTTTAATAACAAATTTTAAATAAAATAAAACATAATCAAGAATTGAACAACTAAATTTAAAATTTAAAATAATTAAACTAATCAAACTAATATGCTCACCTAGTGAAAGGGAGATGGTTAGTTTATTGAAAATATATAATCTTTCCTATCCCAAAATTTCTTGAATTTTGGTTTCATAATATCTTTGGGTTTGGGATCAATTGGTTTAATTATTTTTGAATTAATCTTGGATTTATCCTTTATTATTTTTCTTTTCATCATTATTGGTGATTTAGCAAATATGTAAGGATGATGAAAATTAATTCCAGAATATCTAACATGAAAGACATTTTTAAAATAAGGATATTTCACAATAAATATACAATGTGGTCTAATATGACCTTTCCTACCATAGTTATGAAAAACAAACACAAATGTAACATGTTTTTCAATCACAAGTGCAACTATTCTTTGAGTATAATGAGTAATAGTAAAGGTAGGATTAGAAGGTCATTCCAAATTAATTCTTGATTTTTAAGGTGTATGATACATATAGGAAGGTTGATGATAGCAACTAAATTCCATTTTATTTTCTGTTGTAGTTGAATAACCACCCTGGTACCGAAATACACATGGTGCAGCATATGTGTGTAGGTGATGCATGAGACACATGTGAATCGGTTAGGCCATGCGAGTATGTATAAGGCTCTACACATGGAAACAATTAGGATTTATTCCTATAAATACCGGGCATGGCCGTAGTTAAGGCTTAGTCTTGTTTTAACCAATTTCAGTGTCTACCTCACTTAGTGATTTTACAACCGAAGAGTTGCTCTTTATTTCAATAAGATTATAATTACCATTCTTGTTCTTGTTATGATTTTCAAACTTCATCAAATTGGTATCAAAGTTTGGCTTGAGCTGCAAAACAGATGGTGACATCCGGCAACTAGACCATTGGCGATGGTAGTGATGACGTGAAGAACTTGTGGGTTACGATGGTTGCCTTAGAAAGCTAGTTTGAGCAAAGTGTTGAGGAGGTGTTATGAGACCTTCATCAATCACTCTTACATAACACCACATAAATCCAAAACCAGTTGGATGAGATTTAGAGGCAGTTGAAACCCTGAGGAAAGTAGGTTCTTTGTGATGAGCATTTGTCGAACCCACCACCTTGTTATTAAAACCAAAGTATTGGCAAGAATCGGCGATGCCGGTTTTCACTCATCAAGTTTTTGGCGCCGTTGCCGGGGAAGGAATAGCGTTTTTAAATTATTTATCAAAATCTTAAAAACATTTTTTGTGCTGTAAATAATTGTGATATTTTTATTTAATAATCAAATTTCAAAATTAATAAAAAATTAAAAAATTAAAAAATTAAAAAATTAAAAAATTAAAAAATTAAAAAATTAAAAAAATTAAAAATTAAAAAAATTAAAAATTAAAAAAATTAAAAAAAATAAAATAATTTTTTTTAATAGTTAAAATAATTAGAAATTTGAAATTTGAATAAAAAATTTACCGTTCATGAATAGTAAAAAATAATAATAAATAAAAAAAAATAAAAAAAAAAAAAAAATTTAATTTCAAAAATTTTAAGTTAATGAGAAATAATACAGCGTGAATAGTAAAATAAAAATTACCGTTCATGAATAGTAAAAAAAAAAAAAAAAAAAATTTAATTTCAAAAATTTTAAGTTAATGAGAAATAATACAGCGTGAATAGTAAAATAAAAATTACCGTTCATGAATAGTAAAAAAAACATTACTTGAATTTATATCTAATTAACTAAATAGCATGAAAAGTAAAAATCTAAGGGAGTTCTGTCTAGGAGACTAGTTCTTGGAAGCCTTTGTGCCACTAGTCTTTCCTAGGAACGTTGTTCTGGCTAAGAGAATAGTTTTTAAGGAGCCGTTTGCACTACCATTCTTTCCTGGGAACACTCTTGGTTAATACTGATTATGTTATATAAAAAAAAATTAAAATTTTTTTTTTAGGGTTTAACTAGTTTTGTCTAGTGTTTTGTATTAAATACCATGTAAATTTTCTCTAAATTTTTTATTTTTTGTTGACAGGAGTTTTAAATTTACGTTTACAATAGTCTATGCGTGGTAGGAGATCCTTAGGAAACCCCCTTACACCATATGTAAATAATATTCATAAATTTAAACAAGTGTCAACAACACTGGATTCCACCCATCAACCTGTTTTTGAGCCAAACATAGAACCAAGTCTTAATCCTTTACTAGAACCAAAAGAAATGGAGGAAAACCAACATATTAGGGAAACCACGATGAAGGAGTTTGCAAGACCGGTGATTGGCACGGCAACTGCCGCTATCCAGTTGGGTGAAGCTGCTCGGAATTATGACATGGGGTAACATTTACAATAAATTCATGGGAAAATTCTATTCCCATAAAAAAACATCAGAGTTGAGAGGAAAGATTGCTACTTTCTCTCAGATGGAAGGAGAACCATTCCATGAAGCTTGGGATAGGTTCAAAATGTTTCTCACTCAAAGGTGGAGTCTCTACTTGGTGGGAACATATGAAAAATGAAAAAAGGTTGAGTGGTAAAGCACAAATCACCTATTAGGAAAGAATGAAGAAACTGATAGTGTAATAGTTTTTACTAGCTGATTACGAACAACTCTTTTACCAACAATATCAGTAATGCCAATAGGGATGAAAAAGTGTCACTAAATACAATGAATAGTTCATGAGGCTCGGCTTCCGAGCCAACATGTGGGAGCGAGAACCTCAAAAGGTTGCTAGATATGTGAAGGGTTTGAATTATTCCATTAGAGAAAGACTAGAGTTAAGCCAAACCTTTTGGTCTGTTAACCAAGCTAATAACATGGCCCTAAAAGTGGACAACCAGCTAACTAGACCTAGAAAATCCACACCATTTGGGTTTCATTTTAGTGACTTCTCTTCCAGTAAAAACCTAAGTGGTTTCACCCTAAAATTCACCCCATCAGTCACTATAGAACCCATAATCCAAACAAACCACTTCCAAAATCTAACCCTTATGCCAAACAACCACCTATCAAGTGCTTTAGGTGCTATTAGAAGGGGTGCATATCTAATAAGTGTCCACAAAGGCATGCAACTAATCAAAAAATTTGAGCATTCAGATGATGAATTTGACCCACTATCTCTAGAAGACCTAGATAGAGCACAACCTACTAAAGATAATGAGGGTGACTGGGCTTTAAAATACATAGTATAGAAGGTGTTGCTATCACCAAAATAGCCACCACCATCACAAAGGCATGCCATTTTCAGAACAAGGTGCACAATTCAATAGAAGGTATGTGATGTTATTATTGATAGTGGTAGTACTGAAAATATTGTCTCGTATGCACTAGCAAAGTCTTTGGGACTGAGAAATCATCCCCACCCTCATCCCTACAAAATAGGATGGATTAAGAAAGGAAGTGAGGTTAAAGTGCAAGAGTTATGTAGGGTACCATTTTCCATTGGAAAAATTTACAAAGATTTGATGCATTGCGATGTGGTGGAAATAAATGCTTGTCAAATTATTTTGGGAAGGCCTTGGAATTATGATCTAGAAGCAATACACAAGGGTAGGACAAACATCATCATTTTCACTTGGAAAGATACCAAGATAGCCCTACTCCCTACAAAGGAAATCTTCCCTTCACCTACCAAATAAAAAATGCTTCTTAACTTTATTCCCAATAAGTTTGACATTGAACTCAGAAAAGCTAAGGTGGTGTTAGCATTAGTGGCTATGGAATAACGTCCTACCACTCATGCCATCCCTATTTCTATTAAATAATTACTATTTACCAACAATGACCTTACACCAACTGACCTACCATGCACCTTACCTCCATTGATATTCAACACCACATAGATTTCATACCATGAAATAATCTGCCCAATTTACCCCAATATAGAATGAATCCCAAGGACCATGAGCTTGTACAAGAGATATTGGAAGACCTATTGGATAAGTATCTCATCTAGGAAAGAAAGAGTCCATGTGATATGTTTGCATTGCTTGTACCCAAGAAGGATGGCACTATGAGAATATGTATTGATATTAGGGCTATTAACAAGAACACGGTCCAGTGCAGATTCCTTATTCCTTGGTTGTAAGATATTCTTGACAAGCTAAAAGGTTCCACTATCATCTCTAAGCTTGATCTTCAAAGTGAGTATCATAAAATTTGCATCAGAAAAGGAGATGAGTGGAAGAAAAATTTTAAAACCAAGGAAGGTCTGTATTAAGGGCTTGTCATGCCATTCGAGTTGTGCAATGCTCCCAGTACCTTTATGAGATTGATGTATCATGCTTTGATGCCTTTCGATAGTACTTGTATGGTTGTGTATTTTGATGATATCCTAATCTATAGTAGAAATCTTGATGAGCATCTAGGGCATTTACAGCCTATCTTGGAGATATTAAGGGAACACAAGCTTATTCTTAACCTAAAAAAGTGTAAGTTTATGACCATCATACTCCTTTTCTTAGGGTATGTTATCAACTCAGAAGGCATCTCAGTGGACACAAAGATGATTTAAGCCATCTAGTCATGGCCTAACCCCACATCAATATATGAAGTTAGGAGTTTTCATAGTCTGACAACATTCTATAGAAGATTTATAAGGGATTTCAGTTCAATTGTAGCACCCATAACTAATTTCCTCAAGAAAGGATAGTTCGTTTAGGGAAGAAGCAAGAAGATAATTTCCAACTCATCAAAGAAAATCATGGCACAACCCCAGTTCTATCTCTGTTATATTTTGACAAAGTATTTGAAGTTGAAATAGATGCATCTATGAAGAGTATTGGAATAGTGCTATCTTAGGATGGAAAACCTATTGAATTATTTAGCGATAAACTTAGTGAAGCATGCCAGAAATGGTCCACATATGACCAAAAGTTCTATGCTATCATTCGAGCTCTTAAACACTGGGAGTATTATCTCATTTCAAAGGACTTTATCCTTCATAGTGATCACTCAGCACTCAGATGGATTCATTCCTAGAAATACATCTCAAGAGCACATACTAGATGGGTCATCTACCTACAAAGGTTTACTTATGTGTTTAAGCACAGGGAGGGACAATTAAACAAAGTCACTAATGCACTTAGTAGGAGGCACACCTTACTGACTGCCCATCACACTGAAATTACTAGTTTTGACACCCTCCCTAGACTATATGCAATAGATGAAGATTTTGCAACTATCTAGACCTAATGCAACAACCATGAACCTATGCATGATTTCCATTTGCAAAAGGGGTATCTCTTTAAAGACAACAGATTGTGCATCCCAAAAAATATTTTAAGGGAATGTATGATATAAGAACTTCATATAGGGGGACTTAGTGGTCACACTGATAGGGAAAAACCATAATTTTGGTTGAGGAAAGATTCTACTAGACTCATCTATAGAGATATGTAGCCAAATTTGGGCAAAAATGCTTTATATGCCAAAAAGCTAAAATAGACAGCCAAAACACTAGCATTTACTCTCTTATGCTAGTTCCTATAACCATTTGGTAGGATCTTAGCATTGGTTTTATCCTTGGGCTACCACTGAGTAAAAGAATAGTAGACTCCATCCTTGTGGTAGTGAACAGGTTTTCAAAAATGTTCCACCTGATCCCATGCAAAAAGGTTTATGATGCCAGCAATATAACAACTATATTTTTTCGAGACATTGTCAAACTACATGGCATCCCTAAAACCATCACTTCAGATCATGATGTAAAGTTCATGAGCCATTTTTGGAAAGTGTTGTGATGCATGTTTGATACCACGTTGAATTTTAGCAGCGCTTATCACCTTCAAAATGATGGGTAGACATAGGTACTCAACAAAACCATAGGCATCATGCTTCAGTGTTTGAATCATGAAAGACCTTAAGAATGGGACATATACCTTCCTCAAGTTGAATTTTATCTCAATAGCATCACCAACCAAACCAAAAAATACTCACCTTACTTAGTTTTCTATACCAAAGTACCCAACTTCAGTGTATATTTGCAAGCCATACCCAATAACAAAGCTGCTGACATATAGGCTACTGATTACACTTAATTCCACTAGAAATTCTAAGAGAATATTGAGAAGATGAATGCACAATACAAAATACAGGCTGATCAACATCATAGGCTTACATATTTTCATGCTAGTGAGCTTGTCATAATACACCTCAACAAACACAGATGATCACAAGGAAGTTTCCCCAAGTTTTAGCTCAGGAACTATGGCCCTTTAAAAATTATTAAGAAAATTAATGACAACACTTATGTCATTGATCTCCCTGAAGACTGGAATATTTCCAAAACGTTCAACATAACAAATCTTCACAAATAAAATCCTATAGACGTAGCTGATGTGATTAATTTGAATTCAAGGATGAATTCTATTGAAGATGAGGACTATGATGGAGATAGAAAGGTTACAAATAGAAACTTATTTCCTTTTTTATTTTTTGTTATAACTAAATAACCAACCTAGTGCCAAAATGCACATGGTGGCGAGTGTATGTGGGGGTGATGCATGAGGCACATGGGAATCAGTTAGGTTGTGTAAGTATGAGTGAGTACATTATGCTTTACACATGGAAACAATTAGGATTGATTCCTATAAAGCTCAGGCATGGCCATAGCTAAGGCTTATTCTTGTTTTAACCAATTTTAGTGTCTCCCTCACTTTCTGAATTTATAATCCTCTTTAAGAACAACCGACAAGTTTCTCTTTATTTCAATACAAGTATTATTACCTTTCTTGTTCTTGTTCTGATTTTCACCCTACATCAAAGTAGCATGTGAGGAAGGCATATCTAAAAGCTTTAAAAATTCAGTTTCTTTTGAGGAAGATGGAATAGTGCGCTCATCTACGTATACTATCCCTCTCTTGTTTCCATTTGCCTTTCCATAATCGAGAACTTTCTTTAACCTTTTAGCTCAAATTGATAGCATTTTTATAGTTTCCATGGATTGTTCAAGTTCCTTTATCAGATTTTGTTTCTCCTACTCTAAATTTACAAGACTTGAATTTAAAACATTAGAACATTCAAATAGATCAAGATTATATTTTTTTCAATACTGATGAATTTATTTCATAGGTTTTTCAGTTTTCATTGAATTTAGTTACTTCTACAAGCAACTCATCTTTATCTCTTTTGCATATTATGAACTTTTTGAACACTTCATTAATACTAGTGACATTAAAATATTTAAGAATTCAAAGTCACTTTCCTCATTATCTAAATCAATATCAGACTTATTGGATTGTCCATTATTTTTTGTAACAAATGCTAGAAAATTGGTGTAACTATTTTATGATTCAACTGGATTGTTGTTATCACTTTCATAGTTAGTAAGTGTAGTATTGAAAGCTCTTCCAGTGTTGTTCTTCTTATTTGCACTATTAGTTGCAAAATGGCCGAAATATATACATTCAAGGCATTAAGGTCCATTGGGTTTAGGTTTCTTACCATTAGAAATCACAAATTTGAGTTCTCTTAGATTCTGATCCTTTTGATGAATTTGTTGTCTTTTGTTTTTAGGATTCTTTTTGTTTAAGATTTTGTTAAATCTTCTTGTCAAGAGTGCCAATTCTGCTTCTGCATTGTCACTTTTTTCAACTTTAGTAGTTTTGAAGGCAACACTTTTGTTCATCGTATGAGCACAAAAACTGATCTTAAAGGTTTGATGTGAGCCAATAAGTTCCTCTATTTTGATAGTGTCCATATCCTTTTTTCATCAATGGCAGTAACCTTTGCATGGAAGCGATATGGTAGCAAACAATGAATCTTTCTAACTATCCATATCCTTTCTTTCATCAATGGTGAAGACCTTTACATGGAAACAATCTGATATGGATCAAATAATCTTACTAACTATCCTAAAATCATCAATTTAATTTCTCTCCAAGATTGGCATAGGTGTTAGTAATATCACATAATTTAGTATAAAATTCAGAAATGGTCTCATCTTCTTTCATCCTTATATTCTCGAATTGAATACTAAGCATGCAAAGTTTTGTTCGTTTAACCTATATGGTACCTTCATTAGCAAACTTCAAAATATCCCAAGTATGCTTAATAGTTTCAACATAAGAAATACGACAAAACTCATCAGCAAACACATCACTGAAAATAGAATTAATACCCTTTTGATTCCAATTACTACTATTTTTATCTTTAGTAGTCTAGTCTTTCCTAGGAATAAGTGTAACAACATTATCTTTAATAACTGTAGGTGGTTCCCAACTATAAAGCACAGAGCTCCAAACGCTTTCATCTATAGATGGTAGAAAGGCTCTCATATGAGCCTTTCAATGTGGGTAACTAGACCTATCAAAGTAAGGAGTACTAGTTATAGATGAACCCTCTCTCAAGTGATTCATAACAAGGTCTTAGGCACACTAATTGTATCTAGTGACTACTCTGATACCAAATGAAAATTTCCTTTTTTTAGTTACAGACCCAATTAGTAAGAGGGTGGGTGAAAACAACATCATTAGAAGTATGAAAAATTAAAATTTTGCAGATGGTCAAACATGCAATCACGTGTAAGTAAAAGTAATATGAAAATATAAAGATTAAAACATGAGGTTTTTAGATGGAAACAACCTTGGCCATAAGAATGACCTAAGAGAAATATGGTCCAATTATAAGGCTAGGACTCAAATGATCCACAAAGCTATTGCCCCCAAGTACTTTACTTACAAGCTGTTGCTTTCGTCATAGTCTCTACAAGAAAGGTGTTTGGATCCAAACCAACATTTTGATAACTCGAGTCACACAAGAAATCAAACCCATATAGTTGGCACTTGAAAAGTTAGCACAATAACACAAGTACAAATGCATGTCCTAGAGCTTATTCAATAATGAATAATCATAATAAAATGATTTAACAAATATATCAAATAAATCAAAATCAACTAGCAATCCTATAACAATCTGTGTAAAGCATAATATCACAAATATTATAGGCTTTCTAATTCATCAAACACAACCACAAATATTTGACAAATAAACTCAATGATACAAACATAATATCCAAAAAAAAAACTAGAGTACACTAAAAAACTAAAACAAAATAAACACAATAAAAACTTGTAAAAACTCTTGAGCAAATTTGGAGCTTAATCTCTCATGTTATCTGATTCTTATTCTTTATAATGTGGTTGTGATCTTTTAGATGGTGTAAAAATAAAATCATAATATTGATTCTCGAGTTTTCTTAATTGGCTTGAATCCACCTTAAGATGGTAAGTTGTAACCAATGCATTTCATAGAACAAATGGTTATAATCCACCTAATCATGAGTTGTCGATTTGAAAATGTAGTATACTAGGATGTATAAATTTGGACATAATTTTCCATATAAGTCATTCTTTCACTTAAATAAAGAATTTGTCTACTTTTACTAGAAAATCTTCTATCGCACCCCAAGGTCTCTTAATTGATCTATTTTCCATTTGAAATATTACTGAAGTGGGTGTGGCTTTACCAACCCCAATCTATTAAAGACTGATAATACCATGAGGTTAATGTTATAACCCAAGTCATATAGTGCCTTACTAAAATGGATGTTCCCAATAGGGCAAGGGATGTCAAAACTATCTGGATCTTTCAATTTTGTGGTAGTGTAAGGCTATGGAATTGCACTAGTCCTTACCTTCTCTTCGTGGGTATACAATCGTGTCACTTGCAAGGTTACCTTGAGGCCTTTGACTTGTAGCCTGAGCAAGTTGCCCCATTTGGTTTTACAAATTTCGAATTGAAGCCTCTTGAGTAGACATTTTTTGTATTTACTAATTGGGCGTGTGATTGTTGTGGTTGTTTAAAACCAGATGGTGGAGATGATTAATGGTTGAATTGATTACCATATTGACTGTTATTATTACTCCAAGAGAAATTTGGATGTTATCTCCATCCTGGGTTATATATGTTTCAGTATGGGTTATTGTTTTGGTTCACATTACCTACATAGCATATGAATTCAGGATTATTTGGAAAATTATCAAAAAAATGAGCTCCTCTACAAAACACATAAGATACTTCTGAATTGTGGACCTAGTTTATACTCGTTTGCAGGTTTTAAGCCTTTAAAAGATTAACCAAAGATGAAACTTGAGATGTAAGTGCTGTGATATCATTTACCTCATGCACTTCAACTACTCTTCTTGTTGTTGTCATTCTATCCATTATCTATTGATAATTATTGCTATCCATTTTCTCAAGTAAATCATAATCTTGATTGTAAGATTTGGCTAGCAAAGCTCCATTAGAAGATGCATCAATAATAATTCTTGTTTGAGCATTAAGACCATTGTAAAAAGTCTCCATTTGAATCCAATAAGGAATACCATGATAAGGACACCTCCTTAAAAATTCCTTGAATCTTTTCCATGCTTCATATAAATATTTTCCTTCGTATTATTGGTGGGAAGTAATTTCATTCCTAAGCTTGGCATTCTTTGTTGGTGGGTAGTATCTCATCAAGAATTTCTTCGCCAAACCATTCCAATCAAGTGGAAAAGAGTTTAGCCAAGCTCGAGCATGGTCTTTCAAAGAGTAAGGGAACAATCTAAGCCTAAATGCCTCCTCAGTCACACCACTGAACTTAAATGAATCTATAACTTCAATAAACAATCTGAGATGAAGATGAGGATCCTCTATTGGTAATCTACTGAATTTTCTAATTTTTTGTAGCATTTGAAACATCATTGACTTTAACTCAAATTGATTAGCATGAATGTTTGGCCTTTAATACTTGGATTCCGCCCTTCCAACGTAGATATTGCACATTCATTCATAGCTATATTTCTATCATCCATCAAAGTATTTGATTGTTCAAGTTTAGCCCATTATTATTTATTTCTAATGGATTATCCATTTTTTTGGTTGATAACGTGTTGCCTTATTGACCTCAAAGTACACTCAATTTCAAGATCTAAAGGTAAGATTTCTTCCTCAGGAACTCTGCTCATGTAATATACTCAACTATATTTCTACAATACTAAAGTGATGTCTAAATAAAAATAAAATAAATAAATAAATAATTAATTAAATAAGTTAGTAAAATTAAATTAAGAAAAATAAAATAAAATAAAAATTAATTTCTAATATTTGTAATCCTCGACAACGGTGCCAAAAACTTGATCGCCACACAAATTGTGGGTGCAATAAATACACAAGTATACGTATCACAACAAGTAATATAATGATAAAAAGATATCCTTCTAGCGGAGATTATTTTATTAGAAATTAATTTTTAAAACTAAAAAAATTAATATCAATTTTTTTTGCTTTTATATTTTAAGCAAAATTAAAATAACTAAAAGTAAATAAAATAATTAATTAAATCATATTTGTTAACTAAGAAGATATATGATAAAATATCTAGGAATACTTAATCCACCAATTTTCTAAACATACGAATCGTTAAAATCCTTACAATATAATTATCAATTAATTATATAATCAATTGAATCTAACCAATCTTGTATTCCTCTCTCAAGAAAAATACGCACTATATAATAATTACTTTGATCACACTTTCATACCAATTAAATTTCATACTACTCATTAAGTTTATTTATGGATCACATATATAAGAATCATACATCTATGCCTATAAACTATGCATGTTATTTAATCAAGAAAAACAATTAAATAATTCTTCCAAATCTATTTAATTGCTTCTATAGATAAATTTTTGGCCAAAAAATTAATAGCATAAAAATTAGATTAAATAATATAATTAAATTATAATTATAATTGGGGTAAAATTTTAGATCATCACATGGTGAAAATTAGGTTCATAAGAGCCCTAGATTAATAAATTAAATACACATAATTTTCTTCATAAAGCTCATATTTTTCATTGAGGAAGACATAAAAATTGATAAAGAAAAGAGTAGAAGAAGAAATACAATCAATCTCTTGAATTGTAGTTTTAATCTCCAATTGAATATCCACCAAAATTGTGTCCCCTCTTGAATTTTTCTGTATTTTCTCTCTTTTTAGCTCCAAAAATTGACCAAAATTATGCTAATGAAGGCCCCTTAGGGTTTATGGGGGTGATTAGAGGCTTAAATATACCTCAGGTTCAATCTGAACAGTCAAATCCAACTTCACATTAAGGGCAAAGGTCAAAACAAGAAAATTTGGCAGCACCAACCAATCACAACTCAACATGTGGTACATAAAATTCACTGGGCGAATCAAAGCACAATGCGTGGTAGGGGAGACCGGTCAAAGTCAACTCTCGATGAGTCAACACCACATGGTAGGGTGGTTTGACCGATCTTTGACCTCAGATTGAACGTCGTTCTTACATGTGGCATGTGGCATGTGGTTCGTCCTCCTCACACGTGGCATAATGTGATTCATTGTCCCTACTTGCATGACATGCCACGTGGTAGCTTCTAATTGGTTATGCGTTAATAATTAATAAAAAATCTACAAAAATTCCAAAAATTATATTTTCACCTCTTTTCACAAAAAGTTTATACTTTAATATTTTTGGCCCCAAAAATATTATTTATTGAATAAATCAAGTAAATATTATGTAAAAATGTACGCTAATGACTCTACTTTCATAGAGTCATCAACACCCTCCTATCAAACTGCCACGGTCGGCCAAAAAAAATATGAGTAGTATATATCAGTGCCACATCATAAAGAACCTCAAGTTTGTATTTTCCAATTGAAAACGGAACTTGAACTTGGTTTTTAACCTCCACTTCTCCATAATCATTTAGCCATTGTATCTTATATGGTTTGGGATGCTTCTACCATATCAAATTCAACTTTTCTACGAACAAGGTACTAATAAGATTAGTATAGCTCCCACTATCAATAATCAATTTACATGCCTTATCCTTCACGTGGCATCTTGTGCGGAAAATATGTTCACGATGCTCCTCATCTCCTTCATCCTTGGGATCTATATTCAAGGCTATCCTTATGACAAGTAAATATCCATGCATAGGTTCTTCCACTTCAACATCATAACAATCTTCCAATGGTGGTATCTCATCGTCACTTAAATTAGCACTTTCTATTTATCCATTTATCCATACAACCATAACCTTTTTATCTTGTTTATAACTTGCTCTCTCTTCCATATTGGAATCAACTTCTTCTTTGTCAAACTCATGTCTTCTATATAATCTTCTATGTAATTTAGAACTAGAAGAGGATTTTAAATCATCCAACTTTGCATTTAGCCTCTTAAATTGGTCATTAAAAGTCTTGATGAAGAATTTCAAGTCGACCTCTTATGGTTCTTCTCCTTCCTTACTCAGGTTTTCAACTTATAAGATAAAATAAACATTATTGTTCCTCACTCACTCCCTCACTTGTTTGCTCTCAAATCATATTGTTATTGCTCCTTTTTTCACACTATTTTGGCCTCTCTTTTTTCTCTTGCCTTTTACCACTTATAGCTCAAGGCAGCCCTTTTTTATATTCTTAACAAAATTAATGAATTCAACTAATCTCAAGAAGCAACCGGTTTGTTATTGTCGATCTCAAAAATCAGAATTTTAAAAACTTAATTGAGGAAAATGGTAATAGAAATAAAAATCTAAAGATAAAGAACCAAGAAAATTAAGAAAACTCTAAAAGGAAGCAAAAGACATGTGAAAGAAATCTAAGTGAATTGATTAAGAAGGAAAAAGACTCAAAAAACCTTGTTATACTTCAAAGAATCACGAGAACATAACTAGAATGAAATATTGGAAACCAGAACAAAATAAAGGAAAACTAATTTCAACAAGAATAAAAAAACGTAAGCAAGAAAATAATAATTGGAAACTTACTTCAACAAGAATAGGAATCTTGAAGAATCTGTCATTTTGTTCTCCTTTTTTTCTTTTCTTTTTTAAATTTTGAAGACTTGCTATACCCAAAAATATGAATAAAGGAAAGAAAGAAGAAAATCTATTTACCCCACGTTTGGTTGGACGGAATGGAATGGAATCAGAATCGATTCCATCCATTTTGTGTGTTTGGTTGGACGGAATGGAGGGCGGAATGGAATCTGATTACTAAAAGAGAAGGAATCACAATTCCTTCTCCCACCTTTGGTAATCATTATTCCATTCCCATCTAAACTTTTTTTTTCCAATTTTACCCTCACCTAAAATATAACTTTAAATTTAAATCCCAAATTCTCAAACCCAAAAATTCCAAAACCCTAAACCCTAAACCCAAAATTTCAAAACCCTAAATCCAAAATTCTCAAATCCAAAATTCCAAAACCCTAAACCCTAAACCCAAAATTTCAAAACCTTAAATCCAAATCTTAAAATCCTAAAACCTTAAACTCTAAACCTCAAATCCCTAAACCCTAAAACTCTAAACCTTAAAACATAAATCCCAAAACCCTAAAACATAAATCCTAAATCCTTAAACCCTAAACCCTAAATCCCAAATTCCAAATCCAAAAACCCTAAACCCTAAACCCCAAATCCCAAATCCCTAAACCCTAAACCCTAAACCCTAAAACCCTAAACCTTAAAACATAAATCCCAAAACCCAAAACCCTAAAACATAAATCCCAAAACCCTAAACCCTAAACCCCAAATCCCTAAACCCTAAACCTTAAACCCTAAAACCCTAAACCCCAAATCTCCAAATCTCTAAACCCTAAACCCTAAACCTTAAAACATAAATCCCAAAACCCAAAACCCTAAAACATAAATCCCAAAACCCTAAACCCCAAATTCCAAATCCTAAAACCATAAACCCTAAACCTTAAACCTTAAAACCCTAAAACCCTAAACCCTAAATCCAAAATTCTAAAACCCTAAACTATTTTTAGAAAAATAATAATTTTAACCCTAAACCTTAACCTACAAATATAACCCAAATCCTAAATCCCTAAACCCTAAATCACACATCCCAAACCTCAAAACCCTAAACCCTATTTAGAAAAATAATAATTTTAATAATATATTTCTTTTTAATTAAGTAATATTTATTTAGAAAAATAATGATTTCAATAATGTATTTTGTCTGACGAAAAAATAGTAATTAAATGACATTATTTGAACTTTACAGCATGTAGGGGTATTAAGGTCATTTACAGCTTTTTTTATTCCATTACAGTGGCAAACCAAACACTATAATCCTGATTCTGAGCTTGATTCCAGTGGTCAAACCAAACAAAATTGTTTCCTTTCCATTCCATTCCATTCCAATTCCGATTCCGATTCCGATTCCATTCCATGAACCAAACACCACCTTAGGGAAGTTAAAATAGGAAAGAAATAATCTCAAGTTGGAAATCTTTTTTTTTAAGATCTTTATTTTCCAAGAAAAGAAACTAAAGGGATATGGAAAGAATATAAAAATAAAGAAAGGAATAAATGATCAATTTGGGAAAATTAAAATAGGTAAGAAATAATCAAGGTTGTATTTTTTTAAGATCTCTCTTTTCTTTCTTTTTTTGACGACTTCTATGAATAGAAAAGACATAAAAACTAATTCACAACCCTAATGAACAAAACCGAAACATAGCAAAAAGGAAAAGGTGTGACAAAAATTTTAAACCCATAGTAAGTGATGTAAACAATGAATTTTTGGGTTGAATCAAAATGAGCTTCGATTTGATACATTATAATAGTCGTTTTGTTACCCGAGTCAAAAGTTATGACCATTTAAAATTGCAATGACAATTTAACAAAAAACAAATTTGAAACTGTGAATAGCAAAACTCTCTTCATTTTTTCTTTTCTTTTTTGAAGAAGAAATATGGATTGAATACAAAAATAAAGAACAAGAAAATATAGGTTGAATTCAGAGAGAACTAAAAAACGAAATCCAAAGACGAAAACAATGAAAACAAAATTGAAAGAAAACGCAAGACTTGAAGGATGAAATTGTTTTTGAAATCAAGAACACCAATAAAGATAGATGTTGATAGATAACTTGTTTCCAAAAACCAAGGCTTTGATACCAAATGATTCAGACCCTATAGGAGAACAACCCTAGGAATCCACGAACTCAAAGGAATAGAAACAATCGATTTGCTAAGAACGTGTTAAAGATGATTGGATTAGAACCCTAAGGAAACAAAGTCCTTAAAACCTAACCTTTGGTATGAACGGATTAGAACCCTAAGAAAAAAATTCCTTAAAACCCTTACCTTGAGACTCCACAAAGGATTATCACTCCCTTTGATAAGTCAAATTCAAGTATTCAATCTAGAACGCAAGAAGGCAAAGCAAAAAGCTTTCTGAAATAATTTTTTTATTAATGATATATGGTCTGCTTATTTCAAGCCTAAAGAAAAACCATAGGCACAAATTCAAACCTAAAGAAAACTCTAGGCAAAAATTCAAACCCTAAAGAAAAAAGCACAGATGAAATTTGCCTAATTAGTGATAGATTAATCAATCCTTAAAAATAAAATAATAAAGAAAATATGATAAATAAAACATAAAATGGCACACAATTAATTAAAAAAAATATTGCTTCCTAAAGTAATCCTTGCACCCAACTTAATCTTCCAAATCTATCCCTAGTCATTGGATCACCAAATTCTTGCAAAAGATCTTGAAAATATTTGGGAACATCAACTTGATCAATATCATGATATCCATTAAAGGAGGGGAAATAAAATTTGTGTAATATAATCATTTTATACTGAACAATAATGTTACGAATTAATTTGAAATAATAAGAATAAATTAAAAACTAATTATAAGATTTTAGAATTTTAGAATTTAAATAAATAGTTTAAATAATTTATATAAAAGAAAACGTATTGATATTTAAAAAAAGCATAACATAAAGATAAAATATAAAATATATAATACATCATTTTATGACTATTTTGACTTTAAATGTTTGGAAATTTATAATATATATATATATATATAATTATTAAAATATGGTATATAGTTTTGGGGAACGGGACGAGGAATGCAATATTTATCTTTATCTTACTTCATATTATAAAATATGAATCCTTATTCCTCATTCCCTATTTTATTGTTCTCATCATTACTTCCAATCAGATAATCCTGGTCGGGATTTTTTCTATCAAAAAACACTGATAAACCTAGCGACGATAAAAGGTCCCTCTTGTGAATCCCCTTGTGTAAAAGACTAATATAAGGGAATGGAATATTGGTCTTTGTCTTGCCTCGTATTATAAAATATAGAGCACATTCCCTGTTCCTTATTTTATTATTCTCATCATTGCCTACAATGAATAATCTCATTTTCTTTGTAAAAAAAAATTAACAATACTAAAGGCAACAACGGGGAATCGGTATGATAAAATCCTAATGCATGGTGTCCAAAACTTTATGAATATCAGTTTTAAGAGTTACATGAATAGGGAGCTACAACAAATTCTTATTCAAAACCTCATACCTAATAATTATTGGAAATACAACACTACTAAAAAACATACATACAACCTCAGTTTTTAACTGTGGCAGTAGGTCTATGGCCACGGTTATAAGAACCGAGGCCTAAGTGAGAGAGACCATAGGTAATGACTTATGGCCTCAGTTATTAGATAACTGAGTCCATAGGGTATACATAAATTAAAAAAAATACAATTAGTAATTACCATATTAAAAATCAATATAAATTACAATAAATTTATTAATTACAATATTAAAAATCATATTATATTAAAATTAAAAGTATAATTACATTTGAGAGTTTATTATATATACACAAAAAAACTTATTATTACAAACTTACTTTTTAGTATTAATTACAAACATGAAAAAAACTTAGTATTACCAACACCAGCAACGGCGCAGTAGTGCCAATGCACCAGCACAGCGCCATCAGTAACACCAGCACAACACCATCAGTAACACCAGCGCATAGCCAGCAGCACTAGCACCAGCAGCGCAACACCAACATCGCGTAGCAACGCCAGCGTCAGCAGCAGCAGAACCAACAGTGTTGCACCAATAGCAGGGAGATTTAAATCAATTTAACAACAATAGTACCAACAGTAATCAAAAGAGGAATAAGTAAAAGAAATGAACGTAGCCATACATGAAAAGATGATAGATTTTAAAGTGAATAGTACCTCTGAAAAAGTAATCATGCAGGCTTTGATTTGGAACATATTCATAAACAAGAAGGCTTTCAGGGCCTGTAATGGTGTATCCTAACAATTCTACCACGACATTGATATTTTGATCAACACTATTTCAATAACAAGTCAAGCTTGCCAGAAAAAAGAGACAGATGCATAAATACACATGTAAATAGAGACAAAGAAGAGTCAGCTGAAATGGAATGAAAAGAAGACAAAAAAGTGTTAGCCAGCACATTAGTTAGATCCAAAGTTACTTTATTTCCCAAAATATGGATAAAATATGCTAAAAGAGAATGTCTAGGCTAACTATTTTCAGCTAGATGCAGCCGAAGATCACAAAAATTGATTATCTGCTGCAGATAGATCCCTAAATCTCACCTAACAAATTACAAATCAGATTTAGATCATGAACTTAAAACACCAACCCAAATGTTATCACACAAAATATTAACTAATCTCTTAAAATAATCACATCAATGGATAGATCAAGACAAAAGCAAGAGAGCTAAAAACTACCTTAAACAAGAAAATTATGACATTTACATCTAAAGCTAATAAAAGAAAACTAAAGCATGAGCATTGGCTTACCCCTACCACTATATGGCCAGAGAATACATCAATTGTTGGCAAAATTCCACTGCAATAGTATAAACAAAAAAAATTATAATCAACAACAAAAAAAATGCCACTATAATCAATAACATAAATTATATTTTTTTTATCGTAACAGAAGAATTTTTATAAGAACTCAAATAGTAAAATGACTTACTTCTCTCAGGTCTATTCTAATTTATTTTCAAACACTTGATATGCATAAAAGCATATCAAGTGTTTGTAAGTGATATTCATCAGGAAAGACTTGAATTATGCATTCCATCAAGTAACATTCGGTCAGCTAATCTTTACAGGATGCCAAGGAAAATTGAAGTGTTGTTTAAACCAAAAGTATCAAATCCATCGATTAATTAAACTAATATTGGTTGATGTTCATCCAAACATGTGCAAGAACTGAACGAAAAATAACAATCAAACTAGTCCTTTTAGCATAAAAGGAAAGTAAATATAATTAAAAATAAAACAACAGTCATAAAAACAAAACAGTTAGGCCTCCCTTTCATTCCCATCTCAAGTGTTATAAATATGATGAAGAAGTGTTTTTGTCTCTTATATTTTCTTTGCAACAAAAAAAAACCAGTCAAAGATTTCACCAGAAAAATGAAAAGCTGGTTAAAAAATTAATGAAAGCGAAATACATCAATAGTCACATATTCAATGGATATGGATGTTACCTTCACAACTTTGGCTTCACAATCTCTAGCAAGTATAGAAGCTCCTGTTGATATGTTAATTGTGTTTGAACCATCACCACTTGTTCCAACTATATCTACTGCATCATGCAAGCCTTCTACCTTCACGCTGTGATCGATCATTGCTCCTGCCAAGCCAACAATTTTCTAGGTTACAAAATTTCACAAATTATCTCTTTCACTAAGTCTAAACATCTCTCTACATAATACTGACCACAATGCATATTAATCTTTGAATGGGGCTTACTTAATGTGAGGATAATAATAATAAAAATAAATACAAGTATATCTTGAAAAATAGAAAAAATAACTCACTTCCTCGTAAGTCTCTCCTTTGGCTCTCAACAACATAAGAAAAGCACTGATTAATGCCTCATCAGCATCATTTAGCAAGAAATTCACACGATTGACCAAAGAATCAATCAGCTGCCAAAACCCACCATAGAAAAATAAAAAATACATATTAAATTTCCCAGAAAACCAAATATTCAAAACAGGTAAAGGATAAACTCAAACCTCATTGAAAGATGTCACAGGTGGGATTGATTTTTCACCAGCAGTAGGTAGAGTACTGAAAACAGAGATAGTCTTAGAAATAAACCAGAACAGAACCAAAGACTGAAGCTTTACTCAGATCTAACTTCTGGGTGTGTTCTTAAAGGATGATATAAAAACAAACCAAAACTAAACCAAAGACTAAATTTTTACTAGATCTAATTTCTGGGCTTGTTCTTAAAGGATGATACAATAAGAACGAAGCACAAAACATAAAAAGAATCTAACCTGATGGTTTAGGATGGCAAGATGAAGACGGCAAGATGAAGATGGTAAGACGAAGACGGTGAGGCGAATATGGTGAGATGAAGATGGTGAGTTAAAAACGGTGAGACAAAGACATCAAGGTGAGACATGTAGAGAGGGTCGATTACTCTCCTAGCTACGTATGAAAACCCTAAGCGAGGAAGGCCAAGGAGAAAGGGAAAAAAAGAAGAAAAAAAGGAGAGGGAAAAAAAGAGAAAGCGGAAAAATTGATTTTAATTTGGTGTAAATGAGAACAAATTAATAAGTTATGTATATGGCCTCGGTTTTTCAATAACCGAGACCATATGGTATGCTATGGCCTCAGTTTTTAAATAACTGAGACTATAAGGTATGTCTATGGCCTCGATTTTTAAATAACCGAGACTATAAGATATATCTATAGCCTCAGTTTTTAAATAACTAAGGTCAAAACCTTATAGCCTTGTATTTTTTTAAAACCGAGGCTAAATGTCTGAGACCAAAAGCATATATTGTAGTAGTGCAATAAGTGAGAAAATTGCATATGGCCATGTGAAGCACGGGTAGACACTTGCCAATTTATGATTTCCTTGATGCATTGTTTATAGACTACAATTAGATTATATCTAATTATTATTGATTGTCCAAAATCTAAATATAGAATTAAAAAAGTGAACTACAACAACCCTTCTCTTTAGAGAGAGAGACCTCTTGTGAGATTTTTCATTCTTTTCCCTAAACTTTCGTCATCCTCTTGGATATTAGTAGCCTTCCTTATGCTTTCATTTATAAACCTTTTCTTCTACAGCTTTGATGAATCTTTTGGGAATCCATAACGTTTTCATTAGTAGCCATCTTTGCCCTCTTTTCTAGTAAAGGAATGTTGGTTGTTTAAGTTCTCAAGACTTCATGAAATCACTATTTTTAACAAATTGGGTGTTTGTTTAATCATTTACATGTAATAGTTGATGGATGATGATTGCATTTATGGAGACAAGATAAGAATTTAATGCTCTTGACATATCCTTTGCAGCTCCTCTTCTCCTGCATGTAAGTTTTTTGAGTTGTTTCTGTAGCTTCTTTCTTGTTCCTTTTGTGCCTTACTCTTTCTATAAATACTTGTTCTCATCTTCCCTTCTTCTTCTGAAGATTATTTTTTCAATTTTCTTTCTGGCGGCTTACTTTTTTATACTTCTTTGCTTTTCTATTAATTCCTTCAAGTGTGGCTTCAAGTTCCTTTCTCTTATGGCTCTTTTAATTATTTCTTCTTCTTTTCTTTTTTTCTAACTTGATTCTAATTTTCTCAATCAAGTTTTTGTTCCTTATGTTGTTGTTGTTAATTCCTTTCTCCTTACCTTTTCTGAAAAACCTTGTCTAGTCTTATTTTTCCTTTTCGGATCCTTTACTTTGGTGTTACTCTTAGCATAAAATTTTCCAACTTTCTTTGGTTGCAGATTCTCATGGATTCTTCTCATAACAACTCTTCCGGACTCTTGCATGCAAGGGAACCAATGACTTTGGTTGAAATTAGTCGTGGCGATTTTGAAGTAGAACTGACAGAGAAAAAATCAATCCTTAAAGCTTGTGCTGAAAAGTCTCTATTTAGTAAGATCTGGAACCCATAACCAATTAGCAGATCACATGTTTATAACACCTATAAAAACTCTTGGAGTCCTATAGGTAAACTCTCTATCTCTAAATTTGTAAAAGGTTTTAGCACTTTCATCTTTTTCTTTCAAACTTTGGAAGATAAATAAAAGTTTGGGATACATACATATGGAACATTGATGGTGCTATGATGGTAACCGATAACTATCATATCATACTAATCACTCTTTTGATTATTATAACTTCCCTATTGTACCTTTTTGGATTCAGTTTCATGGGATCCCAAGAAACATTATGTTTGCATAGAATATCACAAAAGTTACAAATAGTATTGATAATGTCATTGAGCTAGAAAGAATGCAAGGAAATAAAATCATCAACCGGAAGTTTACTAGAGGTCCCATAGAAATCCAAATGTTGGGAAATTATACAAATTTTCAATAAGCTAGATTTATGAGAAAGTAAGAATAAACAAAATAACACAAATTTGATAATAGAGTTTGGCCAATTTTACCTACATCTTTGGACCTGTTGTAGATCTTTTTAATAAAAGGGATAAATTATACAAAGTGATTACAACACTCATAACTCACAACTCAATTACACCCAAGAAAATTTCTCTCAATTTTATCTCACAAAAGCTTTTTGCTTTTCTCTTAATTGGATTTTTGATAATACAAAGCACCTATTAAGTGCTCTATTTATAGATGCAGAAGCCCCATCTTCTATATGTTTTTCCAACTAATTCTTATTTGGTTTTCTTTTTTTTCAACAAAATGATGCACCATCCACTCAATTTTCTTGGGTTGTTGACTTGACAATCACTCTTTTCCTTTTTTTATTTTATTGTCATTTATTGCATCATTTGGTCCATGTAAGTTTGATCAACAATCTCCCACTTGAAAACTAATTTCAATCTATCTTCACACCTCAAACAATGCAGTAGCTTTTCTAGTCTTGTTACTCTGAAGGCCAATTGAAGTTGAACACAACTTTAGTTTGTTAATAGTCATCGCCTTTGTCAACATATCCGTTGGATTTTTATCTTCCTTAAATCTTCTCCAGTATTAACACATCATCTTCTAATAGAGATCTAATGAATTGATAACGAAGCCCAATATGCTTGGTTTTAGAAAGAAATGTTGAATTCTTCGCCAAGTGTATCGCATTTTGACTATCATTGTGCAGAACATTCTTCTCCTATTTGAATCCCAACTTAGTTAACAAACCTTGAAGTCATATCATCTTTTTACTAGCTCCAATCACTGCTACATACTCAACCTTTGTAGTGGATATAGTGACTATCATTTGTATATGTAACATCCAATTAACATTTGTAGTTCCAATAGTAAATATGTAACCGGTGGTGCTTCTACGGTGATCTACTTCACCTCCAAAGTCTGCATCTATGTATCCTTGTACTTAATTTCATTTACTAAATTATAAACACTTCTATGCAGTGCCTCGTAGATACCTCAAAATCCACTTGATTTCTTCCCAATGAGCTTTCCTTGGATTTGACATAAACCTGCTAACAACTCCCACTACATGAAAAATGTTTGGTCTGGTACAAACCATCATATACATCAAACTTCCAATGGCTGAGGCATAAGTAACCTTAGTTATGAATTCTCTCTATTCCTCCGTTTGAGGGGACTGATCCTTAGATAGGCAAAAGTGACTGCCCAAGGGTGTGCTAACTAGCTTAATGTTACCTATGTTGAATCTCTATAAAACACGATTGATGTACTCTTCTTGAGATAACTGCACTGATCCTCTCTTCTTATCTCTTGTGGTTTGCATTCCAAGAATCTTCTTTATTGGACCCAAGTCTTTCATGTCAAACTCTTTTAATAATTGCTGTGTCAACCTTATGATATCATCCATATTTGAAGCTGCTACTAATATATCATCAACATAAAGTACTAAAATGATATAACTAGACCTATATCTTTTAAAGTAGAAACAGTGGTCGGCATTGCACTTATAAAAACCTTCCTTGTGCATGAATCTGTCAAAATTTCTATACCATTGTCTTGGGGCTTGTTTCAGGCCATATAAACTCTTCTTATGTCTACACATCATGTTCTTCTTCCTTCTTTCTAAAAAATCTTATGGCTGGTACATGTATATCTCCTCATCTAAGTTTCCATGAAGGAATGCAGTCTTCACATCCAACAATTCAAGATGAAAATCATCAATGGCTATAATACTCAACACTGATATGATTGTCTTGAGCTTCACAACAGGGGGGAAAATGTAGGTGTAGTCAACTCCTTTCTTCTGCTGAAATCCTTTGACAGCTAGTCAGGCTTTGTATCTCTTAGAACCATCATGCTTCTCTTTCACCCAGTACACTCATTTGTTGTGAAATTCCTTCTTCCCCATGAGTAACTCAAATAGTTCCTATATTTGGTTGGAGATGAGAGATTTTATTTCTTTTTTCATGGCAAGCCCCACTTGTTGGCATCTTGAGTCTAACAAGCTTCATCATAGCATTCATGTTCCCCTCCATCAGTCGGCAAAATATAGTTTACGTATCTCCTATTAGGCACATGAGGTCAAGAAGACATTCTCAATATAGAAGCTAGAGTCTATGGTATTCAAATTTTGGTGCACTATTGAGTCCAAAGAGTTCCTCTAGCTGAGGACTTCTTACAATTGGATCTATCACAGGACTATCTAGGACATCATCGGTATCTACAAATACTAACTCATTCTTCTCTGAGTTGATGGTATCTATTTTATACATGTCCTTATACATCACCCTTTCGTTGAAAATCACATCTTTTCCACATATCTCTTTCTTGTTTTCTTCATCTTGAATACAGTAACCAAACTTATCCTCACCATAGCCGATGAAGGTGCATTTCTTGGATTTGGGATCAAGTTTATTCTTGCCTTGATCACTTATATGCACAAATGCTACAGAAACCAAAAACATTTTCAAACCTGTAGACGAGCACACTACACCATATTCGTCAAAATTAACTAAATTTTTCAAACCTTCAAACATATCCTTCTCACATGATACACATGACACTTGTTATAAAGATAAGAGCTTCATTTCTTCAACATCAAAAAACACATCTATAAGGCCTTCTAACCTTTCTCTTACTATTACACATTATACTCAAAGAATAGTTGCACTTACAGTGAAAAATCATATTAAATTTGTGCCTATTTATCATAATTGTGGTAGGAAAGGACATACTAAACCTTATTGCAAATTCTTTAGGAATAATCCATATTATAACAATTCCTATAGTACTAAATATTATGGAAATAATTTTCATCATTCATACATGTATGGTGCATCTCCACCAATGATGAAAAGGAGTAATAATGAAGGAAAAAATAAGGATAAATCTAAGAAAAATTCAAAAGAAACTAAGTCTATTAATTTCAAACCCAAAAATATAGAGAGACCCAAATCTAAGAAAATTTGGGTTGTTTGATCCTAGGTGAGTCTTTTAGTTTGATTAGTTAAAATAGCATTTTAGATTTTGAATTTACTTTTTTGATTATTTTGATTTTAAGCTATTTAATATTTTCATTAAAAAATAAATAAATAAAGGTTAGTAGAATTTTTCTAATAATAAAATAAATTCATATACTATTTTGGAACAAAATAATAAATATTTTATAAAATCAAATTTATTTTGATTAATTATTCGTTGTGTAATTGAGGATCTTTTCTATGCATCTATGTTTTTTGTTATGTATGGTGATTGTTGTTGACAATAACTCACTCACACACATTGAATGCATAAGTATTTCATGCTTGAAAATTATAATTAATTATGTGAGATTTTAGGATTTGAGATAACCTTGAATGTAAAAACTACAATTGAACCCTATATTTCACTATATAAAATACCATTATAGAGAGATGCCTAGTTTTGAGAGAATTATAGATCGTGATGTGTGAAAGCTACCACAGCGAGTGAAGAAGGCTATCTCACAACTAGTATGAAAGTCATCATACTAGGTTTATTGGCTCGTGCATATTTTCTATATATATATAATTGATGCACAAAAAGAAAGAGTCATAAATATTTATCAAAGAGAATATTATATAACCATTCCCTCATTCAAAAAGAATTAAAGAAAATAAGTGTGATAAATAAGAGGAAATACAAAAAAAATTAAATCTCTCTCTTAGTAAAGAAAAAGTTTGTTATGTGCAAGTTTGATTTTAACTAAATTTTTTGCATGATTGGTGGTATTCTTTACTTTAAATTTTTCATAAGTAATCATAAATGGACAAATTGACATATGATTGTAATTCAACATTTATTTCACATTGAGTAATTTTCAATATGTCACCATATCTGGTGAGAAATATATATGTGCTTAATGCACTACTACAAAAAGGGGTATTTAAGTTGATATGTAAAGTCAGTTTTTGGAGAAAATTGACTTATAATGAGTTTAAAGTCAATTCGATGAAAAACCAATGCTACACGTAGCATCAATTGACGTGTCGAACCAATGCTACACACGTGGATAGCATTGGTTCACCACATCAACTGACGCTACATCCTACGTGTAGTGTAGGTTCAACACGTCAACTGATGCTACAAATTATGTGAATAGCATCAGTAATAGCCCACACCAATGGTGACATAGTGCACAAACATATAAGGTGTGTGTATGTGAAGATAGAGCTCTAGGATTGACCACCTAGATGATTGAGCCTAAACAGGGGTGATCCACTCTGATACCAATTGAAGATTCTTATACGTAGGAACAAATACATGATGGCCAATTGTTCTTTCGACTAAAATAGGTAACTAGGACCTAGATGAGGGATGAAAATGATAAACCATGGAATATTTTTGCGTGCTCTACATCAAATAGGCCTCACAATGTGTATTAAACAATTAACATAGTGGAAGTACAAAATAACTTACTCAATTCAACATACAAGAAAAACAACTAGCAGATGCAACATAACAATCTACAAAATACACACTAGTGAAGGTGTGCCATATAGGCTCTTGTTCAAACTAGCTACATACATATATGGAAAATAATACACAACTTGTAATACAAGCATACATTGCAAAATGCTAAAAGGATTTCCAATCACTTCAGGATCTCATATAAGGAAACATATTTGGTAAATAATGATTGTAGTTTCATAGCATACAATCAAACATATATAGAAAACCCTAATAAAGAATCTAAAACCTAATACACATCTAGGGTAAGAAGATACAAACTTCTTTGAGACTCATGATGAGTGCCCAAAAAGCACTAAAATTACTATGATTTTATGCACATTAATTGATTAAAAACATATATATTTATATGATTTTATCATATATTTATAAATATTTGTCTTTTCGGAATCACAGGTATTTTTATTGTTTTTCAGGTATTTTTGATTAAAAACGTGACTCAAAGAGGAATACTGGAGGCAATACATCACAAATATATTCATAAAATAAATGAGGAAAAGTCAACAACTATGGAAACAAATGGGTCAAAAAGGTCAAAAATGTCAAAAAAGAGGAAATTGCGCCGCCCAGCCGCGCCGGCCACCGCGCATGCCAAATCTCCCTTCCGTGCACGCCCCTGCTCCTGTCTGCACCCAGCTTGCTGCCATCCGCGTGCACCTACACCCAGCCTACTGCCATCTGCGCGTGCCTGCACTCAACCTGCTCCCATCTGCGCCCCATCTGCGCCCTATCTGCGCGCGCCGCTGCCCATCTGTGCCCCATCTGCGAGCGTTGCTTCCCATCTGCACCCCATCTGCGCGCGCGTCACTTCCCATCTGCACCCCATCTGCACGCGCAGCCACCCCCACGTCAACATGATGTCATCATTCACTACTCCACATTTCCACCATTTTTTATCATTTTTTCACCCACTTTTTCTTCTCATCCTCACCTACAAATACCCTCATTCTCTTCATAACTAAACACACCTAAAAATACATCTTCTCTTCTCCTTCTTTCTCTCATTTCTTAGTTTTTAAGTTTTTCTTAGTTTTTAGCTTTTCTTAGTTAGTTTCTCTTAGTTTTAGAGTTCTTCTCTTTTTGAGAAGAACTAGTTATGTTTTTGTAATTTATTTGCTTTTTTATTCAATAAATGGGAGTGCAAATTCTGTTTGAAGGTTTTCCAGCAACGGGAATAGCAACAAAGTACTGTAAGGATTTTATTTTCTTTACAATTATTTTTTATGCTTTATTCTTACATGTTATATTTAATTTATCTATGATTAAATTTAACTTTGTTGCCTGTTTGTAAACATGATATAATAATAACGTTGTTATGCTTGCGAAATATTAAATAGGTAAAAATCTCTAAAGTGAATTGATTTTGTTTTTCTTCAAGATTTTATATTAAGAATGTTAGAGAGAAATATATTATTTTTCATTACAAACTTAAATCTGAAAATTATATTTTAAGGTTTAGTTATCCGGTCTGATTTAGAGTATGGCTCTTTTATTTGTTGGTACAATCGCCCGGTAGTTAGAGTGAAGCTCTATTTCAAAAGTTTTTATAAGAATTTTTATCTTAAAATGTATTGACAACATGTTTTCAGTAATGGTTTTAAAACTTGAAAGTTAGTACTCGGATAATTAAATTCTTAGGTTTAATTTGAACACCTTGAATAAAGTTTAAACTGTCTAACCCCACCAAAGGTGGCATTTAAATGGTTCATTTTCAATCTCTTAGAAAAAGGAATTAATTTAATTAACCAAATTAGTTATCAATACCACACATATGTGTTAATTGATTTGTTTAGTTAACAAAGAATATCTAACCCCACCAAAGGTGGTATTCATATAAAAAAGAGAGAATCAATAAATATCAATTTATATCTTTAATAACCTAAATAATATGAGCAAGCATAATTAACTTAGTTATTATTATATCCATAAATACTCCACTATTATAAATAATAAAATTTGCATAAATGTTTATTGAATCTTTATCTATGTTTATTTTTATGTTATAAGATTAGAAAGACAAAAACCCAAATATCGTGACAGGATGTTTAGAATTTAATTTCATTTTTAAAAGTTTAAATAATAAATTAAAAGCCACATATATTCCGTTCGTAGATCGCCTTGGGAATATACTTATCATTTTCTACGAAATGATTTGTGCCGGTTTTCGCTCATCAAGTTTTTGGCGTCGTTCCCGGGGAAGAAATGAAATTTTTTAAATTATTTATCAAAATTTTGAAAACATTTTGTGATGTAAATAATTGTGATTTTTTTTATTTTGAATAAAAAAAATAACTAATAAAAAAATAATCAAATTTCAAATTTCAAATTTCATAAGAAATAAAAATAAAATAAAAATTATTATTATTATTATTATTTCGTGAATAGTAAAATATATTTTTTAAAAATCTAAAATTTGAAGTAAAAAAACATTACCGTTCATAAATAGTAAAACAAATTTAAAAATTTGAAAAAAAAAAGAAAAAAAGAAAAAGAAAATAATAATAATAATAAAAAAAAAAATTTAACATTCATAAATAAATAAAAAATGAATAATTTTAAATTTAAAATAATTATTATTATAGCATTAATGGTAAAATAATTTTGCAATTTGAAATTTGAAGTAAAAAAAATAAAAAATAAAAAAAACTTAAATAAATTTTAAATAATAAAATAATAATAAAATATTTTTTATTTTTTTAATTATTTTTTTAAAAAAAATTAAAAAAATTAAAATTTCAATTTTTATTTTATTTTCTTTTACCTTTTTCAATTTTATTTTATTTTTATTTATTTTATTTTGTTTTGTTTAATTTTTTTTCTCCTTTAACTATGTTTTATCTTAATTTTTGTTTAACTTAATTAACTTAGGTTTTTACTAATTTAATTTTCGTTTTACTTAATTAACTTAGTTTTTTTTAACTTAATTAACTTAGATTTTCATTAACTTATATAACATACATTTTTATTAACTTAATGACCTTAAATTTTTACTTAACTTAATAGCATGAAACGTAAAGATCTAAGGGAATTCTCTCTAGGAGACTAGTTCTTGGAAGCCTTTGTGCCACTAATATTTCCTATGAACGTTGTTCTGTCTAGAATGAGGGTTTTTAAGGAGTCTTTTGCACCACCATTCTTTCCTAAGAGCACTCTTGGTTAATACTCATTATGTTATTTTATCTTAAAAAATTTAAAAACAAATAAATAAAATTTAAACTTTGTTTTATTTAAATAAATAAAAATAATAATAAAAAAATTAAAAAAATTACTTAAATAAATTTAAAAAATTATTTATTTATTTATTTATTTTTAAAAAATAAAAAAATAAAAAAATAAAAAAACAATAATAATAAAATAAAATAACTTAGGGTTTAGTTAGTTTTGTTTAGTATTTTGTATTAAATATCATGTAAATTTTCTCTAATAGTCTATGCATGGTAGGAGATCCTTAGGAAACCCCCTTACACCATAGGTAAATAATATTAATAAATTTAAACAAATGTCAACAAGACTGGATTCCAACCATCAACCTATTTTTGAGCCAAACATAGAACCAAGCCTTAATCTTTTACTAGAACCGAAAGAAATGGAAGAAAACCAACATGTTAGGGAAACCACCAAGAAGAAGTTTGCAAGACCGGTGATTGGCACGGCAACTACCGCTATCCAACTGGGTCAGGCTGCTCGGAATTATGAACTAAAAAATATTCATTTTTCTATGCTTCCTTCCTTTTATGGGCTGCCTAATAAAGATTCTCTTTCCTTCATTAGAGACTTCTATGCTACGGTCCAAACCTTCCCCCTCGGTATTTGATAACTGTATTTTATATAGTTTTTTTCACCTATTTTATTAATTATAATTGCTATGTTCTTAATTATTTTAGTTAATTTTAGTATAATAAATTAGTATTTACTTTTTTATATATATTTTAAGAAAATTAAATAATTTGTATAGAAAACGTACTTAATTGCAAATTTGTGTCCAAACATATAATTTCAAATAAAAGAGTGTTTAATTGCAATTTATAAAAGTCGAAAATATAATTTAAATTAAAATCGGGCTTAATTTTAATTATTAAAAGTTTAAAATTTTAATTTAAATTAGAAAAGGGCTTAGTTGTAATTAAATAAAGTTTAAAATGTAATTTGAAATAAATTTGTGGGTCAAAATACAATTAAGAAAGTTTATTTTTCTACGCAAGTGAGAAGAATCCACGCGCCATACAGCACACGCGAAACGTGGACCGTCTGATCAAAGAAGAACCGGCTGAGATTCGCGTGTCCTTATCACACCCAATCAAAACGAGTGGGTGCAGGTCTCTATTTTTCACGCGGCTTGGCGCCCGAGTGGGGCCCACCTACCTCGCAGGCCGGCGTGCAGGTGGGACCCACGTGTCTGACGTGTCCAGCCGCTATCCCCCACGTTACGCGCGCCTTTGATCCCGTGCGCTGATCTCTGCTTGCAACCGGATCTTCAGCTAATCAAATGATGCCACGTGTCCCACTAATCCTTTCGGCGAATCAAAAAATGCCACGTGTCCCACTCTATTTTTAAGCCAATCATGTTATGACATGTGTCATGTTACGATGAGCGTGAAAGCGCAGGATCACGCCCGCGTGCAGCCGTTGTCTCCCGTGCGACAATCCATCGTGCGCCCGTTTCCCACAGCCAATGAAATGCTGCCACGTGTCTGCATTAAATCTTTTCAGCGAATCAGACGCTAACACGTGGCATGCATTTTCAATTAAAAAAAATCAGAAACGGCTCTGCTTGTCTCACGCGTGGATTATAATAATGTTTTCGATATCGAATTTCGATACGCGTCGATTTTAGTTTCGATACAAATTTTTACGCGTTTATAAAAAAAATGTAATATTTTAGATGTATTATTTTTAGCTATAAATAGGAGATAGGATGATAGAGTAAAAAAGTTTTTTTTTGAGAGTTTTTGGAGTGTTTAGTTTTTGAGATTATTTTGTGTTGTTCGGTTTTGGACTGCAGAACACGCAGAAGCCAATTTTTGGCTTTTGTTGTGTTCTGCGTGTGCCAAATATTTGTGTTTTAATTTTCCTTCTTCTTCATCTAATTTTTCTGTATCTGTTGTAATTTTTATTTTAAATTTATGAAGTAATTTAATTTTTCTAGGGTTGCATTTGATCTAAATTTATTATGCTTTTATTTTAGTTATTTTTGAACGATTTATAAGACGTTTGAGTTTTTTATTCTATTTTGTGTTTAATGCTTTTGATTATTTATGAATTTTATCAAATGATCTGTGGTACATAAATAAACTTGGAAGAGGCATTTTTGTGTATATTTCTCATAGAAAGAATGACATATATGATGAATGATAGGAATATACCCTAATTGTATGTGTGGCCATTTGAGAACTTAGAACGTAATGAATCTCGGTGAATTTAATTCTCATAGGAATATAGTGAATTAATTTAACGAGGTGTGTTTGTACGGAGCTCGGAAGAGATGTATGAATAAAATTAGAAGTTTTCGGTTAACAAATTGAATGTACTAAAAAATATAAATTAAAAAAAAATAACATGATTTGAGTTGATTAATTTGGTGAAAAATTGTAATCCTAGATTTCTTTTATTTTTTTATTAAATTCTTTTCTTAAATTTGTTACAATCAACGAGCATTTTGGATAAAATCAGAGAGAGATAATTTTATTACTCAACAAACTATAGTAACAAATCTCCGTGGGAACGATAACTTACTTATCAAATATTATTACTTGTGACCGTGTATGCTTGCACGTTTTTCTGTTCTGCAAAACTAACAACAAGTTTTTGGCACCGTTGCATTGGATTTGTTTTAACTATTTTCATTGTTGATATTAATACCAATCAATCTGATTTTAATTAAAAAAATTATTTATTCTTGTTATTTATTGTTTCTTTTTGTAAGTGGAGATATTGTTTGACACACAAATCTTAACTTACAAAAAACAAATATGTTTATTGTTGCTTATTTTCTGTATTTTTCAATTTTTCAAGTAAGTTGAGATTTTGTTGACACACAAATCTTAACTAACAAAAAGAAAAATAATTGAGAAGTCAAGCTGATGACTATAAATCAAGCGCTTCTTGGGAGGCAACCCATGTGTTTTATTTTATTTTATTTTTATTCACATTTATTAGTTTTTATATTTTGTTATGTTATTTTATTTTTTCTCGTAGGTGCAATTTGGAAGAAATGAAGCTATTTTGAATTAACCATTCAAACCAACCAGGAATTTTCTTTAAACCATTCTCATATTTTCTTTAACTTTCACACATTGAGGACAATGTGTATATTAAGTTTGGGGGTGGTAGATATATTAAACTTAATTGAAATATTTTCTGGATGTTATTGCTTGTGAAATGTTTTTTTTGTTTGGTTGATTGAAGATATTATGCGATAAATAGTGATTTAATTTTATTTCTTTGTTTTAAATGATGCATAGCTCCTTGAAAAAGTTGAATATTGTCTAAGCGATGAATAATTTTTACGTATGTTTCATTTTTACAGATTAAAATATTTATGATTACTTGTCTTGAATTTTGAATCGCTGTGATAATTTAGAGAAGTTTTATGCGAGTATGAAATTCGATTGATATTTGTGGGGTCACAGTGCTTAAAATTTGTTTGATTTTCTCTCAAAGTGAAATTATAGATAACATTTAACTAAGAAAATGATTTAGGCCATCTTTGGATCGTTTGAGTCTTTCTATCTACCTTCACATGCTTTATCCATAGTATACCCCATTGAGCTTAAAAGTTTATATATATATTTTTATTTCATTTCAAAAGCCTACTAAATATATATATATATGTGTGTGTGTGTGTGTGTGTGTGTGTGTGTGTGGAGATATATCTATTTTTCTTATCGAACTAACATGTGACAATTGTTAGTAAATATTTAATGATATATCGGGAAAAAAAAGAGGACACTTAAAAAATATATATATTCTGGAAAGAAAAACAGAAAAAAGGGTTATTGTATGTGATGTTAAATCCCAAATTGGGAAGTATTTATTGTGATGATAGAAGATCTCTTGTTTCAATCCTAAAATGTTGTTTAGGAAAAATTGAGCTAAATATATCTTTTATCCTACCTTTACCTAAGTCATACATTATAAGCTTAATAAAGTCCTATTGATTTTTGGTTGTGTTTGTCTACATTAGTGGAGAGAGAAATGAAAAATAAACGTATGAGATTTGTGATTTCATTAAAATCTGTTTGATTTTATATTTGCATAAACTGATTCGGATTACATGTGATGAAATATGAAAAGACTTCACACACACACTAAAATTCATTGTGAAAATGGAATATATTTTTAAATTGATTTTGATACTTAGATAAAATTCTTTTATTTCTTTGAGTTATGTAAATTGGAATGACTAAAAAGAAATATTTGGTAAATTACTATTTTAAATGCAGTTATCTTTGTTTTATTTCTTTTCTTTTGCTCGAGGACTAGCAAAAACTTAAGTTTGGAGGTGTTGATAACTGTATTTTATATAGTTTTTTTCACCTATTTTATTAATTATAATTACTATGTTCTTAATTATTTTAGTTAATTTTAGTATAATAAATTAGTATTTACTGTTTTTTATATATTTTAAGAAAATTAAATAATTTGTATCGAAAACGTACTTAATTACAAATTTGTGTCCAAAAATATAATTTCAAATAAAAGAGTGTTTAATTGCAATTTATAAAAGTCGAAAATATAATTTAAATTAAAATACAAAGTCGTTCGGATTTTTTAATTGAAAATGCATGCCACGTGTCAGCGTCTGATTCGCTGAAAAGATTTAATGCAGACACGTGGCAGCATTTCATTGGCTGCGTGAAACGGGTGCGCGATGGATTGTCGCACGGGAGACAACGGCTGCACGCGGGCATGATCCTGTGCTTTCGCGCTCATCGTAACATGACACGTGTCATAACATGATTGGCTTAAAAATATAGTGGGACACGTGGCATTTTTTTATTCGCCGAAAGGATTAGTGGGACACGTGGCATCATTTGATTAGCTGAAGATCCGGTTGCAAGCAGAGATCAGCGCACAGGATCAGAGGCGCACGTAACGTGGGGGATAGCAGCTGGACGCATCAAACACGTGAGTCCCACCTGCACGCTGGCCTGCGCGGTAGGTGGGCCCCACTCGGGCACCGAGCCGGCTGAAAAATAGAGACCTGCACCCACTCGCTTTGGTCGGGTGTGATCGGGACGTGCACATCGTAGCCGTTTCTTCTTTGATCGGACGGTCCACGTTTCGCGCGTGTTGTATGGCGCGTGGATTCTTCTCACCTGCGCAGAAAAATAAACTTTAATTAATTGCATTTTGGCCCACAAATTTAATTCAAATTCCATTTTCAACTTTCTTTAATTACAGTTTAGCCCTTTTCTAATTTAAATTTAAATTTTAAACTTTTAATAATTAAAATTAAGCCCGATTTTAATTTAAATTCCATTTTCAACTTTCTTTAATTACAGTTTAGCCCTTTTCTAATTTAAATTAAATTTTTAAACTTTTAATAATTAAAATTAAGCCCAATTTTAATTTAAATTATATTTTTGACTTCTATAAATTGTAATTAAGAACTCTATTATTTGAAATTATATTTTTAGACATAAATTTGCAATTAATTACATTTTTTGATACAAATTATTTAATTTTCTTAAAATATATAAAAAAAGTAAATACTAATTTATTGTACTAAAATTAACTAAAAACATTAAGAAAATAGCAATTATAATTAATAAAATAGATGAAAATAACTATATAAAATACAGTTATCGGTATTCTAAACGAGGATCAACTTCGAATGAGATGTTTCCCCTACACCTTAAAGGATAAGGCCAAAGCTTGGTTAATGTCACTTCCCACAAGTTCTCTGATGACATGGGAGAACATTTATAATAAATTCATGGGAAAATTTTATTCCAACCAAAAAACATCACAGTTGAGAGGAAAGATTGCTACTTTCTCTCAGATGGAAGGAGAACCACTCCATGAAGCTTGGGATAGGTTCAAAATGTTTCTCACTCAATGTCCCTATCATAGTTTTCCCCTGAAGTTGCAGAACCAATTCTTTTACGATGGACTTACACAACAATGTCAGTTCATTATCGACAACACTACAGGAGAAGCAATGGGAGAAAAGACTACCTCAGAGACGTACAACCTCTTTGAGATGTTGGGTGCTAATTCCCAAAAGAAAAGCTCACGAGTGAGAAAAGTTGGAGTTCATGAAATCGATTCTAACAATGAAGTTTAACAACAACTTGTTCAATTGACCAAGCAAGTTGCCCTTCTCACTACGCAAACCAACGCCAATAATGAACAGTATGGTTTGTATAGTAACATGGGACATGGTACTGAAGCCAGTCCATATCAAGGAGAAATAACAGCTGGACCTGAACAGGTTAATGTATTGGGAGCATATCAACAGAGACCAAGGTTCGACCCCAATTCAAATACCTATAATCCTGGGTGGAGAAATCATCTGAACTTCTCCTGGAGGCAAAACAACTCTCCTTTCGCTCAAAACCCAAATCAGCCAGGCCAGTAATTCTACCCGCCTATTCCAAGAAGAATTCCCAATAAATCAACCCTGGAGGACAACTTGAATTCTTTTATTCAAGTTTGTAGAGATAACCAATCAACGGTTGGACTCTGTGGAAGCTTCAATCAAAAAGGTGGAAATTCAAGTAGAACAGTTAGTTGAACATTTGCAAAAACAAAGCAAAGACTAATTTGATGGTCAAATGGGGTAAAATAAATTCAATGAAGAGGAGACATTGAGTTTGTCATTCTACAATCTCCAAGCAACGTCTTACTAGAAGACGATAAATTTTAGTCCTACGTGAGAGGTCACCCATTATTGTATTTTCCCTTTGTTTTAGTTTTATTTTGTGTGTAATAAAATTCAAATGAAATAAATTTGTTTGTTTCAAAACAATTGTGTCCATTCTTTAAATTTAGCATTAAAAAAAATTAGGTTCCCTGCACCTTTTTTGCTTTAAGCCTATACATTTTGTCAAGTGAGAAATCGTTCTTAGATATCTACTAAATGTTGATACACAGTAGGAGGAGGATCAATTTCAACTACAAATAACCATGGGAGATGCTGAAGATAGGCAGATAATGATGAAAAACTATACAATACCAATCATGGGCAATGTAACTTCCGGCATACAATTACAAGAGGTTGCAAGGAATTATGAATTGAAAAAGACTCATTATTCTTTGTTTCCTTCCTTTTACGGTGTCCCTAATGAAGACCCTTTGCATTTCATTTGAGAATTCTATGTTATTGTCCAAACCTTTCCACTACATGCAATCAATGAAGATCAACTTATGATGAGGTGTTTTCCTTACACCCTCAAGGATAAAGCTTGATCATGGTTCATTACTCTACAGTCGGGTTCTCTAAAAACTTGGGAGGTAGTATATGAAATTTTTATGGGTAGGTTCTATTCCTATCAAAAGTCTGTTGATCTAAGGACGAAGATAGCAACATTTTCTCAAATGTATGAAGAGCCCTTTCATGAAGCTTGGGAACGATTCAAACTCATTTTCATTCAATGTCATAATCATAGCTTTCCATTACAGCTATAGAACCAATTCTTTTATGATGGATTGACACTATATAGTCAATACATGGTTGATAATGCTGCTAGAGGTGCTGTGGGAGAAAAAAAACCGCAGAGGAAACCTATAATCTTTATGAGCTATTGGGTACCAATTCCCAACAAAGAAGTTCTAGAAGGAGAGCAAGAGTCAATGAAGTTGGCTCAAATAATGAGATAACCTTGCAACTTGCTGAATTGGCCAAACAAGTGCAACTTCTCACTACCCACCAAATGCCAAATCAAGAGGTGTGTGAAGTGTCTTTTTCAATTGGGCATGGTACTCTTAATTTTTCAAATACTTGTGATTCTAGTGTCAATGCCATGGAGGAAGTCAAATCCTTTCAAAGGTATCATCCAAACACCTATAATCACCCTAACCATCATTGGAAACAAAACAATTACCCAGCCCACACCCAATGTCCAACACTATGGTCGAATAACAACCACCCTTACCCACCAAGCCAATATTTTAAGCCAACCTTAGAGGATAGCTTGAATGCTTTTATTCAAGTTATTCGTGACAACCAATTGATGAATAATCAAAGGTTGAACACCATGGAGGCTTCAGTTAAAAGGATTGAATCTAAAGTTGGGCAACTGGTTGAACAAATGCAAAAGAAAGAACCAGGAAAATTACCCAGTCAACTAGAACAAGCAAAGGATTTAAGAACCCTTCGAAGTGGTAAGGTAGTCAATACCAGTTTACCTGAAATCTCTAACGATCTACCTTGAAGTTCAGGTAACAAAGAAGGTGATATTATAGTCTCGTAAAAAGGAGAAACAAGTGTTAAACTTAACAAGCCTTCTGAAAAACTCATTAGGGAGTAATTTGACATCCCCAAAATTCAAAAGACAACAGAACCATACCAGCTGCAAGTACCTTTTTCACACCAATTAAAAGAATCCAAACAAGATAAGCAATTCAATAATCTTTTTAATATGCTCTCTAAAGTGAATATCAATTTACCATTGTTAGAAGTGATCATGAATGTGCCCTCATATGCCAAGTTTTTCAAAGAGTTGAACACTAAGAAAAGGAGGTATGAACTGAATGAATGAGTAGTAGTATCATAAATTTCTAGAGCTGTACTTCAGCACAAACTACCCCCTAAGTTGAAAGACCCTGGAAGTTTTATTATAGACATAACTATGGGGGATAGGAAGGTTGCTAAAGCAATGCTTGATTTAGGTGCTAGTATAAATTTGATGTCCTACTCTATATTCTTATAGCTCAATCTAGGAGATTTAAAACCCACAACTATGTCCCTTCAACTTGTAGATATATCTCTTAAGTATCCAAAGGGAATAGTTTAGGATTTGTTTTTACAAGTAGACAAACTGATAATACCTGTTGACTTTGTGGTTCTGGATATGCAAGAAAATTCAGCATTGGACAGAGAGCACACAATATTGCTTGGTAGACCATTTATGGCAACTACTAAAACTATTATTGATGTCCAAGATGGAAATTTGACAATGATAGTCTTAGGAGAGACTATTCATTTTAAAGTTTTTGATTCTTCACATTTTCCTTCTATTTCTGCCATCGATGAAATATTCGATGTTGACCATTTGGATAATCTTGTCCAAAGCACCTTTTTCCAAACCAGAATAGAAGACAAGCTTGGTTGCAATTGTTTCGTGAATGTGTTTGATTGGTAAGGAGCTAATTAAAACGTTGGTCTGATATCGCTCATGCAATCTTAAAAATTGTGAAAATAGAGCAGAGGCTCATAAGTTAGGTACATTGGGATAGTATCCTAAGTAAGGTAGCATAAGACAAAGTTTATACTTGATCATTTGGTTTTCATAGTGAAAATATAAGTGATTCGATGGACCAATGGTCTTCCTCGTCTATCATGTTGTGATCTAGGTTGTTTTCACTTAGAAATATTATATGTTATTTTTAATTTTTGCACTTTACTTTTTACACGTGATTTTATGTTTGGCCATTTTATTTAGGTTATTAAATTATTTATCGATAAAATTTAGAAATAATTTATTCACCACCTCTAGGCTAATTAGGTATTTATTATAAACTTTTAAAAATAATAAATAGCATATAACTAGGGTTATCAATTTTTTTCTAATATGATAAATTCATGCGAAGATTATCCAATCGAAGGTAAAAATAGGGACAATAAAATGGGAAATGAGGAACATGTAATGGGGTTTCGTATTTTATAATATGAGTCAAGACAAGGATATAGATTGCATTTTTCACCACTTTCCCTCAAAGTATATACCTTATTCTAATATATATATAATTTTGTGTTGTAAATTTAGTTACATAAACAAATTATAAGTAATGTATTATATATTTTATATTTCATCTGTAAGTTATTTTTTAATCTATTAAATATCAATATTTTTCTTTTATAAAAATTATTTATTTAAATTTTAAAAATATAAAATCTTATAATCATTTTATAAATTATTCTTATTATTTCAAACAAGTTTATAACAATATTTATCAATATTGTTTAGTACAAAAATATTATGTACTTGTTGTAACATATATATTTTTTTTTCCCTTTCGCATAAATATTATTTATTTTTATACTATTTATTGGTTTAAAATTTAATTTTCCTATTATAAAATATCTATTATTGGCTTACACTTTTCTATAACTTTTCTTTATAATAAAAATAAAAAATTACTAAAAAAAATAATATTCGTAATATTATTTGGATGATCGTTTTCTATTTGAGTGTCTTCGTTTCCCATTGGTGATTCCATATATATCCCTGCAAAGATTTCAAGTGAGGATGGAAAAAAAATTCTAAATCGTGAACAGAGAATGATGAGGGTTGCCCAATCTCACCTAAGAGCGTTGATAACCCTGCATATAAGTAGGAAGAAAAAAAATTAAACACTACATATTAATGTAAATTATACTATTTGAGATATTTATTTATTTAAATATGAAATCAATACATCTAATTTTCTTGCAATGTGTTTTAGACTTTTAGATATTCTATTAATTAAAAATGTAGTCTTTTTTTATATTACTCAAATATTAGCTATATATGAGAATGGTAGTTAAAGTTAAATTTTTCTTTATAAAAAATTCCTAGTAAAAATATTTTTTGATGTTTCCATTATCTTATTATTTATATAATTTAAATTACACTTATAACGAAAATTATATTTTGATAATATAATATTATAATATACTTTAATTGCATTCAATATTAGTAAATTATGCTATCATCACATATATATATATATAAGCATTTCAACTGTCACAAAAAGAATTATTTAATTGTCTTTGTTTTATTATACAAAAATAAAATTTATATCTAATAAATTTATTTATTTATTTATTTCAAAATACTCTCATTACTATAATTACCTTTTCTTTCAATACTATAATTACTTTTTCTTTTTAAACCAATACTATAATTACTTTTTCTTTTTAAACCAATACTATAATTACTTTTTCTTTTTAAACCAATACTATAATTACTTTTAACATCAACGTTCACTCTAACCTTTTTATTAAAAAAGTAAAATTATATTTCTATTTTAAAATTTACAAAAATTGTTTCAATATTGAAAATGTTTAATTACATATACTAGACTATTTAAGCATTTACGTTATAATTAACTACTTTGTCCACGTATTTACTTTAAAAAAACCTTATTGCTCAAAAATTATAAATTATATCATTTCAAAAATTAGGAAATTTTAAACAACATTTATCAAAATAAATAGGTATGCACATTTTCACGTTCAACACACATACTATCAACTACTAACTACTTTTCAGTAAACACCATTTGTTATAATTCAAACATATCACTTAAACACAAGAAAAGAATGTGTTATACTATTAGATTATTAGGTGAATGACTAATAACTTCAATAAAATGATAATAGAGCTATACACAATTTATTAAATTTATCTTATAAGAATATTTTAATTTTTATATTGTATCATTAGAAATAAAGTTATAAGTTTTTAGATAACTTTTAATTTGAAAAAATTGAGCAAAAAGGAAAATACTTAACTATTTAAGCAACTATATTATGAGTGTGTTAGAGTTGTGTATTAAGAATAATGTAATCATGATCTTTTAAAAGTTGGAAATATGTTTTTAAATTAGAGTTTTTTTTTAATCAATTGATAAATACTAAGAGTTTTCATAGGTTGATTCAGATTTAAAGTAAAATCATAACTAAATCAATAATCTCTATTTTTTAAAAGTAAAAATTAATTCAATCTGATCAAATAAAACATATAAAACCAATCCAAACCCTTTTGGATTGGATTGCATTAGATTATATTGGATTTGGTGGATCAGATTTGGTGTTATAGTGTATCAATTTTTGTTTTTACAATTGATAAATCTTTGAAAAATATATTTGATTTTATTAACTAAATAATTGTTGCATTAAATTTTATGCTTTAATAATGGATTAAAATTAAAATATAAAAGGATTTTGATTTTTTCAAACAATAAATAAACAAATATTATTTACTCAACCTTAAATTCCAAATAGCATATAAACCAATCAAGTATTATTCTCTAATTTTCTATCAATTTAAGCATAAATTTCATGCATATATAAACAAGAATTTAATTTAAATTAATATTAATATTAATATGATTTATATGTGTTTATATAATGTCTCCAAATGCAACCGACAAGTCATCCACTAAAGTTGTTCATTGATGCTTAATGCTAAATGCTAAGCATTCTTATATTATATAGCAAACTTGTGAGGAAATAAAAAAGGTATTAAAATTACTCCATTACAAACAATTATAACATAAATGCATAACTTGTATTTATATTGACAAGTATGCACAACCTGTATGTTACCACAAGAAAAACTCTAACTCTGAGAGAATATTTATAAAAACATAAATAACAATATTAAATAATTTTAAAAATTAAACCTTACATCAATATTCAATGTTTTTAGTACATATAATCTATTGGAGAAATATATTAAAGCAACTTCTTCAAAATATAAAATAATTTTCAGCAACTATGCTTCCATATACCAAGGTTTCTCGTTCATAATGTAAGTATGGGTTGAAAATTTTTAATTTCAAGAATTGATCTAATTCATGTGAATAGATTTTTCAATTTTTAAATCCAAATCAATCTAATTAGAATAAGAAAACTATATAGATTGGGTTAGTTAGATTGGGTTGATTGACTTAGATTAGATTGATGCAGTTTTGAACATCCCTAATAAATACTAATGAAAGGTTATTTAATTAAGATTTAAAGAGATTTTAATAGATTTTAAATTCTAAAAAATTTATAGATTTTAATATATTTTAAAAAAATTCAACATATACTTTATTGAACTTTTAAAAACTTTATATAAGTTAATACACTTTATGATTTTTTTTCATAATTTTTTATGGATTTCATAAAATTTAATATATTTTAAAAAATCTATCATACTGACACTTTTTTATTATACTTATAATTTCTTAACCAACCATTACAATTATAAAAAATACTCAATATTTTATTATTTATTTTATTTAAAAATTTAATAAACCTTTGAAAATATCTAAAGTTTTCATAAAAGCACACATGCTTTATTAATTGAAAAGTTATACTCACCTTTAGTTATGATAAAAATTATTATTATAAAATCTATAATATTCTATAATTATATTAAGAAAATTAATATGGGAATTACAATTTAAAAAAAATGTAAATTAATTAATTTTTTCCATATACTAGACTCTTGATAATTTCATGTGATACTTTTTAAGTTGAACTCAACAAATATTAAAAGAAAAAAAATGAACTAAGAGTGAAAAGTGATAAAAAAAAATCTACATAAATCTCATGATATATTATTTGTAGTAGATTTTATTTATATAAAATAAAAATGTTTAAAATTTATTGATATTTTGAATATCGTAGGAATTATTTAGCTAAGTAATTCAAAAACTGTTTTATGTATTTAAAAACAAAAAACAATAATTTTAAAAACAATTAACATGTATAGCCATAATTTTTAAGTTAAAAGTTTTAAAGAGTGTATGCACTTAAAAACAAAAAATTGAAAACATCTAACACCATATTTTTACTTTTCTTTGGAAAAACAAATATATATTTTCCGAAAAAGCGGAGACATTACGCTTGTATATTCTTGTCATATTATATTGCTGTCAATCTGTCATGTGTTATGTTTGCTTTAGTTTAGGTACCCAATCTGTCATATTATATTGTTGTCAATCTGTCATGTGAGCATTTTTTTTTTTTTCAACTTAAAAAGTGTGTACACACGTTTTGAACATTTTTTTATTTTATTTAAAATATATATACACGTATTTTTAATGAAATTCAATAACAAGAATTTAAAGTTACACATTTAATGGTAACTTTTTAACATTTATTTTAATGATAATGTGATATTATCTATATTAATTTATTTTTATTTTAATAATAGTTATATTAAAATAATTTAAATTATTATTATCATAAAAATAATTTTATTAATATAAATATTAATGATATTAAAAAATAATTAATATTATGAACAAAATAGATATTACATACAATAAATGATAAAATTATTATCTATTTTAATTTAAAATTATTTTAAATATCTTCATTTTCACCCAATTTTTTATTATTTTATTATTTTTTAATAATTATATATAGTAATATATATATATATATAACTCAAATACTCTTATTAAAATATTAATTTAATAATTTTAATTAACATGATATATCATATTTTACTAGTAACAAAGTCTAAGTCTATTGGTTTTACTTAGCAACAAAAACTACCAAATATTACCATCATAAATTAAAATCAATAATCAATTATCACATACAATTTTAAAAATTATATTTCACTATATATATATATATTACTTAATAATTTTAAATATTATTTAATTTTTTTAAACGAAAAAATAATATAATATAAGATTTTAAATAAAAATATTTTACACTTAAAAACAATTTCTAAAAATAACTTTTCCACACATTAGAAAATATATTTTTATATTTTTCTCTATAACAGTTTTTTTTTTAATAATGACCAAACAACTTAAAGTTTTTCTTAAATATAAAAAATTATTTTTCGATAATGATTTGAAAACATTTTTTAAAAACTATTTACCAAACAAACCCGTAATACATTATAAACTTTTAAAAAGTAAATAAAATATGACTAAATATGTATGAATTTTTATAAACTTTTAAAAAATCTTAAATAAATACACAACTTTTATAAACTTGGAAAATCCATTAAAACCTACCAAAGTAAAAAATATTTGAATAATTTAAAGATTTTAAATGTGGTGGGTGTCTTGAGTTGAGTCGAAAGAGAGGTGGTAAGAAGAATCGCCCTTAGCAATTAGTTTCGCGATTCATTTAACAAGGCTCATTCTGAATACAAAAACAAGCTTCTGTGGGCGACTACCAAAATCCCACAATGAAATCTAGGCAACTATGAACAAACAAAAGCACAAATGAATCAAAGTGTAAATTGCGTTATAACTCGCGAGTTCCTGTGACCAGAATAATTACTAAAGACCACTAGAATAATACTATGAAGGGAGAACAAAAATCCTAAAAGATAAAAACCATTTACATTTACAAAAGAGCAAATCTAAAATTGCATTTACAACCGAATCTAATCTTCAACCGTCTGGATCTCACCCATCATGATTCTGTTACTAATAACATTAAATCCCAAAAGAGCCGGGCTTACTTTCTTCCCTTTCTTGCCCTTCTTCTTGCTTCCCCCTTTTGAAGATTCATCAGGACCCATCGCATTGCCACAGTCTATGTCCCCAAATGCACCATCAGAATTCATATCTCGAGCACTGATTATGCTTGCAACTTTTTGTTCATTTTGACCCTGGAACGCAATTTCAAGAACACCTGCTGGTAACAACTCCTTGTAGTTGAGAAATTTGTCAATGAATTCGTGATCAGGATCAAATGATCCAAGATTTTCTATCAGAAGCATTTCTGCCTCTGATCGGGATTGCTTCAAGCAGAATTCGAGTACACTTGTATCTAGCATGTGGAAAAGAACATCAATTTTAAATAATTGATCCATTATATTTTTTATGTGCATAAGAATTTAAACCTGCCTATCAAACTTCACTTGATTCATGGTAACATTGATTGATTGAGACCAGTATGTGACGTGACAGCAATAAAATATTGTTCACCTCTCCAAAATAGAAGCCATGTCAGGCACAAATTGTGAAAATGTATTTATATTACTTGTGTGCAAGGTAGATGAGTAAAAATATAATGTTGATCACTTCAAAAAGAAGATCTTGTCACCTTAAAAAACAGTGTACTTACCGATTTGACATAGTTTATTTTCTTATGATAAATGTGCCATAACAACAATTATATATGGAATTTACACGTATGACAAAGTGAGAGTACATACCTCTTGACCCAAGGAGCCTAATGCATTCATTCTCACACCAACCTCTGAAATCCATGGCTTCTGCAAGATAAAAGTAACATTAGAGTAAGACATGAAACTCATGTCCTCAACGAAAAGATCAAGAACACTATATAGCTAACCCGATTGCTTGCTCAAGGCATCTCTTTTCCCTTTAGGGGATGAGGATGAAAGCAATCTCTCAGTGGGTTTACTACCAACTGACTTCTGTCTGCTTAACGACCCAGATGAAGTTCCTTTTTGAGTACTTATCGTTTCCCAGTTACCTTGGCCAGAGAGGTGAGGGAACTCTGCCCTGCTCGAAGAAAATATTACAAAGTAAGTCATCTCTCATTCCTCAAATTGATATTGAACATTGTATTCCCTAAAGTACAAAAAATGCATCAGAGAAATCAAATAACTTTTATAAACCGAACCAGAGCAATTCATCCACAAGCATTAAACAAACATCTAGAAATAGATGTTTAGCAGACAGAAGACAAAAACTTAATGATGAAATTAGAGAAGACATCATACTTTTTAGTTTCTTTCTTAACTTGGTCAATTGGACCCCAGAACAGGTCGTCGTCATCTTTATGTCTTGATTGGGAAGCAAGATAATTTATTTGGATGGGAGAAGCAGTCTTCGATGGAAATGAACTGGAAAGGGACCATGAGGGACCACTGTTGCGGGCTTGGATTGGCTGAGATTTCACAGGTATTGGCAATTGGGCCACATGCTGACTGGAAGAGGCCTTTTTCTCCTGCTCCTTCAAAATGTCCCTTAAAGATGTGGGTTTTGAAAGTTTCCCAGAGTCAGTAAACCACGCTGGCAAAGGAGAAGGGTTAGTTGGTTCTCCCTTCCAAAGAACAAAATCTCCCAATGAAGGTCCTGAGGGAATAGCAGGCAGTACTTCATTTTCCTGTCGACTAGTTTTCATTTTCTCAGCAGAGCTCGAGTTAATGGATGCATCCACATTGGCAACTGGTGGCACGGAGATCTTAGCTCCAGTACCCTTCAATTTTGCAGACCTTTTGCGACTCTTTTTGGTATCCTTAGCTTCAATGAAGTTATTGTCATCCACAGATTCTGACGAGGTGGACAAAACCTGGGTGAAATTCATATGTAACGTACTATCAAGAACCTCAACACCATTCTCACTAGACTTTGCCAAAACCTCTTCAGCTAATAGATCATGTAAATGACTCTTTTTGTTTTTTTGGGTCAGAGAACTTTCATGTTTTGCAGCAATTAACTCAGAATTCCATGCATCCTTTGGAGCTTCTCTAGGCACTTTTGGGTCTGCATTGCCAACAACCCCAGCCCAAGGAGTATTTAAGGTGGCAACTGAAGGTGTGGTTTCTGGTGCCAATTTTTCCGTCTGTGCTCTCCTCTGTTCTTCCTCTTGAATTTCCAATAATGATTTTGGCTTGAAACCAGGGGCTTGTTTCCATGCCCGTTGCACAGTGTGTGCCTGGATATTCTGACTTGTCACAGAATTTAAGGCTTCAGGAGGTATTAGATCATCTCCAGAAATACTACCAGATAGAACTGACCTTTGAACCTGTTGAGATCTCATAACCTCCCCGTCAGCAATGTTAGATTTGTTATACTTGTCATCCACTGCCCTCTGGAGCGATGTTCCATCAACTGCACCCGCACCAGTTTCTGTATGCAATTTACCGTCTCCAACTGCAGAATTTTCAGATTCAGACTGCTGCATTTTCTCTGAGGATGGTGTCTTTGAAACTCCTCCCTTTTCCTGTTCAGAGTGAGCCCTGGAAGATTTTTGCTTTCTGGACTTTTTCTCAGAAGCCTTTTTGGGTTCACGCACTTCAGAATTTTTCACATTGATGAATATTGGGAGCTCATTAATACTGCCTTTTTCTCCAGCATTCTGTTTTTTTATAGCATCATTGGATTGCACCTTAATATTATTTGCATGCTCAGGCATAGGCACTTCACTCTCACAAGCTACAGGTTGTGTTACAGAAATGTGATCTCCAAAGATCTCTGGCTGTGACAAATCCACAATCGGCTCAGCTCTAAACTGATTCTGTGGTGGCTGCTCTAAAGTTCTAGTAACAAGGTAATCAGTTACCATGATGGTTTTTGGCACTGAGGGCTCCGTAAATTTATTCTTCAGCTCACGTAAGGATGAGCTCTCAACTAATGAGGACGCAGGTAATGATTCCTTTTGAAGGACATCAACAACCTGTTCAGCAAGTGTTCCATCCCAAGTTTTCTGAGGGGCAATATTTTCACACATTTGATGAGGCATATCTAAAGAGAACTCTTCAGAGTTTGCACTATAATGAATTTCCTGGATGTTTTGAGTAGCAACTTCATTTTGCATAACTGAGACCGGAATGTTTGAAACAATTGGAAACCTTTCTTGTGTTGGCAGCCTAAGATCCACAGCAGTATTCCCTTTTGGTATTTCAGAGACAGGTAACTGTCCAAACGATGATTCCAGAAAATGCTGACGATTTTGTTGATCTGAAAGAACCTGGGACAGCAGCTGTTGCTGTTGCCTTAAAAGCATTTGCTGCTCTTCCTGTTTCTGTTGCGGCTTTAGCAATAAAAGTTTATCCAGTAATGATATGTGTTGTGTCGGAATAGATGCCTGAGAATGTAACTGCAACAAGTACTGCTGTTGCAATAAATTCAACAATTGTGGATCCCGAGGTAAACCAGTAGATAGTAATGTCTCTGGTGTTGAAATCCCCTGCATGTTGTCAACAACTTGAGAAAATGGGCTTTGAAATGATGATTGGTTCTGAGGTTGCAACCTCTGTTGGAATCCAAGTGGAGGCTGAGGGAAACCCTGGTCATGATGCAATTCAATCTTACTTTGAAGCAAATCTGAACCACCTTGGACATTGAAATTTGGCCAACCAGGAAAATTACTATTTACACCAGATGATGTCCAGTCAGATGGGCCTGGAAGGACTGACATCAAGTCAGTATTTTGAGAATGAGAAGGCTGACCGAGAATATCAGTCCCTGAACATAAAATTGTTGATTCTGGGACAATCTCTGTCTTTGAGATCATGGATGCAGAATCTCTCCCAGGCCAAGGAGAATAAGGACTAGGTAATGACCACTGCCGTTCAAGTACCAATCTCCTGGCCAACAGGTTATCTACTTCTGACTGAGGCATATGAAGAGAACTGTTTCCAATATATCCTTGCAAACCTGGAAAATCGTAAACTTGTCAGTTACAGGTAGCACCAAATTAAATGCAAATAAAACATCATTAATGCCCAGAACATGAAATGTTTTTAACAAAAGAAAAACTACCTTCTGAAAGAGGAAACTTCAGATGGGGTGAATTGCTTGACTTAGTGGACATCAGCGACTCCACGAACCTATTTTCAGCTTCTACAGTTGAGCCATAGTTTTGTTTTTGATCGTTTCGAATTACATCTACCTTACTTAAACCACTATGAAGTTGACCAATTCCATTAAAGTTCGTCCTAATTGCTGAATCAGAATATTCATTTTGTTTTGGTGCAGCAAAACCAGGTGGTGGTCTAGCTTTAGCTCTTAGATGAGGCATGGCATCACCAAGGGTCAAAAATGGTGAATCCCTGGGTGCACTTGCTAGGCAGACTTGCAAATCAATGCCAAAATATCCCACCTCAAACCATCCTATAATATCAGTTCCTGAAAAGGGACCTTGAATGACACCTTTAGGATCTTTATAAAAAAGTTGTAGCTCCTCAGGGGAAGCATGCTGAAGTTTTCTAACTTCTTGTTCTCTGTCCAGGACTCCAGACAGCTGCCTTCTGAGAATGGTATCATCACTGGTTTTGCATTTTGCCTCATCTTTATTAAAAGATTGATCACCAAAATTGCTTTCCCATTCATTGCTAAGATTCTTTTGTAGTTTTGACCACCCAATATTGGAGGTTCTTGACTTGAAGTCGCTAGGAGTTTCTTTCCAATCATGCAAGACCCTTTGTGACTGTTCTCCAAGTGATTGGGCTCTATAATGAGCACTGGGGTTAGTAAGGGAATTTTCATGTATGCTCAACATGCTTGAATCTCTATTAAAGGCATCCTCATCCGAATTTCTAATTGGACCACCATCTTCTCTTGGAGCTGCAAAAGAGAAATACTAACAAAATGTTACAATCCAAAGATGCCTCATTGCAAAAGCAAATACTATGTTTAGAATAAATCTTCACTGATGATGAAGTAGTGTTCATTGTCACAGATCATATATCAAATTTAACATAAACAAGAACAATATAAAATAAATAGACAAAGCAAAGGAAATTAAGAAATGATATCAAACAAAAACAAAATCTTGTGAAGTTGAAATCAAAAGGGAAGTTAAGTTAACATGACTACCTAAACTCTGACCAAGAGACCTCCCTTTCATTTCAAGAGGGAGGGCATTAACTTGCAATTATAATTTCAAACCATCTTCAAAGTAACTATGTATACCAATATCTATTGCAAACAAATATACCTTCAGATTTTAACTTGTTATCAGATAATGTCTTATTATCCTGCATGATCTCCATCTCTTGGCTAAAACCACTAGGAGTTGCCTGCCTTTCAGAAGTTTCATCATTCAAAGAACCAATCTTTGAAACCAGAGCACTTCCATCTTTAGAATCATAAATGCTATGTGATAAATCCTCCCTATTACCTGCTCAGGCATACCATTTTAGTAACACAGCTTAAAACACACTAAAAAACAAATATTTAAGATCTGAAAAATGAACGTGCATATACCAAGCTTAGCTCGTCTAGATTGTGTAAAGTCTAACTGGTTACGTCCATCTTTGGATGTCTGGGGTGCACCACTACTAATAATATCCCCTTTGTCAATTCCCTTCAGAACAGCCTGCTCAAACAGATAATGAATCACATCAGAAACAGATGCAGAGAGATCATAGAGAGCCACAAGCTAAGTATATAACCATTACCGTTTCCTCAGTATTAGGGGGACAAAGTGCAAGGGGCTCTACAGGTTCATCTAGTGTAAGGGATGGAACTACTACGAGCCCGTCTACCAGTTTCTTAAAGGATCTTACATCAGCTATTTGGTATACATCCAGCAATCTTGTCCTACTATATCTAAGTTGGTGAGGCTCTTTGTGCCCACTTTCGTCTTTGTCTGATAAGGCTCCTAAGGAATGTGTGTGAGTGGAAACACTATTCTTAAAATTTCCACCAAAGGTAACCCTCCCTCGACCAAGGGAAAAGCTTGGAGGTGTATTTTCCCCACACAATCTGTTAGATGAAAATGGAGGAACTTGCTTGTTTGAACCTAGAGTTGGATTATGAGGCTCACCCTTTCCACGGCTTAGGGAGAAATTGGGCCTCCATGGCCGATAATGATCCCGCTCCTTCTCATCCTTAACATGATTACCAACATTAGTCAAACCCTTATCAAGATGCATTTTACCATCCCTGCCAGAGTCCAACCACTTATCACGAGTATTATCTACCTCTTTATTTTCAAGCCCCCGACGTGTGTTCCACTTGCTCTCACGCCACTGCTCATTGTTGGGATCCCTGTTACTCGAGTCTGTCCACCTCTCGGGCAGAACATGACGCCCTTCTCCAAAGGGCTTCATGTTCGAACTTCCTGTCCAACGGTCCATCCTACGATTGTTACCAAGCTCTTTATCTCCATCCCTCCAACGATCTTTACGCAAAAAGGAATTGGAGTCTCTTTCCTCGTCACGCCAACGATCATGTCTGCCAGTTTCCATATCTAGCAAAGATGGTCTGAACACATCCTTTTTCTTCTGAATATCATGAATCTCCTCATCATTTCCTGATGACTTAATGATGTCTGAGCGACTGCCAAAGGGAGAATTTGAGCTGGGAGGGATTTCCTGGGGTTATTTTTTAAAATTTAAGTGGGGAAAGAAAGAATAGACATAATACACTGAAGACTATAAGATTTTCTTACATTAATTATGTTAAAAAAACTGCAAATTGATCTTAAGAGTTTGTGTGGCAATTCATGCAAGTTGTGCGTGTTTATGTCGTGTTTGTTCGTGTTGCATGTTTGCTTCCAAATTCACATTTTTGTTAATACTATAAAAAAATTAAATTATTTATGAAGGTAAGAAAAATTAATATATTTACAAAGAATTAATAATACTTTATATTGATTAAAAGATAGTCAACCTAATTCATGTTCATGTTCTGTATTGCAACCCACATTGCCATACCTACTTAAGAACAAAGAATGAAGACAAGATAGCCAGAAGTATAAATCATGAGAAAACCATTGAAGCCTGAAAAGATAATATCTTAAGTATGACATCGTAGCTTCTCTAAAAGAATTAGCATGTTTATAGGGAGACACCATTTGGCCATAAAGATCTAGTAACACACCACAGTTCCCATTCCTGGCTTTGGATGAAGCCACTGCGGTGAAAGTGGAATAGGATTGTCTGATCCCAGAGCATCTGCATATTGACATGATCATAAATGCGAATAATGAGAAACATTTAGGAAAATTTTATACGAAAAAACAGATTCCCCGAACACCAAACCTCCCACCCCAGCAAAATTTAATATTCTTATGCAGCATTATATGGGATCCATATATGCCCTATTAATACGCACTACTAGATAAGAAATACATTCAAAACTAAAGACCAAGAAAAAATAATGAATCCGAAGAGCAGCAACGTAGTAACAAAGCCCTGAATAAAAATAAAATAAAATGCAGCGATGAGACTGGTAAATTCACATTCAAAGATGAATGAACTTTTAAAGTATTATATGAAAAAATAGGAACAGCTCTACCCAGTACTGAGACCGACATTCCCGATCACCTCTCATAATTTTTTCCTTCCGTCTGTTCGGGATATAAAATTTAATCACTTAACTTAAGCAAACGGGATTGAGAATATATTCGATGAACAAATAATCGCATTCTACCAATAAAATATCCAAAACCCTAAGTGCGAAAATCTTAACCGTCAGCTCGGTTTTCAAAAAGTATCCATGAAAAAAGTAGTAACGGAAAAATAAATAAGTATAACCAGCTCAAATCTAAAAAAGAGCTAGGCTTTCCCGATAAAAAAAATAAAGAGTAAAACGTCAACAACACAAACTCAACTTAGGACATTAAACATTCAAGTTGAGAAGAAAGGAACACCTTTGGAGATCTGGTGAGGAGTTGTGACTGAAAGGTGAGGGCGAGAATCGGAGCTTGAACGAGTAGCCATGGATGATCGATAACAGTTGCAGAGAGATAAAGAAAGCGAGAGAGCCAAAGAATCCCTGTTGCGTCTGGACAAGGTAGGGAGAGAGGGAGAGAGAGGGAGAGAGGGAGAGAGAGGGAGGTAAGACTATAAAGCGATTAAGTTCATAATTATAATTATTTTGTATTGGTAAATTTTGTTAATAATTATTCATTATAAATCGATATCAATTTCACGTTTAATTATATTTTTTTTATTTTTAACATTTATTTAAAAAAATATTTAACTTAAAAAAATTAAATATTAATTTAATTATTATTTTACCATATTATTTAAAATATTAACATTAATTTTTATTTTTTAACTATTTAACAAATATTTTGAAGTAAAATAAAAACAATATAAAATAAAAAAAATAAAATCTAATCTAAATATTTAAAGTATTGTATGTTTTATTATTAAAATTATATTCGTATATATAATTATATGTATATAAAATAATAATATTAATATATGTTTAATTTTAATTAAATATAGTTTCGATATTATAATAATTATTCTCGTCTCATATCTTTTTATTTACAGTTATTTTTTAAAAAATGTCATTTTTTTATAAATAACTATTATTTTAATTATATACGATTAAAATGTGTGTGCCTAAATGAATTGTTATTAAAAAATTAAATGTATCAAATAAGCACATAAATTACTTCTCATTTCAACGGAAAATAATCACATAAATCAGTGTAAGGTACATTAAAACTTAATAGCATTTAACTCTCACCGCAATTATTTCATTAAATTTTTGGATTTAAATAAATTTATAACTATTTTTGTATTTATATTATTTAAATTTTATTATATGTTAATATTATCTATAAAATTAAATTATCTTTTAATTTTCAAAATAACAATAATATATATATGGTATAAAAATTATGGGTGTAAAAATATATATAAATTAGATCATATTAATATTTTTCATTATTTAATTTTATTTTTGTATGTTATGTATTGTATATTTATAAGATATGCTAAATACATAATTTAAAAAATAAGTAATTTATTTTTAAAATTATTTTATCAAATAATATATTATAATTTTTATATATTTAATATTTTTTTAGTGTTATATACTAAGCAATTATACAATTGATATGTTATTGTTAAATTAAGTGTTAAATTAGAAATACAAAAGGTTGATCTGAAAGAGCTACCTAATAAGGGATTACTTATATTATAACAAGGAATGAATAAAAAAAATTTACTTCATTTGTGTACATTTGATTCGATTATGTACACTCTCAGGCATAAATCTACGGGGTGTAATCATATTTTCCATCGATTCTCTTCTACATCACCAATGATAGCTTACCAAAAACTCCTACTACCACTAGCATTAATTATTAGAATAACATATGATTTCACTCTAACAACAAATATGGCTAAAGCAATAGTAAGACCAAGAGTGAAAATGAAGACAATTTATATGCCAAGAGCATTTGTGTTAAGGAGATTTGGGTCTTCTATCTAGTGGTATAGAACTGGTAATTGAATTACTAACCATGGGGCAAGCACTCAAATTTGTTGTGACAATCAACTTCATCCCCGTCCCATGTACAATAATTTAAAAGATGAATGTATTCATGTATATAATTGCAAAAAATACACATATATATTACTTTAGAAAGTGAATTATGCATGTTTGTAGAGGAATTAACACGTAAACATTACTTTAGAAGATGAATGCACATTATTGGTAGTTGTTGCCAACAACTATTGAATGTATAATGTCGATCACCAGACCTCGGTCACTAGAGCTTGTTTTCCAATCATTGGATTGCCTCTACCAATCACTAGATCGTTATTGTCGGTCACTATATCCTATAGCCAATCATCGAACTCTATCATCTATCAATGGACTCTACTATCATCCACTACCAACCATCGAACCTTGAAGATAACTTGAAATGATGAGGTTAAAAAGATAACTTTAAAGGTCATGTTTGGTTTGTAAAATGAAAAAGTAATGGAAATAGTAATGGTAAAGGAATTGAATGTAAATAAAATAGTATTATTATTTAATTGTTATTTTTCTCCTTTAAACAGAATATATTATTACAAATTATTATTTTACTAAATAAATATTACTTAAAAAAATTATTAGTCTTAAAAAAATTAAAAATAAGAAATAATTTTTTAACAAATTTTTTCTTCCATATTATTTACAAAATAACATCTATGTATTGATATATGATAGTGAAGTCCTATTGTTGATCCATCATATTAACACCGAATATCACATAATCAAAATTGATAAAAAAAGGCTTAGAATTTTAGAGTTTTGTGATTTGGGGTTTGGAGTTTAGAATTTTAGAATTTAGGGTTTAAGATTTAGGATTTATAATTTTAAGGTTTTAGGGTTTAAGATTTAGGGTTTTAATATTTTAGGATTTAGAGTTTTGGGTTTTAATATTTAGAATTTAAGAGTTTAGGGTTTAAGATTTGAGAATAAAATTGAAATAAAAAAATTTATACAATAGATATGAGAATGGAATAACGAATCCATTATGGAATGGTAGAATAATAATTTCATATCTTTTAGGAATTGTTTCTATTCCATTCTTAGTCTATAACATAACTAAACTTAGGAATGTATGAAAATAATTTCATTCTTAATATCATTCCTATAACTAAACATCACTTAAAGATAAAAACTATATAGTTGTAAGCACATGTTATTTTGGAACCAAAATAAATCAAGCCTTAAAAGACTACAATTTTAAGGCCTCATAGAAACTTGTGCATGTAAGAAATTATAAGCATTTATCATATGTTTTTCAATCAAAAATATTATCATAAGGCATGAAAATTTAACTTGATCTAATCCTCAAAATACCTTGACCTAATTCAATTCAATTTAATTATCAATTAGATTCAAAGAAATCCTACTTGATTCTACCTAAATGATTTTAGGATTGGACTTAACGTCAAAAATTTATACTGTGAATTCAGCTCGAGCACATCACAAAGTATGAATTAAATTTAAATATTATAAAATATATATATACATTTTACAATTTCATGACATTACTTTAATATTTATTACACCATTTGAACTCATATTGTGGTTTACATAAAGTCAACGTTCAAATGAGTTAGGTTTGAATGTACTAAAGTGATCTTAGGGTCATCTTTTGGCTTCTAGTTAATTTGAAAAAAACTAATCTGATTAGGCTAAAAAATATATATGGGCCTACAAAGTCTAACTTGAACCTGAAGCTCAAGCTTTAGATAACCTAGTTTGCCTAAATTTACTTTCATACTTATTAGATAAGGATGTAAATATGATAGACTTGGTTTGCATCAACCCAAGTCCAAAAGTTTGAGTTCAAAACGGGTTTGGGTTAGACTTTGTAAACCAACTTATACTTTAAGGTTGGGTTAGGTTGAGTTTTTCAAATTAATTGAAAATTCAAAGCTTAGCCATAAAACTATTTTAGTATATTTTGTTGCCTTGCATCATTCAACTAGATAGCTATGAAAATATTATATTTAGAAACCCCTTTATTCAAGGGTCAAAAATGATTTTAGGCATAAACTTTGTAAAATAGCTTCCTAAAATAGTTTCTTGTATCTCTATCCTAGTTTTATGGAATTAATAAAAGAAAAAAAGTGAGATACATTTGACATTGTATCAAAGCAAATAGAGTATTAGTTTTATTCAAGCTGTTAGCCTTGATACATGTATCACATTTAAAGTCTACATTCTACAAATGGGAAAATAAAGATGGGAATAGATGCCAAAGATAACCAAATGATGGATGCCTCAAGTGCCTATGCCATAGCCAAATCTTTCGTTCATTGATACTAGGTTAATGGTGCATGTAATTTGCATTACCTGGGCTGAAATCATCAAGGTAGTACACCGCCCCACCCCTCCCCCGTTTTAGTACCACGCCCAATAATCTCCTTGTTGAGAACATCCTAAACAAGACAAAAAGTAGAGTATATCAACACAATACAATTAAGATCTTTAGTAATTTGATTCAAAAGTATACGAACTTAACCACTGTGTATCTCGAATGAAGTAAGTTGGAGGATCTATAGAGAAATACTATAACGATCTATAGGGTTTATGGTGAGAGATTGATTTTCGTCGACCAAATCCAATGAAATGTGCAATTTACATAAAAATTTACAACTCCATTTTACAAGAGAAACAAGTATACACTTTTCTTGATGAGCTAAATGATCGATTGGATCATATCAAGAGTGATGTTCTTTGCTTGAAGCCTTTCCCTTCCATTGAATAGGCATATTCTCACGTTCGAAGGGAAGATCTTCGACAATCTTAGATGATATTGAGCAAAAAAGCAGTGGCTAATGGTGTTGTTATGGCTATCAAAGGCATGAAATCTAGCTAGTCACAAAGGTCTGGGTCCTCCTCACGACCTAAAGGTCATTTTGATGGGAATAAGTGTACTCATTGTGGGAGTACAAAACATATTTGGGAAACTTGTTTTAAATTACATAGTTACCCATACTGGTGGCATGAATTACAAGCCCGGAAGAAACGATATGCTCCTACATCTGACCTTACCACTTCTATTCCCAGAAAATACTTAAGCTCTCCCAAGTTCTTCCCTATAGGGGGAGACTTAAGTAGAAGAGACGAATTGGTGGGTGATGTCCTTTGTGGGTAAGAATGAAACTCTTAGAAATAGAGAGGTTGAACTGCATAAGGTACCACCAAAGATTGAATATGTCGAATTGAGAAATGAAGAAGTCAAAAATTAAGAAACAAAAAATATAAAGTACCCTCAGTCCCCTCACTCACTAGTACCCAAAGACTGATGAGTGCTCAAAAAGCACTAAAATAACCATGTTTTTATGTACATTAATTGATTAAAAATATATATATTTATATGTTTTATCATATATTTATATAAATTTGTCTTTTTCGGAATCACGAGTATTTTTATTGTTTTTCAGGAATTTTGGCTTAAAAACGCAATTTAAAGACTCAAAGAGGAATACTTGAAGCAATACATCACAAATATATCAATAAATAAGTGGGAAAAGGTCAACAAACATGGAAAAATTGGACAAAATGGGTCGAAAAGGTCAAAAATGTCAAAAAGATGGAAATCGCGCGCCGCAGCCCAGCCGTGTGCGCAGCCCAGCGCCCAGCCGCGCGCGCTGGCCTGCCCATCCGCGCACGCCCCAGCGCGCGGGCACTGTTCACGCGCGCCGAGCTGCGCGCAGCGACAGCCCCAGCGCGCACGCGCAGCGCCCAACAGCAGCCCCTCCGCGCGCCCAACGCGTTTTCGCCCCATTTTTCACGTGCAACCGCCCCTGCGACGTCATACTGACGTCATTAATGACATCAGCAATTCCAATACGCGTTTTTACATTTTTTAATATTTTTTAACATTTTTTCTCTCCATCCTCACCTATAAATACCCCCCTTCCCTTCACTTCAAATCACACCTTCAAAACACACTTCTCTCTTCTTTCTTTCTCTCATTTCTTAGTTTTTAAGTTTTTCTTAGTTTCTTTCTTAGTTTCTAAGCTTTTCTTAGTTTTTCTCTTAGTTTTTAGTTCAATTCTCTTAGTTTTAGAGTTCTTCTCTTTTTGAGAGGAACTTGTAATGTTTTTGTAATAGTTTAGATTTTTGATTCAATAAATGGGAGTGCAAATTCCGCTTGGAGGTTTTCCAGCTACGGGAACAGCGTCGAAGTTCTGTAAGGATTTTATTTTCTTTACAGTTATTTTTATGCTTTATTCTTACATGTTATATTCAACTTGTCTGTGGTTAAATTTAACTATGCTGGCTGTTTAGTAAATATGATGTAATAATGACGTTGTTATGCTTGCGAAATATTAAATAGGTAAAAATCTTTAAAATGAATTGATTTTGTTTTTATTCAAGATTTTATATTAAGAATGTTGGAGAGAAATATATTATTTTTCATTACAAACTTAAACCTGAAAATTAGATTTTAAGGTTTAGTTATCCGGTCTAATTTAGAGTAGTGCTCTTTTATTTGTTGGTACAATCGCCCGGTAGTTAGAGTGAAACTCTATTTCAAAAGTTTTTATAAGAATTATTATGTGAAAATGTATTGACAACATGTTTTCAATAGTGGTTTTAAAACTTGAAAGTTAGTACTCGGATAATTAAATTCTTAAGTTTAATTTGGACACCTTGAATAAAGTTTAAATTGTCTAACCCCACCAAAGGTGGCATTTAAATGGTTCATTTTCAATCTCTTAGAAAAAGGAATTAATTTAATTAAGCATATTAGTTATCAACCCCACCCATAGGTGTTAATTGATTTGTTTAGTTAACAAAGAATATCTAACCCCACCAAAGGTGGTATTTATATAAAAAAGAGAGAATCAATAAAATATCAATTTATATCTTTAATAACCTAGATAATATGAGCAAACATAATTAATTTAGTTATTATATCCATAAATACTCCGCTAATATAAATGATAAAATTTGCATGAATATTTATTGAATCTGTATATATGTTTATTTTTAGATAATTATTTATTGAATTTGTATCTATGTTTATTTTTATGTTATTAGATTATATTTAATTAATCTGTATATATGTTTATTTTATGTTATTAGATTAGGAACACAAAAACCAAACTATCGTGACAGGATGTTTAGGATTTAATTTCGTTTTTAAAAATTTGAATAATAAATTAAAAACCACATACATTCCTTCCTTAGATCGACCTTGGGAGTATACTTATCATTTTCTTCGAAATGATTCGTGCACTTGCGAGAGTTTTATAAATATTAAAACCAAAGTATTGGCAAGAATCGGCGATGCCGGTTTTCGCTCATCAAGTTTTTGGCGCCGTTGCCAGGGAAGGAATAGCATTTTTAAATTATTTATCAAAATTTTAAAAACATTTTTGTGCTGTAAATAATTGTGATATTTTAACAATAATCAAATTTCAAAATTCATAAGAAATAATGAAATTAAAAAATAAAAAAAATTAAAAAATAAAAAATAAAAAAAATAAAAAAAATAATTTTTTTAATTGTAAAATAATTTAGAAATTTGAAATTTGAAGTAAAAAAAAATTTTACCGTTCATGAATAGTAAAAAAAACATTACTTAAATTTATACCTAATTAACTAAATAACATGAAAAGTAAAAATCTAAGGGAGTTCTGTCTAGGAGACTAGTTCTTGGAAGCCTATGTGCCACTAGTCTTTCCTAGGAACGTTGCTCTGGCTAGGAGAATGGTATTTAAGGAGCCGTTTGCACCACCATTCTTTCCTGGGAGCACTCTTGGTTAATACTAATTATGTTACAAAAAAAAATAATAATAAAAAAATAAATAAATAAAATAATATTTTTTTCTTTTTTTTAGGGTTTAACTAGTTTTGTTTAGTGCTTTGTATTAAATAACATGTAAATTTTCTCTAAATTTTTTATTTTGTTGACAGGAGTTTTAAATTTACGTTTACAATAGTCTATGCGTGGTAGGAGATCCTTAGGAAACCCCCTTACACCATATGTAAATAATTTTCATAAATTTAAACAAGTGTCAACAAAACTGGATTCTACCCATCAACCTGTTTTTGAGCCAAACATAGAACCAAGTCTTAATCATTTACTAGAACCAAAAGAAATGGAGGAAAACCAACATATTAGGGAAACCACGATGAAGGAGTTTGCAAGACCGGTAATAGGCACGGCAACTACCGCTATCCAGTTGGGAGAGGCTGCTCGGAATTATGACCTTAAAAATATTCATTTTTCTATGCTTCCTTCCTTTTATGGGCTACCTAATGAAGATTATCTTTCCTTTATGAGAGATTTCTATGCTACGGTCCAAACATTCCCCTTCGGTATTCTAAACGCGGATCAACTTAGGATGAGATGTTTTCCCTACACGTTAAAGGATAAGGCCAAAGCTTGGTTGATGTCACTTCCCCCAGGTTCTCTGATGACATGGGGTAACATTTACAATAAATTCATGGGAAAATTCTATTCCCACCAAAAAACATCAGAGTTGAGAGGAAAGATTGCTACTTTCTCTCAGATGGATGGAGAACCATTCCATGAAGCTTGGGATAGGTTCAAAATGTTTCTCACTCAATGTCCCCATCATAGCTTTCCCCTGCAGTTGCAGAACCAATTCTTTTACAATGGACTTACACAACAATGTCAGTTCATTGTCGACAACGCTGTAGGAGGAGCAATAGGAGAAAAGACTGCCTCAGAGACGTATAACCTCTTTGAGATGTTGGGTGCTAATTCCCAACAGAAAAGCTCCCGAGTGAGAAAAGCTGGAGTTCATGAAATCGACTCCAGTAATGAAGTTCAACAACAACTTGTTCAACTGACTAAGCAAGTTGCCCTTCTCGCTACACAAACCAACACCAATAATGATCAATATGGTTTGTATAGCAACATGGGACATGGTACTGAAGCCTGTCCATATCAAGGAGAAAACAACTGGACCTGAACAGGTCAATGTGTTGGGAGCATATCAACAGAGACCAAGGTTTGACCCCAATTCAAATACCTATAATCCTGGGTGGAGAAGTCATCCAAATTTCTCTTGGAGGCAAAACAACCCTTCTTTCAATCAAAGCTCAAACCAGGCAGGCCAGCAATTCCACCCACCTATTCCAAGAAGCATTCCCAATAAACCAACCCTGGAGGACAACTTGAATTCTTTTATTCAAGTTTGTAGGGATAACCAATCTAAAACCAATCAACGGTTGGACTCTGTGGAAGCTTCTATCAAAAAGGTGGAAGTTCAAGTTGAACAGTTAGTTGAACATTTGCAAAAAGGCAAAGACTAATTTGATACTTAAATGAATTCAATGAAGAGGAGACATTGAGTTTTTCATTTCTCCAAGCAACGTCTTACTAGAGGACGATAAATTTTAGTCCTGTATGGGAGGTCACCCATTATTGTATTTTGCTTTGTTTTAGTTTGCGTGTAATAAAAATTCAAATGAAATAAATTTGTTTGTTTCAAAAATTATGTCCATTCGTTTAAATTTAAATTAAAAAAAAAATTTAGGTTCCTTGCACCTTTTTGCTTTAAGCCTTTACGTTTTATCAAGTTATAAAAATATCTACTAAGAGCAAAATGTTGATACACAATAGGAGGAGGATCATTTTCAACTACAAACAACCATGGGAGATGCTGAAGATAGGCGGAAAAAGATGAAAGAATATACAATGCCAATCATTGGAAATGTAACTTCCGGTATCCAATTACAAGAGGCTGCAAGGAATTATGAATTGAAAAAGATTCATTATTCTTTGTTGCCTTCCTTTTATGGTATCCCTAATGAAGACCCTTTAAATTTCATTCGAGAATTCTATGCTATTGTCTAAACCTTTCCACTACATGCAATTAATGAAGATCAACTTAGGATGAGGTGTTTTCCTTACACTCTCAAAGATAAAGCTTGGTCATGGTTCATTACTCTACAGTCAGGTTCTCTTAAAACTTGGGAGGCAGTCTATGAAATTTTTATGGGTAGGTTCTATTCCCATCAAAAGACTGTTGATCTAAGAACAAAGATAGCAACATTTTCTCAAATGTATGAAGAGCCCTTTCATGAAGCTTGGGAACGATTCAAACTCCTTTTCATTCAATGTCAAAATCATAGCTTTCCATTAGAGCTACAAAACCAATTCTTTTATGATGGATTGACACTACAGAGTCAATACATGGTTGATAATGCTGCTGGAGGTGCTGTAGGAGAAAAGACCGCAGAGGAAACCTATAATCTTTATGAGCTGTTGGGTTCTAATTCCCAACAAAGAGGTGGTAGAAGGAAAGCAAAGGTCAATGAAGTTAGCTCTGATAATGAGATAACCTTGCAACTTGCTGAATTGACTAAACAAGTGCAACTCCTCACTACCCATCAAATTTCAAATCAAGAGGTATGTGAAGTGTGTTGTTCAATTGGGCATGGTACTCATAATTGTTCAAATACTTGTGATTCTAGTGTCGATGCCATAGAGGAAGTCCAATCTTTTCAAAGGTATCATCCAAACACCTATAATCACCCAGCCTACACCCAATATCCAACACTAAGGTCGGATAACAACCACCCTTACCCACCAAGCCAATCTTTTAAACCAACCTTAGAAGATAGCTTGAATGCTTTTATTCAAGTTAGTCGTGACAACCAATTGATGACTAATCAAAGGTTGAACACCATGGAGGCTTCGGTTAAAAGAATTGAATCTAAAGTTGGGCAGCTGGCTGAAAAAATGCAAAAGAAAGAACCAGGAAAGTTGCCCAGTCAACCAGAACAAGCAAAGGATGTTAGAACCCTTCGAAGTGGTAAGGTAGTCAATACCAGTTTACCTGAAATCTCTAACAATCTACCTTGTAGTTCAGGTAACAAAGAAGGCGATATTCTAATCTCGCAAAAAGGAGAAACAAGTGTTAAACTTAACAAGCCTTCTGAAAAACTCATTGGGGGGTCATCTGACACCCCCAAAATTCAAAAGACAACAAAACCACACCAGATGCAAGTACCTTTTCCCCACCGGTTAAAAGAATCCAAACAAGATAAGCAATTCAATGATCTTTTTAATATGCTCTCTAAAGTAAATATCAATTTACCATTATTAGAAGTGATCATGAATGTGCCCTCATATGCCAAGTTTTTCAAAGAGTTGAACACTAAGAAAAGGAGGTATGAACTGAATGAACGAGTAGTAGTATCAGAAATTTCTAGCGCTGTACTTCAGCACAAACTACCCCCTAAGTTGAAAGACCTTGGAAGTTTTATTATAAACATAACTATGGGGGATAGGAAGGTTGCTAAAGCAATGCTTGATTTAGGTGCTAGTATAAATTTGATGCCCTACTCTATATTCTTACAACTCAATCTAGGGGATTTAAAACCCACAACTATGTCCCTTCAACTTGCAGATAGATCTCTTAAATATCCAGAGGGAATAGTTGAGGATGTTTTGGTACAGGTAGACAAACTGATAATACCTGTTGACTTTGTGGTTCTGGATATGCAAGAAAATCCAGCATTGGACAGAGAGCACACAATATTGCTTGGTACGCCATTTATGGCAACTACTAAAACTATTATTGATGTCCAAGATGGAAATTTGACAATGACAGTCTTAGGGGAGACCGTTCATTTTAAAGTTTTTGATTCTTCACCTTTTCCTTCTATTTCTGCCATCGATGAAATATTCGAAGTTGATCCTTTGGATAATCTTGTCCAAAGCACCTTTTTACAAACCAGAATAGAAGACAAGCTTGAAACCGTTCTTACACTTGAAAAGGTTGAAGAAGATTTAGATGAGGAAATTAATGGGTACCTTAAACAACTAGACAATGATGAAGTGATGACAAAATCTAGTACACTTTTAAATCTACCCAGTTCTTCATCTAGTAAAGAGGCCAATCCACCTGAACTTGAACTCAAAGTCTTACCTGAGCACTTAAAATATGTGTTTTTGGGAGAGGGAGAAACTTATCCAGTGATAATTTCTTCAACCTTGACCAAACCACAAGAAAAGGAACTCATCAAAGTGCTTAAACAGTTTAAGAAATCTATAGGTTGGAGTATAGGGGATATAAGAGGCATTAGTCCAACAATGTGTATGCACAAGATCAACTTGGAGGATGGTGCTAAACCTGTACGAGAGGCCCAAAGAAGACTAAACCCAAACATGCAAGAGGTAGTTAAAAAGGAAATTCTTAAATTATTAGAAGAAGGGATTATCTATCCTATTGCAGATAGTAAGTGGGTTAGTCCAGTGCATGTGGTACCAAAGAAATCTGGGATAACAGTTGTTAAAAATGACAAAAGTGAATTAGTGCCCACTAGAATAATCACTGGATGGAGAATGTGTATAGATTTTAGGAAACTAAATTTATATACGAAAAAGGATCACTTTCCTCTTCCATTCATTGATCAAATGTTGGAAAGATTAGCTGGGCACGAATTTTACTGTTTTTTGGATGGACTGTCTGGATATTATCAAGTACCCATAGCACCAGAAGATCAGGAAAAGACCACATTTACATGTCCTTTTGGGACATTTTCTTTTCGCAGAATGCCATTTGGGTTATGCAATGCCCCTGCCACTTTCCAGAGATGCATGATATCTATTTTCTCGGACATGGTGGAGAAATTCATTGAGATTTTCATGGACAATTTCTCTGTCTTTGGGAACTCATTTGATGATTGCTTACATAAATTGACTTTGGTTTTAGAGAGATGCATTGAATGCAATCTAACCCTTAGTTGGGAGAAAAGTCATTTTATGGTTCAACAAGGGATAGTTTTAGGACATATAATTTCAAACAAGGGTATTGAAGTTGATAAGGCAAAAGTTGAATTGATATCCATACTACCTCCCCCTACATCTGTGAAGGGGATAAGAAGCTTCTTGGGACATGCAGGATTTTACGGACGATTTATTAAAGATTTCTCTAAAATAAGTCGTCCCTTATGTAACTTGCTATCCAAAGATGCTGATTTTGACTTCAACAAAGACTGCCTTATTTCCTTTAATACCTTGAAAGATAAACTAACATCTACCCCTGTTATAATGGCACTAAACTGGTCTTTACCCTTTGAAATAATGTGTGACGCTTCTGATTATGCAATAGGAGCAGTCCTGGGACAAAGAGTGGATAAGCGTTTACATGTCATCTACTATGCTAGCAAAACACTCAATGATGCCCAGATGAATTACACCACCACTGAAAAGGAATTCTTGGCTATAGTATTCTCTTTAGACAAATTTCGGTCTTATTTAGTAGGATCTAAAGTGATTGTGCATTCTGATCATGCTGCTTTAAGATACCTATTAAGTAAACCAAATGCCAAGCCAAGATTAATCAGGTGGGTCTTACTCTTACAAGAATTTGACCTAGAAATCAAGGATAAGAAAGGCAGTGAAAACTTAGTAGCTGACCATTTGTCTAGGTTGATTTCTGACTTCAATTCTCTTAAAGATGAGAGTAATGACGATATAGTTGAAACCTTTCCTGATGAACAGTTATTTTTCATAGGTCCGAACCCATGGTATGCTGATATTGTAAACTATCTTGCCACTGGTGTTTTGCGACCTAACACTTCATATCAGGACAAGAAAAGGTTTTTTAAAACTATCAAGGACTATTTCTGGGATGACCCTTATTTATACAAGATTGGTCAAGATCAAGTCATCCGGAGATGTGTACCTGAAGAAGAACATAAGAGCATTCTGACTTTTTGTCACGAACTTCATTGTGGGGGTCATTTTGGAGGTGAAAAGACAGCCCGTAAGATATTACAGTCTGGATTCTTTTGGCCCACTCTTTTTAAAGATGCTCATATGTTTTGTGCACAATGTGATAGATGTCAAAGAACAGGAAACATAAGCAAAAGAGATGAAATGCCTTTGACATCTAATTTAGTTGTTGAACTCTTTGATGTATGGGGGATTGACTTTATGGGTCCTTTTCCCCCATCTAATGGTTTTCAATACATTTTGGTTGCTGTGGATTATGTGTCCAAGTGGGTAGAAGCTATCCCCACCAAAACCAATGATGCTAATGTTGTTGTGAAATTCTTGAAAGATTTCATATTCAGTAGGTTCGGAACGCCTAGAGCTATAATAAGTGATGGAGGTAGCCATTTTTGTAACAAACTCTTTGATGGAGTACTAAACAAGTACAACATCACACATAAGGTAGCTACTCCATATCATCCTCAAACTTCCGGTTTAGTGGAAGTAAGTAATAGGCAAATTAAGGGAATACTGGAACGCACTGTGCGTCCTTCAAGGAAGGATTGGGCATTTAAGTTAAATGATGCCTTATGGGCATACCGCACCGCTTACAAAACACCTATTGGGATGAGCCCTTACCGGTTAATCTTTGGGAAAGCGTGCCACCTTCCAGTTGAACTTGAACACAAGGCTTACTGGGTAATTAAAGAGCTAAACATGGATTTAGATAAAGCAGGTGAAAAACGATTACTCCAGCTTCATGAGTTGGAAGAAATTAGGAATGAAGCTTATGAGAATGCCAAATTATACAAAGAGCGTACTAAGCGCTATCATGACAAGAGGCTAGTTCCTAAGACTTTTCACCCTGGAATGAAAGTTCTTTTATTTAACTCTCGTTTGAGATTTTTTCTAGGAAAGCTGAGATCAAGATGGGATGGACCATTCACAATAGTTCAGGTATTTGAACATGGAGTGGTAGAACTATTGGACTCCAAGACACAAAAAACGTTCAAAGTTAATGGCCATCGTGTCAAGCCTTATTTAGAAGAACCAAACAACATTGCTGAAATAGATTGCATTTGGCTGAGTAATCCTTAGCACCAAAAAGATACGTCTTGCTAAGACGTTAAACTAAGCGCTGGATGGGAGGCAACCCATCATGTTAGGTAATTTTTTGTTATTTGTTTTATTTACTTAATTTTATTGTTTATTTTAGTTTACTTATATGTGAATAATTTTTAAAATTATTAAAACTAAAATATTTGTTGAGATGTTAGAAGTTCACAGCAATCTGTCTGTATACACTTTAATGATGAATATGATGGATGCACCTGCATTTCTTCATTACTACTTACACATTCTCAAGAAATTGGTAATCTTTCCCCTCTTTTCTCTTTATCTTTAATTTACAGTTATTACATTGAGGACAATGTAAGTTCTAGGTTGGGGGTGGTGAAAAGTTACCATGCATAATAAAAAAAAATTCTCACAAAAATTTATCATTTCTTTAAATCAAATTTAAGTAAATAGTTAAGTCTTTGGTACTGTTAGATTAATTTTTGAAAACATATCATGAAATATTTTGTAATTATTTTTGATAATTAGTTAGTTTTTGTCATAACTAGTATTTCTTGATAAAATGTGGAAATTATATTAAACCCAAAATCGGTGTTTATGAATTTTTTTTAGTGGAGACTACCCTTGTGAGATATAATTTGAACCTAATTTCTTTTATTCAGAGTGAAATATATATTTTTTCTACTCCAAACACATTTCTTATTTATTCAAAAGTTTAGATGATCTCTATAGGTATTAGCATTGAATGTATGAATTTTTTCTCATCTTAATAGAGTATCATATATTTTTTATTATTATTTTTGTTTAGATTAAACGATTTGAGTAGAAATTGATAGTATATGCTTATAATCTCATTCATGCATGACTGCTACAAAAACAAAAAGACATATCTGGGGTTACCTAAACCAAGATCAAACAGAAAAGCCACAAAATTAACCACTCACCAAAATCCAAAAAATGTACAATCTGTACATGGGTTGACTCTCTAAAAAAAATACATATATTGAAAAAATAAATAATGTATAGAGAGATAAAAAAATAGTATCATCTACATACTATGACCCACATTGCCAACAAAGTTGTGAGTAAAGGCTAAATACAAAAGAAAGATATAGGAAGTAATTCCCTTAAAAGTCATTGCAATTTCTTCATTTGTAAAAAGCATATATCTTGAAATTCTTTCTTAATGAGTTTAATTTATGCATGAAAATAATTTTTATATATGATATCTTTATAATTTATACATTCGATTCCTTTCATGAGATCAATGTTAAAATAACACTTTGAGCCTTTATTCTTTATACATATGCGAACATATTAGTTCATTTCTATACATCAACTCTTTCGCATATAAATTAGTATGAGTGTTTGAACCCATAGGATTCAGTGCTTTGAGAGTATTGACTTGTGAGGAATAGAGTCGAAGCGAATTCTGATTCATGACACTGAAATTGGGTAAAATTAAATTGACACATTTTTGAAATGAAATATGAAAATGATTTTCGACTAATTATTATAATAAAATCATGATTGTTTAAAGAGATTAAAATAACTTATGCTTGAGATTTTAATTATGATCTTAAAGGAGATTAAAAAGTGTGAGAAATTTTTGTGATATGTTGTTTTCTTTTATTCTTAAATTAATTTTTGATTGTGTTGTAATTGTAGTTTTTGATTTGATTATTTTTATAGTTTCTTTTGATTTTTACAATTAGTTCAATGTTTGTGGGTATCATTACTGAAAACCCTCACGAGACTCAAACTCGTCCACTAGGGCAACCTAGGGGTTTAAAGGCTTGTTGCATAGGCTAAATGCAACTGTTTCAATCCACGAAAGTGATTTAGGATAGTTTAATTTTTAGCTTTTATCGCTTCTCTTGCTAAGGGACTAGCAAGAAGCTGGTTGGGGGTTCTAATGAGTGCTCAAAAAGCACTAAAATAACCATGATTTTATGTACATTAATTGATTAAAAATATATATATTTATATGTTTTATCATATATTTATATAAATTTGTCTTTTTCGGAATCACGGGTATTTTTATTGTTTTTCAAGAATTTTGGCTTAAAAACGCAATTTAAAGACTTAAAGAGGAATACTTGAAGCAATACATCACAAATATATCAATAAATAAGTGGGAAAAGGTCAACAAACATGGAAAAATTGGACAAAATGGGTCGAAAAGGTCAAAAATGTCAAAAAGACGGAAATCGCGCGCCGCAGCCCAGTGCCCCAGCGCCCAGCCGCGCGCGCCCCATGCCGTGCGTGCCCCAGCGCACGGGCACTGTTCACGCGCGCCGAGCTGCGCGCAGCGACAGCCCCTCCGCGCGCCCAACGCGTTTTCGCCCCATTTTTCACGTGCAGCCGCCCCTGTGACGTCATGCTGACGTCATTAATGACATCAGCAATTCCAATACGTGTTTTTACATTTTTTAATATTTTTTTAATATTTTTTTAACATTTTTTCTCTCCATCCTCACCTATAAATACCCCCTTCCCTTCACTTCAAATCACACCTTCAAAACACACTTCTCTCTTCTTTCTTTCTCTCATTTCTTAGTTTTTAAGTTTTTCTTAGTTTCTTTCTTAGTTTCTAAGCTTTTCTTAGTTTTTCTCTTAGTTTTTAGTTCAATTCTCTTAGTTTTAGAGTTCTTCTCTTTTTGAGAGGAACTTGTAATGTTTTTGTAATAGTTTAGATTTTTGATTCAGTAAATGGGAGTGCAAATTCCGTTTGGAGGTTTTCCAGCTACGGGAACAGCGTCGAAGTTCTGTAAGGATTTTATTTTCTTTACAGTTATTTTTATGCTTTATTCTTACATGTTATATTCAACTTGTCTGTGGTTAAATTTAACTATGCTAGCTGTTTAGTAAATATGATGTAATAATGACGTTGTTATGCTTGCGAAATATTAAATAGGTAAAAATCTTTAAAATGAATTGATTTTGTTTTTATTCAAGATTTTATATTAAGAATGTTGGAGAGAAATATATTATTTTTCATTACAAACTTAAACCTGAAAATTAGATTTTAAGGTTTAGTTATCCGGTCTAATTTAGAGTAGTGCTCTTTTATTTGTTGGTACAATCGCCCGGTAGTTAGAGTGAAACTCTATTTCAAAAGTTTTTATAAGAATTATTATGTGAAAATGTATTGACAACATGTTTTCAATAGTGGTTTTAAAACTTGAAAGTTAGTACTCGGATAATTAAATTCTTAAGTTTAATTTGGACACCTTGAATAAAGTTTAAATTGTCTAACCCCACCAAAGGTGGCATTTAAATGGTTCATTTTCAATCTCTTAGAAAAAGGAATTAATTTAATTAAGCATATTAGTTATCAACCCCACCCATATGTGTTAATTGATTTGTTTAGTTAACAAAGAATATCTAACCCCACCAAAGGTGGTATTTATATAAAAAAGAGAGAATCAATAAAATATCAATTTATATCTTTAATAACCTAGATAATATGAGCAAGCATAATTAATTTAGTTATTATATCCATAAATACTCCGCTAATATAAATGATAAAATTTGCATGAATATTTATTGAATCTGTATATATGTTTATTTTTAGATAATTATTTTTTGAATTTGTATCTATCTTTATTTTTATGTTATTAGATTATATTTAATTAATCTGTATATATGTTTATTTTATGTTATTAGATTAGGAACACAAAAACCAAACTATCGTGACAGGATGTTTAGGATTTAATTTCGTTTTTAAAAGTTTGAATAATAAATTAAAAACCACATACATTCCTTCCTTAGATCGACCTTGGGAGTATACTTATCATTTTCTTCGAAATGATTCGTGCACTTGCGAGAGTTTTATAAATATTAAAACCAAAGTATTGGCAAGAATCGGCGATGCCGGTTTTCGCTCATCAAAGACCCTCTTCCTCTTGAGAATATTCCTAAGGTAAGTATTCCTGAACCTTTACATGCTAATATTTTGGATTCCTTCAATGATTTCGTGTTGTCTTTTAGACACAATCATGGGAAACCACCGAACAAATATAACCAAGATGAAGAAGGAAGAAAGTCCAAGTACCCAATTGTAAATTATGTATCTACTCAAGGTCTATCCATGTCGCTCAAGACTTTCACTCAAACATTTTCCTCCTACCATATTCCCAATAGTGTTAAAGAGGCATTATCTAATCCAAAGTGGACACAAGCAATGCAAGAATAACTAGAAGGGAAAAAATTAGTGAGATGAAAATGGGTATTCTCTATAAAATACAAGATTGATGGATCAATTGATCGATACAAGGCGAGACTTGTGATGAAGGGTTTTACCCAAACATATGGCATAGACTACTCAGAAACCTTCTCACAAGTAGCTAAACTAAATATCGTTAGAGTCTTCCTATCTCTTGCAACAAATTTGGATTTCCCATTACATAAACTCGATGTGAAGAATGCTTTCCTTCATGGCAACCTTGATGAGGAGGTATATATGGATATTTTGCCAAGATATACATAAGTTGGGAACAAAATGGTTTATAAATTGAAAAAGGCATTGTATGGATTAGAACAGTCACTACGAGCATAGTTTGGCCGACTTAGTTCAGCTATGAGGAAGTATGGCTATTGACAAAGTAACTCTAACCATACTCTCTTACTGAAACACTGACAAAGTAAGGTGATAACATTAATAGTCTATGTGGATGATATGATAATTATGGGGGATGATACTGATGAGATATTGAGGCTACAAGAACAAGTATCTACTGAATTTGAAATGAAAAACTTGGGAGGGCTTAAGTATTTTTTGGGAATAGAGGTGGCAAGGTCGAGAAAAGGCATATTCCTCTCCCAACGGAAATATGTACTAAACTTATTGATGGAAGTGAGATTACTAAAGTGTAAACATATGGATATTCCAATTATGCATAACAATAGGCTTGGAAAATATTCAGACCAAGTACCAACTAATAAGAGGAGGTATCAAAGGCTAGTGGAGAAACTAATTTACTTATCTCACACTTGTTCAGACATTGCTTATGCAGTAAGTGTGGTAAGACAATTTATGCATAATCTGAGTGAAGACCATATGGGTGTCGTAATTCAAATTCTCCACTATCTAAAGTCATCACCAGGAAGAGGACTAATGTTCTTCAAGAATGCTCATCCAAATATTGAAAGGTATACAGATTTAGACTAGGTTGGGAATATCTTGGATAAAAAGTCTATTTCAGGCTATTTTAATTTGTGGGAGGAAACTTAGTTACATGAAGGAGTAAAAAGCAAAAGGTGGTAGCACTATCCATCGTTGAAGCTGAGTTCTAAGGCAAAGTGAAAGGATTATGTGAGCTTCTTTGGCTTAAAGGTTTGCTAACAGAGGCTGGTCTTCCTTCTGAATCTATAATGAATTCATTTTGTGATAAAAAAGCTGCCTTAACATATCTCATAATCCAATTCAACATAATCGCACCAAGCATATGGAGATAGATCGACATTTCATCAAACAAAATTTGGAAGAGAAGATCATTCAGTTCCCTTTTGTTAAATCTGAAGATTAGCTAGTTGACATCCTTACCAAGGAAATTTCTAGTAGAAACTTTAATGAATCACTTAACATGTTAGGTGTTAGAGATATCTACACATCAACTTGAGCGGGAGTGTTGGCGTGAATCACTCAATTAGATAGCTATGAAAATCTTAGATTTAGGAATCACTCGGTCAAACATGATTTTAGGCATAAACTTTGTAAAATAGCTTCCTAAAATAGTTTCTTGTATCTCTATAAATTGTACCTAGTTTTATAGAATTAAAAAAGAAAAAAGTGAGACATAGTTGACACATTCATGCCAAAAAATTTCGAGCTCAATCAAACTTTAAATTTACTTAATTAGTGCACTAATTCAAATAATGTATGACATCAAAAAATGGATGCCATAAAATTGTAAAAATTAATGACGATGGTACATATGTAGTAAAATAGAAAAGTCAATGGTAATTTTATAGCACTTTAAAGTTTAGTGATACTTTTGCAATAATAACCATAGTTTGGTGTTAAAAAATCTAGGCTAAACTATTATTGATACCTAAATTTTCACTACATTCACACTTAGGTTTCCAAAACTTTAAAATATATCATTAAATTTTTAAATTTTCATGTATAAATCCTTAAATTTTTAAATTTTCATACATAAATCCTTAAACTTTAAAATCATAGGATTTAGTTCTTATACTTTTAAAATTTTACATATAGATCCCAAAATTTTAAATCATAAATATGTATTTTAGTAGTTAAGATATGAAAAGTTTATGGATTAAATCATACGTTTTAAAACTTTAGAGATCAATTTATAAAGTTGATTAAAGATTAGGGACTAAAAAATCAATTAAGCCAAAAATCTATTAACCCTATATTTTTAAATTTTAAATTTAAATCCAACTCCAAGTTGAGTTGGATTGGCTTATAGTGAACATATTTGACCTACAGTCTAGTTATATAATTATTTGTTAAAGGCTAACATCTTTAAACTTAATTAGATTTTGAGTAGGGTTGAATCAACCTAAATTATTTAATTTTTGAGTAATGAATTCAAAAAGCTATTTATCTCTTATTTTAGGTAGTGATAATATGTATCCAATGGTTTCAATTAGAGTGGTAAACTAATTCAAAAAAAAAAAAACTAATGATGATGGTACATATGTAGCAAAAGATGAAGTTCAATGGTAATTTTATAGCAGTTTAAAGTTTAGTGATACTTTTGCAATAATAACCATAGTTTGGTGTAAAACAATCTAGGTTAAATTATATCATTGGTTCCTAAATTTTCACTACATTCACACTTAGGTTCCTAAATATTTAAAATGTATCATTAAATCCTTAAATTTTTAAATTTTCATATATAAATCCTTAAATTTTAAAATCATAGGATTTAGTTCTTAAACTTTTAAAATTTTACATATAGATCCCAAAATGTTGAATCAAAAATATGTATTTTAGTAGTTAAGATATGAACTGTGTACAAATTTGAAAACTTTGGAATTAAATTATGTGATTTAAAGTTTAGAGACGTATATGTAAAGTTTTACAAATTTACAGATTAAATCATGCGTTTTAAAATTTTGGAGACCAATTTATAAAATTGATTAAAGATTGGGGACTAAAAAACCAATTAAACCATAAATCTATTAACCTTATATTTTTAAATTTGAAATTTAAATCCAACTTCAAGTCGAGTTGGACTGACTTATAATGAAAATATTTAAACTTAATTAGATTTTGAGTAAGGTTAAATCAAACTAAATTATTTAATCTTTGAGTAGTGAATTCAAAAAGCTATGTATTTTTTACTTTAGATAGTGATGATTTATATCGAGTAGGTTTTAATTAGAGTGGTAAACTAATGATTTTTGAAAGAAAAAAAATCATAATAAATATTTATTTTTATAGATAAAAATTAAACCTTTAGCGTAGCAACAAAAGATGATATAGATTGAAATTAAAAATTCTTCATTTAAGATTCTTATGAGATTAATAATCTAATTAACTATAGAAATAAATAATTAATACATTTGTTACATGAATGAAATGGACATCATAGTCTTCTAAGCCGTATTTCCAAACAGATCACGATAGGTACGTGTAGGCATATTTACGAATCAAATAGACCAAAGAAATTGAGTTTTACCCTTAAAGGGCCTTAGATGTATGTGCCAATTAAGAAATATTTTCACAAAAATAGGCCACAAAAATCTTCTAGAAATTTATCCAATGTGTGTGCTTTAGTTTTAGAATGTGTCGTTCAATGTCATAAATCTACTTTCTCATTTCAATGCTCACTTTTTGGATCTTCAGTATGAGCCTTTAATATTTTGATTAGAGTAGGGGTCTCGAGAGAGTAGAGCATATCGTCCTACCGATACATGTGAACAAGTAGAGTATACTAGGATGCTTGAGAGAACCATGTCGAAGGAACTCGACAAAATGACCCCATAATTTGAGGAAATGAGTGATTTCCTATATTCTGATTAGGAAAGTAACACATACATGAGGTTATCGATTGTTTTAAAAAAAAAATACAAGACTCTGCTAAGTGGTAACATGATGTATATAGTATGACACCTGCTCAATGTTGACTTACCGACAACCTCAAAAAATGGGGTTCATTCTTCATTATTCATTAAAAACTCATGAATATCGGATGAGGGATTTCTTCCTCGTTATCAAAAAGGTATTGAGATAAATGCTTAATAATATTAACAATTGGGATTTAATACCTATTATAATAATAAGATTTTACATAATATTGACTTATATATGTTTGGCTCTCAATTTAGTGTAGGAATTTATCCCAAATTCTAAAGTGAATTTGTTGGTTATGCACATGGCTAGGGTTTCATATATCTATATTAATATATGTGCTAGTACAAATTTATTATGAATTATATTCCTTTTGCGACTCGTGTTTTGGTTATAATCAGTTTGTGCCCAACAAGGAAATAACATCCCTTACAACATTCTTACATGTCACTTTTTGGTTCCTTTGAGATTTCCAATTTAATATAATTTGACATTCATTAAAATATTATTACTTTTTCAACGAGCCATAGAATTGTACATATTTTAGCATTTTTAATTTTCATTAATTATTTTCATAACTATTTAATCTAACTATATAATATATAATTTAATTAATTTAATAGATTAAAATATATGTCTATTACAATTAATATATTATCTTTATATATTTAAGTACATGCTTAGAGCAATTTTGAGGGAGAAACTCAAAGGAACATCTTTTCCATTAATTTTCTTGAAAAGAGATTGAAGTAAGTGATCAAGATTGGTATTTTTGGATGTAATTTGATAAGTGTTATTTTATATATATTTTTATATCAATTTTTTTATATATAAAGAAAGAAGTATTTATTTTATATTTAATGGAGAATAATAATATGATTTTTTAAAGATTTTTATGAATTTTTTATAATTTTTATTTGGTAGATAGATGTATTCAAAAAAATAAATAAATTTACTTAACAAGATAATATAACACACGTTACTTAAATAGATTAGCACCATTTTACTTTCTAGCCTTCACCTTTTTTTATGCAGTATAAGTGTCGGGTAAAGTCAGATTTTCGTGCTAGATGCATACCTTTTTTTTGTGTATCATTCCCGATATAATTCTAAAATATATTAATTCTCTCAATATAAATACAAAATAATACTTCATAAAATAGTATCAAAATTATATAAAATTAAGAGAAAAAAAATACAAAATACAAAAATTATAGTATAAAGTTGGAGCCAACAATTTAGGAGAAGATGATTTAAGAAGAAATTAAAAGAATTGAAGATCATAATTAAAAATGTAAATTTAAAAACTTCTTCCATTTTTTTATTGTTTTCATGATTTTTTTAAAATTTATTGTTTATCATGAATAGTTAATTTTATATTTTATCTGAGTGATTTCAAAGCCCTAAACATGGATTGCAATATTCTATTCAATTATTATTTTTTGATTATGTATTAATTTTTAGTTTTAATTATTGTATGAATTTATTTGATTATTTAAATGTATAATTAAATAATCAAATTAATTCATCATTAATAAATTTAATTGATTATGTACGTAATTACTTAATCAATTAAAATAATTAGTGATAAATTGCTAGAAATGAGAATTAATAATCAAGATAATTAAACTAAATTTGTGTGTTTAAACTTGATTTAATTTGTTTCTTAAATTAATATTTTTGACAGATTAAATTTATAAAGTTTATTCTAGATTGTTTATTAAAAAGAGTTTAGATTAAGAGCTTATTTAGTTCAATAAAATTGTAATAATAGGTAGAGATATTTGCAATTATGAATTTCTCTTAGTAAATTAAAGAATTCAAGAATAAGATATGCTTTTGTTGATTTACAATACATGATAATGACAAAGAATGATCCTAAAATCGTTCTTTTATTATTTTCTTTATTGTAATATTTTATTCGATAGATTTTATTTTTAGTTTACAAAACCAAAATCCTCCTTTTACTAAATTGAATTAACTTAATAACGAGCTAATAATTAGGAATATAAATTGTTACTAATCCTTTTAGGTACAACAATTCTTATTCTTAAATTTACTTATCACTTGTATATGATCACATATATTTGTATTTTTCAATCGTGTCAAGATATTGTTATCAATCCCCCATTTTTGTTAGGGATTGGTTTAAAAATTCTTCTAATAATTGCTAGTTTTTATTTATTTAATTTTTCTTTATTTTTTAAATTCATTTATTTTCTTTAGTTTATTATTATTAGTTTAGATTTATTTATTTTTATTTTTATTTTTATTCTATTTTTATTTTAATTATTTATTTTATTTTATTTATCTATTTATCTATGATTACTAATTTTTTCTTGAAGTGTTGAATACCAAGGAAATATGAATATACTTTTCGATGCACCATATCCTTCGTACAATAGATTTATTGTACCATACTTTGAGCATCAACAAGATAATTGGGACTATGCTAATACTATGAGTGGATTTGAAAGTGAGATGCCTATGTATGATCCATATAACATGTATAATACAGGGTGGTGGGATCATCAATACCCAAGCTATTTCATACAGAAATTCAGTAGAGAATGTCAACATTACACTTAATTTTTCATTCTCAATGCCACAACCAACTCTAATCACTTAAGGTAAATTTCTTGAGGATCTAATGAATATCATTGCTATTAACACTTTGAAATTTCAGTAAGAGAGCCAAGCTTTTATCAAATAATAGGAAATTTCAAAAAGAAATCTTGAGATAAAAGTCAAATTCAATGAGAAATTTAGCAAATAAGTTCAAAATCACATATAGCTTCACATTCCCAATATCATAACCAACTCTAACCACTAAAGGTAAGTCTCTTGAGGATTTAGTGAATACCATCACTCTAACACTTTGAAATTTTAGCAAGAGAACTAAGCTTTTATCAAATAATAGGAATTTATAAGAACTTGAGATACAAGAAACTAATACTACTATCATAACCTTGAGACATAACTTGGCCAACTAATCACTGCGGTGGAAAGACTAGAAGCATAGGCAACTATTGAAATCCACTCCAAAATATATGCTAAACCTAGATAAACCAGCAATACCATTATTATGAAAAATGGTAAGCAATTAGAAGAGCCTCCAAAAATCTATATGAATGATGTATTCAAAGAAAAGACTAGTAAGGAGGAAAAAACCATCACCCCTAAAGAATCGAATATGGAACCAAAAGTAGTATTTGAATCTTTGTTTTTACTTATGATCTTGCTTTAGCTTTCTCCATCAAGTTTGATATCAAAAAAGTAGAATCATGAAAAGGAAAAATTGGAGACATTCCCTAAGGTACAGATTCACATACCTCTTGTGAAAGATATTAAGGAAGAACCTAGGTATGAAAAGTACTTTAAAGAACTTTTTCTTACCAAGGAAAAACTTAAGGATAACAAAGAGATAGGTATAAGGAGAATGCATCTAGTATTCTTCAAAGAAGACTACCATCAAGGTACAATGATGTAAATAATGAACTACTAGTTCAAAAGTTAGAAATCACATACTTTAAGATCTTTAATGATGGTGGATGATAAAAGTGGTAGCATCAGGCTAAGGACGTTAAAGCAAGTGTTTTGTGGTAGGCAACCTACCATATTTATTTTTTACTTCCTTTTTACTTACTTTCACATTATAAATATACATGTTCTTACATTAAGGACAATGTAAAAATTAGGTACAGGAGCATGTTAACACATTACTATCTTTATTTTTTTTCTTTTTTTATGCTTTACTAGTTTAACATGTTTTAGGATACATGTTTTAGGTTTAATATGCTCTAAGTAGCATTTTATTATTTTTAGTATTTTATTTTGTACTTCTTAGGATAGTTAGGATTAATAGATGAGCTTAGAATCAATCACTTGTTCTCTCCTTATTTTATGTCATCTATGATGAAATTAGCTAAAAAGATATGAGTATTGCTAGAGTTTTGACCTTGTACCTAAGTGAAGATAATTTTATCATAATTTTCCTAAAAGCTAGTATGCACAATTACTAAATTGGTCATAAAATAATCTATATGTATAAACTTGTAAAAAATGTTATGAATCCCTTGAAACTTTGCTATGCTTTTAATGAATAATAATAGGTTGTTAGAACTTTTCTTTAAATTTATCAAGGTGAGTGCTAAATATATTTATTGAAAAATGATTAAGGCAGTAGGATTAACCTTTTCGGCTAAATTTTCCTACCCTTAATATTGTTGTTCTTTTAAGAACAAACCTTTTGGAGAACTAATTTGAATCTACATGAGCCAATTGTTTGTACTCACTCCTTACTCTTTGAACCAAACACATTTGTCATCTATATAGTTCAAGAAAAGTGGAGTTTCACAAAGAGAATATATACTTGAATAGGATTTAGGAGTATCAATTATGCTATAATTGATTAAATACCCATAATATATACCCTATAAAACACACACACACAATAATAATAATAATAATAATAATAATAATAATAATAATAATAATAATGGGACAAGCTAAAAATAATTATAAAAACGGTTGTGTATTTTTCAAAAAAATTGCAAATATAAAAGAAAAGAAGTAAATAATGATGTTTGGGTCCAAAATAATAAAATTTGACTTTATTTTATTGACATAATTGATCTTATGATAGTATTATTTATAATTGTCTTTCTCTTACTCCATAAACTAGTGAACTTTTGTTTCTCTTTTTTTCCTTTTTATTTGATTGAACCAACAAACATAGCTATATTATAACCAAATGAAAAACCATTTGATCTTAATGAATACTTTTAGTGAGTTGATATATAATTTTATGTAAAATCTATGGTATCCAATTTAACTCTAAAAAGAGTAATGATATTTTATAGGAAGAAACAATGTTTTAACTTATTTATGTGAGACGATTTGATTATTACTAATTAATACTACATTACATACACTTTCTGCATGATTATTGTATAATAGCTGTAGGGATAACTAGAAATAATATCTAATATTTATTATAATTTGAAATCATAATATTGCTAAGCCCAATAGATAAAATGTCATAAAATTTATTATCTTAATTATGGGTGTTGACTTTGCTCCAGAACTAACAGAGAGTACGTGTAGGGGAGCTTAATAAGTGCTATTTTATACACATTTTAAAGTCAATTCTTTTGCATTTATATATATTTTATTATTATAATTTGATGAAATTATTTATTTTATGTTTATTGGAGAATTAATGATCTTTTAGATTTTTTTTTGGATTTTTTTATAATTTTTATTTGATAGGTGGATGTATCCAAAAAGATAAGTGAATTTACTTAGTAAGACAATAAAACACATATCACACTGATGAGCAAAACCAGCATCCTCGATCCTGCCAATATTTTGGTTTTATATTTACAAAATTCTCGCAAGTGCACGAATCATTTCATAGAAAATGATAAGTATATTCCCAAGGTCGATCTAAAGAAGAAATATACCTTTAATTTATTGTTCAAACTTTTAAAAATGAAATTAAATCCTAAACATCCTGTTACGATATTTTGGGTTTTGTATTTTCCTAATCTAATAACATAAAAATAAACATAGATATGGATTCAATAAATATTTATGCAAATTTTATCATTTATAACAGTGGAGTATTTATGGATATAATAACTAAGTTAATTATACTTGCTCATATTATATAGGTTATTAAAGATATAAATTGATATTTATTAATTCTCTTTTTTTAAATGAATACCAATTTTGGTGGGGTTAGATATTCTTTGTTAATTAAACAAATCAATTAATACCTATGAGTGAGGTCAATAATTAATTTGGTTAATTAAATTAATTCTTTTTTTCTAAGAGATTGAAAATGAACCATTTAAATGTCACATTGGTGAGGTTACACAGTTTAAACTTTATTCGAGGTGTCCAAATTAAATCTAAGAATTTTATCCGAGTACTAAATTTCAAGGTTTAAAACCATTATTGAAAATATGTTGTCAATATATTCTGAGATAATAATTCTTATAAAAACTTTTGAAATAGAGCTTCACTCTAACTACCGGGAAATTATACTAACAAATAAAAGAGTATTACTCTAAATCAGACCAGATAAATAAATTTTCAAATCTAATTTTCAAATTTAAGTTTGTAATGAAAACAAATTCAATTCATTTTAGATATTTTTACCTATTTAATATTTTGTAAGCATAACAACGTTATTATTATATCATGTTTACAAAGAGTCAGTAATGTTAAATTTAATTACAAACAAATTATATATAACATATAAGAATAAAACATAAAAAATAACTGTAAAAACTTACAACACTTTAATGTTAATTGTATTGCTGAAAAACCTCCAAAGTGATTTGCATTTCCATTTATTGAATAAAAAAATATAAATTTACAAAAACATAATTAGTTCTTCTCAAAAAGAGAACTTTAAAACTAAAAAATAGAGAGAAAAAAGCTAAGAAACTTATTTATTGAGGTGTTTTGGTGTTTTAGGTGTGTTTTGTAATGGACCAGATGAGGTATTTATAGGTGAGGAGAGGGTGAAAAAGTGGAAAACAATGATAAAAAATGAGAAAAATGCATAATAAGTGGATGATGATGTCATCGTTGATGTAAATGCTAATGCAGGTAGTGGGGTGCGGTTGGGTGCAGATAGGCACACGGGTTTGGTCGGTGCATGCAGATGCACCCGTAGACTTTGGCATTTTTTGGGTGATGTGCGCAGAATTCGACTCGGCGCGGTTGGGCAACTGCGTGCAAGATTTTGACATTTTTGACCCATTTTGTCCAATTTTTCCATCTTTTTTGACTTTTCCTAATTTATTTTCTCAATATATTTGTAGTGTATTGCCTGTAGTTCTTTGAGTCTTTAAGTTATTTTTTAAGCGAAAATATCTAAAAACAATAAACTACCCTGATTCCAAAAGGACAAATTTATATAAAAATATGATAAAATCATATAAATATAAATATTTTCAATCAATTAAAGTACATAAAATCATGACAATTTTAGTGTTTTTTAAGCACTCATCATGCACCATCTCACTTTCACGCCTTCATCTTTTTGATGCAATGTAAAGATAGCATAAAGTGAGATTTTTGCACGATATGCATATCTTTTTTCATATATCAGACCCAATATTACTCTAAAATATATTAATTTTCTTAATATAAATACAAAATAACACTCCATAAAATATAACATGTATCAAAATTGTACAAAAATTAAGAGAAAAGAATAAAAAATACAAAAATTATAGAATTAAGTTGGATGTAATAATTAAGAAGAAGATGATTCAATAAGTAATTAAAGGAGTTGAATATCATAATTATAGACATAAATCCTAAGGTTTCTTCTCCTTTATTTTATTATTTTCATGAATAATTTTATGAATTAATTGTTAGTCATGAATAACTAATTTTATATTTGGTTGTGAATGATCCCTAGACATGGATTGCAATATTTAAGAAGATCTACAACATGTTATTCAATTATTCTTTTTTATTATATATTAATTCATAAATTTTAATTATTATAAAAATTTATGAATTATTGAACTATATAATTAAATAATCAAATTAATTCATTTTTAATTATTTTAGTTGATTGGGTGCGTAATTTCTTAATCAATTTAAATAATTAGTGATAAATTGATTATTATGAAAATTAATATTCAAGAGTCGAGATTGTGTTTAACCTTAAACTAATTTGCTTATTTAAAAATTAATGCTTTTTGATAGATTAAATTTAAAAAGCTTATTTTAGATTGTCTATTAGAAAAAGTTTAGATTAATAGCTTGTTTACTTTAACAAATCTATAAAAAAAAAGGTAAAGATTTTTACATTTGTGAATTTCTCTAAGTTGATATAATCAAAGAATAAGATAATATGATATGTTTTGTTTATTTGCAATATATGCTAGTTTAATCTTTATTAGTTTTTAGTTGTTAGATTTAATTTTTAGTTTACAAAACCAAACCCCCTTTTTAAATAAATAAGAATTAGTTTCTAAAATCCTCTTTGAGAAAAACTCTTACTTATTATATACTAATTTAAGACATTTTAATCAATTTAAAGTGAAATTTAAATTAACTGTTTATCTAAAACACATCACAATTTCTCTATCAACATGCTTTATAGATCATTCTAAGCTTTCTTCTTCTTTTTTAGTTTTTATGGATCAATTAAATTGTTTATTGGATTTTATGGTTAGCTAAATTTTTAGTATGTGATTAAGAATTATTATTAAGCCTTAAATTATGATTTAAATTTACTTATTTATATAATTTAGTTTTTTTTTCTTAAATTATTAGAGATGTATTTCATTTAGTTTTTGAATATAAATGTTAATTCTTGATAGTTTTTGAATAAGAGTCATGTATTCTTGATTGAATATAAAAGATTTTTGAATTTTTGATATAGGTTAGGTTTTAGATCGTAAGCATATTTTAATTTTATAGTATTTTTCAACAAATCTAGTAAGCGAACGGGTAAGCTGTTCAATGATTATAATTAATAATCATTTTTTTGGTTAATTACGGTGTAAGAAAATAAATGAAATCTAAATTATACTCTTGTTTGAATCCCAAGTTCGTTTTTAATAGCTTTAGTTAATTTAGTAATTTATTTTTCTTTGGCAAAAATATAAAAACCCTTATTCAATTTGTTAGTGACATTTTAAGTTTTATTTTTGACTAATAATTAATAAAATAATTTTATCAATCATCTGTATGTAATGACCATTGCTTCAACAATACTATCAATGCCATATTTTTTGTAATAAAAGTAAAAAAAAATATTTTTTGACATGTTCTTTTGAGTTCGATCAGTTGGATTTTTGTGCTTTATTATACATAGCATTCTGTCTATTTAGAGACATAAATAAAACCCTTACAATTAATTATTATCTAAAATATTTTATTTTTTATTAAAAAAAACTTTTGGATAATAATATTAAAGAAAATTAGATTATAAATCTGAATCGGGTATATACTTATAGATGAATTCATTTAGATCTAAGTTCAAATTCCAACATAAAAAAAGAGGGTGAGATGACTGAAAAAAATTAATATCTTTGTGTGGGATGTTTCTATTGATGCTTTATATTTGTTTTGTGGTTTTGGTTGCAATGTTTGTGTATTGCTATGAATTTATATATAAACTTTTGAAGTTCTTATATTGTGATGCTTGTGACTCTGTATTGAAGTTTTTGGACATTAGGTAGTCTTATCATCACCTTTTTCACCCTTCGTTTTTTTTCTTCTAATTAGTTTTGGACTTGTGTGTTTATATGGGCAGGTGATTTGAAGTTTTTTTTTTTTTGTTAATAATAGAAACTTTTATTTATATAATATAATTACAAGTTGGCCTCTACATTGATTTGTTACAAATTTATACAAGAATTTGATCTAAATAAGAAAATCATTCATTTACTTCCGGAAGAGACCATTTAGTTAAATCATTAGCTATACTATCACAGTTTTTAGGTAGTCAAGTAATATAAAAAGTATTAAAACTATTTAGAATTGGGAAAATTTCCTCCAAGAACGATTTTGCTTGCCAAGATACTTCATTGGGGTTACCATGAATGTAATCCACAATGTTTTTTCCTATTACTTTCAACAATTATGTTCTCGAATCCAATAACATTTGCTGGCCAATTGTTAAGTAAACAGCTCTTGCTTCACCTTCTTCTATCTAATACCCTTGCATAACTTTGAATAAAATCCCTAGTGTATTACCTTAACTATCTCTAGCAAATTACCACCACGGATAAGCACTCATTAAGAAATGAAGTATCGCAATTAAACTTTATTGTATCCTGTCGAGATTCATTCCAGTGCTTAACCAATTCATTGGATTTATCGATCATTTACATATATTCCTTTAGAATCCTCCTTCAAAGCAAGCTTTAAATTCTAGTAAAGTGGCTACTAGCCAAATACAGTAGCATGAAAATCCTGATATATATTCATTTTTTAAAATCATATAGTTCTTCATTTCTAAATTGTATACATCGTACGGATCACAGCCAGAGTAAAATCAATTCATTAATGACTACTAGGGATGTGGTTTTGAGGAGGATATAAAATGATGTTGAAGAAAGTAGAGTATCTAGATCCTTAAAAGGGTATAACTTTAACTCCCATCTCCATGCATTTTATAAAGTATATAAAAAGTTGCACTGTTGAAATAAGTATTGGATAGATTTATTCTCTCAGGAACCAAGGAAGCACTTTAGGTCTAACAAGTTATTGAGTTTGGATAAATTGACCTTTATTGAAAGTGTATTGCTCATTATTCTACAAACCACCAAAATCTTTTGGTATACGAGGAAGGTTCCATTTTTACAAAGCTATATAATGAGTTTTTTTGTGAAGTTTCATTATTATAAAAGTGATCATTTAAGTCGAGATTTAAAGTCAGTTTTTCTACTTATAATGAATTTAAAGTCGATTTGTTGAAAAACTGAATTAAAACACGTAAATTATAGCGTCGGTTGACGTGTAGAACCGACGCTACACGTAAGACTAACGTTACATCCTACGTATCAACCGATGCTATCCAAGAATCATCATTCCGGTGCATGTTCTATATTCACAAAAAATGAATTATATATGTTAAAAGATTAGTAAAAGAGATTAACACATCGACACTGGAGTGATATAATAATAACCTTATCCCTTCGAAATCATATTAGTACTGTATTAATTTTTTGTCTATAAATACGAAGTTATCTAGAATCAAGCTGGTATTTTTAATGCCATAATAAGCTCTAAATATGAAGTCAAATGTAACTCTGATTTGTTACTTGGATTGGTTGGGCAAAAAACAGTTGTTCTATAAGTTTTTGGGTACCAAAACTCAACCAACCCAAGTAACAAATCAGAGTTACACTTGATTTCATATTTAGAGCTCATTATATCATTAAAAATATCAGCTTAATTCCAAATAGCTTCATATTTATAGACAAAAGATTAATACAATGTTATATAATTTTGAAAGGATACTGTTATTATTATATCACATCGGTGTCAATGTGGTAATCTCTTTTACTAATCTTTTAACATATATAAGTTATTTTTTTATGAATTCATGATATTACATTCTTATTTTGAATTTAATTACATATAGTTCTTTGGTTGAAACAAGTGGGGCTATGATATGCAAATTTTTGATGATTTATGAGAATAATGGACAGAACACTTGGTTCAAATTATAATATTAGGAGAAGAATATGATGATCACAAATAACATAGGATAATACCATGGTAATTTTTATAATGTTTTAATTTCTCTATTTATGTGTCTCTAAAATTTGGATTGCTTGTTTGATAGATATTTACATGTTCATGTATTTAAGGGAATGAATTGTTATATGAACCAACTTTTTTTTACCCAAACTCCATCTCATCTCTCTTGCCTAGTTTCCTGATCACAATGTTGGTGATTCTAAGCAAACCAAGCTTTCTCTCCTTCAAATAAAGTGAAAATATCACAAAATCCATGATAAAAAAAGACGACATCATTTTATTTGTAATTTAAGTTAAATATACATATGTATTGTATATAAATTATTTTTTTGTAATAAATTTAATTCTCAAATAATTAATTAATATTTAATTTTTCAATTATTTGTATTATTTAAACTATTTGTTAAATAAATTTTGATTTTTTCTTACTATTATGTGATCAAATACAGATCGAGTATAATAGAAAATGAGTAAATTTTGTTGCATGAACAGAATTTTAATTTTTAAGTCATAGCATTTAAATCACTCCACTAAACCGATTCTAAATTGATTTAAAAGAGTTTGGTTTTTGCCTAGTGTTTATTTATAATTCCACCAATTTTTTTTAACAACAGAATCAGCTTTCTTACAAATGTCAAAGGAATTTTAAAAAAACTCGTGCTGTAACCTGGCAAAGATTGTAAGACTGAACTGATTAAAGGATGGGATAGGAATTTAGCTTTCCATCCATTAATCTTTGAAACTGTTTTATCTAAGATTGTATTGAATTCCCTTGTTAAATTCTTTTGAAGGAATAAAGGATTTGCAAGTAATATTACTTTCACATATGTTTATTCCCATTTGAATTAAAAGTTGCCTTTTAAGCTGCATTGACTCATTCTTGAAGAGAAAAATCCTTGATTTGTTTAGATTTGGTTCCTATCCTAAACATCTTACATAAGTCTGTAGGATCCTCATTTGTTCATGAGATTCGTTAGTTTTCGATTTACAAAAAGGAGCTTACATAATCAGCGTACAAGAGATGATTAATTAATAGTAATGCTTTGCCTAGAGATTTTGATTTCATTAATTAAATTCCTCGATTCAGCTTCTATAATCAATCTAAACAATTAAACAAATAGGATAAGATAGGATAACCTTGTCTAAGCCTTCTGGTAGGTGTGAACTTTTCAAACTTGGACCCAATCAGTATGAATATGAAACAATTGAAAGGCACTCACTTATGAGATTGTGGAATTTTTCGTTAAAACCCAATATTCTAAAAATGTGTAGTATCATTATGAAAGTTTAAAGTAACGAATTTAGTTAACTTAAAGGGGATGAATAAGTAATTTTTTAAATTATGTTTAATTAAAAAAATTCACAAGCGATCAGAAATGTAATCGTGTATAATTAATATAAAGTAAAAATAATTAAGAATTTAATATACGAAATTTTAAGTAAAAACAATCTAGGTCACAACAATGATCTAAAAGGAAAACCACCGGTCTACCAAACTACTTAACTATTCACTATGAAAATCAATGTTTAATTACAAGGCCAAGTCTAAGACTACCTTTTAAGATAAAACCTTCGAAGAAATCTACTTACAAGCCGTTGTTTCTTTCACAGTCTCCACAAGATAGGTGTACGAATCCAGACCAACTTTTTGATCTCTCGAGTCAAAGGAGTAATCAAACCTATTAAGCAAGCACTTGAAAGTTAACACAAATAACACAAGTGTAAAGTGTATCTTACAGTTGATTCAATAATGAAAAACGTTATCTAGAAGATTCAAGAATAAATGAGTTAATTTAATTCATCTAGCAAACCCTAGAATAAAAGTTAAACCACAAGTTCAATAAAAATAACTTCTTTAAAGTTAAATAATTAAATCAAATAATTATGAGCACACAAAAATTTATTTGATATAAACATTCAAGAACCAAATCAAGAAGAAAATATATGAACATGAAATCTTAGTATCATAACATAAATAGACTTATTAATCAATCAAACATAACAACACAATGTTTGATAGATTAATTCAAGAAAAAACCTAATAAAACATGATTTAGTTTTTATGAAAATGTTTTAAGAGAGAAAACACAAGTTGAATTGATCGAATGAATGTAATTATGGTTGTAAAAACAAGAGACATTATGTTGTTTAAATAGGAAAAATTGAAATCCTAATGCTTGGTCAAATTCCAATTATAATTATGTCTATTAAACAATTCATAGAGCAATAATTAATATGGACAATATGGTAATTAAACAATTTCCCACGAGTACATAATTAGCTTTTAAGTTAAAATCCTAAGCACTCAATCGATCTTGTCCAGGTTTGATCGATCGAACCAATAAGGCCAGTCGATTGAAACCCTTTTCGATCAATCCAAGCAACGATTAATAAAAATCAGAGCCTAGATAAATCGAACATGATCGATTCTCAATCGATCAAAAACAAACTTCAATTGATCTACACCAATTTGAAAATCAACCCTAAAGGACATAAATCATACAAGATTGATCCTCAATCGATCTAACCCTTCGATCGATCGACTTACCACTTTGATTGATCAATTTGTATGTATACAAAGTTTCTAAGTGTATAATATGTATTCTATCATGTTTAAGAAGAAGTATATACATAAAATATATTAACTTGAAGTTCAAAAAGTTTTTGGCTTGAATAATGGACAAGAAAACATGCCTAGAAACTAGTTTACATTTAAACGTTTTATTTACAAATATCGCCAACACTCATATAACTTGCAATATCCCATTCCAACATGTCATAAGCCTTACTAATATCAATTTGTATCCCTACTAAAGCTCCATTATCTTGATTTTTCCTCATGGTATGAATCACTTCTTAAGCAATGATTAAGTTTTAAGAAATCCATCTTTTAGGAACAAAAGCAGCTTGATACAATGAAGTTATTTCATCCAAAAGAAGTCTCCTTCTATTCACCAATTTTTTTGAAATGATATTATAAGATACATTACAAAGACTGATAGGTTTGTAATGGTAGGTAGAGCTTGGTTGACTTATTTTTTAGTAGAAAAATGTTCATTGTTTGATTAACATCTTTATGCAAGATTTCAGTTTGAAAGAATTCCAAGACAAAATGTATTACCACAAATTTGATAGTGTGTCAATGTTTTATGTAAAAACCAGCTATCATCCCATCCATCCCTAGGCTGTTGGAAATAATGTGAATTTAAATAAAAAAATGATAAGGAAAAAGGGAAAAAGATTCCTCTCTTAAAAAACTTTGTCCCATATTTCTTTTTTTACATATCTTAGAAGGTGTTGATATAGAGAAGGATTTACAATTGGGATTGGGTCCCAAGGGGCTCCCACTTTTGTGGAAGAGGAGAGGACCTAGGAAATTGTGGAGCCATACATGTGTGCACGTCGTCACCATCGTTCGTCCGACCGATTAGCCGTGCTAAGCTGAGCCGAGTCGAATCGAGTCGAGTGTGAATGCATGTGTGTGTATGTGTGTATGAGATGAGGTGACACTTTATTTTTATCACAGTTTCTAGAATTAGCATGAACGATTTTCAGACCAATGTTCCAATATGCTTCCAGCTAATAAGATACACTTTCGAATTAACTATAAAAATGGTTAGCACAAAAACACAAGTGTTTGTGTGTGTTCTAGAATGGATTTAATAATGAATAATCTTAACTAAATGATTCAAAATATATGTCACTTAATTCAAATTAACTAGCAAATTCTATAATAAAAAGATTAAGTATAATTTCAGCAAAAATACTTTTTTTTTAATTTAATAATTAAATCAAATAATTATAATTACTTATACAATTATTAGATTTAAATATCCAAGATACTAATAACAAAATAAGCTATATGAATATGAAAAAAATGAAAAAAATATAAAAAAATGATAATCAATTCATGATTATATTAGTGATCATATTTCTTCTTATAAATCAATCTATGTGAATATATATAGTATGAAATATATAGATTGATAGATGTAAAAATTGTGTCCAAAATATATATAAAAAAGATCATTAATATGTTAATCAATGTCTTCTTATATATCACTCTATGTTAATTGAATAATGCAGAGAAACTATGATTACTACTTTAGTCCATGGTTGCTCTTCTGATGTCGATGATGATAAAAAAGAACTTCGTTTTTTTATTCAGTGCTATATGCAGATTGCAACCGTCCTCTTTTTCTTTTGTTCGGTAGCTTCAGCATATTTTTGGCCCCACCAATATTCAACCCTAGTCTAACAGTATTAGGGTTAAGTGTATTTTGAGCTTAATTTTTCAAAGCAAAAAAAAAAAAAATTAATATTACAAAAATTATTTTTTAAAACACATCTAAAAATATTTAATTAATAATTTCATAAATTGATTACAGTTTAAATAAATATTTTAGCACCAAAAATAATTTTAGATTTATGAACATGTGTTATTCAATGCATTAATGCAATCCTATGTGTCGTAGTTATAAAAGATATACCTGAAGTACAACTATCTGAATCTCGAGTATTTGTTCAACTTTTCTTGATAGATTTCATAGCAAGCCTAAAAACAAGTTTACATATAAATATTTTGTCCATAAAAATAACAACATTCATAGTCCCTACAAACTCCTCCTATGACATTTTTCGTGTGACAAAACCTCTCACTCACTACATGAAACTTATAAAAATAAGATAAAAATACAATGATGTCCCAAACTCCATAGTGGAACTATCTTATGGTCCGGTGAATCCATCTTCGCTGCAACATGATAAGCTTGCAAGTAACTGAAATGACATAAACAAAGCATACAATAATTTGGCTTGAAAGCCTCAGTGTACATTAGTTAAGTTTACATAAAAATAAGCGATGTGCAAAGAATAGTCATGTAGTATGCATTCATACCAATCAAGCTTAACATAAGCTTAACTAAATATGTTCTCCCCTTATATGCATAACAACATAAAACATGGAAGTGAAATGCACTCTCCCACTTTTTGACATACGAGAAGGATAAAACATTGGACAAATCAATGGAGCTAAACTCCCCTTAAAGATAGAACAATGTAAAAACATATTAATGTAGAAGTGCAATGCGGTTTAAATTCCCCCAAAGTTCTATGACTTTCAAACTTAAAAACCAATTAAAAAGTAAATAAATAAGAAAAATATAAAAATATGATTTTTTTAAATTTTCACAAATAGCCACATAAGGTATTGATCTCATCTAATCACAAACGAGCACACAACCAATTGAGGACTCATAATTTTTAACTCATTTTTTGATTATTTATAATATAAATAAATAAGTAGAGTAGAAGAGATACATAAGTACACTTCGAACCTATAATGACATATTGATATTTACTTAAAAGTAGTGTATATGTTGAAACTCTACAAATATACCAAATTAATTCTTTTATGACCAATCAAGAAACACTCAAAAGAAAATAATATCACCTATCATATAAAATTATGTTCAAGTCTTCAATTTCACAAAATAAAATAATCTACCCAAGAGGACTTAATTTATTTTTATTTTTATTTTATAAATGAGGCAAATGTTTTTTTAACCTTTATTGGCCCTTTTTTTGTTCATTCCAAGTACAAGTTTTATAAGCAATTATATTTTGCACAATATATTTTTTACAGGAGCCATAAACCTAGCATGATGGCTTTTACACTAGTTGTGAGGTATCTTTCTCCACTCACTACGGTAGCTTCACATATCACAGTAGATAGCCCTCTAAATACTACGGGCCTCTATATGGTAAAGTTTTAGAGAGCAATAAATAAAATTCAACACAATTTTATAGTCAAGATTAGTTGAAGTCTTAGAGTCTTTCAAGAGAATTCATTAACTTCAAGCATAACATATATATGTGTTTGTGAGTGTGTGAATAAGTTTATGTCAACATTGATCATCATACGTACAAGAATATATGTGTGCATAAGTTAAAATTATAGAATAATTTATACAATAAATATCAAAATGAGTTGAGTCACTAAAAATGAGGTTATATATATGTAAGGCTATATAAAAATTCTACTTCTCTTTCTCCCTTATTTTTTGTTTTTATAATAAAATTTGAAATTCAATTTGAGGGAGAAATTTCCAAGGTACTCCTAAGATACTCAAATCTTTGAGTGTCTAAGGGTTTGGTGACTATATCAGCTAGTTATCTCTCAGTAGGAAAAAATTCAAATGTTACTACTTTCTCTTCAACTAATTCTCGAATAAAGTTATGCCTAATGTCAATGTGCTTAGTTTTAGAATATTGAACTGGGTTCTTAGAAATACATACAACACTAATGTTATCATAATATAATATCATCAAACCTTATGGTTGACCGTAGTCCTTGAGCATGTTTTTCATCCAAATTATCTGTGTGCAAAAGCTTCCTACAACAATGTATTCTGCCTCAACTGTAGAGAGTGAGATAGAGTTTTGATTTTTACTATGCCAAGATACTAAGTTGTTCCCAATGTAGAATAAACCATCTGATATGCTATTCATATCATCTTGGTTGCCTACCCAATCGGTATCTATATAACCACTTACTTCATAAGTAGTGTCAGTAGTAAAATATAGGCCATAATTACTTGTTCATGAGATATACTTGATGATTCTCTTTATATTCTCTAAGTGTGATTCCTTAGGGCTAGCTTCATAATGGGCATACTGATGAGCAAAAATGGGATCGCTGATCCTGCCAATACTTTGGTTTTATATTTATAAAACTCTCGCAAGTGCACGAATCATTTCATAGAAAATGATAAGTATACCAAGGTCGATCTAAGGAAGTAATGTATGTGGTTTTTAATTTATTATTCAAACTTTTAAAAACGAAATTAAATCCTAAACATCCTGTCACGATATTTTGGGGTTTTGTGTTTATAATCTAATAACATAAAAATAAACATAGATACAAATTCAATAAACATTTATGCAAATTTTATCTTTATAATAGTGGAATATTTATGGATATAATAACTAAGTTAATTATGCTTGCTCATATTATTTAGGTTATTAAAGATGTAAATTGATATTTATTGATTCTATCTTTTTTATATGAATACCACCTTTGGTGGGGTTAGATATTCTTTGTTAACTAAACAAATCAATTAACACCTATGGGTGAGGTTGATAACTAATTTGGTTAATTAAATTAATTCCTTTTTCTAAGAGATTGAAAATGAACCATTTAAATGCCACCTTTGGTGGGGTTAGACAGTTTAAACATTATTCAAGGTGTCCAAATTAAACCTAAGAATTTAATTATCCGAGTACTAACTTTCAAGTTTTAAAACTACTACTAAAAACATGTTGTCAATACATTTTTAGATAATAATTCTTATAAAAACTTTTGAAATAGAGATTCACTCTAACTACCTGGCGATTGTACCAACAAATAAAAGAGCACTACTCTAAATCAGACTCGATAACTAAACCTTAAAATCTAATTTTTAGATTTAAGTTTGTAATGAAAAATAATATATTTCTCTCTAACATTCTTAATATAAAATCTTGAATAAAAATAAAATCAATTCATTTCAGAGATTTTTACCTATTTAATATTTCGCAAGTATAACAACGTTATTATTATATCATGTTTACAAACAGCCAACAAAGTTAAATTTAGTCACAGAAAAATTAAATATAACATGTAAGAATTAAGCATAAAAAATAACTACAAAGAAAATAAAATCCTTACAGTACTTTGATGCTATTCCTGCTGCTGGAAAACCTCCAAACGGAATTTGCACTCCCATTTATTGAATAAAAAAGCAAATAAATTATAAAAACATAATTAGTTCTTCTCAAAAAGAGAGGAACTCTAAAACTAAGAAAAACTACAAAAACTAAGAAAAACTAGAAAAACTAAAAAATGAGAGAAAGAAAGAGAAGAGAAGATTTGTTTTAAGGTGTGTTTAGTTATGAAGAGAATGAGAGTATTTATAGGTGAGTAGGGAAAGAAAAAATGGTTGAAAATGGAGAAAATGTGGAGTAGTGAATGATGACATTATAATGATGATGTCATGCTGGTGTGGGTGCGATAGTGCGCGCAAATAGGCAAAGACCGTGCACACAGATGGGCATAGACTAGGTGCCGGTGTGCGCAGAATAGAGCAGGGATGCGTGCGACGCGCGCAGAATGGAGAGTAGGTGCGCTCTCGGCTGGGGCAGATGTTGGCACGGCGTGCACATTGCTGGGCAGTTGCATGCGCGATTTCTTCATTTTTGACATTTTTGACCATTTTGACCCATTTTGTCCAATTTTCCATATTTGTTGACTTTTATTCATTTATTTTATGAATATATTTGTGATGTATTGCCTCCAGTATTCCTTTTTGAATCTTTAAGTTACATTTTTAAGCGAAAATACCTGTGATTCCGAAAAGACAAATTTATATAAATATATGATAAAATCATATAAATATATATATTTTTAATCAATTAATGTGCATAAAATCATGGTAATTTTAGTACTTTTTGAGCACTCATCGCAACCCCCAACCAGCTTCTTGCTAGTCCCTTAGCAAGAGAAGCGATAAAAACTAAAAATTAAACTATCCTAAATCACTTCCGTGGATTGATACGGTTACATGTAGCCTATGCAACAAGCCTTTAAACCCGTAGGTTCCCCTAGTGGACGAGTTTGAGTCTCATGAGGGTTTTCAGTAATGATACCCACAAACATTGAACTAAATGTAAAAATTAAAAGAAATAATAAAAACAATCAACTTAAAAACTAAAATTACAACAAAATCAAAAATTAACTTTTAAGAATAAAAGAAAACAACATATCATAAAAATGTCTCATACTTTTTAATCTCCTTTAAGATCATAATTAAAATCTCAAGCATAAGTTATTTTAATTTCTTTAAACAATCATGATTTATTATAATAATTAGTCGATAATCATTTTCATATTTCATATAAAAAATGTATCAATTTAATTTCACCCAATTTCAGTGTCTAGAATCCGAATTCGCTTCGACTCTATTCCTTACTAGTAAATACTCTCAAAACACTGAATCCTATGGGTTCAAACACTCATACTAATTTATATGCGAAAGAGTTGATGTATAAAAATGAACTATTATGTTCGCATATGTATAAAGAATAAAAACTCAGTGTTATTTTGACTTTGATCTCATGAAAGGAATCAAATGTATAAATTATAAAGATATCATATATAAAAATTATTTTTATGCATAAATCAAACTCATTAAGGAAAAATTTCAAGATATATGCCTTTTACAAATGAAGAAAATGCAATGACTTTTTAGGGAATTACTTCCTATATCTTTCTTTTGTAATTAACCTTTACTCACAACTTTGTAGGCAATGTGGGTCATAGTATGTAGATTATAATATATATTCTTTATCTCTCTATTTTTTATGAAGATATTTTTCAATATATGTATTTTTTTAGAGAGTCAACCCATGTACAGATTATAAAGTTTTTTAGGATTTTGGTGAGTGGTTAATTTTGTGGCTTTTTTTGTTTCATTTTGGTTTAGGTAACCCCAGATATGTCTTTTTTTTGTAGTAGTCATGCATGAATGAGATATAAGCATATACTATCAATTTCTACTCAAATCATTTAATCTAAGCAAAAATAATAAAAAATATATATGACAATCTATTAAGATGAGAAAAAATTCATACATTCAATGCTAATACCTATAGAGATCATCTAAAAATTTGAATAAATAAGAAATGTGTTTGGAGTAGAAAAAATATATATTTCACTCTGAATAAAGGAAATTAGGCTCAAATTATATCTCACAAAGATAGTCTCTACTAAAAAAAATTCATAAACACCGATTTCGGGTTTAATATAATTTTTAAATCTTATCAAGAAATACTAGTTATGACAAAAACTAACTAATTATCAAAAAACAATTACAAAATATTTCATGAATGTTTTTAAAAATTAATCTAACATTACAAAAGACTTAACTATTTACTTAAATTTGATTTAAAGAAATGATAAATTTTTGTGACAATTTTGTTTTTAAATTAATTCTAAAATTACAAAAAATATTAAATCACACAAAGAAAATAAAACCAAACACAATAAAAATGAAAATGTGAACATAAAATAAAAAAAATATTATTATTTTTATTATTTTTAAAATTGTTAATTTTTTTAAGCATGGTAACTTTTCACTCCCAACCTAGAACTTACATTGTTCCCAATGTAACAACTGTAAATTAAAGATAAAGAGAAAAGAGAAAAAATATTACCTATTTCCTGAGAATGTGCAAGTAGTAATATAGAAATGTAGGTGCATCCATCATATTCATCAATAAAGTTCATACAGACAGATCGTTGTGAACTTCTAACATCTCAACAAAATTTTTAGTTTTAACAATTTTAAAATTATTCACATGTAATTAAACTAAAATAAACAATAAAAATTAAATAAATAAAACAAATAAAAGAAAATTACCTAAAATGATGGGTTGCCTCCCATCTAGCGCTTAGTTTAACGTCTTAGCAAGACGTAACTTTATGGTGCTAAGGGTTACTTAGACAAATGCAATCTATTTCGACAATGTTTTTTGGTTCTTCTAAATAAGGCTTTACACGATGCCCATTGACTTTAAATGTTTTTTGTGTCTTGGAATCCAATAGTTATACTACTCCATGTGCAAATACCTGAACTATTTTGAATGGTCCATCCCATCTTGATCTCAGCTTTCCTGGAAACAATCTCAAATGAGAGTTAAATAAAAGAACTTTCATTCCAGGGTGAAGGGTCTTAGGAACTAGCCTCTTGTCATGATAGCGCTTAGTACGCTCTTTGTATAATTTGGCATTCTCATAGGCTTCGTTCCTAATTTCTTCCAACTCATTAAGATGGAGTAACCATTTTTCTCCTACTTTATCTAAATCCATGTTTAACTCTTTAATTGCCCAGTAAACCTTGTGTTCAAGTTCAACTGGAAGGTGGCACACTTTCCCAAAGATTAACCGGTAATGGCTTATCCCAATAGGTGTTTTGTTAGCGGTGTGGTTTACCCATAAGGCATCATTTAACTTAAATGCCCAATCCTTTCTTGAAGGACGAACAGTTCATTCCAATATTCTCTTAATTTGCCTATTACTTACTTCCACTAAACCAGAAGTTTGAGGATGATATGGAGTAAATACTTTATGTGTGATGTTTTACTTGTTTAGTACTCCATCAAAGATCTTGTTACAAAAATGGCTGCTTCCATCACTTATTATAACTCTAGGCGTTCCTAACCTGCTGAATATTAAATCCTTCAAGAATTTAACAACAACATTAGCATCATTGATTTTAGTGGGGATATCTTCTACCCACTTGGATACATAATCCATAGCAACCAAAATATATTGAAAACCATTGGATGGGGGAAAAGGACCCATAAAGTCAATCCCCTATATATCAAAGAGTTCAAAAACTAAATTAGATTTCAAAGGCATTTAATCTCTTTTGCTTATGTTTCCTATTCTTTGACATCTATCACATTGTGCACAAAACATATGAGTATCTTTAAAAAGAGTGGGCCAAAATAATCCAGACTGTAATACCTTACGGGCTGTCTTTTCACCACCAAAATGGCCCCCACAATGAAGTTCATGACAAAAAGTTAGAATGCTCTTATGTTCTTTTTCAGGTACATATCTCCGGATGACTTGATCTTGACCAATCTTGTATAAATAAGGGTCATCCCAGAAATAGTCCTTAATAGTTTTAAAAAACCTTTTCTTTTCCTGATATGAAGTGTTAGGTCGCAAAACACCAGTGGCAAGATAGTTTACAATATCAACATACCATAGGTTTGGACCTATTGAAAATAACTATTCATCAGGAAAGGTTTCAACTATATCTTCATTACTCTCATCTTCAAGAGAATTGAAGTCAGAAATCAACCTAGATAAATGGTCAGCTACTAAATTTTCACTACCTTTCTTATCCTTGATTTCTAGGTCAAATTCTTGTAAGAGTAAGACCCACTTGATTATTCTTGGCTTGGCATTTGGTTTACTTAATAGGTATCTTAAAGCAGCATGATTAGAATGCACAATCACTTTAGATCCTACTAAATAAGACCTAAATTTGTCTAAAGAAAACACTATATCTAAGAATTCCTTTTCGGTGATGGTATAATTCATTTGGGCATCATTGAGTGTTTTGCTAGCATAGTAGATGACATGCAAACACTTATCTACTCTTTATCCCAAGACTGCTCCGATAGCATAATCAGAAGCGCCACACATTATTTCAAAAGGTAAAGACCAGTTTGGTGCCATAATAACAGAGGTAGATGTTAGTTTCTCTTTCAAGGTATTAAAGGCAATAAGGCAGTCATTGTTGAAATTAAAATAAACATCTTTTGATAGCAAGTTACATAAGGGGCAACTTGTTTTAGAGAAATCTTTAATAAATCGTTTGTAAAATCATGTATGTCCTAAGAAGCTTCTTATCTCCTTCATAGATATAGAGGGAGATAGTTTGGAAATCAATTCAACTTTTGACTTATCAACTTCAATACCCTTGTTTGAAATTATATGTCCTAAAACTATCCCTTGTTGAACCATAAAATGACTTTTCTCCCAACTAAGGGCGAGATTGCATTCAATGCATCTTTCTAAAACCAAAGTCAATTTATGTAAGCAATCATCAAATGAGTTCCCAAAGACAGAGAAATCGTCCATGAAAATCTCAATGAATTTTTCCACCATGTCCAAGAAAATAGATATCTTGCATCTCTGGAAAGTGGCAGGGGCATTGCATAACCCAAATGGCATTCTTCGAAAAGAAAATGTCCCAAAAGGACATGTAAATGTGGTCTTTTCTTGATCTTCTGGTGCTATGGGTACTTGATAATATCCAGACAATCCATCTAGAAAACAGTAAAATTTGTGCCTAGCTAATCTTTCCAACATTTGATCAATGAATGGAAGAGGAAAGTGATCCTTTTTAATATATAAATTTAGTTTCCTAAAATCTATACACATTCTCCATCCAGTGATTATTCTAGTGGGCACTAATTCACTTTTGTAATTTTTAACAACTGTTATCCCAGATTTCTTAGGTACCACATGCACTGGACTAACCCACTTACTATCTGCAATAGGATAGATAATTCCTTCTTCTAACAATTTAAGAATTTCTTTCTTAACCACCTCTTGCATATTTGGGTTTAGTCTTCTTTGGGCCTCTCGTACAGGTTTAGTATCATCCTCCAAGTTGATCTTGTGTATAAACATTGTAGGACTAATGCCTCTTATATCCCCGATACTCCAGCTTATAGCTTTCTTAAACTGTTTAAGCACTTTGATAAGTTCCTTTTCTTGGGTTTTGGTCAAGGTTGAAGAAATTATCATTGGATAAGTTTCTCCTTCTCCCAAAAACACATATTTTAAGTGCTCAGGTAAGTCTTTGAGTTCAAGTTCAGGTGGATTGGCCTCTTTACTAGATGAAGAACTGGGTAGATTTAAAAGTGTACTAGATTTTGTCATTACTTCATTATTGTCTAGTTCAAGGTACCCCTTAATTTCCTCATCTAAATCTTCTTCGATCTCTTCAAGTGTAAGAATAGTTTCAAGCTTGTCTTCTATTCTGGTTTGGGAAAAGGTGCTTTGGACAAGATTATCCAAAGGGTCAACATCAAATATTTCATCGATGGCAAAAATAGAAGGAAAAGGTGAAGAATCAAAAACTTTAAAATGAATTGTCTCTCCTAAGACTGTCATTGTCAAATTTCCATCTTGGACATCAATAATAGTTTTAGTAGTTACCATAAATGGTCTACCAAGCAGTATTGTGTGCTCTCTATCCAAGGCTGGATTTTCTTGCATATCCAGAACCATAAAGTCAACAGGTATTATCAGTTTGTCTACTTGTACCAACACATCCTCAATTATTCCCTTTGGATACTTAAGAGATCTATCTGCAAGTTGAAGGGACATAGTTGTGGGTTTTAAATCTCCTAAATTGAGTTGTAAGAATATAGAGTAGGGCATCAAATTTATACTAGCACCTAAATCAAGCATTGCTTTAGCAACCTTATTATCCCCCATAGTTATGTTTATAATAAAACTTCTAGGGTCTTTCAACTTAGGGGTAGTTTGTGCTGAAGTACATCACTAGAAATTTATGATACTACTACTCATTCATTCAGTTCATACCTCCTTTTCTTAGTGTTCAACTCTTTGAAAAACTTAGCATATGAGGGCACATTCATGATCACTTCTAATAATGGTAAATTGATATTTACTTTAGAGTGCATATTATAAAAGATCATAGAATTGCTTATCTTGTTTGGATTCTTTTAACCGGTATGGAAAAGGTACTTACAACTGGTGTGGTTTTGTTGTATTTGGAATTTTGGGGATGTCAAATGACTCCAAAATGAGTTTTTTAGAAGGCTTGTTAAGTTTAACACTTGTTTCTCCTTTTTGCGAGACTATAATATCACCTTCTTTGTTACCTGAACTACAAGGTAGATCCTTAGAGATTTCAGGTAAACTGGTATTGACTACCTTACCACTTCAAAGGGTTCTTGCATCCTTTACTTGTTCTAGTTGACTGGGCAACTTTCCTGGTTCTTTCTTTTGCATTTGTTCCGCTAGTTGCCCAACTTTAGATTCAATCCTTTTAATTGAAGCCTACATAGTGTTTAACCTTTGATTATTCATCAATTAGTTGTCACGACTAACTTGAATAAAAGCATTCAAGCTATCCTCTAAGGTTAGCTTAAAAGATTGGCTTGGTAGGTAAGGGTGGTTTTTATTCGACCTTAGTGTTGGACATTGGGTGTAGGTTGGGTAATTGTTTTGTTTCCAATGATGATTAGGATGATTATAGGTGTTTGGATGATACCATTGAAAGGATTTGACTTCCTCCATATCATTGACACTAGAATAATAAGTATTTGAACAATTATGAGTACCATGCCCAATTGAAAAACACACTTCACACACATCTTGATTTGGCATTTGGTGGGTAGTGAGAAGTTGCACTTGCTTAGTCAATTTAGCAAGTTGCAAGGTTATCTCATTATTGGAGCCAACTTCATTGACTCTTGCTCTCCTTCTAGCACTTCTTTGTTGGGAATTAGAACCCAACAGCTCATAAAGATTACAGGTTTCCTTTGCAGTTTTTTCTCCCACAGCATTTCTAGTAGCATTATCAACCATGTATTGAATCTACAGTGTCATTCCATCATAAAAGAATTGGTTCTATAGGTGTAATGGAAAGCTATGATTATGAAATTGAATGAAAAGGAGCTTGAATCATTCCCAAGCTTCATGAATGACTCTTCATACATTTGAGAAAATGTTGCTATCTTCGTCCTTAGATCAACAATCTTTTGATGGGAATAAAACCTACCCATAAACATTTCATATACTGGCTCCCAAGTTTTTAGAGAACCCGACTGTATAGTAATGAACCATGACCAAGCTTTATCCTTGAGGGTCTAAGGAAAACACCTCATCCTAAGTTGATCTTCATTAATTGCATGTAGTGGAACAGTTTGGACAATAGCATAGAATTCTCGAATGAAATGCAAAGGGTCTTCATTAGGGACACCGTAAAAGGAAGGCAACAAAGAATAATGAATCTTTTTCAATTCATAATTCCTTGAAGCCTCTTGTAATTGTATGCCAGAAGTTACATTGCCAATGATTGGCATTGTATAATCTTTCATCATTTTCCACCTATCTTCAACATCTCACATGGTTATTTGTAGTTGAAATTGATCCTCCTCCTATTGTGTATCAATATTTAGCTCTTAAAAAAATAGTAGATATCTCTAAGAAAGATTTTTCACTTGACAAAATGTATAGGCTTAAAGCAAAAAGGTGTAGGGAACCTAATTTTGTTTTTTTGATATATATATTTTTTATTTTTTTATAATATTTTTGTACATATTTATTATTATTTTTTTAGAATAAAAAATTAAGTAAAGAGAAAATCTAAATATTTTTTAATGCTAAATTTAAAGAATTGACACAATTTTTGAAACAAATGAATTTATTTCATTTGAATTTTATTACACACAAAATAAAACTAAAAGAAAGGAAAATACAATAATGGGTGACCTCCCACGTAGGACTAAATTTTTTCATCTTCTAGTAAGACGTTGCTTGGAGATTACAGAATGACAAACTCAATGTATCCTTTTCATTGAATTTATTTTACCCCATTTGACCATTCAATTAGTCTTTGCTTATTTTTTTTGCAAATGTTCAACTAACTGTTCTACTTGAACTTCCACCTTTTTGATTGAAGCTTCCACAGAGTCCAACCGTTGATTGGTTTTAGATTGGTTATCTCTATAAACTTGAATAAAAGAATTCAAGTTGTCTTCTAGGGTTGATTTATTGGGAATGCTTCTTGGAATAGGCGGGTGGAATTGCTGGCCTGACTGATTTGAGCTTTGAGCAAAATAAGGGTTGTTTTGCCTCTAGGAGAAGTTTAGATGATTTCTCCACCCAGGATAATAGGTATTTGAATTGGGATCGAACCTTGGTCTCTATTGATATGCTCCCAATACATTAACCTGTTTAGGTCCAGCTTTTATTTCTCCTTGATATGGACTGGCTTCAGTACCATGTCCCATGTTACTATACAAACCATACTGTTCATTATTGGCGTTGGTTTGCGTAGTGAGAAGGGTAACTTGCTTGGTCAATTGAACAAGTTGTTGTTAAACTTTATTACTGGAATCAATTTCATGAACTCCAACTTTTCTCACTCGTGAGCTTTTCTTTTGGGAATTAGCACCCAACATCTCAAAGAGGTTGTACGTCTTTGAGGTAGTCTTTTCTCCCATTGCTCATCATGCAGCGTTATCGATAGTGAACTGATATTGTTGCGTAAGTCCATTGTAAAAGAATTGGTTCTACAACTTCAGGGGAAAGCTATGATGAGGACATTGAGTGAGAAACATTTTGAACCTATCCCAAGCTTCATGGAATTGTTCTCTTTCCATCTGAGAGAAAGTAGCAATCTTTCCTCTCAACTCTGATGTTTATTGATGGGAATAGAATTTTCCCATGAATTTATTATAAATGTTCTCCCATGTCATAAGAGAACCTGAGGGATGTGACATCAACCAAGCTTTGGCCTTATCCTTTAAGGTGTAGGGGAAACATCTCATTCTAAGTTGATCCTCATTTAGAATATCGAGGGGAAATGTTTTACTGTAACATAGAAGTCTCTAATGAAGGAAATAGAATCTTCATTAGGCAGCCCATAAAAGGAAGGAAGCATAGAAAAATGAATATTTTTAGTTCATAATTCCGAGCAAGCTCACCCAACTGGATAGCGGTAGTTGTCGTGCCAATCACTGGTCTTGCAAATTCCTTCATGGTGGTTTCCCTAACATGTTGGGTTTCTTCCATTTCTTTTGGTTCTAGTACAGGATTAAGGCTTTGTTCTAGGTTTGGCTCAAAAACAAGTTGATGGTTGGAATTCAGTCTTGTTGACACTTATTTAAATTTATGAATATTATTTACATATGGTGTAAGCAGGTTTCCTAAGGATCTTTTACCACGCATAGACTATTGAAAATGTAAATTTAAAACTCATGTCAAGAAAAATAATAAAATAACCACACAAAAATTTAGAGAAAATTTACATTGTATTTAATACAAAACACTAAACAAAACTAGTTAAACCCTAAGTTATTTTATTTTACAATTATTTTATAATTTTATAATTTTTTTTAAATTGTTTTTATTTTTATTTTAAAAGAAAATAATTAAATAAATTTAAAAATTTATCTATTTATTTATTTTTCAAATTTTTTATTATTTTATTTATTTGTTTAAATTTTTTTTATGTTTTTTTAAAAAACCTAATTAAATAAATTTTTTTTTGTATTTTTATTTTTTTATTACTTTTTTTATTTAAAATTTATTAAAGTTTTTTTTATTTATTATGAAATTTGAATTTTTTTTATTCATGAACGTTAAGTTTATTATTACTATTATTATTTTTTTGTTTTTTGTTTTTTTTAAATGAGAAAAAAATATTAAGTTTTTGATTTTTTAAGTTTTTTTATTTATTATGAAATTATGAAATTTGAAATTTGAAATTTGATTTTTTATTTTTTATTTTTATTATTTTTCATAAGTTTTATTGTTTTATTATTATTATTCTTTTATTTAAAATTTATTAAAGTGTTTTTTTTTTATTTTTTAAATGAGAGAAAAAAATTATTTCAATTAATTTTTTTTTGTTATGATTATTTTTTATTCATGAATGATAAGTTTCTTTTTTTTGTTTTTTTAAATATTTATTTTTAATTATTTTTACTATTCACGAAAAGAATTTTTTTTATTTACTTATTATTATTATTTTTTATTTTTTTTGGGTTTTGTTTTACTATTCATGATTGTTAAGTTTTTTTTTAATTCAAATTTAAAATTTAAAATTTATTTTACTATTCACACTATAATTATTATTTTTTTAATTTAAAATTTTTTGATTTTTTTTACAAAATTTTAAATTTGAATTTTTTTTAAATGAGAAAAAAAATTTATTTATTTATTTTTTAGTATTCACGAACAACAAATTTTTTTTATTAGCTATTTTTCTGTTTTTTTATCAAAATAAAAAAAATCACAATTATTTAAAACAGAAAAAGTTGTTTATATTTTGATGAATAATTTAAAATTATTTCCTCTCACGGCGCCAAAAACTTGATGAGCAAAACCGGGATCGTCGATCCTGTTAATACTTTGGTTTTATATTTATAAAACTATCGCAAGTGCACGAATTATTTCATAGAAAATAATAAGTATACTCCTAAGGTCGATCTAAGAAAGGAATGTATGTAGTTTTTAATTTATTATTCAATCTTTTAAAAACGAAATTAAATCATAAATATTCTGTCACTATATTTTTGGGTTTTGTGCTTTTAATCTAATAACATAAAAATAAACATTTATACAGATTCAATAAACATTTATGCAAATTTTATCTTTTATAATAGTGGAGTATTTATGGATATAATAACTAAGTTAATTATGCTTGCTCATATTATTTAAGTTATTAAAGATATAAATTGATATTTATTGATTCTCTTTTTTATATGAATAGCACCTTTGGTGGGGTTAGATATTCTTTGTTAACTAAACAAATTAATTAATACCTATGAGTGGGGTTGATAACTAATTTGGTTAATTAAATTAATTCTTTTTTCTAAGAGATTGAAAATGAACTATTTAAATGCCATATTTGGTGGAGTTAGATAGTTTAAATATTATTCAAGGTGTCCAAATTAAACCTAAAAATTTAATTATCCGAGTACTAACTTTCAAGTTTTAAAACTACTACTGAAAACATGTTGTCAATACATTTTCAGATAATAATTCTTAAAAAACTTTTGTAATAGAGATTCACTCTAACTACGTGGCGATTGTACCAACAAATAAAAGAGCACTACTCTAAATCAGACCGGATAACTAAACATTAAAATCTAATTTTTAGATTTAAGTTTGTAATGAAAAATAATATATTTCTCTCTAAAATTATTAATATAAAATCTTGAATAAAAATAAAATCAATTCATTTTAGAGAGTTTTACCTGTTTAATATTTCGCAAGCATAACGACGTTATTATTATATCATGTTTACAAATAGTCAGCAAAGTTAAATTTAATCACAGAAAAATTAAATATAACATGTAAGAATTAAGCATAAAAAATAACTACAAAGAAAATAAATTCCTTATAGTATGCTATTCCCGTTGCTGGAAAACCTCCAAACGGAATTTGCACTCTCATTTATTGAATAAAAAAACAAATAAATTACAAAAACATAATTAGTTCTTCTCAAAAAGAGAAGAACTTTAAAACTAAGAAAAACTAGAAAAACTAAAAAAACTAAGAAATGAAAGAAAGAAAGAGAAGAGAAGATGTGTTTTGAGGTGTGTTTAGTTATGAAGAGAATGCGGGTATTTATAAGTGAGAAGGGGAAGAAAAAGTGGGTGAAAAAATGATTAAAAATGGAGAAAACGCAGAGTAGTGAATGATGACATCATACTAATGACATCATGCTAGTGTGGGCGCGGTAGTGTGCACAGATGAGGCAGATGGGCACAGACTGGGCGTAGGCGTGCACAGAATAGAGCATATATGTGCGCGACACACGTGAAATGGAGAGCAGGCGCGTGCGCAGCTGAGGCAGATGCTGGCGCGGTGCGTGCGTTGCTAGGCACGGCTGGGCATGCTGCGCGCGTTGCTCGGCACGGTTGGCCGGCTACGTGTGCGATTTCCTCCTTTTAACATTTTTGACCTTTTTAACCCATTTTGTCCAATTTTTCCATATTTGCTGACTTTTTCTCATTTATTTTATAAATATATTTTTGATGTATTGCCTCCAGTATTCCTTTTTGAATCTTTAAGTTAAGTTTTTAAACGAAAATACCTGAAAAACAATAAAAATACACGTGATTCAGAATTTTTTTTATATAAATATATGATAAAATCATATAATTATATATATTTTTAATCAATTAATGTGCATAAAATCATGGTAATTTTAGTGATTTTTGAGAACTCATCACAACACTAAAACATTTGTGAGACCTACTTGTAGTGAGGTAAAGTAAACTGCCTATCATACTCCTATAAAGAGTTTGATCAACACTTTTACCTTGAGTGTCCTTTGTAATTTTTGTGTTGGTGCCTAAAGGAGTCCTTAATGGCTTGCTAGTTTCAAGACCAAACCTTTTAAAAAGGTTACAAGCGTACTTGGTTTGAGAAATAAATATATTATCATGAGATTTTTAATTTTCAAACCAAGAAATAAAGTCATTTCACCTACCATAGACATTTCACATTTATTTGTCATATCATGCACAAAATCATCCACATAAATTTGAGCAATAAAGATCTCATCACTACTTCTTTTAATGAATAGAGTCTTGTCAACTCCCCCTCGAATAAATCCCTTGTTCAAGAGATAGTTCGTAAGTCTTTCATACCATGCTCGATGAGCTTATTTCAAACCATAAAGAGCTTTCTTAAGTTTATAAACATGATTTGAAAATTTTGGATCAATAAATCCTTTTGGTTATTCCACGTATACTTCCTCATTCAAAAATCCATTCAAAAAGGTAGACTTAACATCCATTTGATATAATTTGAATTTCATGTGATAAGCAATGACAAGTAAAATCTTAATTGATTTTACTCTAGCTACAAGTGTAAATGTTTCATCAAAGTCAACTCCTTCTGCTTACATGTAGTCTTGAGCTACCAACCTAGCCTTATTTCTTACAACAATGTCATGCTCATCAGATTTGTTTTTGAACATCCATTTTGTTCCAATAACATTTTTTTGTTTTTAGGCTTAGGTACTAATATCCACACATGATTTCTTTCAAACTAAGCTCACTCATCCTGCATGGAATTTACCCAAAATTCATTCCTAAGGGCTTCACTCACATTTTTTTGGTTCAAATTGAGAAATATAACATAAATGGGTTACCTCACTTATTTGTCTTCTTCTTGTTACCATGCTTTCATTAGGATCTCCAATTATATTCTTAATAGGATAATTTTTTGAAGTTCAAGTTGGATTTATCATTGATGAGGTTGATGCTTCTTCCTTCTTTTCTTTTCTTTCCTATAACTCATCTTCTTTTGTTACAATTGTGTCATTGGTCATTGTTAATTGAGGTGTTATGAAATTTTCTACATTACCAATTTTCTCACTTGTAATTTTCTTACCTACATCATCTATAACAAAATTTATGGATTCCATAACAAAATTAGTTCTATACTTGAAGACTCTGTAGGCTCTATTGTTTAGGGAATAACCAAGAAATATACCATAATCACTTCTTGAATCAAACTTGACCAATTGTTCTCGATCCCTAAGTATGTAGCATTTACTTCCAAAACACATGCATGAATTTCAGATTGGGTTTTTTACCTCTTCATATCTCATAGGGAGTTTGGTTTATACCTAGGTGAAGATAGACACAATTTATAATGTCACATATGGTGTTTATAGCTTCAGCCTAAAACCTTTTGGAGACTATCTTGGCATGTAGCATTACTTTTTCCATCTCTTGAAGTATCATGTTTTTCCTTTCAACTACTACATTTTTTGAGGTGTGATGGGAGAAAATAATTCATTAAAGATACCATGTTCTTTGCAGAAGTTAGCATACTTGGTATTTTCAAACTCTTATCTATGGTTTGTTCTTAGTCTCTTGATGGTTGTGATTTTGTCATATGCTTCAACATGCACTCTTGTACAATATGAGATGAAGAACTCAAAAGCATTTGACTTATCTTTAAGAAAGTCCACCCAAGTGTAGCGAGAAAATTCATCTACTACAACTATGATATATTTCTTACCTCCAATACTTTCTGTTATCATAAAACCCATTAGGTCAACATGTATCAATTGTAATACTATATTTGTATTGATACTCTTGATCTTATTATGAGCGATCCTAGTTTGTTTACCCAATTGACATAGTCCATATACAAGTTTTTCAATTTTGGGAGAATAGCTAAACCACACATAGTCTCAATTTTACTTAATCTAACCAGATATTTAAAATTCATATGACCTAGCTTTTTATGCCATAAGGTAGTTGAGTAATTTCTAGCTAGGTTACATGTTACTGTGGGCGATGTATCAATACAATAGTAATTTTCATGTGATATGATTCACTTAATCATACATTCACCCTTTTGATCTATTACAATACAATGATTGTTTGTAAATTGCACATTAAAATCATTGTTACATAATTGACTTTTGCTAACCAGGTTTGCCTTCAGTCCTTCCACATATAAAATATCATCAATTTTGGGGATACCCTCTATTTGAATAGAGCCTTATCCATTAATATTAGATGATTTACCATCATGAAAGCTAACTATCCCTTCATTGTATTCCTTAAAGGTTTTAAGTAAAAAAACGGTTCCTAGTCATGTGCCTAGAGCATTCACTATCAAAATACCAAGCGGTATTTGATTTAGCTTTAAATTCTATATGGGCCACAAATCAGTGCAACTCAGATTTCTTAACCCATCCTTTTTTAATTTTGGACATTTGAGATACTGGTTTCTTAGGTTCCTCTTTTTGTGTAGTTCGTGTAGTAAAAACTTTATGTTTTGAAATTTTTTGAGGTGTCCCAAAAAAATTTGTACTTGTAATAGAATCATAAGCATAAAGAAATCTACACTTAGGTCTTATGTGTCCTTTCCTACCACAATGATGACAAATGGGAACCAACTGAATTTTCTTAGAGTGATAAGGTACAAAAATTACCTTCTGTGCTTAAGCAACAATAGGTTTTACAAATTAAGTTTTGGATGATGAAAGTGTTAACTATTCATCTATGTATCCAAGACCTCTCTTACCTCTATTGGCTTTCCATATTCTAGGACTTTGGACAATATTTGAGCACCAATGGTTAAATTCCTCACCGTCTCTTTAGAAATACTAAGTTCTTGCCTAAGCTTTTTGTTTTCCTCTATGGTTTCTACAAGCCTCAAATTCAAGGCATTAATATGTTCAAACAATTACTTTTTATCTTTCTCTAGGATAAATAAATTTGTTTTGTGAACATTGATGATGTCATTAAGTTTAGTTATTTCCACAAGTAATTTATCTCTTTTTTCCCTAGCTCTTAGACAATCCATCAATAGTTCCTTATAATTTGATACATTAAACTTAGACAGTAAGAGAGAAGAGTTTACTTCTTTATTTTATTCATTCAAGCTAAATTCACAGTCATTGTGGTGAAGGCACAATAATTAGTGTCATCATCCTCTAAGTTACTAGCATTATCCTGCTCATTTTCTGTGTCACTAAGTGTGGCATTAAATGATTTTTCAAATTTATTTTTATTATTAGCACATTCTACAGAAATATGACCAAATCCCTAATAAGTAAAGCATTGGGGACTAGTGGGCTTACTTTTCTTACCATCAAGGCTATGGGCTTGGTTTCCCTTGACTTTTAATCCTTCGCATGACTGAATTGTCCCTTGTTAGATTGATTACTCAGTTAACCCTTCTTCCTCATGAACTTATTAAATTTTTGTGCTAACAAGACTAGTGACTCATAATTCATATCTTTATCACTATGAAATATGTTATTTTTGGAACTTTTGATTGCCACATCCTTGTTTCTCTTGAGTGGATCATGAGTAAGCTCATAGGTTTGGATTGACCTGATAGTTCATCAATTTTTAGTGTTTCCACATTCTTGCTTTCCTCTATCGCTGTAACTTTCATCTTGTAGTCTATTGTTAAGGAGTTTATAAGTTTGCATACTTGTATAGATTGTGGAATTTTCTCACCAAGATTAGAACAAGAATTAGTGATATCAACAAAAGCGAGCATATAATTGATCAAATGTTTAGTGTTGCTCATTTTAATGGAATCAAAATAAGATGTTAGCAATCTAAATTTTGGTTTGTTTCACTTAGGAAGTTCCCTCATAAGTAAGAGCAAGTGCATTCCATGCATCTTTAGGAGTCTTATAGTCAAAGATGCGACATAACTCATCCATAGACACAGTAGGAAAGATTGAGCTTATACTTTTTTGGTTTGCCCCATTAAGAGTGTGTTTTTTAGTGGTCCATTATTTTCTTGACTTTATGATTGTTATACCATCTTTTGTTACCGAATGAAGTTCCCAACCATCAAGAATAGCATCCTAAACTTTTTTATCTTGTTTGAGAAAGCCTTGTATGCGAGCCTTCCAATAAGGGTAATTATACACATAAAAAAGTGAAGGTCTAACAGATGACCCATTTTCTTTCATTTGGATCATAAGTAGGAGTGTGTATCCCTAAGGATCAAACTCACTAAGTGTGTCTAGTGTCTACTTTGATACAAATTGAAAGTTTATAAATTATGAACCTAATTAACCTAGAGAGGGATGAATAGGTTATTTTCAATTTTTATCAATTTGTAATTTAATAACCTAAACAAAGTGGTCAGGCATGCAATCGTGTGTAAGAATAAAGTGCGAAAATAAAATAATAACACACGATATTTGTAGGTTAAAACAACCTAGGCCACAACTATGACCTAAGTGGAAAATCACCAATCCCCTGGACAACTTAAATTTCCATTGAAAATCAAATGTTCAAGTAAAACTCGGTTTTATGCTATCCGTCCGAAGATACTGCCCTAATGTACTTTACTTACAAGCCCCTACTTTGTTTTTAGATATTCTAGAATTAGTGTGAGCAGTTTCCAAACCAATGTTCCAATAAGCTTTCCGCCAATCATATATGTTCTCGAATTAACTACAAAATGGTTAACACAAAAACACAAGTTTCCGTGTGTGTTCTAGAATGGATTTAATAATGAATAATCCTAACTAAATGATTCAAAACATATGTCACTTAAATAAAATCAACTAGCAAATTTTAGAGCAAAAAGATTAAGCACAATTTCAATAAAACTAGCTTCTTTGAAATTTAATAATTAAATTAAATAATCATAATTGCTCATATAATTTTTAGATTTAAACATCCAAGATACTAATCATAAAATAAGCTATATGAATATGAAAAGTATGAAATAAATAGATTTATAAATATAAAAATTTTGTTACTAAAATATAAAAAAATGATCATCAATTCATGATATATTAATCAATATTTCTTCTTATAAATCACTATATATATATATATATTACCTTTATAACTCTAACTCAAAGTGAATGAATATGTATAAATATATTACCTTTATGATTACTAGTTTAGTCTATGGTTGCTCCTGTAATGCCGATGATGATAAAAAAGAATTTAGTTGTTTTATTTAGCGTTATACGTAGATTGTAGTCGTTCCTTCTTTTATTTTGTTCGATAGTTGTGACAAACTTTTTTATCCACCAATATTCAACCCTAATGTGTATATATATATAGATAATAATAATACCTAATAGTATTAGGGTTAAATATATTTTGGGTTTAATTTTTCGAAGCCCAAAAAAAACTTAATATTAAAAAAATTATTTCTTAAAACACATCTAAAAATAAATTGATTAAAGTTTAAATAAATATTTTAGCACAAAAAATAATTTCAAATTTATGAAAATATGCTATTAAATGCATGAATGCAATCCTATGTGTCGTAGTTATAAAAGATATACCTAGAGTACAACTATCTAAAACTTGAGTATTTGTTCGGATTCACTTGATAGACTTGATAGTACGTAGGCTTAAAACAAGTTTACTGGTAAATATTTTGTCCACAATAATAGCCAACACTTATAGTCCTTACAGAGATAAAAGATGTTATTTTTCTTAACCATGAAAAAGGTCGCTTCAATTCTTACTGCTAAAAAACCAACACTATATAATCCTTCTACTGAAGCTACAACTAAGGACTTAGACACCTGGATGGAAAATGTTTTTTTTATGTAAAAATATTATTCTTAATAGTTTAGCTAATGATTTGTATGACTATTATAATTCTAATAAGTCAACTAAGGAAATTGGGGATGCATATCAAAAGAAGTATAACATTGAGGAAGTTGGAATAACAAAGTATGTTGTTAGTAGATACATGAAGTACCAAATGACTAATGACAAATCTATGGAAGCTCAATCACATGAACTACAGAAGATATCACATGAAATAACTTCTGAAGGTATGACTTTAGATGAACAATTTCAAATTGTTGTTATTATAGATAAATTACCCCCTGTATGGAAAGATTTTAAGAATGCACTTAGACATAAAAATAAGGAATTTTTATTAGAAAGTCTCATAATTCGTATACAAATATAAGAAGAATCCTAAAAATAAGATAAAAAAGATGAAGTATTCGTTGTCTTAAACAATAGTTCCAATAAGAAATCATCCTCTATAATTCTAAAACCTAAAGGAAGAAACATGAAAACTCATAATCCTAATAATAACTAGAATTGTAACAACCAAAATATAAATAGAAATCCTCTACAGAATAAGCCTCAACCCTGCTCAAGAAATAACACATTCATGTGTTATAGTTGTAATAGGCTTGGCCACTTGGCTAGGAACTGTCGGAATAAGAATCTTTCTATCCCTTAGGTGAACCTTACTGAAGATGAGCTTATTGCTATGATATATGAAATCAACTTTGTTGGTGGATCTAAAGGGTGGTAGGTAGACACTAGTTCTTCTTACCATGTTTGCTATGATCTTGACATGTTCAAGTGTTATTCTATGTCTAAGGATAAGAAAGTGTTGCTAGGTGTTGTCTCTTTTAGGAGAACATAAAAATCGTGCAAGTATACAAGGTCACAAGTAATAATATGATAAGTAAAATATCGTTCCAATAGAGATTTATTACTAGTGTTCGTTAATTACTAAAATTATTTCAACCTGATTCTATCCAAACAGTCGATAATTTAATACAATTTGACTAACTAATTTTTATAATAGTTTATAAGAAAATTCTAGGATTGCAGTTTCACCAAATTAATCCACTTGAATCATTTTATTTTCTCTTGATTTATGTTCTCGTATTTTAAGTTGTTAACCAAGAACTCCTAATTTATCCATATATCTCTTCCAAGCTCCATATAGACACATCTCGCTAAAATAATTCACTATATTCCTATGAGAATTAAATTCAACTAGATTTATTAAGTTTTAGTTATCAAATAGTTACACATACAATAAAAGTATATTCCTATCCCTTATATATATATGTTATTTTTTCACGAACAAGACATAAAAATGCCTTTTTCAAGTTTATTTAAGTGTCACAGATCAATTAATTAATCTTCCGAATTAAAAACATTAAGCAGAGATAAAATAAACAACTTAAAACCGTTCCATAAATCATTCAAAAATAATTAATTCAATTTTCATAATTTAAGATATATTGCAACTCTAGAACAAATAAATTAGTTCATAGCAAATTAAAATTACAATACAACAATAATAAGACATTTCAGAGAAATAAAATTTAAAAGAAAAAGATTAGGAGAAACTCTTTCACAATTCCTCAATGAAAAATAAATTTCTTCCCTTTTCTTCTTCTTCGTTGTCTTCTTTCTCTCTATTTCCTAAGAAAATAACAACATCAAAATATTAAAGGAAAATTTTCTGCGTGTTGTAGAGAACATGCAGAGAAGAAACTGAAAATTAAAGTGAAAATGAAAAACTAAAAAACTCAAACAAAAACAAAAAACTCCCTCACTTCTTTCCTCGCGTCTCCAAATATACCACCACTAAACAATTAATTTATTATTATTATTTTTTATAAAAATACTAGTGAGGGACAAAATATATGGAGAATAATAAAAGCAAACACGTATGGAAGACCATTATGCATTTTTTTTCTTCTATAAATACATGCCACATGCCAGCATCTTATTGGCTGTAAGATATAACGAGACACGTGGAAGTCTCTCATTAGCTATGAAGAACAGGCTCATGAAGAATAGATGGAATGTGTCGTATAGGAACTTGGCTCGCTGGAAGTGCGCAACAGATAACATTGACACGTGGGCGACGCAGAACGAGCTAGTAAGTAGGCATCATTTCTGCATTTTCATTTTACCATATACATGCCACGTGTCGTCATATGATTGCTGGAAGATTATTCTAGACACATGGCAGATTATAATTCGATGTAATGGGAGGGTGCACACAGTCTACATTTCCCGCGTCGCATGCACCGAGTTTTGCACAGCGACACGTGGGTCCCACCCTGCACGCCAGCATGCGCGTCAGGTGGGCCCCACTCAACGCCGAGCAGCATGTGTCTAGGAACCTAGGTCCACTTGCTTTTTTCGCTTCTGGATCCCACGCGCCTGATCCTGACTGTTGATTTCTTGATTGTACGGTGCGTGTCGCGCGTGAATAATAGCGCGAGTGGCCTCCTTCTCCTGCATAGAAATTTCAACTTTCCTTAATTGCATTTTGACCCTCAAATTTAATTCAAATTAACTTCTAATCTTTTGATATTTTCAATTTCACCAAATTTTAATTCAAATTATATTTTAAGCTTTTATTAATTGCAATTAAGTCCTTTTTTTTATTCAAATTCATTAATTTTCTTAAAAATATATTTATTAAAAAACTAATAGTAAATATTAATTTAATTAATTTAAAATTAACTAAAAATGTAAAGAACATAGCAATTATAATTAATAAAATAGAGGAAAATAACTGTATAAAATACAGTTATCACTAGGCGATTCTCACTCCACTAAAGTTGCTGGTATTGATGAGGTGGAATTGAAGTTTACCTTTAGAAAAAATGTCATCTTGAAAGATGTCCTGCATACTCCAGAGATGAGAAAGAACTTAGTTTTGGGCTATCTTCTTAACAAAGCTGGGTTTATCAAACTATAGGGGTTGATTTGTATACAATAACTAAGAATAATGTTTTTGTTGGGAAAGGGTACACCACTGAGGGCATGTTTAAATTGAATGTTGAAATTAATAAATAATCTTCTTCTACTTATAAGTTAAGTTCTTTTAATATTTGGCATGCTAGATTTTTTCATGTTAATAAACACATAATCAAGAACATGAGTAACTTAGAACTAATTTCTAAATTATCTTTGAATGGTTTTGAAAAATGTAACTTTTGCAGTCAAGCTAAAATAACCAAAACTTCACATAAATCAATAGTTAGAGAATCTGAACATATAGACTTAATACATTCTGACATATGTGAACTTGATGGTATTTTAACAAGAAATGAAAAAAACACTATTTTATAACTTTTATTGATGACTGTTTAGACTATACTTATGTATATCTAATGAAAAATAAAAGTGAAGCGTTCGACATGTTTAAAATATTTATGATTGAAATTGAAAATCAACTTAACAAAAAATAAAAAGATTTTGAAATGATAGAGACGCTGAATATGATTCAAATATTTTTAATGATTTTTTATAAATCTCATGGAATTATTCATAAAAAAACTGCATCTTATTCTCCTAAATTGAATGGCAAAACTGAAAGAAAAAATAGAACTTTTGCTGAATGAGTTATTGCAATTTCATTAAACTCTGGTGCTACTTCCCATTGGTGGGGAGAAATTTTATTAACTGTTTACTATGTGCTAAATAGAGTGCCTAAATCTACTAGTAAAATTTCACATATGAAATTAAAAAAAAATAAGAACCTAACTTAACTTATTTTAAAACTTGGGATTGTTTAGCCAATGTTAGGAATCCTGATCCTAAAAGAAATAAACTTGCTAGTAGATCATATGAATGTGTGTTCATAGGATATGTTGTGAATAGTAAAGCTTATAAATTCTACGACTTAAATGATCATGTAGTTATAGAATCAAATGATGCTGACATCTATGAACATACCCCTCTAAATTGAAGAATAGTAGGGGCTCATCTTCTAGTAGTTCATCCCTAACTAAAACTAGTGAAAAAAATGAGGAATTAGACACTAAAATTAGGAGAAGTAAACATGCTCAAACCTTTAAGGATTTTGGATATGATTTTTATGCTTATACCGTAGAGGAAGATCCCTAAACTCTTCAAGAAGCCTTATCTTCTTTACATGCCAACTTATGGGAAGAAGCCATAAATGATGAAATGGAATCTCTTTAGTATAATATAACTTGGCCCTTAGTTTACTTACCTCTAGGTTGCAAAACCATAGGATGTAAATAGATATTAAAGAAAAAATTAAAACTAGATTGTACTATTGAATAGTACAAAGCTCGTCTTATAGCCAAAGGGTATAGGCAAAGAGAAAATGTAGATTTCTTTGATACCTTTTCACCAGTTACACGAATAACTTCCATACATGTTCTTTTTTCTCTTGCCACTGTCCATGATTTAGTAGTACATCAAATGGATGTTAAAGCTTCCTTCTTAAATGGTGACTTAGAAGAAGAAATTTATATGGACCAACCTAAGGGCTTTGTTGTCGTAGGTCAAGAAAATAAAGTTTGTAAACTAGATAAATCCCTTTATGGTCTAAAAGAAACACCTACTCAATGACATGAAAAATTTGTTAATCTAGTTATCTCACAAGGATTCAAAATGAATGAAAGTGACAAATGCATTTATTATAAATTAAAAAATGACATTTGCACTATTATATTTTTATATGTGGATGACATGCTTATTTTTGGGTCAAATATTCATATTGTGAATAATGTGAAAATTTTGTTGTATGTTAATTTTGATATGAAAGACCTCGGAGAAGTGAGTGTAATCCTTGGTATAAAGATTACTAGGTCTGAAAAGAGACTTTCTTTAGATCAATCTCAATACATTGAGAAGATATTAAAGAAATATAGTTACTTTAAATGCACACCTACATGTACTCCTTATGATCTTGGTGTAAAGTTTTTCAAGAACATCGGAGATAGTTTTAGACAAACTAAGTATGTGAGCATCATTAGTAGCTTACATTATGCTACTAACTACACTAGGCCGGACAAAACTTATGTTGTGGGACTAATATGTAGGTTTACCATTAAACCTAGTATAGAGCATTGGAATGCATTTGAAAGGGTCATGAGATATCTTAAGAGAACTATGAACCTTGGATTACATTATAAGATGTTTCCAGCTATTCTAGAAGGACACAACAATGCTAGTTGGAACACTCTATCAGAAGATTCCAAAGAAACTAATGGCTATATATTTAGCATTACTAGTAGAGATGTTTTTTAGAAGTCTAAGAAATAGACAATTTTGGCTCAATCTATGAGGGAGTCTGAAATGATAGCACTAGTTACTACTAGTGAAGAAGCAAGCTGGTTAAGAAATCTGTTAGGTGAGATCCCTTTACGGGTAATAACAAGTCATAAAATGATATGAGATGAATCATGCTATTATGAAGTCCCATTCTATATTCTTAGAAGCATGAAGTCCTGAAGCCACAAAAAGAATAAGTTAAATATTAACTCCTAAGAAGTTCTATACTCTACGTGGAATTGAATACATAGCTACAGAATTACTCTTGATAGACTCACCTATGTGAATATGGAAGTGTGGTTGCTTCTTATGAAAGTTTTGGGAAAAGTTTACTAGAGTATTCATTATACTAGGATATACTTGCATGGCCATAAAGCATGGGCTTTTCGAGCTACACCTTGGAAAGGTTGTGTGTAATTTTGTTAGAGATAGAGTTCAAAACTACGAGTTACTCTAGTATATTTTAAAGCATCAACACTCTGCAAAGGTTCAAGTCGATAAACACCTTTTACTGATACATAATCTTATACTTTTAATTGATCGGTTGCTCGATGAAAACTATTTTTATATAAAATTCAAGTGGTGGATTGTTGGAAATAATACGAATTTAAATGAAAAAGTTGATAAGGAAAAAAGGCAAAATTTTCCTCTCTTAAAAAACTTTGTCCCGCATTGCTTTTCTACATCTCTTAGAAGGTGTTGATGTAGGAATTTGTGAAGCCACATGCGTGCTCTCTGGCTATCGGGTGTGCCAAGCCAAGCCAAGTGCAAGTGTGTGTGTGAGGTGAGGTGAGAATTTTTTTTGGAAAAAGTGTCATTTTTAATTTTTTTTTTCAACTGTCAGTAATTCTATTCTTATCTAAACCGAGTCACCCAAAACCTGACTGTTATTTTTTTGTCAGTTCAATTCCATTATTGTGTGAACGTTTTCGCTATTATTATGGAAATGTTTTATTTGTGAACGTTAGGAGCACATTTATCCTTTTTTAGCTATAAAAAGAGGGCCATAGCTCTTAGTTTTAAAAAACTAAGAAGCTGCTTTTCATAGCAAACCCAAGAAAAGAAAATTCAAAATTGTTTTTTCAGTTTTTCGAGAAACATAAATATTTTAGAGGTGTAGTTGACCATTATTCTGAAGATCCTACAAATATTTTCAAGATATTATACAAGGGATACATCTGGAATATCAAATTGGATGCAAGGAAAAATTTAAGAAGCAATTGCAATTTTTTGTTTTAGTTAATTATGTGCCTTTTTGTTTATAGCTACGTTTGCTTTAGTTAATTATGGGTTGTTTTTATGTTTTATTTATCATTATTTTTTTAGTCTTTTATTCTTTAAGGATTTATTAGGAAAAACCCACAACTAAAGTGGCCCATTAGGGTTGAATTGCACCTTGGATTTATCTTTGGTGTTTTTGTTATAAGGGTTGTATAAAAATGTAGCAGCCTTGTCATTAGGGATAACAAATATCATTAATAAAATATATATTTTAGAAAGCTTTTGCTTTACCTTGTTAGGTTTTTGATTGAATGCTTGAATTTGACTTACCATAGGGAGTGATCATCTTTTGTGGCATCTCAAGATTGTGATTTTATGGACTTTATTTCCTTAGGATTCTAATTTGATCATATTCAACACAATCTTAGCAAATCAATCGTTCCTATTCCTTTGAGTTCATGGGTTTCTAGGGTCGTTCTCCTAAAGGGTCCGCATCATAACACAAAAAATGATCACTCCCTTTGATAAGTTAGATTCAAGAACACAAGAAGGCAAAGAAAGAAGTTTTATGAAATAAACTTTTATTAATGATATATGGTATTCCTCCATTACATGGCTATTGTTTTCTTTTATAAGATACAAAAACCCTAGACAAAATTTACTCTGAAGAAAAGCCTAGGCACCAATTCAAGCTTAAAGAAAACCCTAGACGAAATGTGCTTTGTTTATTGGTTGATTGGACCTAATCCAAGTATATGAAAATAAAAGACTAAAAGACTTATGATAAATAAAACATAAAAGGCTAGGCCCATATTTAACTAAAACAAAAATTACTATCTAAATCAATCCTAACACCCAATTCGATCTTCCAAATCTATCACTTGCATAAAATCTTGAGAATATTTGTAGGATCTTAAGAATATTTGTAAATATCAATTTTTTCAGCACCTTGATCTCCATTATTCCCCTCCTTTTCGAAAAGATTCATCCTCAAATCTTAGCTTTGTAAAAAAGTTGATTTGGTATCATGAATCCTTGTGTGAGGTCTATTTGATACTTAATTCCTTTCAAAGGAGGTAATCCATAGGAAATCTCTTCAATAAGTTGATCCTCAAAGTCCTGCAATAAAGATAGAACACTACTAGGCAAAGATGGGTTAAGATCGTTAGTAGAAAGATAAACTTCCTTGTACATAAGTACAAGTACTTGTTGCCTTGCCATCTTTTTACTCTTAATCTCATTTTTTTTAAATTCCACTCATTCTTTAATTTTTCTCTCCTATTTGCTCACTTTTCTCTCCTTTATTCTCCCATTTCTCTCCTTTTTGCTCAATTTTCTCTCCATTTTTCCTCTCAACCTCACTTGATCTCCTTTTATTTTCCTCTTGCTCATACTTTTGTTTTCTCTCATCTTGCACTCTCTTGCTATTCTAATCTTGTCCTCATAGGCATGAAAATGTTTGAGATGGGCTAATACAAATTTTTGGTTGCTCATTCCAAAAGAATAACAATTTATGTACCCTTCATGTGACACCCCCTATCAAACTACAATGGTTGGCCAAGCAACATATGAGCTGCATGCATCGGTGCCACATTACAAATAACCTCATCTTCATATTTTCAATTGAAAAAGGAACTCGAACTTGTTTGTTAACCTCTATTTCTCCACAATCGTTCATCCATTGTATCTTGTACGGTTTGAAATGCTTTTTTCCACTAAAATTTCAAATTTTCTACCAACAAGATACTGGCAATATTAGTGCATCTCCCATTATCAATAATAAGCATACATACCTTATCCTTCACGTTGCATCTTTTGTAGAAAATATGCTCAATCTCCTTCATCCTTAGGTTGTATATTCAAGTCTCTCCTGAAGACAAGTATATCTCTATGCACAAGTTCTTCCACTTCAAAATCATAACAATCCTCCAATGGTGGTATCTCTTTGTCACATGAATTGGCACTTTTGATTTATCCATTTATCTGTACAACCATAACTTTTTGTCCTATTTACAACTTGTTCTCTCATCCATAATGGAATCAGCTTCTTTTTCAGGGAACTCACATCTTTTAGGTCTTCTTCTATGTAATCTAGAACTATAAGAGGATTCTAAATCATCCAACCTTGCATTCAGCTTCTTAAATTGGTCATTAAAAGTCTTGAGGAAGAATTTCAAGTTGACAATTTTTGATTCTCTTCCTTCCTTACTCATGTTTTGAACATGTAAAATAAAATAGAAGGTGTTGTTCCTTACTCACTCCTTCACGTGTTTTCTCTCAAATCATATTATTATCACTCCTTTTTTCACATTATTTTGGAATTTTTTGTTTCACACTATTTTGGCCTTTTTTCACACTATTGTGGCCCTTTTTTATTTCTCTCACCTTTAACCACTCAAAGCTCAAGCCAGTCCCCCTTTGTGGTTTAAAAAAATCAAGGAATTCAACTAATCTCAAGAATCAACTTGTTTGTTATTGACAATCTAAAAAATTAGAATTTTAGAAACTTAAAGGAAAATGAGGACATAAAGAAAGTCAAAATAGGACTCTAAAGAACCAAGAAAGAATCTTTTTAAGATCTTGAAAATCAGAATTAAAAAAAATTAATTGAGGACAAAAAGAAAGAAGATATAAAGAGGACTCTAAAGAAAGAATCTTGACAAAAAATATGATGCCTCTTTTCTCTTTTTCGTTTTAAATAGAAAACTGATTTCAAAAAGAATAAGAAAACTCAACAAGAAAACAAGAATTAGATTCTTGAACAATTTTCTAATTTATTATCCTTTTTTCTTCTTCTTTTCTTCTTTATTTTTTTTTACTGCAGCTACTTCTATGAATATAAAATTCACCAAAACAAATTTGCAACCCTAATGAACAAAAATCGAAAACAATGCAAAAAGATGCGGCAAAACTTTTACCCATCGGTAAGTGATGAAAAACGATGGAATTTGTGGTTGAAATGGAAAGGAACGGGTTCAAAACACAATTATATAGTAGGAATCAAAATGAACTTTAATTTGATATATTATAATAGTCATTTCGATACTCGAGTAAAAAGTTATGGCTGTTTAAAGTTGTAACTTTGATTTATCATTTTTTTGAAATAGTGGACAACAACCTCTTTTTTTTCTTTCTCCTACTTTTTTTTTCAAAACAAAGATGGACAGAACACATAAATAAAAAAAAATAAAAAAATATGAATAATTGAAATAGAACTATGAAACAAAATCCAAAGATGTAAACAACGACAACGAAATTGAAAGAAAATACAAGACTTGAAGGAAAAAATTTATTTTTAAATAAGGGATTCAAAATAAATTACAAAATGAAATCCAAAGACGAAAACAAATAAAAAAATAGAAAGAAAATGAAAAACTTGATGGATTTTTTTTGTTTTTATTTTGTGAATCTAGAAAATGCAGAAAACGACTGATGACTTATTTTTGTTTCAAGAATTAAAAAAATGATAGATGTAGATAGATAACTTGCTTTTTACAACCAATGCTTTGATATCAAATGATGCAAACCCTCTTGGTGAACAACCCTAGGAACGCGCGAAGTCAATGGAATAGGAAATATTGATTTGCTAAGAACATATTGAAATGATTAGTTTAGAAGCCTAAGGAAATAAAATCCTTAAAACCCTAACCTTGAGATGCCACAAAGGATGATATTTTCCTTTGATAAGTCAAATTCAAGCATTCAATCAAGAACACAAGAAGGAAAAGAAAGAAGATTTCCGAAATAAACTTTTATTAATGATATATGGTCTTCCACCATTACATGACTATTGTTTTCTTTTATAAGCAACAAAAACCCTAGATGAAATTTATGCTAAAGAAAAGCCTAGGCGCTAATTCATTCCTAAAGAAAACTCTAGGCCAGATGGGCTTTGTTTATTAGTTGATTGGGCCTAATCCAACATTAAGAAAATAAAAGACTAAAAGACTTATGATAAATAAAACATAAAAGAACTCATAATTAACTAAAACAAAAATTACTTTCTCAATCATCCTAACATTCAACTTGATCTTTTAAAATATATCCTTTACATAGGATTTTAAGAATATTAGTAGGATCTTGAGGATATGAGAATATTTTTTAGGATCTTGAAAATATTTTTCGATTCTTGAGGATCTTGAGAATATTTGCAAACATCAACTTGTTCAGCGTCCTCTAATGGTGGTATAGAATCGTTGTCCGATTCATTATCAGTTTCGATCTCTTTCTCGTCTTTCATCACCATAAATATTTTGTTTAGACATTGATTAGCTATATGACCCCTACCTTGACATTTAAACCATTTAATATCATGATTCTCAATAATGTATGAATCTGATTTACCTTAAGTTCCTTGGCTAGCCACTTCTTGCTTTTGCTTTGGTTTTGGCTTTGGAGTGGAAATCTTTTCATCTTGCTCCTAGTGGTATGACTTCCAAGTTGGTTTAATTTGGCTATGACTTGCACGTGTACTACCTCCTCTTTTGAGTTGAATCTCAATCTTAATATCCATATGTACCATGTCCTCCAACTCCACATAATGTTGCAACTCCATCGCATTTTGAATTTTCCTATTCAAACTAGCCATGGTAGCCTCTTGATCTTCTCCAATGTTTGCTCAGATCATTGTCACTTCGATCTCTTTGTAATACTACTTTACATACCAATTTCCTTACTTAAGTGTTTACACCCTATTATACAACTCTCGGTAGTAGTAACTAGGCATGAATTGCTTCCTCATCATAGTTTTCATCTTATCCCACGTCTCTATTGGACCGTCCTTTTTGCTCCTATTGTTCAACACCAATTGATCCCATTAAAAAGTAGCATAATAAAAAATTTCAATGGTAGCAAATTTAACTTGTTTACCTTATAATAATGGTGGCAATCGAATACTAACTCTACCTTCTTCTCCCATTCTAGATATGCTTCTTGATCATTCTTCCCTTGAAATAATCTTCAACTTAATACTACCCAAATATTATCTTCTCGATTCCTCACCTTCCTAAATTTACCACCATATCTCCTTCTAGCACTAGAAATTGATTCCCGATCATCTTCCTCTTCAAAATCTTCAAACTCATCCTCCTCTATCCTAACTAGACTTGGTTGAAGTCTCTCCCACCTATACACATGAGGTGGTTCAACAAGTGTGTTTTCTTCCCAGTCTAACCTCTCATGAATGAGTTCCATCTATGCCCTAATCAACTTCCCCATCTCTCTTGTAAACATCTCCATCATAAACATCATGTCAACCTTTCCAGATACATCTTTTGAAGAAGTTATTTAAACATATTTGCTGCAAAGAAAATGTTACTAGTAATAACAATAAGATATAATCCTCACTTCACTCTCTCACATGTTTCACTCAAAATTGATGTATCACTCAAATTAGCTCATGTTTACTCTCAAAATTTAAATCGACTTTTACCCTTTTTTATGCTCATCACTCTGGCCTTTTTCTGCTCATAACTTCTCAAAAGTTCTTATCAAACTAATCAAACAAGAATCAATTTTTTTGCAACAATCCACACTCAAATTTGACCAATTAGATTTGGATTCTGAACATTGAAGTAAGTTTAGATTTAAGCTATTTAGAAAAATAATATCATAAAGGGAATTTGTTTTCTTAACTTTCGATTACTTACTGTGCCCAAAAATATGAAGAATGAAAGAAAGAAGAAAATCTATTTAGGAAGTTAAATAAGAAAGAAATAATCTCAAGTTGGGAATCTTTTCAAGATCTCTCTTTTTCAAGAAAAGCAACTAAAGGGAATATGAAAGGAATATAAGAATAAAGAAAGATATAAATAATCAATTTGGGAAAATGAAAATAAGAAATAATCTCAGTTGTAAATCTGTTTTTGAAGATGTTTCTTTCTAATCTTGTTGGAAATATTTTCAAGATCTTTCTTTTCTTTTCCTTTGAAGGTATTTTTTTCTGCTGCTATGAATAGAAATACACAAAGAAAAACGAATTCACAACCCTATAAATAAAACCGAAACAATGGAAAATGGAAAAGGTGTGACAAAAACATTAAACCCTCATTAAGTGATGTAAATGATGGAATTTGGGGACAAAAAATATGGAAACAGAATAAAATACTATTTAAAAATATATTAATTGAAACAAACTTCGATTTGATATATTATAATAGTCATTTTGCTACCCGAGTCAAAAGTTATGACCGTTTAAACTTATAACGCCAATTTATCAATTATTTTTTGGAACTGTGATCAGCAAGCTCTCTTCCTTTTTTTTCTTTTTTTTATATGATGAAACAATCAAGAAAAACCAAATAGAAGAATCAAATTAGACACATGACAGAAATTAGAAATGGAACAAGCTTATAGAATCAGACTAGGAATAGAAATATAATAAAATAAAATAGAAAGATGAGGTTTTTTTTGAACTTGAATGAAAAAAAAGGTAGAATTAAGATAAACACACAAATAAAAATGCAATAAGGATAGGAAAACCTGAGAATAGAACCTTGTCTCTGATACTAAAATGATACAAACCACACCAACTTATGACGAAACCCGTAACAAAAATTAGTACGTAGGACCATTCTACTACAAATTTGGATGGAAACTGCAACCCAACACCTACAAAGAGATCTGTACCTTGGTAACAGGAAGACACCACATTCAAGAAATGGAGAATTTATTGATAAGTCAAGGTATGAACGCCATAGAAAAATCTGACAAGTTCAAAAAGTTATTCAAAAACCAAATAGAAATTTTACTCTCATAATTTTTGATCTGAAATATTCTGAATTTTATTGAATTTAAAAAGCCTCTTTACAGGCTATTACATGCCTTACATGCCCATATAAGAAATCAAAACTACATAAAAATAGGAAAAGGAAACTTAAACTAAAGAAAATGTGTACATTCTTCCCCTTTTATGCTACAAGCCCAAAATGGTAAAGAATACAACCATATTTCTTTCTTTCCAAGTCATACGCCCAAGATTACAAAAAATAAACTAAACTAAATGCACATGCCTTATTTTTGTGATCTACAAATTAAAAACAATCCCACATATTATTCAAATTTAATTTACTAATTATTTCGATTTTCCTTGTTGGATTATTCTAGAATTTGCAGCATGTTAACACATCCTTTATGAACATGTGGGCTTTCCTCCATAAGCTTACATGAATTGGCTTGAGCCAAAATTTCATGCATCACCCCTTTCAAAGCATCCTTGAATCTCTTTTCCTATGCTCTTATAATTGGACCAAGTGGTACTTCAAGAGGGTTCACACTCCATTTGGTAGCCATGTTTCCATCACTTTTCTATCTTCCTCTATATTTGCTATAATAATGGAGATTTCCAACTTGTTATAATAATCATCTACACTAATGGAACTGATGCTTATTTTCGCAAGTGTACGAATCGTTCAAGTAATAAAGTGTACAAAAAGTACGGATATCGAACCCACAAGGAATGGCGTTACTAAGTACCGAAATTGACTAACCCTAATTTTATTTGAAAACCGAATTGTTGAAATTGTTTTAAAAGCAAATTGACATAAAACTAAACGCAAATAACAAAATTTAATGTTGTTCACAAATGATTAAAAACGCTAAGGCATTTGATTTCGCTAAATCAATTCAATCCGATTTCAAGTCATGTTATATGAGATTCAAAGCTAAAAGTGATGGTTGAAAAACCCAAACTTATCTAATACTCTTTCTCAAGTTATATTAGAATTACTTATCTATGAAAACCAACTATATTTCTATGAAGATTTAATCACAAATAAGCACATTACGATTTATGGAATTTCTAGAATAACAACATACATCATGCATTAGGTGTCAAACTCGCATTCAACATACGGTATTTATCACAAGAAGCATTCATTACACATCTCCTCTCGGTCTCAATATAATGCAACAAATCATCTAAATCTTGATCAGAAATTTAAAAGCATTAAGCATGGAAATAAATACTCAACTTGAAAACAATGAATTCATATAACAATAACAAAAGAAATCAGATTTCCTTGATTTAACTACATCATAGCCTTAGCAAAAACGAATTAGTTCATAACGGAAATAAGAACAAACATAATTTCAATTGAATCCATGAATAACAAATATCAATAAACTGCAGAATATAAAAACTAAGGAGAAGAGATGAAAAACTCTAGAAGATGAAGGCTTGGTAGCAACAATGGTGAAGATCCTTCAAGTTTCTCCAAAATTTCCTTCTCTTCTCCAAAAATGCCTTTGAACTATGCTTTCTCCGTGCCCCTCTTTTCCATCATAATGTATATATAGATCTAGGGTTTGGGGGGCAATTTTGGAACAAAACAACATAAAAAATGTATTTTTGGACGAAACTCGCCGGCGGTGACATTATTCTCGCCGCGGCGAGATTTCTGGAAATTTAAATATTTAGGTTTTTGATTTTGGCCGGCGGCCAAAATAATGTGGCCGGCGGCTAGACACTTTGGCCGGCGGCCAACATAATTTGGCCGGCGGCGAGATACTTTGGCCGGCGGCGAGAATTATTTGGCCGGCGGCGAGATTAGTTAACCAAAATTTGTGCTCTCGGGAAGATTTTCGCCAGATTTTAGCCGGCGGCGAGATTCTTTGGCCGGCGGCGAGATTCAATTGGCCATAATCCGTGCTCCCTGCATGATTTTCCTCATTTTTTCCGTAAGGTTTTCGCCGGCGGCGAGAATACTCTCGCCGGCGGCGAAATTCCAAATTTTGAAATATTTTTCTCTTTTTATTTTCATTCAATCCCGATCATTATACTTTGTCCCTAACTTCTCCAAAATCATGATTTTACCTGAAATTGCACTTTAAACACGAAATACCCGTGAAATGACATTTGTGGATTAAATAATCAAATAAACACAATTTTCACACAAATATCAACATTTAAATCATAACAAAAATGCAATAATTTAGCTCTTATCAACAACCCCCAACCAGCTTCTTGCTAGTCTCTAGCAAGAAAAGCGATCTATGAATAATTTAAGAGGAGAAATTAAAAGAAAAATTCAAAGGAAATTTATTCTATTTACAACATTGCATTAAGCATATGCAATAAGCCTTTAAACCCCTAGGTGGCCCTAGTAGGACGAGTTGTAGTCTCGTGAGGGCTTCCAGTGACGATACCCACAAACATCATACCTATAACTATACTAACTTAAAACAATAAAATCACATAACAAATAATTTGCACAAATGTCTCAAAAATTGTAAATAACACCCAACATATAGAATAATTAAATGTCACCTAAGCTTTAAGAAATCTCAAATGCCTATTTCACTTTTGTTTTTGACTCTTAAACATCCATCAAACCACAAACCAATAGCCATAATGCCCGGATAATATTATGCATAACATCCACAAACAAAAAGGTGAAATCTCAAACTCCATAGGCTCACTTTTCAAACCTCTCTCCACTAAAGAAGGAAAAATACTCCACTTCGGATCAATAGGACTTTATGAGGCTTGTAATGTTAGGCTTAGGTATTTGGTTAAGAAAGAACGGGAAGTGTCAAAATACAAATAATAGCACTTATTAGATTAAACACAACCAATTAAGTAAAAGAGTAACACCATTTAACCCAAATTGTTTCTTCCGATCATAACCCATTTTTCCAAAGATAAACCAACTTTTTCCTCAAATTTTTTTTTTTCACCTCAGTATATCAATCACTAACACTCTTTTATTTACTAGAGTGTGAAGGCCCTTTTTTTTTCTCTCTCTTTTTTTTTTTTTTTACTCAATTGCTCTTGAAAAGCCAACAACTTTCTTCCAATATATGTGAATTTCTTTTCTTTTTTTTTTTCTTTTTTTTTGTTTTTTTTGTTTTTTTTTGTTTTTTTGTTTTTTTTGTTTTTTTTTTTTTTGCATCCTTACTCCAATTTCTCTTGAAAAGACATAACCCCCAACCGATTTCTCCCAATATGTGTGGAAGATTTCTCCAATTCCTCTTGAAAAGTTTGTGTTCAAAATTAAGTGCTCTTAACAAATAAGGTAGGAATTATATATTTATATTTTTGGCTCAATAGAAGGTAGGTTATATAAGGCTAACAATATATTTAAATAGGCTCAAAGAGGTAACTAGTGATATAAGGATAACAAGGTAGGCTTAAAATGGCACAATCGATCCAAAAATGGCCTACATCATATCCTAAACAGTGCCATTCCAAATTATTTCGCCTCAAGAGGTTTTCAAATGAGTTCTAGAGTTTGTTGAGATCACAAAAATATTCATGAAAAATTCGCACATAAGACTTCTCTAAGCATTTAGACTAATCAACCAAATCATACCACATACCACATACCAAAAGAGTCGCCAACTAGGTAAAATCAATATTTGAAATTCTCTTTAAACCGAAGCAAAATTTAATGTCTTCTAACAGCTACTTGTTATCACAATCACATTATTATCATCAACGTGCAAATTAAAATAAGTAAAATGCAAATAAAATAAAATAAAAATAAAAATAGAAATAAGACAATAAACAAATAAAAGAAATTAAATCAAAATGTAGAAAAATAAATGGAAAATCAAAATTAAACACAAACAAAAACACAAACAAAACTAATAAAAATGAAGGGAAGAAAAGATTTACCGTTTACTGCACCCCCAACCAAAACCTTACATTGTCCTCAATGTAAGAAAGGGAATAGAGATCTCCTTTCTGCCAGCGGTGAAACTGCCCTCGCCGGTAATGAACGTAAGAATTTTTTTTTTTTTTTTTTTCTTAGATGGGATGGCATTGGCTTTAACTCAATCTTGTTGGCTCCATTCTTTACCACTGAGGTTGGAGTTTCATTTGTTCCCAACTCCTTAAATGTTTCATCACTGCATAAATGTTCATTAGGTGCTGCTAGTAATTCAGAACATTGTCTCGTCCCCTCATCTTCCTTCTCAATTGTTGCAGATTTCACAAGGCAAGCTTCTAGTGGTAGCAATGAAGTTCTCTCCTCAAAAGTTTCCGAGATTAACCCGTTAAGAGTGTTAATTTGAAAACAAGAATGTACATCACTTGGAAATTTTGTTTCTTCAAAAACATCAAAAGTTACTTGTTCATCTTGCACCCGTAGAATGAGCTTTCCTTGCTGAACATCAATCAATGTTCTTCCAGTTGCAAGGAACGGTCTCCCCAATATCAACGGTATCTCTCTATCTTCCTCCATGTCAAGCACCACGAAATCTACAGGGAAAATAAACTTGCCGACTTTAATTAAAACATCCTCAATTACCCCTAGAGGATATTTCACCGATCGATCCGCTAATTGTAAAGATATTGAAGTGGGCTTCACTTCTCCCAGGCCTAGTTTCCTGAAAACTGAAAGTGGCATCAAATTAATGCTTGCTCCTAAATCACATAGGACTTTATCAAAATTGCAACTTCCTATAGTACACGGTATAGTAAAACGCCCTGGGTCTTTCAATTTCTGTGGTAGTTTTCTTTGAAGAACTGCACTGCACTCCTCATTTAGCATGACAGTTTCATTATCTCCCAGCCTCCTCTTCTTCGATAAAATTTCCTTCATGAATTTTGCATACTTAGGCATTTGTTCCAACATCTCTGCAAAAGGAATGTTAATATGCAATTTCTTAAAAATATCCAGAAATTTATCGAATTGATTATCAAGCTTTTTCTTATTCAATCGTTGAGGATATGGGATAGGAGGCTCATATTTTGCATATGGAGAAGGTTGAATATCTTGGGATCTTGATGGCTTTTCTTTAGATTCTTCAATCTTTTTCTCCGATTTTCTCTGATTCTCAAGTTCTTTACCACTTCTCAATGTGATAGCCTTTACATGCTCTGTGGGATTTATTGTGTCACTAGGCAGCGATCCTTGAGACCTTTCTGCAATTTGCTTTGAAAGCTGCCCCAGTTGGTTTTGGATGTCCCTGTTGATTGCCTCTTGATTTCTGAAATTTGCTCTTGTCTCCTCAATGAACTTTCCTAAAATTTCTTCCAAATTTGTTTGTTTTGTCTCTTGGGGTTGGTAGGAAAATGATGACGGTTTGTTTCCCCCTTGGTTATTTCCCCATGACAAATTTGGATGATTTCTCCAACCTGGATTGTAGGTGTTCGAGTATGGGTTATGTTGAGGTTTTTGGAAATTTGAAACATAATTTGCTTGCTCAGCATTTGGTGAAGCAAATGGATTTCCAACTTGGCACTCGATACTAGCATGATTTCCACCACATAAATCACATTGTGCAGTTGGTTTAGATTCGAATTTGGAGGACAAAGAATCCATCTTTCTTGAAAGAACAGCAACTTGAGCCGACAAAGCATTCACTGAATCAATTTCATGCACTGCTGCTGGTCTTTTTGCAATTACCCTCTCTGAATGCCACTGGTTGTTGTTTTCTGCCATAATCTCTAACAACTCATGAGCATCCTCCGGTGTTTTTCCATTTAAAGACCCTCCAGCTGCAGCATCAATCATTGCCCGATAGTTTGAAACCAATCCATTATAAAATGTAGACACTTGCAACCAAATCGGTATACCATGATGTGGGCACTTCCTCAACATTTCTTTGAATCTTTCCCAAGCTTCATACAATGATTCTTGGTCATACTGTGTAAAAGATGTGATTTCATTCCTCAATTTTACCGTCTTAGCAGGAGGAAAGAACTTAGACAAGAATTTCTGAACCAACTCATTCCATGTTGTAATTGATCCCGGTGGTAATGAGTTTAGCCATTCCTTGGCTTTATCCCTAAGTGAAAAAGGAAAAACCCTCAATCTTATAGCATCTTCAGACACACCATTTATCTTGTAAAGATCACACACCTCCAAAAAGTAAGCAATATGTGCATTTGGATCATCCTTTGACATTCCCCCAAACTGATTTGTTTGAACCATTTGGATAAAGGATGGTTTTATCTCAAAGTTATTGGCTTGAATAGTTGGCCTCCTTATACCCGAAGTAGTCCCAGCAACATTAGGCGCAGCATAATCCCTCAAAGCTCTACGATTTCCACCTCCTTCAACAAATGGTGGATCCATGGCTGATTGTCTATTAGGAGCTGAAGTTGAACGTCTTCTCTCTCGGTTTAGACGCCTATATGTTCTATCAATCTCCGGATCAAATGGTAGAAGGTTAAGGCTTCTTGTACGTCTCATACAAAAATCCTACAACCAGAAAATCAACTAACACAAAAACAACACAAAGTTAATTTTTTTTTATGATAAATAATATAAAACAGCAAAATAAACAAAATTAAAAATGAAAGAAAGATAAAGAAAATTAACTTCAAATTAAAACTAAGATTAGGTAGTATCGATATTAATAAAATCAAACCATTCCCCGGCAACGGCGCCAAAAACTTGATGCTTATTTTCGCAAGTGTACGAATCGTTCAAGTAATAAAGTGTACAAAAAGTACGGATATCGAACCCACAAGGAATGGCGTTACTAAGTACCGAAATTGACTAACCCTAATTTTATTTGAAAACCGAATTGTTGAAATTGTTTTAAAAGCAAATTGACATAAAACTAAACGCAAATAACAAAATTTAATGTTGTTCACAAATGATTAAAAACGCTAAGGCATTTGATTTCGCTAAATCAATTCAATCCGATTTCAAGTCATGTTATATGAGATTCAAAGCTAAAAGTGATGGTTGAAAAACCCAAACTTATCTAATACTCTTTCTCAAGTTATATTAGAATTACTTATCTATGAAAACCAACTATATTTCTATGAAGATTTAATCACAAATAAGCACATTACGATTTATGGAATTTCTAGAATAACCACATACATCATGCATTAGGTGTCAAACTCGCATTCAACATACGGTATTTATCACAAGAAGCATTCATTACACATCTCCTCTCGGTCTCAATATAATGCAACAAATCATCTAAATCTTGATCAGAAATTTAAAAGCATTAAGCATGGAAATAAATACTCAACTTGAAAACAATGAATTCATATAACAATAACAAAAGAAATCAGATTTCCTTGATTTAACTACATCATAGCCTTAGCAAAAACGAATTAGTTCATAACGGAAATAAGAACAAACATAATTTCAATTGAATCCATGAATAACAAATATCAATAAACTGCAGAATATAAAAACTAAGGAGAAGAGATGAAAAACTCTAGAAGATGAAGGCTTGGTAGCAACAATGGTGAAGATCCTTCAAGTTTCTCCAAAATTTCCTTCTCTTCTCCAAAAATGCCTTTGAACTCTGCTTTCTCCGTGCCCCTCTTTTCCATCATAATGTATATATAGATCTAGGGTTTGGGGGGCAATTTTGGAACAAAACAACATAAAAAATGTATTTTTGGACGAAACTCGCCGGCGGCGACATTATTCTCGCCGCGGCGAGATTTCTGGAAATTTAAATATTTAGGTTTTTGATTTTGGCCGGCGGCCAAAATAATGTGGCCGGCGGCTAGACACTTTGGCCGGCGGCCAACATAATTTGGCCGGCGGCGAGATACTTTGGCCGGCGGCGAGAATTATTTGGCCGGCGGCGAGATTAGTTAACCAAAATTTGTGCTCTCGGGAAGATTTTCGCCAGATTTTAGCCGGCGGCGAGATTCTTTGGCCGGCGGCGAGATACTTTGGCCGGCGGCGAGAATAATTTGGCCGGCGGCGAGATTCACTTGGCCATAATCCGTGCTCCCTGCATGATTTTCCTCATTTTTTCCGTAAGGTTTTCGCCGGCGGCGAGAATACTCTCGCCGGCGGCGAAATTCCAAATTTTGAAATATTTTTCTCTTTTTATTTTCATTCAATCCCGATCATTATACTTTGTCCCTAACTTCTCCAAAATCATGATTTTACCTGAAATTGCACTTTAAACACGAAATACCCGTGAAATGACATTTGTGGATTAAATAATCAAATAAACACAATTTTCACACAAATATCAACATTTAAATCATAACAAAAATGCAATAATTTAGCTCTTATCAGGAACCTTGAACCAGACCTTGCAATATTTTATATAAATATCTAGCTAGGTTAAAATTTCTTACGCATCATCAACTTCATCTCTTCCCATGACCGAATAAGCTTTTCACCATTCCTTCACTTATTGTCCACTAGTTGAGCCCATAATATACCTGTATAATCTATAAACTCCACAACTGCTAGTTTTACTTTCTTCTCCTTGGAGTAATTATGACAATCAAATACATGCTCAACCTTTCTTTCCCACTCCAAGTATAACTTAGGATCATTATTTCCTTCAAAATTCAAAATTGTCATCTTTATACTTCCTATATTGCTATCTCCTTTGGAGTCAACCTTCTTGTCCCATTTATAACTTTTTCTCTCCTTCACTTTGGAATTAGCTTCTTCTTTGTTAAACTCATGTCTTCTATGTGATTCAGTACCAGCTGAGGATTCTAATTCATTTAACCTTACATTCAGCAACAAGAATTGGTTATTAACAACCTTGATAAAGAATTTTAGGTCGACCTCTTATGGTTCTCCTCCTTCCTTACTAATGTTTTCAACCTGTAAAATAAAATGAAATAAAAGGTGTTGTTCCTCATACACTCTTGCACATGTTTTCTCTCAAATTAGATTATTATCATTCATGTTTCACACTATTTTGGCTTTTTTCTTGATGGTGATTTTTCTTGCCTTTTACCACTCAAAGCCCAAGCCAGCCCCTTGTTATGTTATAAACACAATCAAAAAATTACTCTTATCTCAATAAGTAACCGGTTTGTTAGTGATAATCTCAAAAATTAAAAGCTTAATTGAGGAAAATAGTGATAGAAAGAAAGTCCAAATATGACTCTAAAGATCCAAGAAAAAATAATAAAACTCTAAAAGGAAGCAAAATACATGTGAAAGAAATCACTAGAATTGAAGCTAATTGATGAAGAAGGCAAAATACTCAAAACAACCTCTTTATGCTTGGAACACTCATGAGAACTAAAAATAAAGGGAAACTAGAATGAAATATATGGAAACTAGAACAAAATAAAGGAAAACTTATTTCAACAAGAATAAAAAACTTGAACAATTTGCCACTTTTTCTTCTTTTTTTATTTTTTTATTGTTACTATTAATAGAAAATACCCAAAAATATTCACATACTAAATGAACAAAAACCAAAAACAAAGTAAAAAAATATGCGGTAAATTTTAAACCCTCGGTAAGTGGTATAAATGATGGAATTTGAGGTCAAATATGTGGGAAACTGGTCGAACATATAGGTAAGGAAAGAAAGAAGAAAGGAAATTAAAAGGGAAAATGGAAATAATACATGAATAAGGAAAGTGGTAAATAATTAATATATAAAAGTTAAAATAGGAAAGAAATAATCTCTAGTTGGAAATATTTCAAAGATCTTTCTTTTCTTCTCTTGCTTGGCCAAACTACAATGAAGTCTACCATCTTGGAAAATCTATCTATCATGACAAAACTAAATATCTCCCTCTCTTTGTCCTAGTTAAACCTAAAACAAACTCCATAGGAATATGAGTCCAAGGTTTACTAGGTATTGGAAAATGGGTGTACAAACCATTGGGTTACAACTTAGACTTAGCCTGTTTACATGTGATACACTTCTCATAGATTCTTTCCATATCACGTTTCATATGAGGCCAAAAAAAATGATCATATAAAATTCCTTAAGTCTTAGCTATAACAAAATGATCCATCAAATCACCACCATAAGCTTCTCTCACAAGAAATTCATGGAAAGAACACATAGGCACACACATTTTATTTTCTCGAAACAAAAATCCATTATGCATATAAAACCTACCAAAATCTATTTTTTCTCATGCATTGAATAGATCACAAAAATTAGCATCTTATGCATATAAATCTTTAATATATTCAAAGCTAAGTAGTTTTGTATCTAAAATAGAGAGTAAAGTATACCTACCGAACAATGCATTAACTACCACATTTTCCTTACCTTGCTTGTATCTAATCCTATAAGGAAATGTTTCAATGAATTCCAACCACTTGGTATGGTGTTTGTTCAACCTTTTATATCCTTTCAAATGCTTCAAAATATTCATGATCTGTGTGAATCACAAATTCCTTTGGCCATAGATAGTGTTGCCAATTTTCCAAAGCCCTTACCAAGGCATACAACTCTGTATCATAAGTGGCATAATTTAGGGTTGCCCTACTCACCTATCACTAAATTAAGCAACTGGATAGCCTTCTTGCATCAAAACATCTCCAATAACTATTCCTAAAGCATCACACCAATTTCAAAAGTTTTAGCAAAGTTAGGCAAGACAAGAAAAGGTGCATCAGTTAACTTTTATTTGATCACATTAAATGCCTTTTCTTATTCTTTCCTCCACTTAAACAATACAGTTTTATTGATGACTTTTGTAAGAGGGTTGGCTAAGCTACTAACCATATTTAGTCTTAAAACAAGTTTTCCATTTTTCACCTTCATTCATCCTAATATTATGATATCCACTCTTAAGATTAATTTTTCTATAGACACAAGAACCATGCAACTCATCCAACATATCATCTAATCTAGGAATGTGATGACAATACTTTACCATTATGTTATTAATGGCTAGGTATTCAACATACATCCTCCATACTCTATCCTTCTTAGGAACTAATAGCACCAAAACTGCACAAGGACTCATGATTTCAAACACATACCCCTTCTCCAATAATTCACTTACTTGCCTATGAAATTCTTTGCTCTCATCAGGATTACTCCTATAAGTAGGTTAGTTTGGAATTGATGCACTAGGTATGACGGAGTAGAAAACACACGTGTTCAACCACCTTGTGTACATCGGGGGAGAATTCAACCAAGGGGAGTTAGGATAGAGAAGAATAAGTTTGAAAAGTTTGAAGAGGAAGATGATCACGAATCAATTGATAGTGCTAGAAAAAAGATATGGTGGTAGATTTAGGATAATGAAGAATTGAGAAGATAATAATTAGGGTAAAATTAAGATAAAGATTCCATCATTTCAAGGGAAGAATGATCTAGAAACATATCTAAAGTGGAAGAATAAGGTGGAGTTAGTATTCAATTGCTACCACTAATCCAAGGTAAAGAAGGTAAAACTTGATGCCATTGAATTTTCTAATTATGCCATTATTTGGTGGGATCCATTGGTGTTGAACAAGAGGATAAATAGGGATTGTCCAATAGAGACATGGGAAGAGATTAAAAATATGATGAGGAAGCAGTTCATGCATAGTTATTACTACTGAGAGTTGTATAATAGGTTGTAAACACTTAAGTAGGGAAACCAGAGTGTAGAGGAATATTACAAAGATATGGAAATGACAATTATTCGAGAAAACATTGAAGAAGATTGAGAGGCTATAATGGCAAGGTTTATGGCTGGTTTGAATTGGGAAATTCAAAATGTAGTGGAGTTGAAACATTATATGGAGTTGGAGGACATTGTACACATGGATATTAATATTGAGAGTCAACTCAAGAAGAGAGGTTATACATGTACAAGCCATAGCCAAAGAACATCTACTTGGAAGTCAAACCATTGGAAGTAAGATGACAAGCTTTCCACTCCAAAGCCAAAACCAGAGCAATGGCTAGCCAAGGAACTAAGGTAAATTAGATTCATCCATTACTTAGAATTATGATATTAAATGTTTTAAATGTCAATGAAAGGGTCACATAGCCAATCAATGTCTGAACAAAATAGTTATGGTAATGAAAGACGATAGAGATATCGAAACTTACAATGAATCAGACAACAATTCTATGCCGTCATTGGAAGATGTTGATGATGAGGAGTACATTACTCAAGGTGAGTTATTGGTGGAAATGGGGGCTTTGAGTGTGAAGATGATGAAGTGTAGTGGAAGAAAATATTTCATACTAGATGCTATGACCAAAGGAAGGTATGTAGTGTGATTATTGACGGAGGAATTGTACTAATGTTGCAAGCACTACCATGGTGGAAAGTTAGCCATGCCAAAAATTAAACATCCTAGACCTTATAAATTGCAATGGTTAAATGATAGTGGAGAGGTAAAGGTTCGCACATAAGTGTTAGTCACTTTTTGCATTGGGAATTATGAAGATGAAGTGTTGTATGTTGTGGTTCACATGCAAGTGAGGCACTCTAAGTTGATATTCCCAAATATTCTAAAGATTCTTAAGATCCTACAAATATTCTCAAGATCCTAAAAATATCTTTAAGATACTACAAATATTATTAAGATCTTACACAGGTAATAGATTTGGAATATCAAATTGGATGAAAGGATTAATTTAGGAAGCAATTTTGTTTTGTTTTAGTTAATTATGGGCCTTTTATGTTTAGCAATTTTTATTTTAGTGAATTTTGAGTTTATAAAAAAATAGCAGCCATATAATATGACAGAACTGATATCACTAATGAAAATTTATTTCATAAAACTTTTTCTTTTCCTCTTGTGTGCTTGATTGAATGCTTGAATTCAACTTATCAAAATGAGTGATCTTCCTTTATAGCATTTCAAGGTTGTAGTTTTAAGGACTTTTTTCCTTAGGGTTCTAATCTGATCATCTTCTACACATTCTTAGCAAATTAATCATTCCTATTCCTTTGTGTTCATGGGTTCTTAGGGTTGCTCACTTGGAAGGTCTGCATCATTTGGTATTAGAGTCTTGGTTGTTGAAAATAGGGTATCTATCTACATCAATATTTTTTTGAATTATTGATTAAAAAACATATTGTTTCAATTCCATTTTTCATCTTGAGTCCCATAAAAGATTTCATCATTTTCTATGTTTTCAAAAAAAGAAATCTATTTTGATTCCAACTTTGATTGTTTTCTTTCATTATTTTTGTGGAACGAAAATTTTCTTGTTTTGGGATTTTTATTTTCTCACATTCTTGTTTAGTTTCCTTATCTTTTTTCAATTATGTGTCATTGTTTCCATCTTTGGATTAGGTTTCTTAATTCTCTTTATATTCTTCATATCTTTTCTTGTTCTTTATTTCTGTGTTCAATCTATCCTTTTTCTTCAAAATAAAAAGAATAAGCAAAAGAAGAGTTTTATTGTTCACATTTTCAAGAAAAAGTTTTTTGTATAAATCAGAGTTGTAACTTTAAACGATCATAACTTTTGACTCGGGTATCAAAACAAATATTATTATATATAAAATTGAAGCTTACTTCAATTCCTATAATAAAATCTTGGCTTTGTCTTTGTTACTTGCCATTTTTGAATCCAAATGCTATCATTTACACTATTTACCGAATGGTTAAAGTTTTATCGCATCTTTTTGCGTTGTTTTTTGTTTTTGTTTATTAGGGCTTCGAATTTTTTTGGTGAATTTTCTATTCATAGTAGAAATATCATTAAAAAAAGGGAAAACTGAAAAAAGAAAAAAAAGAAAAGGAGAACAAAGTAGCCGAATTTTCATGATTATAATTCTTGTTTTCTTACTGAATTTTCTTGTTCTTGTTGAAATTAGTTTTCCATTATTTTGTTCTAAATTTTGTATATTTCATTATAGAGAATCATAAAACTTGCTAGCCAAGTTTGATTTAAAACAAATTAAATAGAAGGGGAATCATATTTTGGTTAAGAATATTTCTTTCCTATTTTAAAGATTTTGAAGACCTTGAAAAGATTCCTTCTTGGTTCTTTAGAGTCCTCTTTAGACTTTCTTTCTATCCTCAATTAATATTTTAAAAAATATATTCTAATTTTCAAGATCTTGAAAAGATTCCTAGTTGGTTGTTTACCTTTGTATTATGTTTTTTAATTTATGATTCTTTTGAGATTTTCTTCTTGAGATTAGTTGAATTCTTTGATTTTGTTAAGAATACAAAAGGAGGCTGACTTGAGGTTTGAGTGGTAAAAGGAAAAAAGAAGAAGCAGAAATAGTGTGAAAAAGCCAAAAATCATGTGAAAAAAAAGAGAGTGAGAGAAAACACATGAGGGAGTGTGTGAGTTATCTCGTTTTATTTCAGAAAGTGAAAACATGAGTACGGAAGTAGAAGAACTATAAGAGATCAACTTGAAATTCTTCCTCAAAACTTTTAATGACTGATTTAAAAAGCTGAAAGTAATGTTGGATGATTTAGATTCCTCTCTCGATTCTAAATTACATAAAAGAGGACATAGAAGATATGAGTTCAACGAAGGAGAATTTGATTCCAATGTGGAGAAGGGAGCAAGTTATAAACGTGCCAAAAAGGTTATGGTTGTATAGACAAATAGAGAAATCAAAAGTGCTAGTTCAAGTGATGATGAGATACCATTATTGGAGGATTGTTCTGATGGTAAAGTGGAAGAACCTATGCATGGAGTTTTACTTGTCACAAGGTGAGCTTTGAATATATAGCCTAAGGATTCAGAGATGAAGAGTACAAAGGAGAGAAAAATGAGTACAAAAGAGACAATAATGAGCCCAAAAGAAAGGAAAGTGATCTTAAGGGAGAGAAAAGGGAGCCAAAAGGAGGAAAAAAGTGAGCAAATAGGAGGGAAAAATAAAAGAATGAGTGCATTGGCTGCAAAACATGAGATTAATAATGCAATGATGGAAAAGAAACAAGTACTTGTACTTATGTACAAGGATTTTTATCTTTATACTAACCATCTTAATGCATCTTTACCTAGTATTGTTGTGTCTTTATTGCAAGACTTTGAGGATATATTTCATAAAATGATTGCCCATGGATTACCAAATCGACCTACTTACAAAGCTAGGATTCAAGAAAGAAGTTTTTTGAAGAGGGGGGAATAATGGAGATTGATGTGCTAACTAAGTTGATGTTCAAAAATATTCTAAAGATTCTCAATATCCTACATATATCCTGAAGATCCTACAAATATTCTTAAGATCATACACAAGAGATAGATTTGGAATACCAAATTAGATTCAAGGATTAATTTAGGAAGTAAATTTTTTTGTTTTAGTTAATTATGGGCCTTTTATGTTTAATAATTTTTGTTTGAGTGAATTGTGGGCTTTTTTATGTCTTATTTATCATTAGTTTTTTAGTCTTTTATTGTTTAAGGATGGATTCGGCCCAATCTACAAAAAAAATAGGTCTACTAGGGTTGAATTTCATCTAGGCTTCTTTTCTTTTGGAGGAATTTCATCGGTTTTGTGGCTTATAAAAAAAGTAGCAATGTAATATGAAATAATTGATATCATTAATTAAAATGTATTTCAGAAAGCTTTTCCTTTGCCTTCTTGTGTTCTTGATTGAATACTTGAATAAATTCAAATTAAAATATTCAATCAAGAACACAAGAATACAAAGCAAAATCTTTCTAAAATATAATTTTTATTAATGATATTCATTATTGCCTCCAAATTAAATAGCTACTCCTTTGTAAGCAAGAAACCCTAATAGAAAAAAAAACCAAGATGAAATGGGACTAATAGGCATATTTAGTTATGGATTGGGTCTAATCCATTCTTAAGGAATAAAAGACTAAAAAGGCTTATGATAAATAAAACATAAAAAAGCCCATAATTATTAAAAAAAATTGTTAAACATGAAAAGGACGATAATTAACTAAAACAAAAATATCTTCTTAAAGTAACCCTTACACCCAACTTGATCTTCCAAATCTATCCCTAGTAATTGGACCCCCAATTCCTTGTAAAAGATCTTAAGAATATTTGGAAACATCAACTTGATCAGCACTTGGAAACGTCAACTTATTCAGCACCTCAATCTCCATTAGAAACTAAGTAGGACTGCCTTAAAGTATCCTGCTTATGACAAGAAGTTGTATGCATTGTTTCAGGCTTGGAAACATGGCAACGCTATCTTTGGCCTAAGGAGTTTATGATTCACACTAATCATCCATCATTGAAACAATGGAAGGGTCCACAAAAGTTGAACAAGAGACATGTACATTGGGTGGAGTTCATAGAAAATTTTCCTGCATCATCAAATAAAAGCAAGGTGAAAATATGATGAAAAATTGGTATTAAGAGAAGGGGAATGATGGAAATATGGCTACCAAATGGAGTGTGGATCCACATGAAGTACTGAAAACTGTATTTTATATAGTTATTTTTATCTATTTTATTAATTATAATTGCTATATTCTTGAAATTTTTAGTTAATTTTAAATGGAATAAATTAATATTTACTATTTATTTTTAAGGAATATATTTTTAAGAAAATTAAATAATTTGAATCGAAAAAGTACTTAATTGTAAATTAATGTCTAAAAATATAATTTAAAATAAAAGAATGCTTAATTGCAATTAATAAAAGTCTAAAATATAATTTGAATTAAAATCAGGCATAATTGTAATTAACAAAAGTTTAAAAGTTAATTTAAATTAGAAAAAGGCTTAATTGCAATTAAAGAAAGTTTAAAAGTTAATTATAATTAAATTGGAGGGCTAAAATGCAATTAAGGAAATTTATTTTCTATGCAGGAAAAGAGGCCATGCGCGATATCACCAATGCGCGACACCAACCATTCGATCAGGAAATCAACGGATACGATGAGGCACGTGGATTGAAAATGCGACAAAAGAGAGTGGACGCGGGTTTTCTGGTGCTCGTTGCTCGGTGCGCCATGTGGGGCCCACCTATCGCGCAAGTCGGTGTGTAGGGTAGGACCCACGTGTCTCGCATGCGTTGATCCTGTGTGGTGTAACCACGTGCAATCTATCCCTACAACCATTTAGAGTCTACCACGTGTCCTACTATTTCTTTCAATCAATCATGTGCTGACATGTGGCATGCTTTGATTAACACAAAATGCAGAACCACGCACACGTTTGCAGCAGCTGTCCCCCACATGTCTCGGTGCCATTATCCCTTACGTCGTGTCCCTCGTGAGCCCATTCCTCCCACCAATTAAAGGCTGCCACGTGTCCCACTATATCTTGCAGGAAATCAGATCGCGACACGTGGTAGCATGAATTGAAAAGAAAATCAAAAACGGCACATTTTCTCCCTGTTTTGCGTGTTTGCGTGTCTCAATATTTTTTCCCCCCACGCGGATGAAATTATCATTTTTGATATAATTCTCTGTGTATAAAAATATATTTGTTTTTTAGATATTTGATGTTATAAATAAGGGATTATTATGATAAATTGAAGAGTTTTGTTTTAGGTTCATTTTGGGGTTAGATTGTGGAACACGCAGAAGCCATTTTTGGCTTCTATTGTGTTATACGTGTGCCAAATATGCTTAGAAATGTTTTAATTATCTTTTTTTATTCATCTAATATTCCTTAACTGTTGTAATTTTAATTTTTATTTATGAAGTAATTTAATTTTTCTAGGGTTGCATTTTATCTAAATTTATGAAGCTTGAGTTTAATTATTTTTGAATGATTTATAATACTTTTAATTTGTTTATTCTATTTGTGCTTAATTCTTTTGATTATTGGAAAATTTATCAATTGATCTGTGGCACTTAAATAAACTTGGAAGAGGTATTTTTGTGTATATTGTTCATTGATAGAATAACATGTGCATATGGAGGATAGAAATATACCTTTATCGTATGTGTGTCCATTTGAGAACTTAGAACGTAATGAATCTTGGTGAATTTAATTTTCATAGGAATATAGTGAATTAATTTAGTGAGGTGTGTCTATACGGAGCTCGGAAGAGATTTATGGATAAAATTAGAAGTTCTCGGTTGAAAAATTAAATTTACTATAAAAATATAAATCAAGAGAAAATAATATGATTCGAGTGGATTAATTTGGTGAAAAACTGTAATCCTAGAATTCTTTTATTTTGTTATAAAACTCTTTAGTTAACTTGTTTCAATTAACGATTGTTTTGGATAAAATCAGAATGAAATAATTTTAGTACTCAACAAACTATAGTGACAAATCTCCGTGGGAACGATACTTTACTTATCAAATTTTATTACTTGTGACCGTGTATACTTGCACGATTTTATGTTCTCCAAAAGAGACAACAAGTACCACATGGTCCAATTACAAGAGCATGGGAAAATATATTCAAGGATGCTTTCAATGGGCTGATGCAAGAAGTTTGGGCTTAAGCCAATTCATGTAAGCTTATGGAAAAGGGTCCACATGTTCATAAAATATGTGTCAATAAGATGCAAATTCTAGAATAATCTTGCAAGGAAATTGTAAAGAATTAATGGATTAAATTTGAATAATATGTGGGATTTTTTATAATTTGTAGATCACACAAATAAAAGCATATGCTATTTAATTTAGTTTTATTTTTCTAATCTTGGGCGTGTGATTTGGAGAGAAAGAAATCTGGTTGTATTCTTTACCATTTTGAGAGTGTAGCTTAACGGGGGAAGAACCTAGGCATTTCATGTAATTTATGTTTCCTTTTTCTATTTTTTGTAGTTCACCTTTCATATATGGATGTGTAAGGCATGTAATATTCTTGTTTTGCAATTTTGATTTTGTGATATTCTTGTTTGGTCGAATTATCTACCTAGGGTTTTATGGCCAAAACAAAACTTCATTTTGTTCCCTATTTTCTTTCAATTTTGTTTTTCGTTGTTTTTTTTCATTGGATTTCATTTCATTTTTCTCGTTGAATTCTTAGTATTTTTTTCTTGTTCATAGTTTAAAAAAAATGAAAAATTGGCATTATAATAAGTTCTCCAATAACACTCATCATGAAAATTACGCTTTGAATGAAACAAGATGTAATTTTTGGGTATATGTGCAACATCGTGTTAAAAAATGTACAACACATCAAAATTGCACCACAGATGAACCAAAACTCTATTTTTGGGTACATAAACAAAATAATTGTAAAAGTTACTTAGCAGTACCCATCATGGGATGCAACAAAATGCTATTTTTGGGTCTAGGTGTAAAAAAGTTGCAAAAAGTTATACAATATTGCCATTCATGAAAATTGCACTATGATTGCAATAAAATACCATATTTTAGTGTCTGTGTAAAAAAGGTTGCTAAATTGCTTTGGTACCACCCGTGATGAAAATTACACAACATATGGAAAACATATTCTATTTTTAGGTATTGTACGAAATAGTTGTAAAAAGTTATCTGATATTACCCGTCATGAAAATTTTACGAGGATGAAACTAAATTCCATTTTCAAGAATATGTGTGAAAAAGGTTGTAATAGTGCTCCGATACATCTTGTAAAAAATTTGCACTTCAAATGCAACAAAATGTCATTTTCTTGTATATGTATGACAAATTTAGAAAAACTGCTCTAGTACCACCCATGATGAAAATTGCACATTGAATTTTTTTTTTCCATATTTTAGGTATGTGTGCGAAATTGTTTTAAAAAGTTCTCTATTACCACAAGTCATGAAAATTCCCCTAGGGTTGCAAAAAAACGGTATTTTTAGGTATATGTGTAAAGTAGTTGTAAAAAGTGCTCTACTCACCCATTATGAAAATTACACTAGGGATGCAATAGAATGTTATTTTTGAGTATGTGTGCAAATTGTTTTTCAAAAGTGCTCATGTAAACCCATCATGAACATTACACTCGATATGCAAAAAAATTCAATTTTCGAGTATATGTGTGAAATAAATTTAAAAAGTACTTAGTACCACCTGTAATGAAAATTGCATTACGAATGCAACCATCTACCATTTTCGAGTATATGTGCAACAAAGTTACTAAAGGTATTCCAGTACTACCCATGATACAAATCTCACAATGGATGCAAAAGCATTCCATTTTTAGGTATGTGTGCAAAATAATTCTAAATAATGCTTCTGTACCACTCATCAATAAAATTGCACTAGGATGTAACAAAATTCCATTTTTGGGTATATGTCTGGAAAATTCTGTTAAGATTCCCATACGTAGGAATAATTGCATGAAATTCAATAGTTCTTACAACTAAAATAGGTAACTGAGACCTAGATGATGGGTGGCAACGCCAATCCATGGAATTGTTTCGAGAGTTCTACACAAATTTTGGCCAAGCAAGCCTCACAAATTTGAATGAAGGAAATAATAGTGGATGAAAAAAAAACATGCTCAATTCTACACATAACAAAAACAACCATTAGTAAGAAAGAAAAAAAACTATGGCAAACTCGTAAGTGATAGTGTGTCACACAAGCTCTTGTCTAGGCTAGCTATATGAATAAACTTGGAGAACAACACACAACATGTGAAATAATAATACATAGAGAAATGAAATAAAGGATTTATAATCACTTAAGGTAAATGACAATATACTCTCACAACATGGAAACAAACAAAACGAATAAACTTTCTAATCAGAGTTTATATCTTGTATGTTTACATATATATGATAGAAACTCATATTTTTCTAACACAATCATATAATCATGCATAGCAACGTTGAAGGAGTCCATAACCTAATACATAATTATGTCAAGGAGATATGGACTCCTTAAGGATGATACATAAACATGCATACAAAAATAAGATAAACACTTAACTTCATAATCATAGAAACAATACGAATAAGCACAAAATATTAGTAAATAAGTGGCAAATATATTATTTGTAATCATAAAGAAAGAAATAAATATTAAAGGCTTTCTATTCAGAGTTTAAACCTCATTACGTATAGACAAATACAATTCGATCTCAGATTCTATGAGCCAAATAATAGAGCATGCACGAACCAAATATAACGCAATAAACCCAAATAGAACCCCTACCTATGTGCTAAATTCTCAAGTTGCTTATGGAAACCACTAGACAAAAAAAATCCACTAAATAATAAAATAATTACAACCTTAATAGAAATAAAAAAACCCCATTACCTCTATCAATCGAGACCACTATCCAAATTGTCTATTACTACCCTCATTTGCTTACTCCATAATGACTTATTTTGATATACAAATCTAGCATTTCTCCAAAGCCAACACCACTCAACATGGTGTGATTAGCTACCATAGGTCAATAAAGTAAACAATATTTAAACACCCAACATGGGAAACCACCCAACCATGATCACTCGTAAACTCACAAATAACCAACGTGGGAAACATATTAAACCTTGTATCACGAACGTCTAACAATCAACCAACCAACACACGGCTCACAAAAAAAGTTACATGAAGGAAAATATGAGCCGACACATGGCTCACAGCCACACAAGCTCCTCATATTCGACAAAAATTTATAAAGGTATTTATCAACTGACATAAGGTTCATAGTCACACAGGCTTCTCACATAAGAAAAAGTTTCTAGAGGGAAATTACCAACCAATACACAGCTCACACATTCATAAATCATTAATACCTAACACCACTCAAGGTAATAGTGATCCAAATATAGAAAAATGAGACATCAATTTGAAAGAACTTTGCAATATAGTTTATGGATAAAGAAATATTTATAGATGTTACTCAAGCTCACTACCAACCTCACCACGGTCCTTGCCAACCACTACATCATGACCTTGTATAAGGTTAGGATGAGGCCCTTGCCGAGGGGTGTGGTAAGGGGAAAAATCATATTTTTTGTTCCAAAAACTATCGAGTAATTTTTACAAATACTTTCACCCAAAATAATCCAAAAACACAAGTGATAATGTGGTATACGTAAACATTTTTTTTTATCACAATATCTCTAACTAAGGGTGTATGTACATTATTGGTCGGTAGCAACCAATGTTACACAGAGGATGACAAAACTCTAAGTAAAATAAACTGAATTTGTGATTTTCACATGAGAAGCCAATACATAAACACAAAGTACAACATAACTTACAAGTTTTTTAAAGTCTGGTACCACCCTTGATGAAAATGTCACTTGGGATGTAACAAAGTGCCATTTTTAGGTATTTATGTAAAATATTTGTAAAAAGTACTCCACTATCACCCATCATGAAAATTACACTAGAGGAGCAACATAATGCCATTTTCGAATATATGTGTAGAGAAAGTTTTCAAAAGTTCTCCAGAATCATGTATGATGAAAATTGAACAATAGATGCAAAAACAAAAAATCCATTTTCGAGTATAAGTGCAAAATAATTGTAAAACATTCTCTATTACCACCTATTAGGAAAATTGATCTACGAATGAAACAAAATTCCATTTTTAGGTATAAGTATAATAATTTTCTAAACATGCTCTAGTATCACCCGAGAAGAAAATTTTTAAATGGTTGAAAAAAATATTTTCTGGCTATGCGTACAAAATATACATAAAAATTTCTCAAGTACCACCTATCATGAAAATTGCACTAGGGATACTATAAAATATCATCTTCAGGTATTCGTGTGGGACAAGTTTCTAAGAGTGCTTCGATACAACCTATGATGAAAATGGAACAATGAATGTAAAAAAATTATATAGTTGGGTATATGTCCGAAATAGTTGTGAAAAGTGGTCAGCCCAACCCTTCATGAAAATTGTACTAAGTATGAAACAAAATGCTATTTTTAGGTGTATGTGCAAAATGGAAGTAATTATGTAAGAGGCCATTGAGTTTTGTTCTGAATACTTTAGTGGTTGCACTGAAATTGGGAATCCTATGCACAAGTTGTTCTTAGAATGTCACATGATCCAAGTAGGTAACCCTATGCTTGGTGGAAGTAAGAAATTATTTATTGATCGCACTCGATGGGAAAAATCACACCGAATCATTTTGGTAAATACTAATGAGGTACAATCGTACATAGAGTAAGTGATGTTCATTGTTTCATGATTGTAAAAATCATATTTTCTTTAACTATTAATGATGATATAAACCTTCATATATATTTAATAACATTATAGGATGCATTTAAACTTATTAAAGATCGATCCTCGTTATAAAAAAAGGAGGAGAAAAATGGTTGTATGATGAACATAAGCGAGAGCTTATTAATTGGTTTCGTAACCATGTAAGTGTCACAAACAAAAATTCATGCATGTATCTTCCTAGATCTATTCAATGTTTTAAAACTTTGCTCTAAACACATTTTTTGTTTTGTATACATAGATTCGAGATAAACTCAAGAAACTCAATCATAAAATATCATAAAGTTTATAATGGTTTGCACATGGGCCAAAATTCGATGTCAAATCATTTTATAGTTTCACAATAAATGGATCGAGGTTTATGACTCAAGCTAGGGACAAAGTCCGAGTAAATCAAAATAGTGGTGTGAAGATGGTTGCACAAACTATGCAATTTTCCAGTTCAAAAGATGTTAATCCTGTACTTTTTGATAGAACATATTATGGTATAATACAAGAGATTTGGGAATTAGATTATGAGGTCTTCCATGAAACAATTTTCTTGTGTGATTGGGTCGAAGATGTTATCAATGTTGGATATAAAATAGATGATTTTGGATTTACCCTTGTAAATTTACCGAAGATAAGTCACACTGATGATCCTTTCATGTTAGCACTTTATGCAAAACAAGTATTTTACGTGAGCGATCAAATTGATCCAAAATTGTCGGTTGTGTTAACGCCTCCACAAAAAGAATTTTACCATTGTGATGTTGTAGAAGATGATGAATCTATGCTTGATACATTAACCAATATTAGTAATTTCTCAAATAAATTTCCTAATGTATGTGATGATCTAATTGATGATGATGATTCATCGTCATGGGCTCGAAGTGATTGTGAAGGAATATATGTATACGATCAACAACCTAATTAAACATAACGTATGTTCTATATTGTTGTAATAACTCTTATATATATGTATGTTCCTAAAATTGTCAATTAATTTATATATTTCTTCATTGTTTGCAGATATATATTTCATGGATCTTCGGATAACAGAGCTTGTAGATCCAAATGATCCATTGGGGTATTTGAAAAGAAGGGGTTGGGCGAATATACCTGATGCTCGACTTAACCCAAATGATAGAATACCTGTTCTATTTTATGCTAATGGTAATCCAATAGGGCAAAATGGTCAACAATTGAAATCCTCTATTGGTCAACTTACGAAGTCCAGTATACCAATAAATAACATGATTGGTCTCAGGTTGACGAAGCAGAAAAGTTCAAAATATGGATAACCATTTGTGTAAGTCTCTTATATTTTATAATCAATATATATATATTATATCTTTTTGTATTATATCTAATATTTTGTACTGTGTTTTTAAAGAATCATTACAAAGTCGATGACAGTTGGAAACGTAAGTGTTATAAGATTGCAAATAAGACATGGAAGGAATACAAGACTTCTAGATTGGCAAGAAATTATGTGTTTCCATATTTGGAACCACTTGATGAGGTAGAGCTCTAAAATATCCCTGAAGGACACCCTTGGATTACACCTCAAGTTTGGAAAGACTTTGTGGATTATAGTCAAATGCATAACATTCTTCCTAACCGTACCAGGAGGTCTTCAAATCTTGAAGTTAGATATAGGATGGTATTACTAATTTTTCTTAATTTATAAATATTTTTATATTTATTTTCCTCAATTTAATTTCATGTAATTGTTAATAAATTTTTCATAATTTATGTAGGAATCTGAATTGGGTAGACCTGTTACCCGAACTGAATTTTACATAGAAACAATGACTCCCAAAATGAAGAATTCAAGACCGATGATTAACTGAGGAGAAGAACAACTAAATAAGTTGGTTAGTAATTTCAGTTGATAAAAGTCTAATGATTTTTAATAATTGATGTAATAATGAATGATATGTTTGTGTGTTTTATTATTTATAGAGAACTGTTCAAGAAAACATATCCAGGGGTGAAATATCGGAAGAGCCTGGGAGAGATGCTCTATATCATGCATTCGGACGCGAGCATCCTAGTCGTGTTAGGGGAGGTAGCCAATATGATGGTTATATGAAGTATTTTAACATTCCAAAACATAAGCCTCAAACGATAAGTAAGGAGAAGTACACTACAATTGAAGAAGAATTCAACTCCTTTAAGGCCTCAGTGTTAAGTGAGATTGCCACTCTAAAAGAACATCAATCACAAAAAATTTCAGCCATGGCATCATTCTACAACCAGGGCATGCCATATTGGCCAAGCAGATAACCATCCATGCCAGGCATGCCACTATCCATATTAGGTAGGCCACCATCTATGCTAGGTATGCCACCCATGCAATCTTATTGTGCTCAAACTACATCCAGTATGGGATATATCCATCCTATTTGTCCTCACTATATGCCAGGAATGCATATGCAATCAAGTAGTGGTTCATTTTCTCCAATGCAATCTGCACATTCCTACCATCAATCAAACCACGATGAATGTTTTGGTGAGAATGTACATCCAATAGCTACCCCACATGGGAGTCCTCTTCTATTTGATGAATCATATGTGGTAAGATTTTAATTACTGGTGTATATAATCTATTATTTTTAAATTCTTATTATATGTTTTATTTTTTATATATTACATTTAAAAGTTTTTACAGAATATGAAATGTTTGTTGAAACATCCTTCGTCAACCGACTTTGTTGCTATTGAAACAGTACATCAATTGAGCGATGATAGGATGATTCATAATCAATATTTGCCTAATCATTGGCAAATAGTAATTGATCAATCATTGTTTCATGATTGTCCCCTACATGTGCCTTCTAATGCTACCACAGTCCAAGAGGCGGTTGGACAGTATGTGGCTTGACCGTCTATTCAAGTTGTTCTAAATTTTGACATGGTACTATTTTTTAACTTAAAAGATAACACTTGTTTACTACTATTATTTTATTATATCTTATATTGTTACTAAAATACATATATAATACTTTTTTTAGTCTATTATACCCGAACTCTTAAATGCGGCACATTTAAGAGATACGAAGTAAGTATCTCGTGCTAAATCTATGTCTAGTGGCCAATCATCGCACACCAAGTCATTTAAGAAGAAGCCTTGGAAAAAGTATAGTTATGATTATGCTTTAAACTTCAGCAGAAATCTTGGCACTTTGATGACTATTGTTGGGAGGGCATCTAGCATAAATGATGGATGGACTGTGCCACTTCCTATAGAAATTTCTGGTGTAGACCTCGGCCAAACTTTTATATCGATCGAGTGCATATTGCAACTACTTGAATATCAAATGATCGATTTAAGTATAATTCAAGTGTGGACAAGGTGAGTCCTCAATCTATTTATTTTTCTTTCATTTATGTAGAACTATATTATCTAATTATATACATACATACATATATATATATATATATATATATATATATATATATCTTTTATATAGGGAATGCTATTATCGACTTCAACATAATCACTCATCATATTTAGCAATGTTCTATGATTCTTCATATGTCAATCAATATCAAGAGAAGGATGTTAGCATCAGAGCTAAACAATTATATGATAGGGTATTAATGCTTAACAGAAATCAAAAGTTGATAATCCCTTGGCCATTAAGGTTTGAACAAGGCCAAGATCATTGGATGTTGGTAATCATTGATCAGTTCAATAATCATACTTGGTACTGTGACTCAGCTTTCATAGAATTGAGTAAAGATACAAAAGCAGTTGTTGAAATTTAAGAGTTATAGCTACATATTAGTTTCTTTTATTATTTTTTGTAATATTTAATAAAAATTTAACCATTTTAAACCTTGATAGGGCATGGAAGTTGTGGAACAAGTTTAGGGGCATTGCCCTTAAAAAATCTCATAAACTTATATGGACAAAAGTTATGGTATGTACAAGCCAATATTAATAATTTTATTAATTTTATTAATTTTACAATGGAATAATAAAGATGTCTGAATATGAAAAATCATGTACACTTGTTTTTTGTAGGTTACACAACAAAATAATGGAGTCATGTGTGGTTATTATGTCATGAATTTTATGAGCGAAATCATCACAAATATCAAAATTCCAATTGATGATGTGGTAATATCTTTTACCCATATACATAAAAGTTTTTAACATATTTGAGTTATTTTTTGTAAATAAATGAAATTACATTCTTATTTTGATTTTAAATACATGTAGTTCTTTGGTTGGAATAAGACGAGCTACGATCAGCAAATTTTTGATGATTTACAAGAGGAATGGGCAGAACATATGGTTCAAATTATATCATCACGAGAAGAATGAGAAGAAGATTCTGATGATCTTGAATAGTATATGACAACATAACGGTAATTTTTTTAATGATTTAATTTCTCTATTCCTATGTCTGAAGTCCCTTGTTTGATGGATGATTATATGTTCATGTATTTAGGGGAATTCATTATTTTATGGACCTATTTTTGGACCAAACTACATCTCATCTCTCTTGCCTACTTTCCTTATGACAACAATTAGCACTTTATTAATCATTGTCTATAAATATGAAGTTATCTGGAATCTTTGCTAATATTTTTAATGCTATAATGAGCTCTAAATATGAAATCAGGTGTAACTCTGACTTTTTTCTTGGTTTGTATGAGTTTTGGTGCCCATGAACGTTTTCCATACGTTTAAGGGCACCAAAACTCACACAAGCCAAGTAAGAAATCGGAGTTATACTTGATTTCATATTTAGAGTTCATTATAGCATTAAAAATACTAGTAGAGATTCCAGATAACTTCATATTTATAGACAAATGATTGATAAAGTGCTAATATGAGTTCATCGAAGGGTTATATCACTCGGATGTCGTTGTGTTAATCTCTTTTTGATGGTAATATTTATAATGATTTAATTTCTTCAATCGTATGTCTCTGAAGTTTAGACTGCTTGTTTGATGGATGTTTACGTGCTCATGTATGTAGGGGAATATGAATTGTTATATGGATCGACTATTTTTTGTCTAGTTTTCTTGTCATGGTGATTCTAAGCCAACCAAGAGTCTAATCCAACCAAGCTTACTCACATCCAATTACACTTTGACGACATTATTTTATTTGTAATTTAAGTTAACTATATGTATTGTATATACATTATTTGTTTTTGTAATAAATTTAATTATCAAGTAATTAATTACATTTAAATTTTTAATTATTTGTATTATTATTATTATTTATATTTTAGTTTTTTATGCTATATATATTGAATATTGAATACAAAAAATGAGAATAAAAATAAAAACAAATCATAAAATGTACATGTAAAGTCGGTTTTTAATCGACTTTAATGCCCATTTTTGTAGTAGTGGATGCTTCTGTCACATCAAATTCAATTTTATACCAACAAGGTACTAGAAAAATTAGTGTAGCTCCCACTATCAATAATCAAAATACATACCTTATCCTTCACATGGAATCTTGTGTGGAAAATATGCTCACGGTGCTCCTTATCTTCTTCATCCTTAGGATATATATTCAAGGCTTTCCTTATGAAAAATAAATCTCCATACAAAAGTTATTCCATTTCAACATCATAACAAATATCCAATGGTGGTAATGGGGATTAAGGTATTGAATAAGTTGATGTTTCCAAGTGTTGATAAAGTTGATATTCCCAATTATTTTGAAGATATTTTGCAAGGAATTGGTGTTCCAATTACTAGGGATATATTTTGAAGATCAAGTTGGGTGCAAGGGTTACTTTAGGAAGTAATTTTTGTGTTAATTAAATATGGGTCTTTTATGTTTATAAATTTTTATTTTAGTTAACTGTGGGTCTTTTATTTTAAGTCTTTTAGTCTTTTATTATTTTTAAGGTTGGATTAGGCCCGATCGACCACTAAAGAAAGCCCATATTGTCTTGGATTTTTCTACTAGGATTTATTGGTTGTAAAAGAGAACTATGTAATTTGGAGGAAAGAAAGAATATCATTAATGAAAAGAATATTTGAAAAAGCATTTTTGAGGCCTTCTTGTGTTCTTGATTGAATGTTTCAATTCGACTTATCAAAGGGGGTGATCATCATTTGTGGCTTCTTAACATTAGGGTTTTAAGGACTTAGTTTCCTTTGGGTTAAAATATGATCATCTTTAACATGTTCTTAGAAATTCAATCATTCCTATTCCTTTGAGTTTTCGGTTCCTAGGGTTATTCGCCTAGAGGGTCGACCTCATTTGGTATCAGAGCCTTGGTTGTTGAAAACAAGTTATCTATCTTCATATATATTTGTTTTGAATTCTTTATTTCGAAAAAAAAATAGTCATCTTGTTTTGTTTCATTCCTTTTCTACATTCTCCACCCACAAATCACAAAAAAACAATTTCGTCCTTTTGAGTATTGTTTTTTCTTTCAATTTTGTTGTCTCTTTATTTGTCTTTGGATTTTTTTTCATAGTTTTATTTGAATTCTTCATATCTTTTTTCTTGTTATTTATTTATGTGTTCAATATATCTTTAAAAAAAGATAAAAAAAAGAAGAGCACTATTGCTCGTAGTTTCAAATTGTTTTTTTATAAATTGGAGTTGCAATTTTGAACGGTCATAACTTTTGACTCAGATAACGAAACGAGTATTATAATATATCAAATTGAAGTTTATTTTGATTTTTATAAGTTAAATGGGGTTGTTCCTCTATTACATTTCGTTTATGATCCCAAATTTCTCGGTGAGTGATGTAAAGGATGGAATTTGGGGAATGGAGGAAATGCTCTATTTTTCTTATAGGAATCAAAACAAGCTTCGATTTGAAATATATAATAGTTGTTTCATTACTCGAGTAAATATTTATGGCTGTTTAAAGTTGCAATGCCAATTTATCAATATTTGTTTTTGAAATTGTGAACAACAAGCTCTCTTCATTTCTTTTTTGTTTATTTTAGTATAGAACAAAGATGGAGATGGATTGAAGATAGAAATAAAGAACAAGAAAAGATACCAACAATATAAAGGGAACTAAAAAGCAAAATCCGAAGAAGAAAACAATAACGATGACATCTTAAGAAAACACAAGACTTGAAGGACAAAGTTTTTTTTAAGTTAAGAACTCAAAGAAAGATAGATGTTGATAGATAACCTGTTTTCAGCAACCAATGGTCTGATACCAAATGATGCAGACTCTCTAGGGAAAGAACCCTAGGAACCCACAAACACAAAGGAATAGGAACAATTGATTTTTCTAGGAACATGTTGAAGATGATTGGATTAAGTTTTTAAAACCATAACCTTTGGTATGAGTGGATTAGAACCCTGAGGAAACAAAATCCTTAAAACCCTAACCTTGAAATGCCATAAAGGATGACCTAATAGAGTGCAAGGATCAATTTAGGAAGCAATTATTTTGTTCTAGTTAATTATAAGCCTTTTATGTTTAGTAATATTTTGTTTTAGTGAAATGTGGGCTTTTTTATGTTTTATTTATCATTAGTATTTTTAGTCTTTTATTCCTTAATGTTGGATTAGGCCCAATCCACAACAAAATAGGCTCACTAGGGTTGAATTGAATTTAAGGTTTTTTATTTAGGGTAAATTTGTCTAGGATTTTGTTCCATATAAAAGAAAATAGCAGCCATGTAATGGAGAGACACCATATATCATTAATAAAAATTATATTTCATAAAGATTTTTCTTTGCCTTCTTATGTTCTTGATTGAGTGCTTAAATTTGACTTATCAAAGAGAGTGATCATCCTTTGTGGCATTTCAAGATTGGGGATTTAAGGACTTTGTTTTCTTAGGGTTCTAATTTAATCATCTTCAACACATTCATAGCAATTCAACCGTTCCTATTCCTTTGAGTTCATCGGTTCCTAGGGTTATTCGCCTAGAGTGTCCGTATCATTTAGTATTAGAGATTTGGTTGCTAAAAATAGGTTATATATCTTCATCTATCTTAGTTTTGAATTCTTGATTTCAATAAAAGAAAATAGATTTGATCCTTGTTTGTTTCTATGTCTTTAAAAAAAACAATTCATCATTTTATGCGTATGATTTTTTTCTTGATTCCAAACGCAAAAAATAAATTTGTCTTGAATCCAAATTTTATTGTTTTCTTTCCTTATCTTTGTGGAACGAAAATATTCTTGTTTTGGGATTTTGATTTTGTGATATTCTTGTTTGGTTTTCTTATTTCGTTTCAGTTTTTTGTCGTTGTCTTCGTTTTTAGATTTTGTTTCATAGTTTTCTTTGAAGCCTTTATATCTTTTCTTGTTCTTCATTTTTGTATTCAATCTATCTATGTTCTTAAAAAAAAGAGAAGAAGGCTTTGTTGTTCACTATTTCAAAAACAAATTTGATAAATCAGAGTTGTAACTTTAAATGACCATAACATTTGAGTCAAGTATTGGAATGACTATTAAAATATATCAACTCAAAACTCATATCGATTCCTATTATTGTAGCTAGGGTTTACCTCAATTTCATGCCATTTTTTTAATCTCAAATTTCATCATTTACACTACTTATTGAGGGGTTAAAGTTTTATCATATCTTTTTTCATTGTTTTTGGTTCTTGTGCATTAGGGTTGCAAATCTTTTTTTGAATTTTCTATTCATAGTAGCCACAACAACAGGCCAAAAAAATGAAGAAAAGGAGAACAATGTAGAAAATTGTTCAAGATTTCAATTCTTGTTTTTCTAGTTGAGTTTTCTTCACTACTACAAAAGTGGTCATTTAAATTGAGATTTAAAGTCGGGTATTGGTGAAAACCAACTTATAATGAATTTAAAATTGGTTCTTTGAAAAACTGACATAAAACATTTAGATTGTAGTTTCGGTTGACATTTTGAACCGATGCTACATGTAGGATGTAGTGTCAGTTCTTCTTGTCAACCGACACTATCCACATGTATAGCATTGGTTGACACATAGAATTGATGCTATATCCTACGTGTAGCATCGATTCAACACGTCAATCGACGCTACAATCTACGTGGATATTTTCCTTTTCTCTTTTTTTCTTTCATAATATTAGAAAGAAACCAACGCTGCATGTGTTTACTCTCAAATACCCAAAACCAACCGACACTCCTCCTCCACTCTTCCCCATTTTTTAGCCACTAACAACCACCAATTCTAGCACCATTTATACTCAAAGGAAAAGGAACGATTGATTTGCTAAGAATGTGTTGAAGATGACTAGATTATAATGTTAAGGAAACAAATTCCTTAAAACCTCAACCTTAAGACACTATAAAGGATGATCACTCCCTTTGATAAGTCGAATTTAGGCATTCAATCAAGAATACAAGAAGGCAAAGCAAAAAGCTTTATGAAATAAATTTTCATTAATGATATCCGTTTTCTTTCCATATTACAAAGTGTCTTCTTTTTTATAAGCAAGAAACCCTCATGAAAACCCTAGATGCCTCATGAAAATCCATAGATGAAATTCTAGACAAAAGAAAAGCCCTAGGCACAAATTCAAACTTCAAGAAAACCCTAGGGGCAAATTTTGCCTTAATAGGCATATTTAGTTGTGGATTGTGCCTAATTATTCCTTAAAGAATAAAAGAATAAAGACTTACGATAAATAAAACATAAAAAATCCCACAATTAATTAAAACAAAAATTGCTATACATAAAAAGCCCATAGGTAACTAAAACAAAAAAGTACTTCCTAAATTATTCCTTTCATCCAATTTGATTTTCAAAATATATATCTTGTGTAGGATCTTGAGAATATTTTTAGGTTCTTGAGGATATTTGTGGAATCTTGAGGATCTTTAGAATATGTGTAAACATCAACTTGGTCATTTTAAAGATGAAATATATCCATTGGGAATCTCTTTATGAAATATATCCTCAAAGTTCTACAATGAAGACATAACAACACTCGGAAAAGATGAAATGAGATCGTTAGTAGAAAGATAAACATCCTTGTACATAAGTACAAGTACTCATTACTTTGCCATTTTGCACTCTTAACCTCATGTTTTTCAGCAATTATACTCATTTATTTTATTTTTCTCTCATGGTTTCTCACTTTTTTCTCCTATTTGCTTACTTTTTTCTCCTATTTGCTTACTTTTTCCTCTTTTGCTCACTTTTCTCTTTTTTTTTTGTTGCATACTCTTCTCTACTTTGTGCTTGATTTTCTATCCTTTTTCTATAGGATATATATTCAAGGCTCTCCTTATGGCAATTAAATCTTGATGCATAGGTTCTTCCACTTTATTCTCCACCTTGGAATCAGCTTCTTCTTCATTGAACTCATGTCTTCTATGTAATTTAGAACTGGGAGTGGATTCAAAATCATCGAACCTTGCATTCAACCTCTTAAATTGGTCATTAAAAGTTTTGAGGAAGAATTTAAAGTCATTCTCTAATGGCTATCCTACTTCCTTACTCATGTTTTGAACTTGTAAAATAAAATAAAATAAAAGGTATTATCCCTCACTCACTCCCTCACATGTTTGCTCTCAAATCAGACTTTTATCACACCTTTTTCACACTATTTTGTATTTTTTTTTATATTTTTCTTTCCTTTTATCTCTCAATGCTCAAGGCAGCCTTCTTTTGAGTTCTTAACAAAATCAAAGAATTAACCTAATTCAAGAAGCAATTGGTTTCATGGTGATAATCTCAAAAATAAGAATTTTAAACACTTAATCGAAATAAGACTCTAAAGAATCAAGAAAGAATCTTTTCAAGAACTTGAAAAACTTGAAAATCTTGAAAATCATAATTTTTTGTTTGAAAAAAACTTAATTGAGGATAGAAAGAAAGTCCAAAGAGGACTCTAAAGAAAAATTCTTGACCAAGATATGATTCCTTTTTATAGAAAGTTTGATGATTCTCTAGAATAAAATATACGGAAACTAGAACAAAATAAAGGAAACTAATTTAAATAAGAAAAATCAATATGAAAACCAAAATTAGATTCTTTGACAATCTGCTACTTAGTTCTTCCTTTTCTTCTTCTTGTTGTTTTTTTTGTTTTTTTTTCCTCTTTTTTTCTTAAGAACAAATATAAATTGAACACTGAAATAAAGAACAAGAAAAAGATATGAAGAATTAAAAGAGAACTACTAAATGAAATCCAAAGTCGAAAACAATGACAATAGAATTGAAAGAAAATAAGGAAATCAAACAAACTTTTGTTTTGGCCACAAAACCCTTACTAGATAATTCGACCAAATAATAATATCATAGAATCCAAATCCCAAAATAAGAATATTTTCATTCCACAATATAAGGAAAGAAAATGATCAAATTTGGAATCGAGATAAATTTTTGTTTTATAGAAAAACTTAGAAACCAAGGATTGATTTTGTTTTCGATATCAAGAACTCAAACAAAGATAGACAACCTTTTTCTAGAAAACAAAGCTCTAAAACCAAATGATGCAGACCATCTAGGCAAAGAACCTTAGGAGCCCACGAACTAAAAGTAATAGGAACAATTGATTTGGTAAGGAAGCAAATTTCTTAAAACCCTAACCTTTGGTATGATCATATTAAAACATTAAGGAGAGTATATTTCAGAAAGCTTTTTCTTTGCCTTCTTATGTTCTTGATTGAATGCGTGAATTCAACTTAGTAAAGGGAGTGATCATACTTTGTGGTGTTTCAAGGTTAGAGTTTTAAGAACTTTGTTTCCTTAGGGTTCTAATATGATCATCTTCAACATGTTCTTCACAATTCAATTATTCTTATTCCTTTGAGTTTGTGGGTTCCTAGGGTTATTCTGCTAGATGGTCCTCATCATTTGGTATGAGAACCTTGGTTGCTAAAAAACATGTTATCTATCTTTATCTATCTTCATTTTGAATTCTTGATTGCGAAAAAAAATTTCATCTTGTTTTTCTTTTCAGTCATTTTCTGCGTTCTTGAGTCACACAAAAAATCCGTCCTTTGAGTCTTATGTTTTCTTTCAATTTCTTTGTCATTGTTTTCATCTTTGGATTTCATTTCATATTTTTATTTGAATTCTCTATATATTTTTCTTGTTCTTTATTTCTATGTTCAATTTATCTTTATTATTAAAAAAAATAAGAAATAAAAAAAGAAGAGGGCTAATATTCCCAGTTCAAAAATAAATCAGAGTTGCAATTTTAAATGGCCTTAACTTTTGACTCAGGTATTAGAACAACTATTATAATTAATCAAATCGAAGCTCTTTTCAATTCCTAATATTGGAATGTTGTTTTTCCTTTTAGACCAATTACAAATGAGTTAAAGTTTTTTTCATACCTTTTTGTGTTATTTTCGGTTCACGTTCATTAGGGTTACGAATTTGTTTTTGTGAATTTTCTATTCATAGCAGCAACAACAATTACAAAAAAAAAGACAACAAAAAATAGAAAAAATAGTAGATTGTTAAAGAATCTATTCTTGTTTTCTTGACTACTAATGCTTTTGTGAATAGGAAATTCATAAAAAATTATTGAAACCCTAACAAACAAAAATTGACAATAATGTAAAAAGATGCGATGAACTTTCACCCCTCGATAAGTGGTGTAAACGATGGAATTTGGGATAAATATCGATGAGGAAAGGATGCATGGCCAGTTTTCTCATGTTGGAATCAACATGAGCTTCAATTTGATGTATCATAATATTCTTTTCGATACCCGAGTCAAATGTTGTGGTTGTTAAAGTTATAACTTTGATTTGTCAATTTCTTTTGAAACTGAACAACAACCCTCTTCTTCTTTTTCCTTTCTTTTTTTGTTTTTGTTTTGAAGGACAAAGATAGATTGACATAGAAATAAAGAACAAGAAAATTATAGGAAGAATTCAAAGAGAATTAAAAAAAAATATCTTCGTTCTATAAAGATAAGGAAAGAAAACAATCAAATTTGGAATCAAGATAGGTTTCATTTTTTTTCCTTTGAAAACTCAGATTTTTTTTGTTTTTTTAAAACGTAGAAAAGAAACAAAGGAAGGATTTTTTTTCTTTTGTACTTTTTGAAACCAAGACTCAAATATAGATAGATGAAGATAGATAACCTATTTTCAGCAACCAAGGATTTTATACCAAATGATGAAGACCCTGTAGGAGAATAAATCTAGGAACTCACGAACTCAAAGCAATAGGAACAATTGAATTGTTAAGAATGTGTTGAAGATGATCCAATTAGAACCCTAAGGGAACCAAAGTCCTTAAAACCCTAATATATAGACACCATAAAGGATGATCACTCTATTTGATAAGTCAAATTCAAGCATTCAATACAAGAAGGCAAAGAAAAAACTTTCTGAAATATACTTTTCATTAATGATATTCATTATTCCTAATTACATAGCTTCAATTTTCTTTTATAAGCCTTATGGAAAAATTCCAATTAAAAACAAAAATAAAACCTAGGCACAAGTTCAACCTAATAGGCATAGAGTTTTTGATTAGGCCTAATCCATCCTTAAAAAATAAAAGACAAAAAAATTATGATAAATAAGGAATAAAAAAGCTACAACTCACTAAAACAAAAATTGCTAAACATAAAAGGCCCAAAATTAACTAAACAAAAAAAAATAATTCTTAAATTGTTCCTTGTATCTAATTTGATATTCCAATTGTATCCTATGTGTCAGATCTTGAGAATATTTGTAGGATTTTCAGAATATTAGTGAGCACTTAGGAACATCAACTTGATAAGCACCTCGATCTCCTTTATTAACTTTCTTTAACACCTAAACCCAAAAATGGAATTTATTGCATCTGTAATATAGTTTTCATGATGGGTGATCTTGAAGCAGTTTTTACAATGATTTTGTAGATATACTTGAAAATATAATTTAGTGTTATCTGTAGCTCAATTTTCATGATCGGTGGAATCGTAGCACTTTATATTCAAAAATGAAATTTTGTTGAATTCGTATTATAATTTTCATGAAGGGTGGTAAAATTATTTTGCACATGTACTCAAAAATGGAATTTTTTTCATCCATTGTTCAATTTTCATCTTGGGAGGTATTTGATATGAAACATGCCAACTTATGATCAAACCCATAAAAGAATTATTTCCTATGACTATTCTAGTAAATATTTGGATGAAAACCTCAACCCAACATCTATAAAGAGATGTGAACCTTGGTATGAGAAAGACACCACAATTAAGGAATGGAGACTTGATTGATAAGTCGAGGTATGAACGCCATAGAAAAATATGATAAGTTCAAAAAGTTCCTGAAAGAACCAAAAACATTTTACTCTCACAATTTTGATCTAGAATATTCTGCTTTCTATTGAATTGAAAAGGCCTCTTTATAGGCTATTACATGCCTTACACGCCCATATAAGAAAGGGAAACTACAAAAAAGAAAATGTCTAGGTTCTTGCCTTCTTAAGCTACACACCCAAAATGGTAAAGAATACAACTAGATTTCCTTCTCTCCAACTAGCACGACCAAGATTATTAAAAAGGAAACTAAACTAAATGGAGCATGCCCTATTTGTGTGATCTACAAATTAAAAAAAAATCTAATGGAGATTGAGATGCTGACCAAGTTTATATTTACAATATTCTAAAGATTCTCAAGATCCTACAAATATCCTCAAGATCCCACAAATATTCTCAAGATCCTACACAAGGGATAGATTTGGAATATCAAATATATTTCAAAAAGATTTTTTCTTTACTTTCTTGTGTTCTTGATAATCTAATCATTTGCTACACGTTCCTTGCAAATTCATTGTTCCTATTTCTTTGAGTTTGTGGAATCCTAAGGTTTTTTGCTAAGAGGATCTGCATCATTTGGTATCAGAACCTTGGTTGTTGAAAAAGATGATCTCTCTACATCTATCGCTTTTTTGAGTTCTTGAATAAAAAAAATTTCACCCTGTTCTTGTTTTTGCATTTTCTTTTTTTTCTTGATTCACAAAAAAATATGTCCAAGTCTTTTAGTTTTCCTTCAATTTTTTTCTTTTTGTTTTCATCTTTGGATTTGTTTTGCAGTTTCCTTTGAGTCCCTAATTTAAAAAAAAATATAATCCATCAAGTGTTTTGTTTTCTTTTAATTTCATTTTCGTTGTTTTTGTCTTGGATTTTGTTTTATATTTCCCTTATAGTCCCTTATTTAAAAAAATCATCCTTCAAGTCTTGTGTTTTCTTTCAATCGTTTACTCCACTTACCAACGAGTTAAAGTTGTTTCGCATCCTTTTGCAATTTTTTTGTTTTTGTTCATTAGAGTTTCGAATTTGTTTTTGTGAATTTTCTATTTATAGTAATAGTATTAGTCAAAAGGGGGGGAAAAGGTAAAAAAGAAGAAGAACAAAAGGAGAACAAAGCAACAAATTGTTCAAGAATCTAATTCTTATTTTCTTATTCTTGTTGAAATCAATTTCCCATTATTTTGTTCTAGTTTCCATATATTTCATTCTAGAGAATAATCAAACTTCCTAGCCAAGTCTTATTTAAAAACAAAACAAAATGAAAAAAATAATCTTATTTTGGTCATGATTCTTTCTTTAGAGTCTTTTTAGACTTTCTTTCTTTCTGTCCTCAGTTAAGCTTCTTTTTTAAATTCTTCTTTTTAAGATTTTCAAGATCATGAAAAGATTATTTCTTGCTTCTTTAGATCCTCTTTGGAATTTCTTTCTATTATCCTTTGCCTTTAAGTTTTTAAAATTCTAATTTTTTAGATTGCCACCAACAAACCAGTTACTTCTTGAGACTAGTTGAATTCTTGATTTTTTTAAGAACATAAAAGGGGGATGACTTAAGCTTTGAGTGGTAAAAGGCAAGAGAAATAAAAAAGGCCAAAATAGTGTGAAAAATAAAAGGAGTGATCACAATATGATTTGAGAGAAAACACGTGAAGAAGTGAGTGATGAATAACACGTTTTATTTTATTTTATTTTATAGATTGAAAATATGAGTAAGGATGTAGGAGTATCACAAGAGGTCCATTTGCTGGATTATTCTAGAATTTGCAACATGTTGAAACATCTTTTATAAACATATGAGCCTTCCTCATTAGGCTTGAGCCAATACTTCTTGCATCTGCCAATTCAAGGCATAATTGAATCTCTTTTCCCATGCTCTTGTTATTAGACCAAGTGGTACTTTAAGCAGGTCCACACTCCATTTGGTAGCCATATCTCCATTAGTACTAGTGATAATGGAGATTGAGATGCTAATCAAATTGATATTCTCAAGTTCTAATGAAGTTGATGTTTCCAAATATTCTTAAAATCCTTTGCAAGGAATTGGCGATTCAATGATTAGGGATAGAATTGGCAGATCAAGTTGGGTGCATGGATTAATTTAGGAATCAATTTTTTTATTTTATATAATTGTGGGTCTTTTGTGTTTTATTTATCACAAGTATTTTTAGTCTTTTATTTTGTTTAAGGATTGATTAGGCCCAATCCACCACTAAATAGGCCAATTTTCTCCAGGGTTTGAATTTTGTCTAGGATTTGAATTTCATCTAGGGTTTTTTTTTATGGTTTGTGGTTATAAAAACACAGCAGCTATGTTATCTTGGGTAGAAAATATATCATTTATGAAATTTATTTTAGAAATCTTTTTTCTTTACCTTTTTGTGTTCTTGATTGAATTCTTGAATTTGAATCATCAAGGGGAGTTATCATCCTTTGTGGTGTCTAAGGTTAGGGATTTAAGGAATTTGTTTCCTTAGGGTTCTAATATAATCATACCAAAGGTTAGAGTTTTAAGGATTTTTTTCTTAGGGTTTTAATCCAATCATCTTCAACACTTTCGTAGTAGATATATTGTTCCTATTTCTTTGAGTTGGCGAGTTTCTAGGGTTATTCTCCTAGAAGGTCCACATCATTTGGTATCTGAGTTTTGGTTGTTGGAAACAAGTTATCTATTGTAAACCAAGAAGCTAGACGTGTTAATCATTAAAGTGGGAATGAATCTGAATTTGTATAAGATCCTTTGTCATTTCCTAGTAGCCCAATTACAAGACTTAGAGCCAAACGTTTCAAGGAAGCACTAAATGGGATAATGCAAGAGAATTGGGCTGATTCTAACAAGACCAAGATAGGTTCAAATAATAATCAAGGCCTAGTCCATGTCATCAAAGAAATGGAAGAGGCTAATTAGCATGAAAATTCATAAGCAACAAGGTTTTACAATTAAAGGGTGCGAATTTGTTAAGTTTCAAGGATAGTAAATAGGAGTCTAAAAAGCCTAAAACATATGAGGACTTGTTTAAGTTAATTTTTGTGTTGTTTTTAAAGCTGTAATTATGACTTTTCCTATTCTTGGAAGGTTGTTCTAAATATATAGATGAGTATTATGATCTTTATTTGATTATTCATATAATTATCAATTTGTGAGGTCTTGTGTTCCTCTTAGTTCTTAAAAAGAATTCTTAAACTTATCAAGTTAATCTTGTGACATTCAAACAACCTAACTTTTGGTATGATTAGATTAGATCCCTAAGGAAAAAAAGTCCTTAAAGCACTAACCTTGAGACACCACGAAGGATTATCACTTCCTATGATAAGTCAAATTCAAGCTTTCAATCAAAAACACAAGAAGGCAAAGCAAGAAGCTTTATGAAATAAACTTAAAAATGATATGTGGTCTTCTCAAGATTACATAGTTATTGTTTTTTTAAAATAACAAACCCACGTGAAAATCCTAGATGCAAATTCAAACTAGATATGCATAAATTCAAACCTAAAGAAAACCCTAGGCATAAATTCAAACCTTACAGAAAAAACCTAGATGAAATGGGCCAAATTAGTGGTGGATTAGGCCTAATAAATCCTTAAATCTACCCCTAGTCATTGGATTCCCAATTCCTTTCAAAATAACTTAAGAATATTAGGGAACATTAACTTCATCCGCACTTGGGAACATCAACTTGATCATCACCTTGATCTCCATTATTCCCCTCCTCTTCAAAAATATTCAAGCTCAAATCTTACCTCTGTAAGCAAGTCGATTTGGTATCGTGGATCCTTGTGTGAAGGCTATTTAATGCTTAATTCCTCTCAAAGGAGGTAATGCATAGGGAATATCTTTAGGAAGTAGATCCATCAAATCCTGTAATAAGAATACAACAACACTAGACAAAGATGGGTTAAGATAGTTACAAGAAAGACAAAACATCCTTGTACATAAGTACAAGTACTTGTTTCCTTGCCATATTTGCACTATTAATCTTACATTTTTCATCAATTACACTCATTTTTTTTATTTTCTTCTCCTATTTTCTCACTTTTCTCTCCATTTTGCTCACATTTTTCCCTCTTTTGCTAACTTTCCTCTCCCTTCTGCTCACTTTTCTTTCCCTTTTGCTCACTTTTCTCACCATTTTTCCTCTCGACCTCACTTACTCTCTTTTGATTTTCCACTTTCTCACACATTTTTTCTCTCAACTTAAAATCTCTTGCTATCCTAATTTGGTCCTCATAAGCTTGAAAATTTTTGAGAGGGCTAATACAATTGTTCGTTTGTTCATTTCAAAAGAATAACTACTTTTTGCACCCATCATGTGTCACCCTCATATCAAACAACCATGGTCAGGCAAGAAATATTTGAGATGCATACATTGGTGCCACATCACAAACAACCACATCTTGATATTTTTCAATTGCAAAAGGAACCTGAAGTTTTTTGTTAACCTCCACTTCTCTACAATCATTTAGCCATTGTATCTTTTACGATTTGGGATGCTTCTACCAATTTAAATTCAACTTTTATACCAACAAGGTATTAGGAACATTAGTATAGCTCCCACAATCAATAATCAGTATACATACCTTATCCTTCATGTGACATCTTGTGTGGAAAATATGCTCACATTTCTCCTCATCTCCTTCATCTTTAGGTTGTATACTCAGGGCTCTTTTTGTGGCAAGTAATTATCCTTGTACAGATTATTCCACTCCAACATCAAAGAAATCCTTTAATGATGGTATTTCATAGTCACTTAAACTAGCACTTTCTCCATTTTTCCATACAACCATAACCTTTTTGTTTTGGCATTCAAAAGCAATATATCTTAGTCCTTTGGCACCTAAAACACTTAATATCACATGACTTAGTAAGTTTTTAGTTTCAAGTTTACCATTAGGAACAACAAATGCATTCTTCAACTTTGCATCATCTTTTTTTCTAAACACAACTTTGTTTTCCTTCCAATTTGATCACCACAGATAACTAGAGGATGCACTGGATCTAAACCTTTTGGAATTTATTTGCTTCTCCACTTTAATGGATTTTTATAGTAGTTCCTCCATCTCTACATAATGTTGCAATTCAACTACGTCAATAATTTCTCTATTTAATCTGGCAATGAATCTCGCCATTGTTACTTTTCTATATTCCTTTTTGTTTGTTCTAATCATGGCGATTTCCATCTCCTTATAATAATATTTTACACTCATGGAACCTTGAATCAAATCTTGCAACATTCTATATAGATTCCTATAGTAATGGCTAGGTATAAAACTCTTACGCATCACCAATTTCATCTCTTCCCATGACCGAGTAGGCCTCTCACCATTGCTTCGCCTATTAACAACCACTTGATCCCACCATATACATGCATAATATGTAAATTCTATAGCTTCTTGCTTTACTTTATTCTCCTCAAAGTAATAATGACAATCAAATACATGCTCAACCTTTCTTTCCCACTCCATGTATAACTCAAGACCATTCTCTCCTTGAAAAGGTAGAATTTTCATTTTTATACTACCTATAATGCTATCTTCTTTAGAGTCAATATTTTTGTCCCGTTTTTAATTTGTTCTCTCATCCACATTGCAATTAGCTTCTTTTTATCGAACTCATATCTTCTATGTCTTCTTCAATGTCATTCAAAACTGAAAAAGGATTCTAAATCAATTAACCGTGTACTCAGCCTCTCAAATTGGTCATTAATAGCCTTTAAAATATAACGAGATAACTCATACACTCCTTCATGTGTTTGCTCTCAAATCAGATTTTTATTACTCATTTTTTCACGCTATTTTGACTATTTTTTTTCCTTTTACCACTCAAAGCTCAAGCCAACCCCTTTTTGTGTTCTTAACAAAATGAAAGAATTCAACTAATCTCAGGAAGCAATCGGTTTGTTGGTGACAATCTCAAAAATCAGAATTTTAAAAAAACTTAATGGCAAAGGATGATAGAAAGATATTCCAAAGAGGACTCTAAAGAACCAAGAAAGAATCTTTTCAAGATTTTGAAAACTTAAAAAAATCATAATTTTAAAAACTTAATTAAGGACAGAAAGAAAATCCAAAGAGAACTCTAAAGAAAGAATCTTGACCAAAATATGATTCCTTTTTTTAGAATCAAACTTGGATTCAAGTTTGATGATTCTCTAGAATAAAATAGACAGAAACTAGAACAAAATAAAGGAAACACTACGCCAAAACGGAGCTTTAAAGATGGTTATTAACCGAGCTTTAAAGACGGTTATTAACCGACTTTTAATAAATTTAAACTCAGTTTGGTGAATCGACTTTAAATACTCATAATTATAATTTAAAGTCGGTTCACACATTGAACCAACTTTAAAATCTGTATTTTTTTTACACATTTTACTCATTTTCTACTATACTCAGAACCTGTATTCGATCACATAATAGCAGAAAAGAACTAAAATCTGTTTAACAAAGTTTAGATAATACAAATAATTGAAACATTAAATATTAATTAATTACCTAAGAATTAAATTTATTACAAAAAAATAATTTATATACAATACATACATACATATATATATATATATATATATATATTTAACTTAAATTACAAATAAAATGATGTCATCTCTTTTGTCATGAATTTGTGATATTCCCACTTTATTTCAAGGAGAGGAAGCTTGGTTTGCTTAGAATCACCAGTATAGTGATTAGGAAACCAGGCAAGGGAGATGAGATGGAGTTTGGGCTAAAAATAGCTAGTCCATATAACAATTCATTCCACTAAATACATGAGCACATAAACATCTATCGAACAAGTATCCCAAACTTCAGAGACACATGAATAGAAAAATTAAAGCATTATAAAAAGAGATGGTGTTGTCCTATGTTATTCAAGATCATCATATTCTTCTCCTAATTCTTCTTGTGATGTTATAATTTGAACCATGTATTTTGTCAATTATTTTCGTAAATCATCGTAAATTTGCATATCATGGCCTGACTTATTCCAACCAAAAAACTATATGTAATTAAATTCAAAATAAGAATGTAATATCATGAATTCACAAAAAATAACTTATATATATTAAAAGATTAGTAAAAGAGATTACCACATCGACACTGGAGTGATATAATAATAACCCAATCCCTTCAGAATCATATTAGCACCATATTAATCTTTTGTCTATAAATATGAAGCTACATGGAATCAAGTTGGTATTTTTAATGCTATAATGAGATCTAAATATGAATCAAGTGTAACTCCGATTTGTCACTTGGGTTGGTTGATTTTTAATGCCCATAAACTAATACTTTTGTATTTCCTTGGGGTGAAACAATAATTACTCTTGAAGATATGATGATTCTTGGTGGTTTTCCTATACTTGGTAGGCCAGTGACTATCATTATGTTGTCATACTAGGCAACTAGGCAAGAAAAATTAAAGCATTATAAAAATTACCATGATGTTGCCATTTGCTCATAAACTTCATGACATAGTAACCATACATGACTCCATCATTTTGTTGTGGAACCTACAAAAAACAAGTGTACATGATTTTCCATATTTTAACGTCTTTATTATTCAATAGTAAAATTAATTAAATTATTAATATTCGTTTGTACATACCATAACTTTGTCCCATATAAGCTTATGAAATTTTTTAAGGGCAATGCAAATTATTTTGTTCCACAACTTCCATGCCCTATCAAAGTTTAAAATGGTTAGTTTTTTTATTAAATGTTACAAAGAACAATAGAAGAAAAATTACTAGCTATAACTCTTACATTTTACAAATTTCTTTTGTATCTTTACTCAATTCTATAGAAGCTAAGTCATAATACCAAAAGATGATTTCCATATAGATGAAGGATTACCAAAATCCAACGATCTTGGCCTTGTTCAAATTTTAGTGGCCAAGGGATTATAAATTTCTGATTTTTGTTAAGTGTTAATGCTCTATCACATAATTGTTTAGCTTTGATGCTAACATCCTTCTCTTGATATTGATTGGAAAATGAAGTATCATTAAACATTGCTAAATGTGATGAGTGATTAGCTTGAAGTCGATAATAACATACCCTATATAAAATAAATATATATAAATATAATTATATATGTTCTACATAAATGAAAATTATGTTCTAATTGAGGACTCACGTTGTGCACACTTGAATTATACTTAAATCAATCATTTGATATTCAAACAGCTGCAATATGCACTTGATCGGTATATATGTTTGGTCAATGTTTACACTAGAAATTTCTATAGGAAATGGCACACTCTATCCATCATTTATGCTAGATGCCCTCGCAATAATCGTCATCAAAGAACCAAGATTTATGCTGAAGTTTATAGCACATTCATAACTATACTTTTTCCATGGATTCTTCTTGAATGACTTAGTTTGCAATGATTTCCCACTAGACATAGATTTACCACGAGATACTTGCTTTGTATCTCTTAAATGTGTCGCACTTACTAATTTTGGTATATTAGACTAAAGAAGAGGTATTATATATGTTATTAACAATAAAAGAATAATAATATAATATTAGTAAAAAAAGTGTTATCTTAAGTAAAAAATAGTACCATGTCAAAATTTATGACAACTAGACTCCACGGCCAAGCCACATATTGTCCAACTGCTTCTTGGACTGTGGTAGCATCAAAAGTCATAAGTAGTGGATAACCATGGAGTAATGATTGATCAATTACTATTCTCCAATAATTTGGCAAATATTGATTATGAATCATTCAATCATTGCTCAATTGTTGTACCGTTCCAATAACAACAAAGTCTGTTAATGAAGGATGTTTCAACAAACATTTCATATTCTGTAAAACAATTTAAGTGTTATATATAATAAAAAATAAAAATAATAGACTATCTACATAAACTTTAAATCTTACCACAAATGATTTATCGAATAGAGGATGACTCCCATATGGTGTAGCTATTGGAAGGACTTTATCATCAAAACATTCATCATGATGTGATGGATGGCAAGAATGCACAGATTGCATTGGAGATGTTGAACCACTAGCTGATTACATTTGCATTCCTGGTATAAAGGGAGGACCAATAGGATGACTATATCGCATACAAAATATAGGCTGGGCATTATGAGATTGCATGGATGGCATGTCTGGCATGGATGGTTGAATGAATGGCATGGATGGTTGCATGCCCTGATTGTAGTATGCTCACATGCCTGATGTGTATTGTGATTGATATTACTTTAAAGTGGCAATCTCACTTAACATTGAGGCCTTAAAAAGTTGAATTCTTCTTCAATTTTATAGTACATCTCCTTACTGACCATCTGTGGCTTTTGTTTTGGAATTTTTAAAAACTCCATATAACCATTATATTGGTTTCCTCCTTTAACACGACAAGGATGCTCACGTCTGAATCTATGATATATAGCATATCTCCCTCGATGTTCGATTATTTCACCCCTAGCTATTTATTCTTGAACACCTCTATACAAATAATAAAACAAACAAACATATCATACATTATTACATCAATTAACAAAAAATGATAAGAACTTTGTATCAATTTAAATTACTAACTAACTTATTTAGTTGTTCTTCTCCTCGTTTAGTCATTCATTTTGACCTTTTTTTTCATTTTGGGGGTCTTTGTTTCTATATACAATTAAGATCAGGTAACCAATCTACCCAATTCAGATTCCTACATAAATTAAATAAATTTATTAACCATGACATCAACTTAAATTTGTGGAAAATAAATATAAAAATATTTATAAATTAAAAAATTAATAATATCATTTTTTTCTAACTTCGGGATTTGAAAACCTCTAAGGACGGTTAGGAAGAATATTCTACATTTGTATATTCTTATGTTCTTTCCTAATAATTTGAAATTCATTCATACGTCTATAATCCACGAAGTCTTTCCAAACTAGGGTTCAATCTAGGACTCATCTTGAAGGATTTTGTATAGTTCTACTTCATCAAGTTCGTTGTTCCAAATATGGAAACACATAATTTCTGGCCAATCTAGAAGTTTTGTATTCCTTACATTATTTGCAATCTAATAACACTTTCTCATCTAAATGTTAGGGGCTTTATAAAAATTCTGTAAAAACACACTATAAAAGATGAGATATAATACAAAAAAGATATAATATATGTAATTAGTTATAAAATAAAAGAGACTTACATAAATGGTTTTCCATATTTTGAACTTTTTAGCTTCGTCAACCTTAGTCTAATCATTTATATTGATTGGTATACTTGACTTCACAAGTCTACCAATAGAGGATTTCAATTGTTGGCCATTTTCCCCTAATGGATTACCAGAAGCATCAAATAGAACGGGTACTCTATCATTTAGGTTATGTGGAGCATCGAGTATATTCACCCAACCCCATCTTTTAGAATGCCCCAATGGATCATTTGGATCTACAAGCTCTGGTACCTTATGATCCATGAAATATCTGTAAACAATGATGAAATATAAATTAATTGACAATTTTAAGTTCATACATATAAACATGCAAGAATTATTAAAATAATATAGAATATACATTATGTTTAATTAGGTCATTGATCATATATATATATATTCCTTCACAATCACTATGAGTCCATGAAAAAGAATCATCATCGTCAACTAGATCATCACATACATTAGGCAATTTTGTTTAGAAATGACTAATATTGGATAATGTATCAAACATGTCATCATCTTCTAAAGCATCACAATGGTAAAACTAGTTTTGTGAAGGCGTTAACACAACAGACCATCTTGTGTCAATTTGATCGCTCACATAAAGTACTTGTTTTGCATAAAGTGCTAACGTGAAAGGATCATCAGTGTGACTGATCTTAAATTTACAAGGGTAAATCCAAAATAATCTATTTTATATCCAACATTAAAAATATCTTCGAACCAATCACATAAGAATATTGTTTCATAGAAGACCTCATAATCGAGTTCCTAAATTTATTGAATTATACCATAATATGTTCTATCAGAAAGTACAAGATTACCATCTTTTGAACTGGAAAATTGCATAGTTTATGCAACCATCTTCACACCACTATTTTGATTTACTCGAACTTTGTCCCTTGCTTGAGTTGTAAACCTCGATCCATTAATTGTGAAACTAAAAAATGATTTGACATCGAATATTAGACCATGTTTAAGCCATTCTAAACTTTATATTATTTTATGATTAGGTTTGTTGAGTTCAACTCGAATCTATGCATACAAAAACATGAAATGTGTTTAAAACATTGCATAGAAGTACTAATGAATTCTTGTATGTGACACTTACATGGTTGTGAAACCAATTAATAAGCTCTCGCCTATGTTCATCATATAACCATTTTTATCCTCCTTTTTTTATAATGAGGATTGATCGTTAGTAAGTTTAAATGTATTCTGTAATGTTAAAGATATATCAATTAGATATCATTAATAGTTAAATAAAAATAATTTTATTTCAAATGAAAAGGTTGAACCTGTCATCACTTAGTCTATGTATAGGTATGTCTCATTATTATTTATCAAAATGATTTGGTGTGCTTTTTCCCATCAAGTGTGATCAATAAACAATTTATTACTTCTATCAAGCATAGGGTTACCTACTTGAATCATGTGACGTTCTAAGAACAACTTGTGCGTAGGATTCCCAATTTTAGTGCAACCACTAAAGTATTTAGAACAAAACTCAATTTATTCAACAATGTAACATTCCATCATACATCCTTTAGGTCGATTTCTATTATTTGCATATCCTTTCATTATTACTATTTCTACGAACAAATTCCAAGAAACTTTCAACTCCAAAAATGTAGTCATGCTCAATTCTACACTTTGACATCTAAGATTTATCTATTTTCTATTAATGACATTAAACATATTAAATATGTATCTAAACTATATATTTAAGATATTATTATATATGAATTCCCTAATTATTAAAATATATATCAAAACATCATATAAAAATAAATACATAAAAATAAAAAATTAATAATAAACTCATAATAATATTAACAAATATATAATATTAACAATATATAATATATATAATAATTTATATATATATATATATACAAAATGAATGTAATTAATAATAATACATATTTTATACATATATATATAATAATAAATACTAATAAACCCATCATACATAATATATATATATATATATATATATATATATATGTTATATATTTCATGTAAATATAAATAAGTTTCAAAACATTTAAATTTTAAATAAATTAATATATATCAAAACCTAAATACATAAAATTATTAAAATAAATAAATGAATAAAAATACCTTCTTCTCTTCTAAGCTTGAATAAAAATACACAACCTACATAACACAAATATTTATACACATAAATAATAACACATAATATACAAAAAGAAATAAAGAAATATGAATAATAAGTGTAAAATAATTCATAAAAATAATTACAAGAGTAAATGAAATGACAAAATGAAAGAAATGAAGAAAAAAATGTGTTTTTTAAGTGAGAAAGTGAAGAAAACTGGTATAAAATTTGAGTATTATGCTTAAAATATTAGGGGATCTAGAAGAGAAATTAGAGAGGAAGAAAATCCACTAAACGATGCTAGAATTGTGGTTGAAGGTGGCTGGAAAATGAGAAAGAGTAGGAGGAGGTGGTCGGGTTTTTGGGTAGTAGCTTGGACACAATATCACGTTCTTTGTGAAAATGGGGGAGACAAGAGAGAAAAGGAAATGAAAATGTTGATAGCGTCGGTTGACTCATAGAAATGATGCTATTTCCTACATATAGCATCAGTTAACATGTAGGACCGATGCTATGTCTTACGCGTCGGTTCCACATGTCAACCGATGCAACACGTAGGACCTAGAGTTGGTTCTACATGTCAACTGACACTATCCATATGTAGCATTGGTTGACACATAAAACCGATGCTATGTCCTACATGTAGCATATATTGACACGTGGAACTGATGATATTTTTTTAATTTTTTAAGTCGATATTTCAGTATACTGACTTAAAATTCATTATAAGTCGATTTTCCCCAAAACCTTACTTTAAAACTTGACTTAAATACCAATTTTTGTAGTATTAACGTTACCAAATAGATACAGTTTTAATATTAGTTTATCTTGTTATATCGATTGCTACATATGATCTAATATTATGTTAGTGTAATCCAAGTTAAGGCTTGCATGTTTCAACATGCTATAACCTTAAATTTTGACTAGAAAGCATTTATTATTTACTTTCTTTTCACTTGACATATACTATCTATTATTAAAGTTATATGCTTTTAATATTGTTTTTGTTTCTACTGTGTGAAATGTTTAAGTGTTCTACTAATTTGTTTCTTTCGAGTTAGGTTTGAGTCCTTTATGAGTCTATATGTCCTTACCCTAGTGGTTGATAAGATCGTGGACTCTTTCAAATGCAACAAAATTCCATTCTTGTTTATACATGCAAAAAGTTGTAAAAGTTCTCAAGTATAAACCGTCATGAAAACTATACTATGGATGCAACAAAATGTCATTTTAATGTATAGGTATGGAAAAAGTTGGTAAAAGTGCTCAAGTACAACCAGTTATGAAAATTTCACTATGATACATGCATAAAAAGTGTGCATATCTTACAATTTATTGGAATTAAAAGAATGATTTTGGTTTTAATATCACATTTTAACATAAATATTTTATATATTGAGTTTTCGGAATCACGGGGTATATTTTGATGTATTTCAGGTACTTTTGGACCTAAAAGATGCAAATGAAAAATGATAGAATATATCCTCACAATTAGGGCTATATTTTTCATACAATGGAGGATCCAAATGCAAACATTTAGACAAGATACGCTAAGGAGGGGTCAAAACATGAAATTAAAAAAAGTAAGGATAAGATGTGACATAGGTATATGCATGTTATGGCACAATATTATTGGATGAAATTTCATAGAACTAAAAACAAGATTCACACTACGGCTTGAGTTGAAGTACACTACAACCTGTGCACTCAAATTTGCATTCCAACACCAAATTCCAAGCACCTCTTTATTCAAACTCTTCTAGATTTGTATATTAGTATTTTAATTGTTTTAAACCTGTATGACCCTAATCGTACTTACATTGTAACAATTTTACTATAAATATGTAGCTAAGGTTAACAACAAAAGCAACCATAAATAGAAAATACATATCTTATAGAAAATACACTTAAGTCTACGGAGAAATTGAAGGCAAGAGGCAAGATGAAATTCAAACATGCAATTAAGGAGTAGGAATTCAAGCATTGATGTAGTCATTTTTCTTGACCTTCTTCATCTTCTAATTTTTCTTCTTAGTTTTATATGGTTTTAATAATGATTCTTTCATAATCCATGTCTAGCTAATTTATTTATGTGATTGTGGATAATTTCCATGCCCTAAACTACCATTTTAATTAATAAAATGTTATGATGGGTTTTTAGATTCAATCATTGTTTTTTTGATGTGTTTAATTCTAAGTTTAAATGTCATGGCTATACATGTTATAAATTAGGGTGATCAACCAATTTATTGCATGTGTATATTTAATGATAATTTAAGATGTTAATAAGTAATTGCTAATTTTGTTACTCAAAATGGTATCATATTTCTTTGTGATAGTGTGACAAGTAGGGTCTATATCTTCATTAAATGTTATTAAGAGTTGTAATCTAGCTTAGTTTAATCATCTCCTTTTTAGAACTTAAACTTAGCAAATATGTCTATGCTGTTAATGATTTAGGTTGATTTATGATGGTATTCTAAATCAATTACAAAGTAAGAAAAGATGCATAATGAAGTCTAGCCTTAGACAACTAAATTTTCTAAGCTAAAGTTAAGAAACCAAGGATAGTTATAATATTAATTCATGATACAATTGGTTATATTATATACTAGTAGTAAGGATAGTCACATAATTAAATCTATCTCTTAATCTATATTTGCAAGTATTTTGGTTATTATTTTACATTTCATTTTTAGTTAAAAATAATTTTCAAAACCCCCTTTACTAATTTACTAACAAGCTAATAAATAGTCATATTTATTGCAACAATTCTAGTGTGTTCGACAACCTTTATTCTTAATTTACTTATCACTTGTTCAATTTTAATCATGTATACTTGCATTTTTTTATCTGTATCACACTATAGATGTAACAAAATTTCATTTTTGGGTATTGAAAAATTTACACACGATGCTCCAATACAACCTATCATGAAAATTGCATTGCAAATTCAAAAAATTCTATTTTTGTGTATATATGTGAAAAAGTTACTAAAAGGGCTCTAGTGTGTCCCTTGATAAAAATTGAACAACGGATGGAAAAAAATCAATTTTCGGGTATATGTGTAAAAAAGTTATAAAAATTGCTTAGTACCACCCGTCATGAAAATTGCACTATGAATGCAACAAAATATCATTTTTGTGTATATATGCAAAAATGTTGTAAAACTTTCTCTAGTATCACCCATCATGATAGTTTCACTCTCATAAAACAAAATGTTATTTTTGAGTATAAACAAAATTTACAAATAGTGCTCGAGTAAATCCTGTTATCAAAATTGCACTACAAATACAACAAAATATCATTTTGAAGTATATGTGGGAAAACCTTTCTGAAAGTGCCAGCCATGATAAAAATGGTACAACAGATGTAAAAAAAACATGTTTGGGTATATGTGCGAAATAGTTTAAAAAATTGCTAGTTCTTACCTGTCATTAAAATTGCATTATCAATGTAACAAAAAGCCATGGGTATATGGGCAAAAGAGTCAAAAATTCTTTGATATCACATGTCATGGTAGTTACACTACAGATGAAACAAAATCCCATTTTTAGACATATGTGAGAAATCATTGTAAAAAGTTCCCTGTAATGACCCATCATGAGAAATTACACTACGGATGCAATAAAATACAATTTTCGGGTATGACGTTGAAAAAGTTGCTAAAAATAATCTGATACCACTCATGATGAAAATGGAACAATAGTTGCCAAAAAATTATATATTCGAGTATATGTTCAATACAATTGTAAAAAGGACTTGACACAACCCATGATGAAAATTGGTCTAAGGAAACAACAATATGCTATTTTTGGGAATTGGTTGGAAAAGGTTACAAAAGTGCTCCAATAACACTTTTCATAAAAAATTATACAATGGATGCAACAAAATTTCATATTTGATATATGTATGAAAAATTTGAAAACAATGTTCTACTACCATCCGCATGAAAATTGTACAACAAATGCAACAAATGGCTTTTTTTAGGGATATATGAAAAAAAAAGTTGTTAAAGTTCTCTGATACCACCTGGGATTGAAATTTCACAATGGATGCAAAAAACAATTAATTTTCAACTATGTCTGCAAAATAATTTTAAAAAGGGCTCCAATACCACCTATCATAGAAATTTCTCAAATGATGCAACAAAATTCCATTTTCTAGTATATGTGTAGAAAAAGTTCTCTTGCTAAGGGACTAGCAAGAAGCTGGTTGGGGTTGTGATGAGTGCTCAAAAATCACTAAAATTACCATGATTTTATTCACCTTAATTGATTAAAAAGATATATATTTATATAATTTTATCATAATTTAATATAAATCTGTCTTTTCGGAATCACAGGAATTTTTATTGTTTTTCAGGTATTTTTGCATAAAAAAGTAACTTCAAGACTCAAAGAAAAATACTAGAGGTAATACATCACAAATATATTCATAAATTAAATGAGGAAAAGTAAAAAAAAAGATGGAAAAATTGGACAAAATGGGCCAAAATGTCAAAAAGGAGGAAATCGCAAACGTAATTGTGTCGAACAACGCGTGCGCATCACCCAGTCCGTTAGCGCCTGCACCCATCTGCGCCATATCACCCAGTTCGTATGTGCCCAGTTTGTGTGCATCGCATCACCTAGTCCGTGCGAGCTCAGGCCCATCTACGCCTGGTTTGTGCGCACCGTATAGCTAAATCTGTGCGCGCCTACTCACCATTATGCATGCGTCGCCGCCCATCTATGCCCAGTCCACACGCACGCTGCCGCACCCTACCTACCATGACGCCAGCTGACATCATCATCATCTACTATGCATTTCCTCCATTTTTTAATCATTTTCCACCCATTTTTAATTCCTTTCCTCACCTATAAATACCCTCATTCTCTACACCTCAAAAACATCTTCTTCTCTCTTTCTTTCTCTCCCTTTCTTAGTTTTTAGCTTTTCTTAGTTTTAGAGTTCTTCTCTTTTTGAGAAGAACTAATTATTTTTTTGTAATTTATTTTATTTTTTATTCAATAAATCGAAATGCAAATTTCGTTTGGAGGTTTTCCAATAACAGGAATAACATGAAATTACTGTAAGGATTTTATTTTCTTTACAGTTATTTTTATGCTTTATTCTTATATGTTATATTTAATTTGTCTGTAATTAAATTTAACTTTGTTGGCTATTTGTAAACATGATATAATAATAATGTTGTTATGCTTGCAAAATATTAAATAGGTAAAAATCTCTAAAATGAATTGATTTTTTTTTATTCAAGATTTTATATTAAGAATGTTAGAGAGAAATATATTATTTTTCATTACAAACTTAACTCTGAAAATTAGATTTTAAGGTTTAGTTATCCGGTCTGATTTAGAGTAGTGCTCTTTTATTTGTTGGTACAATCGCTCGGTAGTTAGAGTGAAGCTCTATTTCAAAAGTTTTTATAAGAATTATTATCTGAAAATGTATTGACAACATGTTTTGAGTAGTAGTTTTAAACTTGAAAGTTAGTACTCGGATAATTAAATTCTTAGGTTTAATTTGGATACCTTGAATAATGTTTAAAATGTCTAACCCTACCAAAGGTGACATTTAAATGGTTCATTTTCAATCTCTTAGAAAAAGAAATTAATTTAATTAACCAAATTAGTTATCAACCCCACCCATAGGTGTTAATTGATTTGTTTAGTTAACAAAGAATATCTAACCCCACCAAAGGTGGTATTCATATAAAAAAGAGAAAATCAATAAATATCAATTTATATCTTTAATAACCTAAATAATATGAGCAAGCATAATTAACTTAGTTATTATATCCATAAATACTCCACTATTATAAATGATAAAATTTGCATAAATGTTTATTGAATGTGTATCTATGTTTATTCTTATGTTGTTAGATTACAAACACAAAACCAAAATATTGTGACAGGATGTTTAGGATTTAATTTCAATTTTAAAAGTTTGAATAATAAATTAAAAATCACATACATTCCTTCCTTAGATTGACCTTGGGAGTATACTTATCATTTTCTATGAAATGATTCGTGCACTTGCGAGAGTTTTATAAATATAAAACCAAAGTATTGGTAGGATCGGCGATGTCGGTTTTGCTCATCAGTATACCTTTCCCAGTCCTTATGTTGGTATCCTAGTCTATTGACCTTATGAGTGTTGAAGGGTTATGTCCTAGTTCCATATTTAACATAAGACTAAGTCCATTATGAAAAAAGCTAGTGCCATTACCTTGATTTTGGATCACAATCAATATAGGGTTTAGAGAGTTGTTTAGCCCACTTCTGTTTCCACAAAGGAAGTGATCCATTGAGGTGATGGAATACACTATATTGATCCTAGATCTTGGCCAATTTGGGTATGAAATGGGCATTGAGCTTTGCTTCATTTTTCACAGGATATGATCCATTGAGACAATAGTTTTAATGTGAATAGGTTGTTACCTTGATCTTGGATTACTGTTGGTGTAGGTGTAGAATAAGAATTGAGTCCTATTTCCTTTATAGCACATGAAGTGATCCGCTGAGGTAATGGTACCTAGTTGTGATCTTGGATCGTGGTCGCTATGGGTGTGGAATAGACATTGAGCCTTTTTTTCTATCCCATTTGATGTGATTTATTAAGACACTAATCTTATGTCTTTTGCCATTACCTTGATCCTAGATTACTATCATTGTGGGTATGCAATGTGCATTAACCCCTATTTCCTTTCATGTATTGAAAGTAAACTATTGAGGTAATAATTTCCAGCTGTGATATGGGATCGTGGTGGCTACAAGTGTGGAATGTGCATTGAGCTCTATTTCCTTTCCCACAAGATGAAATCCATTAAGACAATGGTCTTACAATCATCTACCACTACCTTAATCCTATATTACTATCACTATAGGTATGGAATTGGCCTTAATTCCTATTTCCTTTCCCTTATAAGAAATAAACCATTTAAGTATTGGTTGCCACTGTCATGATCCTGGACCTTGGTCACTTCGATTATGGAATAGGTATTGAACCCTATTTCCTTTCCTACAGGATGGATCCATTAAGATAGTGATCTTACAGAGTGAGTTTGGATCCTGGACTATAATCAATGTAGGTTGAAGGGGTGTAATCCCACTTCAATGCTTATAAGTGACTTTGTCCATTAATACATTGGATAAGTCCCTAGGGGATGATAGTTACTACATGGTTTTGAGGAAGAAATGGCCTTCTTGATCTAGTGTAGAAGAAGTCTGATTCCTAGCTTTGACCATGTGTGGCTACTAAATTCCAAGGAAGAGTGTGATCACTCACAAGTCATAGTAGTGCACGGTAGTAGTTCTACCTTGGTGCAAAGTTAAGGTTACTATGGATGAGTGGCTGATTCGCATTCTTATGTATAGCTTTACTAGATGTCGAGGTATCATGATCTTAATAATTTGAGTCTGGATGAAGAATTGTTCAACCAATATAGATGAAGTTTCTAAATACACTCCTAGTGTACCCTTTTGGTTCTCACATTCTATCTGGATGTCTTTTTAAACGTTTAGCTAAACTTTAGTGACTAGATCCTTGCCTAGCTAGCTCTTTTTAGGTAGCTCTGGGTAGTTGATGTTGAATTTATGAGTGCATCTGACTTTGAGCGAAAATTTCTATAAGTTCTACTCCTATAGAGATGAAGTGACTTGGATGAAATGGATATCATCCCTCAAGGTTGGAAATGGTAGCTTAGAGGGTGATAATCTAAAGCTAGTGTTTCTCTTCAACATTTCTAAAAAAAATTGAAAACTTTTTGTAAGTGGTGAGATATATTGATCTCCCAATTCCAAGAACATCTGAAAGAGGTTGTATAGAAAACACTTACTTATAGACTTCTGGATGAAGGTTTTCCCTTCTTAGGGGTAGCTATAACTAAATGAGTGGGTAAGCACTCTAGTTTTCTAAAACTCTAGTTTCCCAAGAGACCAAGGTGATATGCTCTTGAGATAATATTTGTTCATTGGATGAGTATTTTTGGATTCAGACCTCTTTTGCATTTTTGAAACACTCATTTTATAATAAATGAAACTTAATTACTTATTGCTTATCTTCTAATCAACAATTGATTTCTATGAGGGTTAGGAAACCATTCCTTTGGTCATCTATAGTTAAGAGTGCTTAACCTGTAGAAATTTAGGGATGGATGGCCTCCTTAGGAAGTGCCTCATTAACCATCTTTGCAGTAACTTTATATTCTAAATGTAACACTAGTCATATCTCTAAAGTGGAAACAATAAGTTGCTTATTTTCTGGCAAGTCCTAGATGGCGGTGACCTAGACTTCTCATCCTGAGACAACCATTCTAAATGACATTGCTTGGAAAGTAGTGTATTTGTCTCATCAATTATGGTTTGGATCTGTACTTATCAAGGGTGGCTTGGATGCTTGGTCACTTGATATGATCTAGATCCACACTCATCAAGTATAACTTGGATGCTTAGTCACTTGATGTGGTCTAGATCCATACTCATTAAGTATGGCTTGAATCCATAATTTAGAGGATGGAAAGCTAAGTAGTATGACCTGGGAGGTAACTTCTTTGAGAAGCATAATCTAGAAGGCAACAATTCATCATAACCTAGACTAGTCAACATGTGAAGTAGCATTATGGACAGCGTAACCTTAGAAGCAACACAGCCCCCTAGGGTTTCACCTATCCCACTAAGTCCTTATCTTTCTTCATGTGTGAATCTCAACTTTTCTAGAATGACGTTTGTCTAACAACTATAGCTATTAGACATCTATCTTCAAATCAATGACATCATCAGTATGACTATTCTAACATGATTGCGCCGGTTATATGGCTTTGGAATGGTTCCTCACGGTGAGCTAGCAAAATAAAGTTTGAACTACACATTTCTATATAGATTGAAATCACTAGGAGATGGTTGATATCTTTCCTTTTGTGAGTTGTAGAAGCTCAACACTAGTGGATGTTTGGTAAACTAGACTAGTTTACCTAGCTAGTCTACTTAGATGATTTGCTTGGCTACTTTACCTCGAGGTTGGTCTATCTCGTTGTAGTGCATATAGAAGTACATCTTATAGTCATCCAACTAGAAGATGTAGATAGTTAATCGTAAATAACTAATATCGATTAATTAATATTTAAATTTATAATATTTAAATATTGAATTAATTAATATATAATTATTTATGATATTAATGACTTTCCATAAATAGACGATGTCATTAATATGAAGGATATGTGTTTTAAAAGTTATTCTTTTTGATAAAGATTTATGTATTGTTTATGATGTTGGATATTATGTATGCTTGTTCCTTGAGATTAACATATTATATTTTGGAAGTGCTCAAGAAGATGCACTTGGTCTTGAACCATAGAACTCATAAAATGAGAAACATGTAATGATAAATATGTTCATAATTGTGGTAATTAAGGAGGAACATTAATTATCATGAAAGATTGTCATGTCGATTAAAAGTACATTATAGTTCTATAAATGTTGATAAGGGATTATCATTTAATGACATGAGTATATAAAATGTGTATTTTATATATTGAACATGACCTAACTAGATGGAACATTATATGAATTGTGGTTTGTGTCATTAATGTTTCCATTGTGTCTTTAGAATCTTAGATATGAAATGTGTAGGTTTTTCATATGATAAGTATATAATGTGATTGTTATTTAAATACCGTCTTATGATAGGAATGAAATAGTAGTTTTTTTTTGTGTACAACCTGTGCTGAAGAAATCTATATGTTAATATTATCATTGTCCCTCGATTTTGAGTTATGATATTATTGAGCCCCTTAGTAAAGTGGAATTGCATGCAATATAACTGATGTAGTTATAGTTATAATTCACTTGAGAGACCAAGAAAAAATATATATAGCAAAAGTGACACGATCCTATTTTGCATATTATTCATAATATCATGTCACAAGGATAGACACAAAATTAGTGGATCGAGTAAATAATTACTATGTTGTTTGGAAAACTATAATGTAATAATATAACCTCTTATAGTCAATAATATAAAGTTTTATATTATTTCCAAGATGATATAGATCCTCTATACGGTCACACTAACTGAAGAGAAACAACGAGCATTTTACATTTCATAGTGATGTATAAGATAAAATACATGAGATGAAATGCTAAAATAAAATGCATAATATGACATACTTAGACCATAAATAAATTTGTGAAGTTATGCAAATATCATTTGGTATAATGTTTGAATGCATTATAAGGATAATAGAGACATTGTATAATAGAATAATATGAATAATATTATTTATTTATAAATTAATTTATTAAACCAATCACAAGTTGAGATTAAAGAGTGCATAAGATGGCTAAACAAGGCTAGTGGCATTTGTGTAATTGATTCAAACCTTACACAAAGAGGTGTCCTAACCCTTGCCTATTTAAGGAGGCATAATTGAGGAAATTAGAGCTAATATACTACCTACAAAACCCTAGCCGAAATCTACCATTTTCAGCAGCCAAGTTTTTCCTTCTCCTAGGCCAAAACTTGGAAAGGCTTGCTCAAGGCCAAAACCTAGGTGGTTCAACCCTAGGCCAAAAGTCTATTTTCTCATCTCTTCTTGCTAGGTGGTTAGATCTAAATCTTGAACTTTAAATCCATCTATCTAAGAGGTGTGGTAGTTTGTTGTTTAGGTTAAGGTGAACCAAGAGGTGCTCTCGAAAGAGAGGTGGTATCCAAGAGATCTAGAAGGAAAATCGACTTCCCTCTACTCAAGAGATTTGACAATCTCTTAAGGAAAAGATAATCTTCTTCATCTCTAGCAATAAGGTAGATGAGATTTTTTATTTTATTTAGTGCATATTAGGTGTTTGTTGAAATGCTTAAAAGAAAATCTTGCTTGCAATTGTCATACAAATTAGGTTCTTTTGTGTATTAAGCCAAGTGGTGATAGGAAGATTTTAAATTCTCACCATATAGGCATACATATGAAATCCCAACATAATATTCATTTTTAAATTTAAATAATTAAATATATATCAGACTATACGATGACAGTAACTATTTGACTTTCAAATCTCACTATGGACTAATTAATTGGGACAACTCATTCATGGTGATTTTTCTATCCAAAGTAAGCTAATGATATTAAGACAAATATTTTATTAGTGAAATAATAAAAATAGGATGAATGGTCATTCAAGGCTGTTTTCTTTAATAAAAGTGCATTTTAGACCCTACATATTAGTTGGGATATCAAAAATCTATTATCTTTATAAAAAGGGTCACATAAGTCTATTTTGTAAAGATAATATATTTTGTCTATTTTGTAAAGATAATATATTTTGTGCTGTCAAACTTTTTGTAAAGGTAGAACACTTATGCTACCATTTTTGGATTTGTACTACTACATCAAATATGTAGTGAACTAAAGTACATTTTAATTAAAAAATAGTGAACTTGAACTACCATTTTTACATAAAGGTATATGAAATTAATTTTTTAACCCCAACCATTATTGAAAAAAATTGTCTTAATAAAAGTAAAGACAAACATTCATTTATGTACTAATATTATGTGAAATTATTTAATTCATTATTTTTGATATTTTTATTTCAATTGAATATTTGTATTATCTAAATATCTTTGGCTTAAATATTTTAATAAAAAAAATGACAAATTTGATTAAAAACATTTAAATAACAAGCATGACATATGAAGTTTTAACTCCATTATTTTATTCACCACACACCTATATAACATCACATGTCGCTTAAGTGACTTAAATATTTTAAATATATTGGCTAATTTTTGTCTAAAATAGTTGGTTAAAAGATATATAATTTAATAATAAAAATAGTAGATTGAAAAAATATTAAAAATAATAAATTGAAAATTATTTATTTAAACATTTGCCTTGAAAAATAATTTTGGCGATAACAATTTCGGGAGTGAAAATATTTTCGACCTTTATAAATATGATATATGACATTTGTTTTACCAAACAATAATTCAAGGGAATTGAAACATATGATGTCTTTTCTTTATCACTACTAGTAAACGGCATATAATTAACTTGTGATATATATGTGTTGCTATTATCAATTTGAAATAAGTGTAGCATATATCTTGTGAATTGGACTTAAAGGTTTTGAGAATGAAAGCAAAAGCTATCTTGAAATATATATAAGATAAAATTCTTATTACACACTACTACTGGGATGATAAGGATTCTGACTATATATGCCCTGAATATGAATACTAATATTACTTAATTTACATTTTTTTATATACATATTCTTTATATGTCATGGTTATTTTGAAAATTAAAAAATTAATGATTCATATTTTAATGCATAAAAATATCTAAATAATATGGGAATAAAGATGGATATAAATTTATGTATCCCTATAAATTATAAGGTCATCAAAATTGATATATGTAGCCTTCCAAATTTCTTAATGGGTCGGTCAAACTTTAGATGTTCGATTCTCTTTGATACGGCTTCAAAAATGTTCCAATATTTTCCTTTTCAACGAGGACACTACCACACGAGCTATTAGCCCTTATATCTCAGCAAAGGCATATCCAATGTTAATTCTTTTTCATAGAACATGACCTTTCTAAAATATAAAAATAATATTATCCAGAAATAAACAAATTTATTTTATTTTCAGATGCCAGCTTTGTGAACAATATGCTAACAATCAATAATAATGTGAGTGATATTTGTCAAAACTCAAAAGTATACATATGGTGAGAAAATACTTTCGAATGTTAATTATAAAATAAAGATATATTAATTTTGCAGTGTATTAACGTATCTTATTTTTTGTTATTTGTTTTATAAATGTTATTTTTCATGATTAATAATTAAAATTAATTAATAATTTTTTTATGTTCATAAATGTCTTTTTTTCTTGAAATAATTATATTACTTACGTACTCATAATGATACTCGAACAAGAAACCTTTTACATATTCAAGTGTACTACATGTCATTGAACTACATCATCATCATAAATATATTTTTATTTCTTAGTATCATAAATAGACTATATATAGAAAAATTAAGTCAAATTTTTAATACATTATTAAAATAAGATTAATTTCGAAATACAACATAATAACATGATACTATTATAGTTAAGCGAATACTATTGTCATGAGAGTTGTATAAAAAACACATTAAACTAATTATAATAAATTTGAAAAAAAAAGAGCTATATAATTGATGCGGACCTCTAGGCGAATAATCCCAATTAAAAACCTATAAACTCAAAAAAATAGGAACGATTGAATTGCTAAGAACATGTTGAAGATAATTAGATTAGAACCCTAAGAAAATAAAGTCCTTAAAAACTGAATCTTGAGACACCACAAATGATGATCACTCTCTTTGATAAGTTGAATTCATGCATTCAATCAAGAACACAAGAAGGCAAAGCAACAGCTTTTTGAAATATACTTTTCATTAATGATATTTGTTTCTCCCTAATGGGCTTATTTAGTTGTGGATCGGGCCTAATCCATTCTTAAACAAAAAATTACTTCTTAAATCAATACTTGCTCCCAACTTGATCTTCCAAATTTATCCCTTTCATAAAAAGGTAATAGACCATCCTTGGTAAAGCTTTAGATTCATCAAATTTAGTTTTAGAATGTTCTAGAAAAGCCTCTTTGTATTGCACTTTCGTCATCAAGCCATGCAAAGCTTCCTTCATCCTCTTTACCTTGGCCCTATTCATTGGACCGCCAATTCCTTACAAAGGATATTGAGAATATTTGGGAACAATAACTTGGTCAGCACCTTGATCTCCATTATTCTCCTCCTCTTCGAAAATATTTTTCTCAAATCACCTATATCAAACAAAGATAAATCAGAGACATTAAAAGTTGCACTAACATTACCATAGTCACTTGGCAAATCTAGCTTGTAGGTGTTATCATTGATCCATTCCGAGTCTTGAAAAGGTCCATCTCCTCGAGGTTGCAATTTTGATTTGTGTTGTGTAGGAAACCTCTCCTTACGCAAGTGCACCCAAACTCAATCTCTAGATTGAAAAATAACCTTCAATTGCCCATTATTGGCTTGCTTAGCATATTGCTTATTCTTCCTTTCAATGTTGGACCAAACCCTGACATGTAAATCTTTCACAAAATATTCCTTTTTCTTACCATCAAGATTAGCATGCTCATTAGTAGGTAAAGGTAAAATATCAATAGGTGTTAAATGATTAAAGCCATAAAAAATTTCAAAAAGAGAAAGAGAAAAGTAGAATGAACAGTCATATTATATGCTAACTCATTATGGGGCAAACACTTATCCCTCTACTTTAAATTCTTTTGAATGACAATACGTAATAAGGTAGTGAGTGCCTATTAACTACTTCAATTTGACCATCTATTTGAGGATGTACAACAGTAGAAAATAATAATTTAGTTCCTAATTTATTCCATAAAGTACACCAAAAATAAATTAAGAACTTAACATCTCTATCACTAATAATCGTCTTAAGGAACCCATGCAAACAAACCACTTCTTTGAAAAACAAATTAGCAATGTGTGTTGCATCATTGATTTTTGAACTTTAATAAAATGAGTCATTTTACTAAACTTATCAACAACAAGAAATATGTTATCCTTACCGCTTTGTGTACTTGGTAATTGAAGAACGAAATCAAGGATAATACTGATTTCATAAATACTTATCCATTTTAAATTTTATTAATTCTCGCAAGTGTATGAATCATTTATAGAAATGATAAGTATATTTCTAAGGTCGATTCAAGGAAGTAATATTGTGCAGTTTTTAAATATTATTCAAATTTCAAAAACCAAATTAAACCTAAATATTCTATTACAATGATTTGGTTTTTTAAAAAACTAATCTAATGCATAAAAATAAAGATATACATGAATTCAATAAATAATCATGCAATTTAATACATTCATAAATAGTGTAGAATAATGGATATATTAATTCAGTAATTATGTTTGCTCTTATTATTTAGGTGGAGTCAGTTAATTAGACTTTATTCAAGGTGTTCAAATTAAACTTAATAATTTTACTATCTGAAAAATAACTTTCAAGTTTTAAAACTATTTCAAAAAATATGTTGTCAATACATTTTCAAATAATAATTCTTTGTAAAAAAACCTTTGAAATAGAGTTTCACTCTAAATATCCAAATAATTAAATTTAAAATAAAATATTACTACTCCAAATTAAGTCATGGTAATTAAATCTTCATTTTAATTCTCATATTAAGTTTATTATTAAGAGTAATTTACTCATTCAAATAACATTCTTTAAAAAAATCTTGAATAAAAATAAAATTAATTTATTTTAAGAAACTATTTTACCTATTTAATATTTTGTAAGCATAACAACGTTATTATTATATCATATTCACTATGAGCCAAACAAGTTATAATTGATCACATAAAAATAAAAATTGACACAGAATAAGAAACACATATATATGGAATGCAAAAGGAATTTAATTAATACATTAACAATATTCTTACAAAACTTTAAAGTTTTGATTCTAAGATTGGAAAAACTTCGATAATAATTGTACTCCAAAATTTATTGAATAAAAAACTAGAAATTACTAAAACATAAACATGATCTTCCTTTAAAAAAATAGATTTGTCTAAAACATATTAGAATAAAGCAAATAAAATACATTTTATCAATTAAATGACATTAAAACATGGTATATTTTGTGCTTTTGAAGCACTCATCACAACCATCAACTAGCTTCTTGCTAGTCTCTAAGCAAGAGAAGCGATTAAAATTAAAAAAAACTAAAAATTAAAATAACCTAAATCACTTCTGTGGATTGACACGGTTGCATTCAACATATGCAACAAGTCGTTAAACCCCTAGGTTTTCCTAGTGGACACGTTTAAGTCTCGTGAGAGTTTTCAATAATGATACCCACAAACATTAACAAAAAAGGAAAACAGAATAAAAAAAACAAAATAACAAGTTAACTATAATTTAAAATAAATTAAAAAACTAAAATGAAATACAAAAATATCTCATGCTTATAATCTCTTTTAAATTTCATAATTAAAATCTTAAGCATAGATTATTTCAACTTCCTAAAAATTCATGATTTATTATAATAATTAGTTGAAAATCATTTTCATATTTCATATAAAAATGTATCAATTTAATTTCACCCAAACTCAGTGTCACGAATCTGAATTTGCTTTGACTCTATTCCTCACAAGTCAATACTCTTATAAACATTGAATCCAATGGGTTCAAACACTCATAATAATTTATATGTGAAAGAGTTGATTTATAGAATGAACTAATATGTTCGCATATGTATAAAGAAGAAAGTCTCAAAGTCTTATTTTAACATTGATCTCATGAAAATAATCAAATATAAGGATTTATAAAATATTATACATTACTTTTATGCATCAATCAAATTCATCAAATAAAAATATCAAGTAATATGATGTTTAGAAAATGTAGGAAAATGCAATGATTTCTTAGGGAATTACTCCCTATATTTTCTTTTACATTAAGCCATTTCTCACAACTATTTAGGCTTTTTGGGTCATAATATATATATATATATATTATACTATTCATTTTCCTCTATTTCTTTCTATTTTTTCTTTCTTTTATATTTTTTTATAAGAAACCCCATTTTTTTGGAGAGTGGATCCATGTACAGATTGTACATATTTTATATGGTAAGGTGAGTGGTTAATATTTGGCTTTTCTATTTGTATAGGTAACCCTAGAATATCTCTTTTTTAATAGAAGTCGTGTATGAATGAAGAAAGGCATATACTATCAATTTTTACTTAAATCATTTAATCTAAAGCAAATGGAAAATAAATATATAACACTTCATTAAGATGTAAAAATCTAGACATTTAATATTTAAATCTATAGAGATCATCTAATAATGCTGAAGAAATAAGAAAAGTGTTTAGAGTAGAAAAAATAATATTTATCACTCAGAATAAAGGATAATAGGCTCAAAATATTTCTCATAAGGGTAATCTCCACTATTTGATTCCTAAATACAAATTTTTGGTTTCATATAAATTCCACACCATATCAAGAAATAGTCATGACAAAAACTAACTAGTTATCACATTACTTCATGATATGTTTTTCGAAATTAATCTAATAGTGAAAAAAGACTTCATCATAGTTTAAATTTAATTCTAAGACATGATCAATTTTTGTGAAATTTTTAAAAATTACTCTAAAAAAATAAAAATTACTAAACAAATAAATAACAAATAAAAGTAATAAATATAATTGTGTGAAAATTGTTTAAATTATCTAAGAATAAAAAAGTGTAAAATATGTAACTTTTATATACCCACCCCCAAACCTAGAATCTACATTTTCCTCAATGTTTAAGAAATGTAAATTGCAAGAATAGAGATAGAAAAATTATTGATACGTTTTATGTGTTAATGATTTGATGTGGAAAATAAGGTGCAACCAACATCACCTTGAAATAATTATGCTCATAGAAAAAATACTATAAATTCTAACATATCTCAAAATGTTAATTATATTAATGCTTAAAATAAAATAAACAAACATAAAAGAAACTAATTCAATAAAATTGCATAAAATAAAAATTACTTATAGTGATGAGTTGCCTCTCATCCAACGCTTGGTTTAACATCTCATTAAGACGCATATTCATAGTGCTAAGGATCAATTTATCAATATTGAATTAATGTCATCCATGTTGTATTCTCCTTCTAAATAAGACTTTACATGGTGCCCATTGACTTTGAAAGTTATTTGCATCTTTGGATTCAAAAACTCTACTACTCCATGTGAAAAAACTTGGACAATTATGTAAGGTCCATCCCATCTTGATCTCAATTTTCCCAGAAAAAATCTCAAATGAGAGTTAAATAAAATAACTTTCATTTCAGGAAGAAAAGACTTCGAAACTAGCCTCTTGTCATGATAGCGTTTAGTACGCTCTTTATATAATTTTGCATTTTCATAAGCCTTGTCCCTAATCTCTTCCAAATCAATAAGATGGAGCAACCATTTTTCTCCTACTTTATCTACATCCATGTTTATATCTTTAATTTCCTAGTAAGCCTTTTGTTCGAGTTCAATGGGAAGGTGGTACACTTTCCAAAAGATTAATCGATAAAGGCTCATCTCAATGGGTGTTTTGTAAGCTGTGTGGTAATCCCATAAGGCATTATCCAACTTGAGTTCCGAATTCTTTCTTGAAGGACACATGGTGCATTTCAGAATTCCCTTGACATGCCTATTACTTACTTCCACTTGACTAGAAGTTTGAGGATGATAAGAAGATACCACTCTATGTGAATCATTGTACTTCTTCAGTACTTTATCAAAGAGTCAATTGTAAAAATGGATACCTCCATCACTTATTATTTCTCTAGGCATCCCGAATCTGCTAAATTTTGAATCCTTAATGAATTTCATAACAACATTTGTATCATTGGTTTTAGTGGGTATATCTTCTATCCACTTGGATAGGGGAAAAGGACCCATAAATTTAATCCTCTATAAATAAAAGAGTTCAACAACTAAATTAGATATCAATGGCATGTTAGTACTTTTTCTTATGTTGCATGTTCTTTGACATCGATCACATTGTGCACAAAACATATTAGCATCTTTGGAAAGAGTTAGGCAATAGAATCCAAACTGTGATACGTTTAGGACAGTTTTCTTACCACTAAAATGGCTTTCACAATGAAGTTCATAAGAAAATGTTAAAATGCTCTTATGTTCTTCTTCAAGAACACACCTCTGGATGACTTAATCTTGACCAATTCTAAATAAATAAGGGTCATCCCAAAAGTAATGCATGCAAGAAGTTAGAAACCTTTTATTTCTTGAGAAGAAATGTTGGGCCTCAAAACACCAGTGGCCAAATAGTTAGTGATATCTATATACCTAGGATTTAGACCTACTAAAAATAATTGTTCATCAGGAAAGGTTTCAATTATACCTTCTTTACTCTCACCTTCAACAGAATTGAATTTAGAAATTAACCTAGATAAATGGTAACCTACTAAGTTTTCACTTTCCTTTTTTATCTTTGATTTCTATGTAAAATTCCTTTAAGAGTAAGACCCACCTGATTAATCTTGGATTTTCATTAAGTTTACTTAATAGGTATCTCAAAACAGCATGATCAAAATGCATAATTAATTTTGAACTGACTAAGTAAGACTTAAATCTTCCTAAAGAAAACACAATAGCCAAGAATTCTTTCTCAATGGTGGAATAATTAATTTGGGCATCATTGAGTATTTTTCTCGCATAGTATATGACAAGCAAACATTTTTTCACTCTCTATCCCAAAACTACTCTGACTGCATAATCAAAAGTATCACACATTATTTCAAAAGGAAGAGCTTATTTTGGTGCCATAATAATAAGGGTAGTTTTTAAATTTTCTTTTAATGTATCAAACGTGATAAGGCATTTTTAATCAAAGTCAAAGTACACATCTTTTGACAATAGGTTACATAAGGGATGACTTATTTTTAAAAAATCTTTAATAAATCGTTTGTAAAATCCTACATGCCATAAGAAGCTTCTTATCCCTCTTACATATCTAAGGGTGTACTAGGATTTCTTATTGGTTTAGCACTATCTAAAATTTCAAGGTACCCATCGGTCTCCTCTTCTAGATCTTCTTCTACCTTTCCAAGTATAAGAGTTGTTTCTAGTTTGTCTTCTATTCTATCCTAAAGAAAGATACTTTGGACAAGATTATCGAGAGAATCAACATCAAAATTTTCATCAATGGAAAAAATAGAAGGAAAGGGTAAAGAGTGAAAACTTTGAAATGAACGGTCTCTCCTAAGACTATCATTGTCAAATTTTCATCTTGGACATCAATAATAGTCTTAGTGGTTTCCATAAATGGTCTACCAAGAAGTATTATGTGTTCTCTGTCCAAGGCTAGATTTTCTTGCATATCCAAAACCATAAAATCAATAGGTATGATTAGTTTTTCTACCTGTACTAGTACATTCTCAACTATTCCCTTTGGATATTTAAGAGATATATCTATAAGTTGAAAGTACATAGTTGTTTGTTTTAGGTCTCCTAGAACTAACTGTAAGAATATAGAATAGGGCTTCAAATTTATGCTAACTCCTAAATTAAGCATTGCTTTAGCCACATTCCTATCCCCCATAGTTATGTTTATTATAAAACTTCTAGGGTTTTTTCAACTTTGGGAGCAGTTGATGCTGAAGTAGAGCACTATAAATTTATGATACTACTATGGTACATTAATTTCATGCCTCCTTTTCTTATTATTCAATTCCTTGAAAAACTTAGCATAGTAAGGCACATTCATGATCACTTATAACAAAGGTAAATTAATATTTACTTTAGAAATCATTTTAAAAATATCATAAAATTGCTTATCTTGTTTGTATTCCTTCAGCCAGTATGGGAATGGTACTTGTAGCTACTTTGGTTATGATATCTTTTGAATTTTGGGAACGTTAGGTGACTCCCCAATGTTATTCTCAAAAGGGTTTTCAAGATTAGCACTCGTGTCTCTCCTTCTTAAGAGACTAAAATTTCACCTTCTTCATTACCTGAACAAATAGGTAGATTGTTAGAAATTTTAGGTAAATATTTATTGATTACCTTACCATTTTGAAGAATTCTTACACTCATCGCTTGTTTTTCTTGACTAGGCAATCTTCCTGGTTCTTGTTTTTGCATTTGCTCAACTAGCTTCCCAACTTTTGCTTCAATATTTTTCATTGAAGCCTCTATGTAGCTCAACCGTTGATTGTTCATCCATTAGTTGACATAACTAACTTGAATAAAAGTATTCAAGTTTCTCTAAGTTTTCCTTAAAAGATTGATTTAGTGGATAAGGGTGCTTTTCATTTAGGCTTTGTGTTTGAAATTGGGTGTAGGGTTGGTAATTGTTTGGTTCCCATGAATGGTTAGAGTGATTATAGGTGCTCGGATGATACCTCTAAAAAGAATTGACTTCCTCCACAGCATCAGCATTAGAATCACAAGCATATAAACAATTATTATCATTACGCCTGATTTAACAATAAACTTCACATACCTCTTGTTTTGACAATTGATGAGTAGTGAGAAGTTGCACTTGCTAAGTCAATTTAGCAAGTTGCAAAGCCATTTCAATCATGGAACCAACTTCAATGACTTCTTCTCTCCTTCATCTAGTACTCTTTTATTTGGAATTAATACCTTATAACTTATAAAGCTTAACGGTTTCTGCTGCGGTCTTTTCTCCTATAGCTCCTCCAACAGCATTATCAATCAGGTTTTGACTGTGTAGTGTCAATACATCATAAAAGAACTATTTTTTAACTGTAATGGAAAGCTATGGTGCTGACATTGAATGAAAATAAAATTGAATATTTCCCAAGTTTCGTGATAAGGCTCTTCATCCATTTGAGAAAACGTTGATATCTTTGTTCTTAAGTTAGTAGTCTTTTGATGGGAATAAAATCTACCTATAAAATTTTCATGGACTACCTCCCAAGTAGTCAAAGAACCTGGCTATAGAGGCATAGACCATGACCAAGCTTTATCCTTGATGGTATATGGAAAACACTTCATCCTAAGCTAGTGTTCATTAATTCCTTACAATGGAAAGGTTTGCACAATAGCATATAAATCTCTAATGAAATTTAAAGGGCCCTCATTAGGGATACCTTAAAAGTAAGGAAATAATGAATGATGAATCTTTTTCAATTCATAATTCCTTACAGCCTCTTGTAGTTGTATGCTGGAAGTATCATTGCCAATGATTGGTGTTGCGTATTCCTTCATCAATTTCTTCCTAGCTTTCGTATCTCCCATGACTTCTCATACTTGAAAATGAATCTCCTCCTTTTGATCACCAATTTTCATCTTCTAAAAGGATCCTAATTTAATAAAAATTATAAATTTTAAAAAGATTTCTTACTTTTTATATGCTAAGACTAAGTTTAGAGTTTTAAGAACGTAGGAGACCTAAGTTTTGTCTATGTACTATCAGAAGTAAAAGAAACTACTATACAAAAATTTCAAAAACATAAATAAATAAAAAATATTCTCTTTTATTAAAATAAATACGATTACATAAATGAAATAACAAAATGGGTGACCTCTCATTCAGAACTAAAAGTTATTGTCTTTTAGTAAGACGTTACACAGGACATTCCAACAATTTAAAAATCCAATGTCTCCATATCATTGAATTTCATATGCTCTACGTTGAACTCAATCATTATTTACTTTTTTTTGTAAATGCTCTACCAACTGTTCAACTTGGACTTCCACCTTTTTAATTGAAGTCCCCATAGAGTCCAACCATTGAGTTTTCATTAATAACTTGAATAAAAGCATTCAAGTTATCCTCTAAGGTTACCTTGCTGGGAAGTTTTCATTGTTATTTCTAGTGGAATTGATGGCCCTATTGGTTTGAATTTTTGGAAAATAAAGGGTTGTTCTGCCTCCATGAAAAACTAGGATGATTCCTTCACCAAGGATTATAAGTGTTTTCATTGGGATCATATTTGGGTCTAGTTGGAACCCTCCCAATACATTGAACCTCTCAAGTCCAACATTTTCTTCTCCTTGAAATGGATAGGCATTAGCACCATCTCCCTGATTGCTACACAGACCACATTTATCTAAGTTGGAAATGGCTTGTGTAAAAAGAAAAATAACTTGCTTTGTTAGATGTGCAAGTTGCAGTTGTACCTCGATACTGGAATCTATTTCATGAATTCTAGCCTCTAGCCTATCTTACTATGGTGCCCTTCTGTTAGGAATTAACACCCAACATCTCAAACAAATTATAAGTCTTTAAGGAAGTCTTCTCTTCTATTGCTCATCTAGCATCATTTTTAATGATAACTAGCATTACTAGATGAGTCCATCATAAAAGAACTGATTATGCAACTGTAAAAGGTAGCAATGATGGGGGCACTGAGTGAGAAAGAGCTTGAACCTCTTCCAAGCTTCATGGAAAGGCTCTCCTTCCATCAGAGAGAAAGTTTTAATTTTCACTCTTAACTCTAATGTCTTCTTATGGGAGTATAATTTTCCCATGAATTTGTTTTAGACCTCATCCCAGAACATCAAAGAACTTGGAAGAAGTGAAATTAACCACATATTCACCCTGTCTTTTAAGGTGTAGGGAAAACACCTCATTCTTATTTGGTCCTCAGTAAGAGCACCAAGAGGAAAAGTTTTGAATATTGAATAAAATTCCCTAATGAAAGATAGTGAGTCTTCATTAGGCAGCCTGAGAAATGAAGGAAGCATAGAAAAATGAAAAAAATTCAATTCATTATTCCAAGAAGCCTCACCTAGTTGGATGGAGGCAATTGTCATGCCAATTACTAGAAGTGCAACCTATTTCATGGTGTTTTCCCTAACATGTGGGCTTTCTCCCATTTCTATTTGTTCCAGTGGAAGAATTAAGCCATGGTTGTGTGTTTTGCTCAAAAATAGGTTGATGTTTAGAATCCATCATTGTAGACAGTTGTTTAAATTTATGAATATTATCTATGTATGGTGTAAGAGGGTTTCCTAAGAATCTCCTGCTATGCATATACAAAGAGTGCTCTCAATAAATAATGGTGTAGCAAAACCTCCTAAACAGAGCAACGTTCCCACGAAAGACTAGTGACACAAAGGCTTTCAAAAACTAGACTCCAAGATAGAACTACCTTAGATATTTACTTTCATGCTATTACACAATTAGCTTTTTTACTTTTTATTATTTTATTATTTTATTATTTTTATATTTTTATATATATATTATATTTTTCCTTAATGGTACCACAACAAACTGTTTTTCTATGCGGCAGCAAACTACGTTCATTATAAACTCCATTTATTTTTAATGAAATTATTGTTCCCATATTTACTACTCATGGAACAATATTCTAAACAGTAGCTTTATATTTAAAAAAAATTAAAATTTTAGATTGTATTGTTCAATTTTCCTTAAACAATCTCTGAACTGCTTTTTCAAAATACATTTCAATTTTACTTTTCATTTAAATGTTTTAAAATGTAATAATTAAATTAAATAAATTTAAATTTAAGATCTATTATTTTTTTATGAATAGTCAATCCCAAAGATTTCAAAATTGTTTTTAAGATTGAAATTTGAATTTAAAACTAATATTCTTTATTTATGAATTTATATATATATATGTGTGTGATAAAAAAAATTGGATATTAATTTGAATCATGTCTTATATATGATGTTTTTATGTTTATGAACTTAATATTCAAATCTAATACATTTTTAGATTTTTTTTATTTGATTTTTTATTTGAAATTAAATTCTAAAAATAAAAATCATAATATTTACATCACATAAAGTTTTTGAGGTTAGATAATGATATAAAAATCACCATTATTTTCTCGCAATGGCAACGATAATAAAAACTTGATGAACGAAATCAGAGATAATATTGATTTCGTAAAAAATTATCTATTTTAAATTTTATTAATTCTCGTAAGTGTATGAATCATTTATAGAAATGATAAGTATATTCCTATGGTCGATTCAAGGAAGAAAAATTGTGTGGTTTTTAAATATTATTCAAATTTTAAAACAAAATTAAAACTAAACATTCTATCACAATGTTTTGATTTTTGAAAAAAACTAATCTAATGCATAAAGATAAAGATAGACATGGATTCAACAAATACTTATACACTTCAATACATTCTTAAAGAGTGGAAAATAATGGATATAATAATTCCAAAATTATACTTGCTCATATTATTTATGTTATTAAAGATATAAATTGATATTTATTAATTTTTTCTTTTTGGTATGTGATGAGCGAAAACCGGCATCGCCAATTCTTGCCAATACTTTGATTTTAATATTTGTAAAACTCTCGCAAGTGCACGAATCATTTCGAAGAAAATGATAAGTATACTCCCAAGGTCGATCTAAGGAAGGAATGTATGTGGTTTTTAATTTATTATTCAAACTTTTAAAAACGAAATTAAATCCTAAACATCCTGTCACGATATTTTGGGTTTTATATTTTTAATCTACTTACATAAAAATAAACATAGATTCAATAAACATTTATGCAAATTTTATCTTTTATAATAGTGGAGTATTTATGGATATAATAACTGAGTTAATTATGCTTGCTCATATTATCTAGGTTATTAAAGATATGAATTGATATTTATTGATTCTCCCTTTTTTATATGAATACCACCTTTGGTGGGGTTAGATATTCTTTGTTAACTAAACAAATCAATTAACACCTATGGGTGAGGTTGATAACTAATTTGCTTAATTAAATTAATTCCTTTTTCTAAGAGATTGAAAATGAACCATTTAAATGTCACCTTTGGTGGGGTTAGACAGTTTAAACTTTATTCAAGGTGTCCAAATTAAACCCAAGAATTTAGTTATCCGAGTACTAACTTTCAAGTTTTAAAACCACTACTGAAAACATGTTGTCAATACATTTTCATATAATAATTCTTATAAAAACTTTTGAAATAGAGCTTCACTCTAACTACGGGGCGATTGTACCAACAAATAAAAGAGCACTACTCTAAATCAGACAGGATAACTAAACCTTAAAATCTAATTTTCAGGTTTAAGTTTGTAATGAAAAATAATATATTTCTCTCTAACATTCTTAATATAAAATCTTGAATAAAAACAAAATCAATTCATTTTAGAGATTTTTAACTAGATAATATTTCGCAAGCATAACAACGTTATTATTACATCATGTTTACTAACAGCCAGCAGAGTTAAATTTAATCACAGACAAATTAAATATAACATTTAAGAATAAAGCATAAAAAATAACTGTAAAGAAAATAAAATCCTTACAGAACTTTGATGCTATTCCCGTTGCTAGAAAACCTCCAAGCAGAATTTGCACTCCCATTTATTGAATCAAAAAGCTAATAAATTACAAAAAACATAACTCATTCTTCTCAAAAAGGGAAGAACTCTAAAACTAAGAGAAATTAACTAAGAAAAGCTAAAAACTAAGAAAAACTAAAAAATATAAAAATCTAAGAAAAGAGATAAAGAAAGAGAGAAGAGAATGTGTTTTGAGGTGTGTTTAGAAGTGAAGGGAAAGGGGTATTTATAGGTGAAGATGGAGAGAAAAAGTGGGTGCAAAAATGTTAAAAAAATGTGAAAACGCGGAGTGCAATTGCTGAGGTAATTGATGACGTCAGCATGACGTCATGAGGGCGGCTGCGTGCGAAAATGAGGCAAAATAGGTGTCGGCGCGCGCGGAGGGCAGCTGGGCGCGCAAGGGTGTGCGCGGATTTGGAAGCAGGCGCCCGCGGATTTGGAAGCAGGCGCGCGCGGGTGTGGGCGTGGGTGCGTGCGGATGGGCACTGGCGCACGCGGGACTGGGCGCGCGGCTGGGCAACTGCGCGACGCGACGGCGCAATTTTCTCCTTTTTGACATTTTTGACCTTTTTGACCCATTTTGTCCTATTTTTCCATATTTGTTGACTTTTCCCCATTTATTTATTAATATATTTGTGATGTATTGCTTCCAGTATTCCTCTTTGAGGCTTTATGTTACGTTTTTAAGCCAAAATACCTGAAAAACAATAAAAATACCCGTGTTTCCGAAAAGGACAAATTTATATAAATATATGATAAAACATATAAATATATATATATTTTTAATCAATTAATATGCATAAAATCCTGGTAATTTTAGTGCTTTTTGAGCACTCATCGCAACCCCCATCCAGCTTCTTGCTAGTCCCTTAGCAAGAGAAGCGATAAAATCTAAAAATTAAACTATCCTAAATCACTTTCGTGGATTGAAACGGTTGCATTTAGCCTATGCAACAAGCCTTTAAACCCCTAGGTTGCCCTAGTGGATGAGTTTGAGTCTCGTAAGGGTTTTCAGTAATGATACCCACAAACATTGAACTAAATGTAAAAATCAAAAGAAATAATAAAAAAAATCAACTTAAAAACTAAAATTATAACAAAATCAAAAATTAACTTTTAAGAATAAAAGAAAACAACATATCACAAAAATGTCTCATACTTTTTAATCTCCTTTAAGATCATAATTAAAATCTCAAGCATAAGTTATTTTAATCTCTTTAAACAATCATGATTTATTATAATAATTAGTCGAAAATCATTTTCATATTTCATATAAAAAATGTATCAATTTAATTTCACCCAATTTTAGTGTCATGAATTAAAATTCACTTCGACTCTATTCCTCATAAGTCAATACTCTCAAAACACTGAATCCTATGGGTTCAAACACTCATACTAATTTATATGCGAAAGAGTTGATGTATAAAAATGAACTAATATGTTCGCATATGTATAAAGAATAAAGGTTCAAAGTGTTATTTTAACATTGATCTCATGAAAGGAATCGAATGTATAAATTATAAAGATATCATATATAAAAATTATTTTCATGCATAAATCAAACTCATTAAGAAAGAATTTCAAGATATATGCTTTTTACAAATAAAGAAATTGCAATGACTTTTTAGGGCATTACTTCCTATATCTTTCTTTTGTAATTAGCCTGTACTCACAACTTTGTAGGCAATATGGGTCATAGTATGTAGATGATACTATATATATATATATATCTATATCTATATATTTTTTTCCTGATGATATTTTTCAATATATGTATTTTTTAGAGAGTCAACCCATGTACATATTGTACTTTTTTTTAGGATTTTGGTGAGTGGTTAATTTTGTGGCTTTTCTGTTTGATCTTGGTTTAGGTAACCCCAGATATGTCTTTTTGTTTTTGTAACAGTTATGCATAAATGAGATATAAGCATATACTATCAATTTCTACTCAAATCATTTAATCTAAGCAAAAATAATAATAATAAATATATGATACTCTATTAAGATGAGAAAAAATTCATACATTCAATGCTAATACCTATAAAGATCATCTAAAAATTTGAATAAATAAGAAATGTGTTTGGAGTAGGAAAAATATATATTTCACTCTGAATAAAAAAAATTAGGCTCAAATTATATCTCACAAGGGTAGTCTCCACTAAAAAAAATTCATAAACACCGATTTTGGGTTTAATATAATTTCCACATTTTATCAAGAAATACTAGTTATGACAAAAACTAACTAATTATCAAAAGTAATTACAAAATATTTCATGATATGTTTTCAAAAATTAATCTAAGAGTACCAAAGACTTAACTATTTACTTAAATTTGATTTAAAGAAATGATAAATTTTTGTGAGAATTTTTATTTTTATTTCAAAAATTATAAATCACACAAAACAAAAATAAAACCAAACACAAAAAATTAAAACGTGAACATAAAAAAGAAATTTTTTTTATTTTTAAATTGTTAATTTTTTTTTCTAATTAAGCATGGTAACTTTTCACCATCCCCAACCTAGAACTTACATTCTCCTCAATGTAACAACTGTAAATTAAAGATAAAGAGAAAACAGAAGAAAAAGTACCTATTTTCTGAGAATGTGTAAGTAGTAATGGAGAAATGCAGGTGCATCCATCATATTCATTATTAAAGTGTATACAGACAGATCGCTGTGAACTTCTAACATCTCAACAAATATTTTTAGTTTTAACAATTTAAAAATTATTAAACTAAAATAAACAATAAAATTAAGTAAATAAAACAAATAATAGAAAATTACCTAAAATGATGGGTTGTCTACCATCCAGCGCTTAGTTTAACGTCTTAGCAAGACGTAACTTAGGGATTGCCTTTTAAGTAAACTCAATGTCCCCTCATCATTGAGTCAATCAAACCTACAAGTAAGACAAGGTTATCTACCTATACTGTTTCAAACATGCGCTATTGATTTTTAACTTTTTTTTTCTGTACTAAAAACTAGGGGCATGCTTGAGTGTTTTAGATAACCCATATCTAGGTACAAATCAAATAATTAAGACATCAAAACAAAATTGTACCTAGATCAAACAAAGAAACTAACTCTTGAGATTGTAATTAAAACTTTAAAATTTTGGAGATAGTTTCAGAATTTTTTTTTAAGTTAAAATAACATAATCAGTATTAACCAAGAGTGCTCTCAGGAAAGAATGGTAGGGCAAAGGCTCCTTAAAAACCATCATCCTAGACAGAACAACGTTTCCAGGAAAGACTAGTGGCACAAAGCCTTCCAAGAACTAGTCTCCTAGACAGAACTCCCTTAGATCTTTACTTTTCATGTTATTAAAGTTAAGTTATGTAAAAATTTAAGTTAATTAAGTAAAAGAAAATCTAAGTTAATTAAAAAGCTAAGTTAATAAAAAAAATCTAAGTTAATTAAAAAACTAAGTTAATTAAGTTAATTTAAATAAAAATCTAAGTTAATTAAGTTAAGTGAAGTAAAAATCTAAATTAATTAATTTAATAAAAAATCTAAGTTAATTAAGTTAATGAAAATAAAAATCTAAGTTAATTAAGTTAAGTTAATGAAAAATCTAAGTTAATTAAAAAGCTAAGTTAATTAAGTTAGTAAAAATCTAAGTTAATTAAGTTAAAAGAAAATTAAGAAAGAAAAAAAATAGATAAAGAAAAAAAAATAAAAAATAAAAAAAAATAAAAAATAAATAATAAAATAAATTAAAATTGAAAAAGGTAAAATAAATTAAAATAAAATTGAGAAACGTAAAAGCAAATAAAATAAAAATAAAAATTGAAATAAAAATTAAAAATTAAATGAAAATTAAAAATTAAGTTTGATTTTTTATTTTTATAATTTATTTTTATTTTATTTTTAATTTAAAATAAATTTAAGTTTTTTTTTATTTTTTTTTAATTTAAAATTTTTTAATTTTTTAATTTTTTATTTTGTTTACTATTTATGAACGATAATTTTATTATACTATTCATGCTATATTATTATAATTTTATTTTTTTTACTATTCATGAATAGTAATTTTATTTTACTATTTACACTATTTTATTTTTTTATCTTAAATTTATTTAATTTTTTTTAATATATATTTTTTTACTATTAATGAATGGTAATTTTATTTTACTATTAACGCTATATTATTACTTTTTTTTAATTTATTTTTTTGTCTTAAATTTTTTTTTTACTATTTATGAATGGTAATTTTATTTTACTATTATACTATTTTATTTTTTTATCTTAAAAATTCTTTTTTTAATATTTTTTTTACTATTCATGAACGGTAATTTTATTTTACTATTAACGCTATATTATTTATTTATTTTTTATCTTAAAATTTTTAATATTTTTTATTATTATTTTTTTTTACTATTCATGAACCGTAAAATTATTTTTTTACTTCAAATTTCAAATTTCTAAATTATTTTACTATTCAAAATAAAAAAAAAATTATTTTTTTTTCTTATGAAATTTGAATTTGATTATTATTAAAACAAAAAAAATCAAAATTATTTATAGTACAAAAATGTTTTTAAAATTTTGATAAATAATTTAAAAACCGTTATTCCTTCCCCGGCAACGGCGCCAAAAACTTGATGCCATCCCCGGCAACGGCGCCAAAAACTTGATGCCATCCCCGGCAACGGCGCCAAAAACTTGATGAGCGAAAACTGGCATCGCCCATTCTTGCCAATACTTTGGTTTTAATATTTGTAAAACTCTCACAAGTGTACGAATTATTTCGATGAAAATGATAAGTATACTCCCAAAGTCGATCTAATGAAGGAATGTATGTGGTTTTTAATTTATTATTCAAACTTTTAAAAACGAAATTAAATCCTAAACATCCTGTCACGATATTTTGGGTTTTGTATTTTTAATCTACTTACATAAAAATAAACATAGATTCAATAAACATTTATGCAAATTTTATCTTTTATAATAGTGGAGTATTTATGAATATAATAACTGAGTTAATTATGCTTGCTCATATTATCTAGGTTATTAAAGATATGAATTGATATTTATTGATTCTCCTTTTTTTATAATTAAGTATTAAATTTCATCTTTATTTCAAACAAAATAGCAAGTCATCTAATCACAAAATATCCAAATTTAACTATCTGAAAATAACTTTCAACTTATAAAACTATTTAAGAAAATATATTGTCAATACATTTTCATATAATAATTATTTGTAAAAAAACCTTTGAAATAGAGTTTCGCTCTAAATATCCAAATAATTAAATCTAAAATAAAAGAGTATTACTCCAAATTAAGTCCAGGAAATTAAATCTTAATTTTAACTCTCATATTAAGTTTATTTTTAAGAGTAATTTACTCCTTTAAATAGCATTCTTTATAAAATCTTGAATAAAAATAAAATCAATTTATTTTAATAAAATATTTTACTTACTCAATATTTTGCAAGGATAACAACGTTATTATTATATCATATTCAATATCAACCAAATATGTTATAATTGATCACACATAAATCAAGAATGACTCAAAATAACAACACAAATATATGGACTAGAAATTGAATATAATTAATACCTTAATAATATCTTTATAGAACTTTGAAGAGTTTATTCTAAGACTAGAAAAACTCTTATAATAATTCCACTCCAAAACTTTTTGAATTGAAAACTAAAAACTACTAAAACATAAACATGTTCTTACTCAAAATTGAGGGAAGAACAAAATAAATTCTAAAAGCTAAAAATATAAAAATATAAAAATCTACAAAATAAAGGAGGTGAGAAAGTTGTTGAAAACGCAACTTGGAAGTTTATTTTCTTGGTATACAAGAGATCCTATTTATAGGAAAGAATGTGAGAAAAACTTGTATTTTCGTCACGACGCAACCTAATCGCAACCAGATTTTTAACTAGTTCAAACCTACTTGTGTTGTGGCATACAATTATTTTTTTCATTATTTTCCATTATTTATTTTCTTCACTTTGGATAATATCAAATAAATTATATACATTTAAGCTCCAAAAAGTGATAAAGATGTTTCAAGTATTTTTCTTTATTTTAATATTTATATATTAAAATATCTACAAAACACTACAATATACTCATTAATCTAAACAAATATATTTGTCTAAAATATAATACAATAAAGCAAATACAAATCCATTTTATTAAAAAAATGATCTAAAAACATGGTATATGTAGTGCTTTTTAAGCACTAATCAATAATCCTAAAACAAAATTCATAGATATATCAATCCAAGGTTGATTAGGTATAGGAAAAATGGTATACAAGTCATACGGTTTAACTTTAGATTTTTCTTGTCTGCATGTAATGCACTTTTCACAAACATATTGCATATCATGCTTCATATTAGGCCAATAAAAATGCTCACGTAAAATATCTAAAATCTTTAGAACACCAAAGTGACCTATCAAACCTCCCCCATGATTTTCCCTAACAAGCAACTCATAAATGAAACAAATAGGCACACATAATTTATCTTTCTTGAATAGAAATCCTTCATGCCTATAAAAATCACCAAACATACACTTATCACATGCATTCCATACTTGGAAAAAAAATCGGAATCATTGGCATACAAATCCTTAAGAAATTCAAATCCAAGTAATTTAGTTTGCAATGAAGTACATAATATATACCTCCTAGACAATGCATCAGCCATAACGTTGTCCTTCCCATACTTGTATTTGATTACATAAGGAAATGTTTCTATGAACTCTAATCACTTAGTATGTCTTTCATTAAGCTTACCTTAGGTCTTCAAAAACATCAAACTCTTATTATCAAACTGAATGATGAATCACTTAGCCATGTTTGTAGAGTTCTTATTAATCCATAAAGCTCATTGTTATAAGTAGGATAATTCAACACAACCCCACTTAGCTTTTTTTCTAAAATAAGAAATTGGTTTGGAATCCTATATCAAAATAGCTCCTATGCCAATTCCAGATGCATCACATTCTATCTCAAAAGCTTTATCAAAGTTAGGCAATAAAAAAAAGGTGTGTTAGTTAGCTTCTTATTTAAAGTTTTAAAAGCTCGATCAGGCTCATCATCCCACTTAATAACAACATTCTTCTTAACAAGTTCCTTCAAAGGTGCAGCAATAGAACTAAAATGTTTAACAAACCTTCAATAAAAACTCGCTAAGCCATGGAAACTCCTTGCCTCATTTGCATCCTTAGATGTAGGCTATTCCTTTATTGCCCTTACCTTTTCTTCATCAATACTAATACCCTACAAACTAACCATAAATCCAAGAAACACAACAATTTTCATGAAAAATGTGCACTTCTTAATATTAGCATACAATTTATATTCTCCTAACACCCTAAAAAGCAGCATGCAAGTGTTCTACATGTTCATCCAATTTTTTGTTGTAAACTAAAATATCATCAAAGTAAACTACCACAAATTTTTCCATGAAAGCACACAAGGCATGATTCATAAACCTCATGAATGTACTAGGTGCATTAGTTAAATGTAGTTTTCCATTCATCTCCCTCTTTCATGCAAATCTGATAATAGCAATTCTTTAAATAAATTTTAGAAAACAAATGGGAGACATGCAACTTATCAAGCATGTCATCTAACTTGGGATATGATGTCTATACTTTACCATTATCTTGTTAATATCCTGGCAATCCACACATATGGGCCATGTTCCATCTTTCTTTGGGACTAAGATGACAAGAACCAAACATGGGTTGAGACTCTCCCTTACAAATCCCTTTTGTAGCAACTCATCAACTAGCCTTTGTATCTCCTTTGTTTCATCGGCATTAGCTCTATAAGCAAGTCGATTTGATGTTGTAGATCTGGGTGTGAAGTCTATTTTATGCTCAATTCCTCCCAAAGGAGGTAATCCATGGGGAATTTCTTCAGGAAATAGATCCTCAAATTCTTGCAATAAAGGCATAACAACACTAGGAAAGGATAAGTTAATATCATTAGTAGAAAGATAGATATCCTTGTACATAAGTACAAGTACTTGTTGCCTTGCCACTAGTATGGTCTTAATCTCATGTTTTTAAGCAAATGCACTCATTCTTTTATTTTTCTCTCCTATTTTCTCTCCTTTTTGCTCACTTTACTCTCCTTGTTGCTTACTTTTTTCTCCTGTATTCTCACTTTTCTCTCTTTTGTGCTCACGTTTATCTCTTTTGTGCTCAAATTTTCTCTTTTGTGCTCACTTTTCTCTCTTTTATGCTCACTTTTCTTTCTTTTATGCTCACTTTGTGCTCATTTTTCTCTCTTTTTTTATTTTCCCATTGATCACACTTTTGTTTTTCTCTCAACTTGCACTCTCTTGCTATCCTAATGTGATCCTCATAAGCTTACAAAGGTTTGAGAAGGGATAATACAACTTTTCGATTGTTCATTTCAAAAGAGGAGTGATTTTTATACCCATCATACGACACCCTTCTATCAAACTGCCATGGTTGCCCAACCAAAATATGAGTAACATACATTGGTGCCGCATCACAAAGAACCTCATCCTCATACTTGCCAATTGAAAAAGAAACCCAAACTTGTTTGTTAACTTTCACTTCTCCACAATCATTCAGTCATTGTAGCTTGTACTATTTGAGATGCTTCTGCTACTTCAAATTCCACTTTTCTACCAACAAAGTGCTAGCGATATTAGTTCAGCTCCCACTCTCAATAACAACCATACATACCTTATCCTTTACATGGCATCTTGTGTGAAAAATATGCTCACGTTGTTTCTCATCTCCTTCATTCTTAGGCTATATATTAAGGGCTCTCCTTGTGACAAATAATTACTCAAGCAAAGGTTCTTCCACTTCTACATCAGAACAATCCTCCAATAATGGATTTTCATCATCACTTGAACTTGTACTTTCAATTTTATATTATCTCGTACTACCATAACCCTTTTGTTTGGTCATTTAGAAGAAATATGCACGAGTCCTTGGCACCTAAAACACTGAGTATCACATGACTTAGTAAGATTTTAGTTTCGGGTTTAACTTTAGGAATAGGCACTGAATTGTTTGACTTTGCTTCATTTTTTTTTCTAAAGGTAGCTTTGTTGTCCTTCCAATTTGATTTTCATAGAGAACAATAGGAAAAACTAGATTTGAACCTTTTGGACTTGATTTGATTCTCCACTTTAATGGCTTTGTGTAGTAGATCTTCCATCTCTACATAATGTTGCAATTCAATCACACCAGTAATTTCCCTATTTAATCCTGCAATGAATCTAGCCAGTGTTGCTTCTCTATCTTCTTCTATGTTTTCTCTAATCATGGAAATTTCCATCTCCTTATAATAATCTCCTACACTTATGGAACCTTGAACCATCTCTTGCAACTTTCTATATATATCCTTATAGTAATGGATATGTATAAACCTCTTACGTATCATCAATTTCATCTCTTCCAATGATCGAATAGGTCTCTCACCATTCTTTCACCAATTGACCACCAATTGATCCTACCATATGCCAATATAATCTGTAAATTGTATTGCTGCTAGCTATATTTTCTTCTCCTCAAAGTAATTATGACAATAAAATACATGCTCAAGCTTTCTTTCCCACTCCAAGTATAACTCAGGATCATTCTTTCCTTGAAAAGGCAAAATTGTCATCTTTATACTGCCTATATTTTTATCTTCTTTGTAGTTAGTCTTTTTTTTTTGCCTCATTCATAAATTGTTCTCTCCTCCACATTGGAATCAACTTATTCCTCGAACTCATGTCTTATATGTCTTCTTCTATTTGATTTAGAACCATAAGAGGATTTTAAATCATCTAACATTGCATTCATCTTCTTAAATTGGTCATGAACAACTTTGATGAAGAATTTCATGTCAACCTCTTATGGTTCTCCTCCTTCCTTACTCATGTTCTCAATCTATAAAATAAAATAAAAATTAGTGTTCTTCACACACTTCCTCACGTATTTGCATTCAAATCAAATTGTTAACACTCTTTTTTTTCAAAATTTTGGCCTCTCTTTTTTTACACTATTTTGGCCTCTCTTTTTTTATCTCTCTTGACTTTTGCCACTCAAAACTCAAGCCAACCTTATTTTGTGTTATTAACAAAATCAAAGAATTCAACAAATCTTAAGAAGTAACCAGTTTATTGGTAACAATCTCAAAAATCAGAATTTAAAATTTTAATGACAAAGAATGATAAAAAGAAAGTCCAAATAGGACTCTAAATACCCAAAAAGAATATTTTCAAGATCTTGCTAATCTTGAAAATTAGAATTTAAAAAAACATAATTGATGATAGAAAGAAAGTCTAAAGATGACTATAAAGAAAGAATCTTATCCACAATACGAAGAAAGATGAAGATAGATAACCTATTTTTAGCAACCAAAGCTTTGATACAAAATGATGCAGACCCTCTAAGAGAATAACCCCAGGAACCCACGAAATCAAATGAATAGGAATGATTGAATTGCAAAGAACATGTTGAATATTATTAGATTAGAACCCTAAGGAAACAAAGTCCTTAAAACCCCAATCTTGAGATGCCACAAAGGATGATCACTCCCTTTGCTAAGTCAAATTCAAGCATTCAATCAAGAACACAATAAGGCAAAGCAAAAGTTTTTGAATATACTTTTTATTAGTGATATATGTTCCTCCCAAATGCAAGGCTATGTTTCTATATAACCATTATGACAAAAAAGCCAATTCAAACCAAAGATAAACCCTAGGCGTAATTCAACACTAATGGGATTATTTAGTTGTGGATTGGGCATAATCCATTCTTAAAGAATAAAATACTAATAGACTTATGATAAACAAAACATAAAAAATCCCACAACTTACTAAAACAAAAATTTCTAAACATAAAAGGCCCATAATTAACTAAAACAAAAAATTACTTCTTAAATCAATCCTTGCTCCCAACTTGATCTTTCAAATCTATCCCTTGCATAAAAAGGTAATATACCATCCTTAATGAAATTTTGGAATCAACGAATTTAGTTTTAGAATGTTCTAACATACCCTCTTTATATTGCACTTCTGTGATCAAGCCTTGCAAACTTTCTTCATCCTTTTTGCCTTGGCCCTAGTCATTGGACCGCCAATTCCTTTCAAAGGATCTTGAGAATATTTGAAAATAATAACTTGGTTAGCACCTTGATCTCCATTAATAATTTATAAAACATACTCAAATTAAACCAATTGATACGTTGTAAAATAACCAAACCACAACCCCTCCCAAAAGTCATTAAATAAATCCAAAGTACAATTAAGTAATTTGATTCTCTATCGCTAAAATGTATGTAGTATATAACCTCTAGTGTAATTTCACTAAAACATGATCTTAAGAGATATAAATTAAAAGTTAGTAGCTTGATTTCAATATGTATGAATTGTGTTATGTTATTTAAAAAATGAAAGGTAAAAAATAAAAAACTTTACACTAATCAGAGTTTGATATTTTGATAATTAAGTAATCATAACTAATCAATATTAATAAATATAATATAATAATATTATTATCAAGTGTTTCAATATATTTTTTGTTTAATATGAAAAAATGTACGTAGTGTAGGTACGATTCAAAGTACTAATCAGATAGAGAAAAAAAATAGTTCAAAAGTTTTAAAAGGTCATGTGAGGGTTTGTATTTAGTGATATTTTTGTTAAATAAAATATATACATTTAAATCTATATTATTAAACTAGTATATTAATATTTCCTTTATTTAACAAACCAATGATCCAATTTTTGAAAAATAAAACATAAAAGATCTAGAATAATTTTATCTTTATAAATATATTTTTTAGTTTTTAATTGTTTTTTATCATTTCAATACAAAAAATCCATCTTAGTGATTACCATCAAAATCCTCTCCGTGTTACTTCTGATATTGCTTTATTCATTTTTTGATCAACTATCTTTCACTGTTTCAAACAAAATAATCCTAAATTGTATTTTGTTTACTTAATCTATAGCTAAGCAACCACCAACTCATTTGAAGTATCCATATATGCCTCTTATCATAGCCACTACCACCATCTCATTCCATTTGATCTCATTGACCCCTTCATTCTTTTCCACCACTTTATATTCAATCAAACCTAAGGTGAAAATGGCTTCGAACGATCACATGTTGATTGAGAAAGGATTAGAGGATTAAGAAGATCAGATTGGATGAGGTGACAATAGTTGCGATAATTGGAAGAGATGATGTTTCAAATGAATTGGTGATTTCCTGACTTTAGTTTTGATAAAAGTTAGTTTTTGGATTGTTTTGCATCAAATAGTAAATAGTGGTTGGTAGAAAAAAGAATAGGGTGGCATTAGATGTAGAATAAAGAGGATGGTAGAGGTTAGACATGGTTGCTGGGGTGGATAAGGTTGTTTTCATAATGAAATGGACAAAACAATAAGAGAAAATACATAAAATGATAAATATTTTCATAAAACAAAACTACCCTTTTATAAATTAGTTTTTTTTAAACTAGACCATTGTTATACCTTTTGTTAAATATGGGATCTACTTTATAGACTTCATAGAAGCTTTAACAGGAAAGGAATGAATATTGAAATGAGGGAATCAAAAGAGATAATGACGAACAAGAATATTGGTGTACATGGTCCATAACATTTGTACTGCAATCATGATATTTTTATTTGGTTTACAAGATGGTGCTCATGGTACATCATGTGCATAGGTGTAGGCAACTCATGTGGAAATACTTCGTAGGTGTACAATTCTTCTTATAACAAACTAATGGAATATATTTTGTAAAAGTATATTCTAATGGCCTACCTTAAGCTCATGATCAATGCAAGAGTGAGAGCTTAGTATGAAAATCATGAAATCATGGTTAAGGTAAAGGCTTGGTCATGGTATCTGCTAATTGTTCTTGTGTTGGTGTATACTCCATGGTCAAAGCCCTTAAAAGTACCTTTTTCCTTAAGAAATGAAAGTCTATATCAACATGTTTAGTATAAGAATGGAGTACATAAGTTTTGGCAAGATAACCTACACTTACATTGTCACAATAAACAATGGGTGACATAAGAAGTGTGAGATGTAATTCATTGTATCCAGAGTAGTTCAAAAATATCAAAGGCTAAAGCATGGAATTCAACATTAATAGAGGACCGAAAAACAACTTTATGTTTCCCTAAATTCCAAGATATAAGTGAATCTCATATGCATACATAATGTCCACTAATTGATCTTTTATCGGCTATGCTTGAAGCCCAATCAACATCAGTATACATAGTCAAGAAAAGGCTTTGTGATTTAGTTAGCAACACACCATGGTACCCTTGAGATATCTTAGAATTATTTTTATAGCCATCCAGTGCACTATAGTAGGAGCATGAAGAAATTGGCATAATTTATTTACACCATAGCATATTTTTCAACCTAGTGAGTGTGTAATATTACAAAGCACCAATAGTAGAATGATATTAAGTGGACTTATTGCTATCTCATTCTTCACCATCATATTTAGACAAAATTTTGCATATGACTAATGGTGTAGTTACTACCTTAGAGTCACCAAGTTGTACGTTATCAAATAACCCACTAATATACTTGGATTGGATCATGGGAAATCCATCTTCAGTCCTCTGGACTTCTATGTCATGAAAATAAGATAGTTGGCCTAAATCCTTGAGTAAGAAAACATTATCTAATTTTTAGATGAAAGTTAGTGTAAGTGTTAAGTTATTTCCAATGATCAAAATGTCATCCACATATATCAGTATGATAATCAAATTTTATGATTTGATTAACCAATCATAGATTATCAATAATAGAGCTTTGAAATCCCTAATCAAGTAAATAGTCTGTAAGCCTCCTCTACTAGGCTCTTAGAGCTTACTAAATTTATAGATTTATTACTTGAGTTTGCATACATAATCTAGATGGATAGGATCTATAAAGCCACTAGGTTGAGCCATGAAGATCTCTTCTTAAATGTCACTGAAAGAGTCCACAAGCCGGTATATGATCAAGGTAAGGAGAAACAGTTTCCTAAAGAACTCGATCCTAACTAACAAAAAACACAACAGTATAACACTTATACAATTTACACAGTAGAATTATAGAATCACAAAAGTATAATATTAAAAGTAGATAACTGTCAATAACAAATAATATAAATTAATAACAAAAAGCAAGTAAACAATAAATGTGTTCTAATCAGAATTTATGCTTCAATATGTTGAGACATATGCACATTAAACTCATATTATACTAGCTTAACAAGTGAGCATGCATAAAACTTATTATAACAAGGTAAACCCATATAGAAGTTGTATCTATATGGTAACATCCTTGAGTTGCTTAAGGCAATCACTCAGTAACAAATAATTCACTAAACAGTAACTAAGTTACAACTCTAATAGATAGTAAAATCACTTTTACCTCTACCAGTGGGACCTTCATCCTAACTACCTATTATTTCTCTTTACTTGTTTCTTCTACAACGAAATGGTTCAACACTCTATACCATCTGTCATCCACAATAAACACCATACAATGTGGTATAATTGGTAACCACACGGAACACACAGTTCACTACTAATGTCAAATCGTGTAAATGAGATACATAGTCAAACCATGTACTGACACAAAAAATGATTTGATCACCAACCCACTAAACGATCGACATTCAAATATAATCTCACCAAAATGATTTCTAAAATAGATATAAATCTTGTTATGAATTTCGGTAGAGTTTTGACACTAAAAATGTGGGTAAATAAAAGAAATATGAGTAGGGTATTTATAATACTCGAAATATCCACCTTGTCAGCCACCTCACCACCACCTATAGTGAGGTCCCTAGTGAGCTTCTTGGTAAGCTTGTTGGAAAGGTGTGTAAAACATAATACTTTTTGTTTCCAAAAAGGTTGAGTAAAATCCACAAATACCCGTACCCAAAACAAACACAAAATTATGAGTGTCAGCTCATGTTCACACTCGCTCACCAAAAATAGTCACTCTCAACCTAACATGGACACTACGAAAACCAACTATGTGGTGTGTATAAACATTCTTGCATAGAAAGTGTACCTAACTATGTACATATGTGAATTACTACTAATTCATAGAAACCAACCTTACATAAAGGAAGACAAATATTCTAAGTAAAATAAAACAGATACCATGTTTTGTATACAAAAAGCCAACAAACAAACACGAGTAAATAAGACTTACAATCACCATTTTGAATTTTTTTTTGTAAACTTCTAATTATATGAATGACCAATTTTCAAAAAGTGTAATGGTAAGCATAGTCCTAATTAGGCTTGACAACAAGCTGAATGTTTCTTTATAGTCCAAGCTTGCTATTGTTTTGATACCTTTTGCAACTATATCTTGTATTTTTCCATAGTTTTACCATACTTCAATTTTGAACTATACACCCATTTTTTTCTTATTATTTTTCCATGCTTTGGGGGTGGAACTAGTACCCAAGCATCATTCTTAATAAGATCATTGTACTTAGTTTCAATTATTTTTCTTCACTCAAGAGATTTACATGCTTGTTTGATGGATTTGGGTTCAAATAGAATGATGGTATAGGTAAAGACTTTAGGTTTTGAAATATCACTCTTGGCATGGTCATATGGTGAGTATTTTTGGGGAAAGGTGGAATAATAAGAAGATTAATAGTGAGTGAAATTCCAAAAGGATTGAAAATGTTGTATGATATGTGCTAACTAGAGATAGATTAAAAGATGACATTGTTAGGTGTTGAGATGATTTTTAAGGAAAGATATGGGAGATGAAATAGGAGTTATAGGAAAATTTGTTGAAGAAATGGGTGATGGCATAGATACATATGTGTTTCTAGGTGTAGATTGTGATGCTATCAAAACCATGTTAGGTGGGATGGCACTGGGAGAAATAGTTTCACATGTAGCTATTGGGGCATTGGTATTGTATATGTGTTTATAAGGCTGGTTAATAGAAGGTAACTATACAAACATAGGTATGGAAGGTATTGGTTCGACAAGTTTAGTGTCAGATGGTAATTTAAGAAAGTGAGTCTTTTTCATTCAAAATGACATGAGTGGATACATATATTCTTTAGGAAACTAGTTCTAGACACCATGTACCCTTATAATGTGTTGCATAGGCAACCAAAAATTCTGATGTAGTCATGATGGGTTTAGTGCCAAATGATAGTTCATAAAGACTATCTTGGTTTAAGGTTTTTGAAGGCATTCTATTAATTAGATAGACAATTATTTTGAACCCATATTCCTAGTATGCCAAAGGCATTCAATCTCTTATTAAAAGTATTAAACATGTCTCAACTACATGCCTATTCTTTCTTTCTACCATACCATTTTGAAAGGAAGTATAGGGACACACAATTCTTCTAATATAACCTCCTTGCAACAAATATAATCCAATACTTTTAAATTTAGTTCCTCCATGACTTTTTAATTTTTCTATTTTAGCATTAAACATTCTAGATATAAGTGCTTCAAAGTGAAGAAAAATACTTGTTATTTGTGACATGTTAGCTAGAACATATAACCATTGCATGCCAGATCCTTCAAAGAGAAACTGTTAGGATAGAACTCAACACACAAATTCTTGACTGATATTAGATTCTTCTCAAGTTATGGAATGTATAGTAATTCATTCAGAGTTAATTGTTGTGTAGAACATTTCAATCTAGTGGAACGAAATTGAGATATGGGAATTGTAGACCCATTATCTAGCACTACAAAAGCATGGCCTGAGTATGTGTGAGGCTATTGAACTTTAGATTTATCATTGGTGAGGTGGTTTATTGCTCCAGAATCCATGAATCAAGTTTCATCAGTGAAGGATGTTTTATATTGCTACAGGTGCTAGAAAAGCCTATGGAGATGGAGACACATATTGACTCTGAACAGAACAGGTCATATAGGAATACACAGGCTTAGTTGGGACTTGAGCAACATTTTCTTTGGGAAATGCCTGAGCTCTTGGTGGTCTTTGTTGGGTATTGGGTGAACTATTTTTGGATTTCTTATTTCTGAAGAAGCATTTAGCAGTTGAATGACCATTTTTTTTTGCAAATTTGATATTGAATATTATTGTTTCTAGGTCCTATCCTTTGTCTTGATTGGTTGGATTAGATGTGTTAGGGTTATTTTGGATGCATTTGTAGGCTTAAATTGAGAGTTAGAACTCTTGCAAGTAAATCCAAATTGTTGTGATTTTTGAGATATTGGTTTTTAAAATGAGTAATTGGCTTGTCTTAGCTATGTATCTGGCATATTCGTGCATTCTATTTGCTTGTCATGAGTTCTCATTCTAGTAAATAATTCATTAATACTCCTCATCATTTTCTTATTTGTAATAGTTGTCACAATAGACTCGTATTCACAATCAAATCCTCCAAGCACATATAGTACTTGCTCTCTAGAACTTAATGTGTCCCCAGCAAATAGGAAATGATCAATAGGATCCTTGGAGTGGCTAATATATTGTTCTATTGTCCTATGACCTTTTCTAAGAGATTGCAATTTCCAGCGCAGTTTCCTCATTAGTCTGTCTTGGGAGTCACCATCGAAAGTTTAGTCAGTCCAGTACTCATAGGCAATGTTCTTTTCTATAAGATACTTCAAGTAGTATGGTGAAACTAACCAGTATAGCCAATTTTTAATTGCATTATCATATATATCACAAATTTCATACTCAATATTAGCTTCAAACACATCTTGAACACTACCATTAATATTTGTTATCTACTTCTTGATAAGCCGAGAAGGAATTGAAACAAATCTATAACCTAGTAAGTGCAATTCATAAACTGTAATCACGTGCTTGGGTTGTTCATTCCAAATTAGAAAGTTGGCTTCATCAAGTTTAACTGAAAAGTTGATTAATTGGATAAGTAGGAAAATTGAATAAACTTTTCATGATATGTATTTGAAAAGAAGACGATGGAAAAACATGGATAGAATTGGTATTATCATTCAGTCTGGTGAATCATTATAGCTTTGATCATGCAAGAAAGTAAGAGATGAATGAGAGAATGACAAATAATAATATTACTATAAATGATCTGTTGGAACAAGTATGTGAAAAAAAATGTTACCAATATACTGAAATATACTGTTTGGGTTGAGTCGTGGACTAGGTCACTCTCTCTAAGACATTTCGCAGCTCTGCCCAAATTTTTGCAAGCAAACATAGCCTCATCGTCCCCAAGATAAAACAAACCATAATATTTTTTCTATTTCAGAGCTTCAGTACATTGATAAAGTCAAGAATGCTACACCTCTCAAATATTTATGTTGCTCGGTAAACTTAAAAAAAATTATATTTTTCTTTGGTTTATTACCAAGAGTAGTTTCTAAGTTGTTGAGTTATGTTCTAAAATTATATGTTCTAAAATTGAGGGCTATTACCCTTTATTTATAGTTGAAAAAATATGTGTAATAGCCAAATAATTATGAAAATAACGATCATAAAAATAATGGTTACATAATTATGAAAATAACGATCATAAAATAACGGCCACATAATTATGAAAATAACGGTTAAATAATTATGAAATAACAGTCATAAAATAATAAAAATATTTCTTATTTAAATTCATTTCCAACAATCCCCCACTTGAATTTTACATAAAAATAGTTTCATCGAGCAACCGATCAATTAAAAGTATAAGATTATACATAAGCAAAAGGTGTCTATCGACTTGAACCTTTGCATTGTGTTGATGCTTTAGAATATACTAGAGTAACTCATAGTTTTTTACTTTATCTCTAACAATATTACACACACAACCTTTCCAATGTGTACTTCACAAAGCCCATGATTTACAGACATGCACGTGTATCCCAGTATAGTGAATGCTCTAGTAAATTTTGCCCAAATTTTTCATAGGAAGAGACCACACTTCCACATTCACATAGGTGATTCTATCAAGAGTACTCCTATAGCTATGTAATCCACTCCACATAGAGTATAAAACTCATTAAGAGTTTAATAATTAACCCATTCTTCTCTGTCGCTTTAGGACTTCATGATTCTAACAATATAGAATGGGACTTCATAATAGCATGATTCATCTCATATCACTTCATGACTTGTTATTACCCAATGAATTTATTTCTTGGGATCTCTAGTCTATAAGTTGGGTTACCATCACAAGTGACTCTTCATTTTAAGGGCATCAGTCCCATTCTTTCGAGGTTTTGAAAACCTTCTCTCTTGTTAATCCTTTTGTCAACAGATCAACCAAATTTTTATCATAACATACATTATCCACTCTTACAATTCATGTAGAGAAAAATTCTCTAATAATACATTGTATCTGTCATCTATTGTTGTAATAACGGTTGTGAATCTTTGTAATAACCGCAATACTATCGCAGTGGATCAAGACAGTTGGTATCGGTCTTTCCCATAAAGGGATCTTAACTAACACACTTCTTAACTAGCTTGCTTCTTCACTAGCAGTAGCTAGTGCTATCATTTCAGACTCCATCATAGATTGAGCCAATATTGTATGTTTCTTATAATTCCAAGGAACATCTCCACTAGCAATGCTAAATATATAGCCACTAGTTGCTTTGGAGTTTTCTGATAGAGTGTTCCAATCAACATTGTTGTATCCTTCTAGAAAAGTGAGAAACCTCTTATAATGTAATACAAGGTTCATAGTTCTCTTATGGTATCTCATGACCCTTTCAATAGCATTCCAATGCTCTATACTAGGTCTACTAGTAAACCTACATAGTAGTCCCACAACATAAGCTATGTCTGGTCTAGTGCAGTCAGTAGCATAATGTAAGCTACCAATGATGCTCGCATACTCAGTTTGTCTAACACTATCTTTGGTGTTCTTGAACAACTTTGCACTATGATCATAAGGAGTACATGCAGGTTTGCAGTTAAAGTAATTATATTTTTTTAAAATCTTCTTAATGTAATGAATTGATCTAGAGAAAGTCTTTTTTCAAACATAGTAATCTTTGTACTAAGGATTACACTCGCTTCTCTGAGATCTTTCATTTTAAAGTTAACACGTAACAAAGTTTTCACATTATTCACAACATGAATATTTGAGCCAAAAATAAGCATGTCATCCACGTATAAGCATATATAAGTGAAAATTTCATTTTCTGATTTATAATAAATGCATTTGTCACTTTCATTTATTTTGAATCCATGTGACATCACTAGATTATCAATTTTTTTCATGTCATTACTTAGGTGCTTATTTTAGACCATAAAGGGATTTATCTAGTTTATAAACTTTATTTTCTAGACCTGGGACAACAAAACCTTCATGTTGGTCCATATAAATTTCTTCTTCTAAGTCATCATTTAAGAACATAGTTTTAACATTCATTTAGTGCACTACTAAATCATGGATAGAAAAAAGAGCGAAAAATACACGTACGGAAGTTATTCATGTGACAGGTGAAAAGGTACCAGAGAAAACTACATTTTCTCTTTGTCTATACCTTTTGACTACAAGACAAGCTTTGTACTTTTAAATAGTACCATCAGGTTTAAATTTCTTCTTTAATATTCATTTACATCTTATATCATTTTTCAACCAAGAGGTAAGTTAACTAAATTCCAAGTTCTATTATACTCAAGAAAGTCCATTTCATCATTTATGGCTTCTTCCCATAAGTTGGCATCTAAAGAAGATAAGGATTTTTGAAGAGTTTGGGGATCTAACTCTAGGGTATAAGCATAAAAATCAGACCCAAAGTCCTTGAGTGTTTTAGCTCATTTACTTATCCTAATTTCAGTGTTTAATTCCTCATTTTGTTCAATAGTTCTAGTTATGAGTAAACTACTAGAAGACAAGCCCCTACTATTTTTCAATTTAAAGGGAAACTTATGTTCATAGAAATAAAAATCATTTGATTCTATAACTACATGATCATTTAAGTCATAGAATTTATAAAATTTACTATCCACAACATATCCTATGAACACACATTCATATGCTCTACTAGCAAGTTTATTTATTTTAGGATCGGGAATCTTAACATAGGCAAAACAACCCTAAGTTTTAAAATAAGTTGGGCTAGGTTTCTTATTTTTCAAAATTTCATATGGTGAAATCTTACTAGTAGATTTAGGAACTCTATTTAGAAAATAGCTAATAGTGAATAAAATTTCTCCCCACCAATGGAAAGCAGCACCAGAGTTTAATAAAATTGCAACAACTGATTCAGTAAAAGTTTTATTTTTTTTCTTTTAGCTTTGTCATTCATTTAAGGAGAATAAGGTGTAGTTTTTTCATGAATGATTCCATGAGTTTCATAAAAATCATTGAAAAAATTGGAATCATATTCGGTGCCTCTATCACTTCGAAACCTTTTTATTTTCCTATTAAGTTGATTTTTAATTTCAGTCATAAATATTTTAAACATATCAAACGCTTCACTTTTATTTTTCATTAGATATACATAAATTTAATCTAAACAATCATCAATAAAAATTATAAAATAATGTTTTCGATTTCTTGTTAAATTTCCATCAAGTTCACATATGTCAGAGTGTATTAAGTCTAAAGGTTCAGATTCTCTAACTACTCACTTATGTGAAGTTTTGGTTATTTTCGCTTGACTACAAAAGTCAAATTTTTCAAAATCATTTAAAGATAGTTTAGTAATTAGTTCTAAGGTACTCATGTTCTTAATTATGTGTTTATTAACATGACAAAGTCTAGCAAGCCAAATATTAAAAGAACTCAATATTCAATTTAAACATGCCATTAGTGGCATATCCTTTCCCAACAAAAATATTATTTTTAGTTATTTTATATAAATCAGCCCCTATAGTTTGAGTAAACCCAACTTTGTTAAGAAGGTAGCCCAAAACTAAGTTCTTTCTTATATCTGGAGTATATAGAACATCCTTCAAGATGACAGCCTTTCTAGAGGTAAACTTCAATTTCACCTTATCAGTACCAATAACTTTAGGGGAGTGGGAGTCCCCCAGTAGCACTTTCTTATCCTCAGACACAGAATAGGACTTAGACATGTCTCGATCATAGCAAATATGGCAATAGTCACCACTGTCCACCCATCACCCCTCAGATCCACCAAAAAATGGATTTCAGATATCATAGCAATTAGTTGATCTTCGGTAAGGTACACCTACAAGGCATGATGATTCCTATTCCAGAAGTTCCTAGCCAAATGGCCAGGTTTTTTACAACTATAACACATAAATGTGTTATTTCTTGAGGGGTTGAGGTCCATTCTGTGAAGGATAATTTCTATTTCTATTTTGGTAGTTATAGTTTTGGTTATTATTACGATTCTGAGTTTTCATATTTCTTTCTTTAGGTTTCAGAATTGTAGAGGAGGTTTTCTTATTGGTGCTGTTGATTAAGATAACGAGTACTTCATCTTTTTTATATTGTTTTCACGCTTCTTCTTCTATTCTTAAATGGGTAATAAGACTTTCTAAAGAAAATTCCTTAGTTTTATGTCTAAGTGCATTCTTAAAATATTTCCATACAGGTGGTAATTTATCTATAATAACGGCAACTTAAAATTGTTCATCTAAAGTCATACCTTCAGAAGTTACTTCATGTGATATCTTCTGCAGTTTGTATGATTGAGCTTTCAACGATTTTCCATCAATCATTTGGTACTTCATGTATCTACTGACAGCATACTTCTTTGTTCTAGCTTCGCCAGTGTCGTAGTTCTTTCGAAGTGCATCCCAAATTTCCTGAGCAGACTTATCCGAATTATAATAATCATACAAGTCATAAGCTAATCCATTAAGAATAATTTTTTTTGCATAGAAAATCATTTTCCATCCAAGTGTCTAAATTATTGTTGTAGCTTCAGTAGGAGAAATAGCAGTATTGGTTTTTCAGTAGTAAGAACAGAAGTGACCTTTTTCAGGGATAAGAAAAATAACATTTTTTGTCTCCATATTTTAAAGTGTACTCCCTCAAAATAGAATGGTTTGTTGAGATCAGTAGTTAATATTTTAGTAGACATGGTAGATAGAAATCATCTTAAAATTTTTGGAACAAGTATGTTAAAACAATGTTACCGATATACTAAAATATACTACTTGGGTTGAGTCACGGACTATGTCGTTCTTTTAAGACTTTTTGCAGCTCTGCCCAAAATTGTGCAAGCAAATACAACCTCGTCGTCCCGAGGATAAAACAACTCAAAATCGTTTTTTTTGTCTCAGAGCTTCACTGCACTAATGAAGCCCGGAATGTTATACCTCTCAAATATTTATGTTGCTCAATAAACTTCAAAAATAATTTTATATATTTTTCTTTTGTTTGCTACCAAGAGTAGTTTTTGAGTTGTGTATTAAAACTGAGGGTTATTGCCCTCTATTTATAGTTGAAAAATATGTGTAATGGTCAAATAATTATAAAAATAACGGTCATAAAATAACATATACATAATTATGAAAATAATGGTCATAAAATAACAGATAGTGCATATGTGTACAATTCTTGTTATAACAAACTTATGGCATATATTTTATAATATTATACTTTAATATTACTAGCGTACATATTATGAGTTTAAATATGTATATTTTGTTGAATAAAGGTACCATAAAAATATTAAATTTGTTGTTTGATCTCTAGAAAAAGTTATTGACATTTAGGTACTTCCTTCATCAATCCCAAAATAAAATAATAAAAAAATGTATGCTTTCAAAGATTCAAAATACAAATAAATTATTAAATAAAGCTTCTAAAAGATTTTTTTTAGTACTATATTTTGTTTTATGGAATTTTTAATATGAAATATTTTTGTTAACATCTAGTTCTTGCCGGTGAACAAAAGAAATATAGTACTAAAAATTTAGTTCTTAACAGATTTGTAAGCAGTATTCATAACTAATTTTGATAAGATGAACAAAGAAATAAACGAAAGAAAAAAAATGTTAAAAGCTTATTTAGTAATGGATTTAATTAACTAAAAGAGTATAAATAAAAAATTAGCAAAAATATGAAAAATTAAAATTTTCATACACAACTAAACATGTAATCATGTGTATATAAAACAATACGAAAAAATAAAATAACTCAAAAGATTTTTAGGTGTAAACAATTTATGTCACAACAATGACCTAAGAAAAAACTCATCAATCCACTAGACCACTTAACTATCCACTATGAAAACAATGTTCGATTACAAGTCTAGGATTCTAACTACTCACCAAGGTAATGCTCCAAAGTAACCTACTTACCAGGCTTTACTTTTTTTTATAGTCTCTACAAGTAAGGTGTTCAAATCCAGACCAAAGTTTTGATAAACTTGAGTCACATGAGTTATTGAGCCTATGTAGTTGACACTTGAAAAGTTAACATAATAACACACATGTGATGTGTATCCTAGAGCAAATTCAATAATAAAGAACTCTAGCCAAATGACTTAATAAAATATCAGTTAAAATCAAAATCACTAACAACCCTAGAACAGATGTTGAAGTGCAATAACTTAAATGTTATAGGCTTGTTAATTAATTAAACACAACCACAAAATGTTTCATAAATTAACTAATGAAAAAGCTTACTAGAATAGTTTTTGCAAAAGAGATTTAGAGAGAAAGCTTGGAATGCAAAATTTGATTCAAGTGTGGTTGAATAAAATAAGTATTAGGTCCTTTATATAGGAAAGATTGAAGCCCTATTGCTAGGTTAAAGTCCAATTACAATTCTGTTCATTACGCAATTCATAGAGCAATAAATAATAGGGACAAAATAGTAATTAAAACATTTGACTCAAGTAAAAATTAGGCTAACATTTAAAACCTAAGTACTTGATTGATCTAAGTTGTGCTTAATCAATCGAGCCAAAAAATTCAATCTAGCTAATTAATCCTCAATCGATCTAGGATATTAAATAAATAAATCCCAAGATAGATAAAATCAATCTAGTAAATATTTATAGGTCTAATGCTCAATCGACCAACCATTAATAACTCGATTGATTTACTAAAATAAAAAATTGATTTTGTGACTCTTTAAAATTGATCTATTCACCTCGATCGATCATTGATCTAGACGTGTCTTGATCGATCAATTAACCTAAATTCAAAATGTTCTTATGTGTTTAATATGAAATATAACGTGCATAAGAACACATATATATTTGGCATGTGTTCATTGGAGGTTGATAGTTTCTTTGGCTTGAAAATATTCTTGAAAGAGACACATAGAAACTAAAATTACATTTGGATGTGTTTTGCATGAATATCACCAACACTCATAAACCACACAATCTCTTTCTTTGGCATATTTGTGTGCTAAAACCTCTCTCTATATATAACGCTCATACAAAAAAAATTGCATACTGGAAGTAGCCTATGATTCGATGAAACCATCTTCACTTGAATCTAGACATCTCATATGTACACTATAAAACAAAAATAGAAAGAGGCACACAACTTGTCTCGAAAGACTTATTGTTTATTAGTTCAGTATATATAATAAAATAAAAGTGAAGAAATAGCCATAAGTGATGAGTAACAATAGATAGATCATTTAAGTATTACTCCCCCTACGTGAATAAACTTGAACACTCAATGTGTTCTCCCCCTTTATATATTTTCAATTAACGCTCAATAACTCTCCCCATTTTTATCATATGAATAAATAATATAATTATGAAGAAATAAAAAATAGGTTGAGTAAGCAATCAGTGTATTAAATGACTGAAAATATGAGTACACATTCTAAAAAGCTCATTAACAATCAAAAGAGAGAGCTAAAAACAATATGTTTTCTAAAAATGAATAAACTTCCCCTAAGTTTTACAAATTTCCTAAATAAATTAGAATAAAACAAAAATTTATAAAACAAATATATATATATATATATATATAAATTAAAGGTAGTAGACTTAGCTAAACAACTTAGCTAAACAAGACTACAATAGTACACACAAAAGTTAAAATTAATTTTGTTCAAAGTGTGGCTATCCATTGACATAGATATAATCACCAAAAGTAAAATATGTGTTGGATATGCAATAGCATGTCAATTTGTTCATTTATGATCAATTATGAAATCTTCAAAGAAAAGAGTACTACCTATCATAAAAAATTGCAATTGAATTTATACTTACACATAATAAAATTTTACTTACCAAGAGAAAACTTAATTAATCCTTTTTTTTTTGTATTCCCCTCTTGTATATGTTTTTGTGAGAGATTGGTTATTTATTTATTTTATTTTTTTGTCTAAAACTTTGTGGCTCTTTCATTTTGTGCAAGAAAAAGATTTTGTATTTGTCTTTTTTCCTTTAATATTATTATTATTATTATTTTAATGAAATATGCACTAGCCAAAAATCTAGTATGATAACTTTCACACTAGTTGTAAGGTAGCCAGCCCTCTTCACTCACTACTGTAGCTTTACATGTCACAATAGGTAGTCCTTTAAAAACTAAGTGTCTCTCTATTGTAGTATTTTATAAAGTGAAAGATAGAGCTCAAACACAATTTTACAGTCAAGGTTATCTCAATTCCTAAAATCTCACAATATCAATCATAAACTTCAAGCATAACATACATTTATATTCAATGAATGTTTGAGTAGGTTCATGTGAACATCAATCACCATATGTGAAAAATATATAGATACATAAGTCAAAATACTCAATTAAGAAATGCAAAGTCAATCAAAAGAAGCAAAGTAGTATGAAAATAATATGTAAAATTTATGTCAATATTAAAGTCTTTTCCATTTTCTTTTAAAACTAAAGAAACATAAATAAACATAAAAACTAAACAAATAAAAAAATTAAAGATTCTCACCTAGAATCAAATAAGCACTAATAAAAATGTACCTAGGTGAACATTAAGAGATGGTCAGGTGATCGAAAAAGGTAATATTTTTTTCTAATCTAGACTTTCTTAAATTTTAGCTTCTTTATATCTTTGAGTTGGAAATTAAATACTTTAGTTATCATAGGTATTTTCTTGGACTTATCTTTGGATTTCATATTCATCCTAAATGAAGATGGAATATTCATGATAGGATGATGATAATTAGTCCTAGAATTAAGTTTCGAACTCCACTTGCCTCTTTAGACCTATAACTTCATACTTTGTAGTAGAATTATTAGACTACTGTGCATAGATGGATGATAATAATGAGCCTTATAATTAAAAGCATGGAAGGAATTATTAAATTCAAGAGAATTCATCAAAAACCTACATTTTGATCTTATAGGACATTCCCTACCACAATGATAACAAACATGCACAAACTTAACAGTTAGAGTTAGGATTCATTACAAGTGTGGTTTTTGATGTTGGATTTACAAACTCAGTTATATTTGAAAATGATGGCATATAATACTCATCTACATAACGTAGTGATGAATGTTTAAAAAGCACAAAAATTATCATAATTTAATGTACTTTAATTGATTAAATAAATTCATATTTGTATGATTTTATCATATTTTTATATAAATTTATCTTTTTAGAATCACGAGTAATTTTATTATTTTTCAGGTATTTTCATTCAAAAATAAATTAAAGACTCCAAGAAAACTAATAGAGGCAATACACCAAAAATATATTGAGAAAAAAATGAAAAAAAATAAAAAAAAGATGAAAAAATTGGACAAAATTTGTCAAAAATGTCCAAAAGGTAGAAATCATGCATGCAGCCCCCAATCTACACTGAGTCCCGTGCACACCAAGTACAGATCGCATGCAGCCAGAACACGCCCGCACTTGTGTAGCCAGCGCACACACCTATGTCGTGTCCTGCATATGCCAAACGCCATTCTGTCGCAATTTTTGCACCCCACACGCGTGCCAACCTGTCCAAACGCAACCAATGTCAATTTTTGAAATATTTTTCCACCTTTATTGGCCTTTTTTTCACCTATAAAATGACCCTCTCCCCCATTGTAAAACACACAATTTGCTCAACTTTTTTTCTCTCTAAATTTCACTCTCTAGCTTTCTCTCTCTAAAAGTTTTCTTTTTTTGAGTTTTTAGTTTTAAAGTTCTTCTATTTTGAGAAAAACTAGTTATGTTTTTATATATTTTTTATTTTTGATTCAATAAATTGAAATGAAAATCCATTTAGAGGTTTTCCATAGACAGAATTAGCATCAAAGTTCAATAAGGATTCTTTTGAGGTATAAGTTTAAAATGAATTCTTTACAATTGTTTTTTATTTTTTATTCTTATATGTTATGTTTATTTTTCTATGATTGAATTTAACATAACTGGTTATTTGTAAATATGATATAATAAATATGTTGTTATGCTTGCGAAATATTAAATAGGTAAAACATTTCTATAAAATAAATTAATTTTGTTTTTATTCAAGATTTTATATTAAGGATGTTAGAGAGAAATATATTATTTTTCATTATAAACTTAAATTTTAAAACTAGATTTTAAGGTTTAATTATCCCGTTCGATTTAGAGCGAAGCTCTATTTTAATTTTTTTATAAAAACTATTATTCAAAAATGTATTGACGACATATTTTCAATAATTATTTTAAAAATTGAAAGTTAGTACTCGAATAATTAAATTCTTCGGTTTAATTTGAACACTTTGAATAAAGTCTAATTAATTAACTCCGCCTAAAGGTGTGATTAGATGGTTTACTATTTTCTTAGAAATAAAGCTGAAATTTAATACTTAATTAATTAATAGGTCCCGCCTAAAGATATTAGTTAATTAATATTAAACAAAAGAATTTGGCCACACATAAGAAAACTCCACTCTTATGAATGATAAAAATTTAAATTATTGTTTATTTAATCTATATCTATGTTTATTTTTAAGTTATTAGATTAGGAAACAAACAAACCAAAATATCGTGACAAGATGTTTAGGATTTTTTTTAAGATTTTCAATAATAAATTAAAATAAAATATATTTCTTCCTTAGATCGACCTTAAGAGTATACTTGTCATTTTATATAAAATGATTCGTGTACCTGCAAGAGTTTTACAAATATAAAACCAAAATATCCGCAAGATCAGTATTTGTAATGTCGATCTTATCTCATCACCTAGCCCTCTCTTATCTCCAAAAGCTTGATGTATAGAAATGAATAAATATATTCGCATATGTATAAAGAAGAAAAGCTCAAATTGTTATTTTTACGTTGATCTCATGAAAGGAATCAAATGTAAGGATTTATAAAATATTATACATTACTTTCATGCATCAATCAAATTCATCAAATAAAAATATCAAGTAATATACATTTAACAAAATATAAGAAAATGAAATGACTTCTTAGGGAATTACTTCATATATTTTCTTTAAACCATTTTTCACAATTGTTTAGACTTTTTGGGTTATAGTACATAGATTGTACTATTCATTTTTCTCTCTTTCTTTCTTTCTATTTTTTTTTCTTTCTTTTATATTCGTTTTTTATAAGAGAATCCTTTTTTTAGAGAGTGGACTCATGTATAGATTGTACATTTTTTATATGATAAGGTGAGTGGTTAATATTTGACCTTTTATTTTTATTTGTATAAGTAACCCTATATATATCTCTTTTTCTTAATAGAAATCATGTATGAACGAAGAAAGGTATATACTATCAATTTCTACTTAAATAATCTAATCTAAGAAAATGAAAAATAAATATATGACACTTCGTTAAGATGTAAAAATCCATACATTTAATGCTAAGTCCTATAGAGATTATCTAATAATTTGAAGAAAAAAGAAATGTGTTTATAGTAGAAAACATATATTTCATTCATAATAAAGAAAATTAGGCTCAAATTATATCTCATAAGGGTAGCTTCTACTATTTAATTTCTAAATACCAATTTTGGATTTAATATAATTTTCACACCTTATTAAGAAATACTAGTCATAACAAAAACTAACTAAATATCACATTATTTCATTATATATTTTTGAAAATTAATCTAATAGTGCAAAAAGACTTAATCATTATTTAAATTTAATTTTAAGACATGATCAACTTTTGTGGAAAAATTTAAAAACTAATCCTAAAATTCTAAAAATTACTAAAACACACAAAGAAAATAAAATAAAACACAATAAAAATGAAAATGTGAACATAAATTTTTATTTTTAAATTGTTATTTTTTTTAAAATTAAGCAAGGTAACTTTCACTTTCTCTAACCTAGAACTTACATTGTCCTCAATGAAATAATTGTAAAATGACGATAAAAGAGAAAATAAAAGTTACATATTTCTTGAGAATATGCAAGTAGTGATGGAGAAATGTAGGTGCATCTATCATGCTTATCATTCATGTTCACACAGGGAGATTACTGTGAACTTCTAATATCTCAACAAATATTTTTAGTTTTAACAATTCTAAAATTATCCATATGTAATTAAAATAAAATAAGCAAAACAAATTAAACAAATAAAAAATTTACCTAAAATGATGAATTTTCTCTCATCCAGCGCTTAGTTAAATGTCTTAGCAAAACGTAACTTGGAGGATTTCATTTTCAGTAAACTCAATGTCCGTGAATCATTGAGTTAATCAAACCAACAAACAGGACAAGGTTGTCTATCTATACATTTTTCAGTCATGTCTTATGAATTTTCAAAATTTTACTTAAAACTAGGGACTTGATTATGAGTTTTAGATAACCTACTTCTAAGTGGAAGTCAAATAACTAAAGCATCAAAACACATTTGTACCTAGATTTAATAAAACATCTACCTCCTTTTATCATAGATTGTAATTAAAAACTTTGAAATTTTGGAGATAGCTTAAACAATTTTTTTATTTTTTTATTTTATTATAATCTCTAAGTTAAATAGCATAATCAATATTAACAAAGAGTGCTCTCAGGAAAGATTAGTGGGACAAAGACTTCCAAGAACTAGTTTCCTAGAAAAAACTCTGTTATATATTTATTTTTTATGCTATTAAATCTAAATTAATTAAGTTAAGTTAAAATCTAAGTTAAAGCTCATTATTTAAAAAAAAATTAAAATTTTTATTTATTTTTATTTTTAATTAATTTTTTAAAACTCAAAATAAATAAAAAAATCACAATTATTTACAACACAATTTTTTTTTAATTTTGATAAATAATTTAAAAACTTTATTTCTTTCCCGACAACAACGCCAAAAAGCATAAAACTTAATGAGCACAACATTAAATCCCCGACAACGGTGTCAAAAACTTGATAAGATACAACACATGCATGGAGATATGACCAGAGTCAAAAGACCACTTTTGATATAAAGAAAATGAGGGAAATAATATAAGAGAAAGCGTCCAAGTCCGTTATTTTTGAAAAAATCATACTTTATGTATATATTTATTACATGAGATAATACAAATATGTTATATTTATAAAAAGATCATATAAATGTATTATATATATATATATATATATATATATATATATATATATATATAATAAACTTATATATCTCACATTTTGTTTATAAAAATGAGACAATATAAATTTATTATTTTTATAAAATAAATTTTTATTATCATTTTTAAAAAATATCATAATTACATCACCCTATCTAATAAATTAAATTATATTTTTATTAAAATTATTGCAATTGTAATACCCTTTTCACAATAATATATTTACAAAAGGTAAATTTGAAATATCAGTTGTGATGAAGCATTTAATTTATATTAAAAGTAATAATGGGGCTATGAATGTGAGAGTTGTTATTCGTTAATATTACATTGTATTTTGCATTAATTATATTATTTTTTTCTTATATTAAATATTTATTTTTTAAAAAATAAAGTTATTAATTTTAAATTTTATTTATCTTAAATACTATATTATTACATAATTTAAAAATAATAAATAATTATTACATAATTTAAAATTAATAAATAATTATTTTTTAAAATACAAAGTCTATAATTCTCGTGGATGGGACCCTCAGTCATGTCACCAAATCTTTTCATAATTATATTCTAATAAATAGAATTATTTTTCTTAATTGTTGATTGATTTGTCCAAATTTCAAAATAGTCATAAAAATTAATTAATGCCCTAATATTATAATATTTTTTCCTATAAAAGAATAACAAAAAAAAAATAACAAGTGATTGAATTATTGATTTGAACGTTTTCATTTTTCATTTTTTTTTTTTTGAAAAATACTAAAGCTTATAAATTGTCACGACAAAACTATTTCACTTTTGTGATACATATTTTCTATGAACGAAATGTTATAATGTACAGATTTTAGACATTGTAATTGAGTTAGCAGTATCTTTTTGTATCTTATTTATCAATTATAAATATTAATAATTGTTATTAAAGATTAACATAAGTAAATATGTATTATATATAGTATATATGTGTACGTATTTATGTAGCTGACGTACTATTTTAAAATTAATTTACAACTAATATATCAATATATAACTGCATGTATAAGTCACATCCACGTATATGTAATTTATGTAATAATCATTTAAAAATAATAATAGGATATGATAAAAAAAAAGAAATTGTTCCATGAAGCTAATTTTTTTTTCTAACAACTTTTATAATTGAAATAGATAACATATAATCATAATAAATAACATCTCTTATTTTCTATTTTAAAAAAAAAACTTAAGTAGACTTTTATATTAAATACTTAATTTGAATTTTAATTAATTAAATTTATTTAATATTTGATTTCAATTAATTAAATCTTGTTCATGTTATCATGGTGTATTTTATATTATTATAAATTTTAATAGTATTATTTTATCTAATTTAATTAATTTATAAATAAAATATATCTATATAAATCTCAAGATTTTAGGCAGTTCTATCGCGCTAGCCAAAACAAAAACCTGGAAATTAAATGAGAACCACGTAGTTATTACAAAAGAAAAAAAAAAAAAGTCCACTGATTTGCAAGAGTAAAAGAAGAATATTTATTATATATATATTCAAAAAAAATTCCATAAAAAGACCCACTTGTATCTATCTCTATCATTCTTTCTTCTAGAATAAATATATATAGAGCGTTAGTGACCTTCAATTTCGTTGTAAACAATTTTGGGTAGTTATAAAATTTCCTTTTTTTTTTTTTGTATTTATTACCTTTGTGTTTATAAAATAGTAGTAATATAATTAGTAGTAGTATTTATTGAAAATTTTGAAATTGATCTGTAATGGCTTCTTCGAGTTCAATATGGACAGCAAAACAAAACAAGTTATTTGAGAATGCCCTTGCTATGTATGACCAAAACACTCCTGATCTTTGGCAAAAAATAGCCGAAGCAGTTGGAGGTAAAACTATTGAGGATGTTAAGAAACACTATCAAAACCTTGTTGAAGATGTTAACAAGATTGAAGCTGGTCAAATTCCTTTACCTCGCTATAGAAAGTTTCCTAATTCAAATAACTTTCCGATCGATGAAGAACACAGGTAATTATAATTTTACCTTTTTAATTAATTTATTCCTTCTATTACAATTTCTTTTTAGTTCATGTTAATCTTAATTAATTAGCTAGTTTGTTGTTCCCATGTAGGTTAAAGAATCTAAAACTACAGTAAAATTGTCGCCACCAAAAATCCAAGAAAAAAGAAGAATAATCTATCATCATCTCATCTTCAGAAGAGATGTAAAATGTGATTATAAGTTTTCTTGAATGGATTAGTCCTTTATTTCTTTATATTTAAAGCTAGAAAATATAATTTCAAATCTCGTTTTCAAATGTTTCTTTGGTAATGTATGGTATGTAATCTCTTTAATAATAGAAGCATTACTATTTCCTTCTTTCTTTGTTAAATAGATTAAAAACATATATTGTCTAGTAGAAGAAGGATGTTGTCAATTTAATTAGGATGTCTTAGTCTCTACAATTTTTCATTCAAAAAAACAAAAAAAATAGATCAAAGACGTTATCTAACACAAATTAATTACAAACTTGTCAAATTAAAATTATTTTATAATAATTAAATATATTTTGAAAAAAGGTGATTGTTGACAAGTTTATCAAAATAATAATTTATTAAAAAAAATTGATCAAATTACAAGCATGCAGATTTATTAATCATGTGACCAACAGAAAAGATTATATATACTAATATACACATATATTCAATAAACAATATCAATATATGTTTATATTTTTCGGACATACAATTGTATATACTGATGAACATATTTTAAAATTTTAAAAAAAATTGAACACCTATTAATTAATATTTATCTTTTCTTATAAAATAGTATTAAAATAATACATGTAAAAAATTACAAAACTTAATGTTTTAAATTAAAATATAAAAAAAGATGATGGATGAGTTAGAAATGAGCTCAACTATATTAATTGAATGAATATAAAACAACAATTTAGCCACTATATATAGGCTGAGAATATTACAAAGTCATTAAGGAAAACTAAACTAGTTTAAGATGTATAAGTGTGAACATAGAAGACAATTAACTAACTAGATATTAACTCCAATATCTACTCCAATTGATAACACTTAATAATCTAACATACATCCATGCAAGAACAAATAATGTGAAAACACAACAACAACTAAGTAAACTAAAACACTAGGAAAGAATAAATCAGAAGAAACATACGCTAAAAATGCTCATGTCCTAATTTTAATGGACTAGAAGAAACATTATGAGAAATTGAACAAAGTTCCAACTCTCAAACATGGAGAAGAGCGGAACACAACTGCTCACAATAGAGCAAGAAATACTCATAGAAGGAATAGAGGTAACATTCTAAAAAAGACAACCCAAGAGTCTAAAAAAAGGAAACACTAATACTCCAATCACCGATAAAGTTTCAAACGTAACATTACTTAGACACTAGTGATTGTGATGACCATACATCCAGAAAAGTGAGCAACATCATTAGATGAACACTGCATCCCTAAATGAGACAACACTCAAATTCTTGATCAATAATGTCAAATGATCAAAAGATGCAAGAGAAACAAAATGCACACACTATGATACACATAAGCATCCAACATCAAAATAAAAATAGCACAGAAAGCCAAAAAAGTGCACACTTAAGCCTAAAAAACACAACCCATTCCAAGCCATATAGCCCAACCAAAGGAGTAAGAACCACATTAGGGCAAGGATACACATTTTTTGAGAAAATAGTCAAAAATAGTGTACCATTGGCCTTCTTCTACAAGGCCCAAACAAGACTCAATCCTGTCCAAAGCCAAATGAAGTCCACATAGCCCTACCAAAGCTAAGTAAGAATGAATAGACCATAATTCAACCCAAATGTTCAAAGTCCAAGCTCTGTTTGCCAAAATCTAACCATGGCCCAACCAAAACTGATAAATTTACAAGAGCCTAAATGTCTTTTCAAAGTCCAAAATGCCCAAAAAACCTTTATCTTCTTCATGAGTCTTCTAAAGATCATGCAAAATACATGGCCTCAATGGAAATATAGAACAAGAACCCTAATTGCTAATTAAATATTCCACAATAATCAAGTAGGAATATGTAAGCAACTAGTAAGAATGAAGGAGGTGTTTATATTCTATCATCATTCTAGCATAAGGTGATGCCAGAGCTATGGAAGGACTTGCCCGATAAGAACCACCATCAAGCTACTAGAGAGCAGCAACAACTAGTAAAATCGTTACACCCTGGCCCTTACCATGAGTAGTCCCATTTTTGTACTCCCTTATCATAGCTGAATCCACAACGGAGCATCAACTAATGTCGTAACAACTCCACGAATCACCAACAAATCTAAACAATAATGAACACCACCAAGAACCAACAACCTATGAGGACTAAACAATGGTGGTAGTGTATCCACTGTTTTTCCTCTAATCATAAGAAATCTTTGTCAAATTTATGTTTAGATTAAATAACAATATATCATACAAACAAATAAATCAAACTAGCCTAATTAGACAATTTAGATGAGGCCTCGACTGAATTTTTTTCAAACTTATATTTTTGAACACAAACATAAGCTCTCTTGTTCCTTGTCTATTTGACGGCCAACGATGGTGCGTTTGGTATCCATATGATTACCTAATATGTTCAATATTTTCTTCATCACAACCTTCTCGTTTGTCTCTTTGTTCAACATTGAGTAAAAAGACACCAAAAAATTGAATACCATAAATCATAAAACATAATAAATGAGTGAAATCAAAGGCTCAAGAGCTCCGATAGAGATTTATCAAGAAAATGGTGGATCAATTAAAGATTTACAGCAAATCGTAAATGAAAATGATGTGATACACTAGATATAATTAAAAATATAAGAAAGAAAGAAAAGACTACGATAAATGTTGACATCATCATTATCCAATGAACATTAAGAGTAATCAGGGATCTAGAAATATAAAATAACCAAAATCAAAGAATAGATTTCATATCCATTTTGAGTTTATTGCCTTCGAGATTGTTCAAGAAAATAGAACTATCAAGACTAATCTCCAATACTAGAATAAATCTCCAAAAATCTTACAAGAAAACTAATTTGCAATATAAACATTAAGATTAAAAAAAATCAAGAAACAGTCGAAGAAAAGACTACTAGAGAATTCAAATATTGGAAATTAAATCTCCTGAAACTAATTGATCACTTCATAATATAAACTTTAACAGAAAAGAGCATCGAAATTATTTGTCAAGAACAACCATGAAGTTGAGAGTTTCATGACTCTGATACCATACTAAAAGCACCGAATGATGAATGTAATGTTTATTATTGATTGAATGAATACAAACAACAATGCAACCATTGTATATAGGCTGGGAAGATTACAGAGGTATTAAAGAAAACTAAACCAATTTAAGATTTATAAGTGTGAATATAGAATACAATTAACTAACTAACTAGATATTAACATCAATATCAACTTGATGAAAGTAGTTCGGTGCTATTAATCCAATAAATTTACACTAGACTAAAAAAGTCATATAAGGATGGTACACCATTTGTTTAAACATATATAATATATATCAAACAAATAACTAATATACATTATGTTATGTAATCACTAAAAGATAATATATTTTTTCTTAAGAGATAAAAGTAACAACAATATGCATGTTTAGTCGAGCATTTACGTTAGGAGTTTATGCACTTAATATAAAAATCTAGGAAGATACTAAAAGATAAAAATTTTAGGGTAGAGATAATGACTTTTTTTTGTAAAGTATATATAATAAAAGATAAAATAAATAATTATATTTTGTTCAAAAATTAATGATAAATTAAAAATGAAAATAAAAGTTCAACAAGTAAATATATTCACGGAGTAAACTTTGATTATTTAAATATATAATTCCAAAGTACTCGTAAAATAGAACCCAAATCAATTAAGATTACACATTTATATCAATTAGATCCCACTCAAAATAATGTTTCAAAATGACATTTAACTTTTAAAACCTCTTTTTCCTATAGGTTTTAAGAATATGTGAAAATATACTTTTTAAAGTTGAATAGTATTGGCAAACAAAGTGTATTGATGAGCTTCACCCCAAAACCAATCGTCACTGGTTTTGGCACATTCTTGTCGCCCTCTCTCCAGGAAGAAAAACCTATGCCTTTATCAGTCTGGTTAGGCTTTCCGGAAGGTTTTCTGGTGAGCTGTTATCAGATTGGTATGGTAAGATGGATGTTAGTTGAGAGCTGTAAGCCCGATTGGGGTTACGTAGAGAGACTTACTTATAGAGGATCTCTCTCGTCGACGACGATGCTTCTTTCCTCGTTGAGCAGATTGAGTGAAAATATTGGACTCAATCGCTCTGCGAGTACTGTAAGTGGTACTACGAGGCGTTAATGGACTATGGATGGCCTATGGAGTGATCCACGACCACCCTTCCATCTGACTTTCTAAGAATCGGCTTTCTTGGCCTTAGTATTTTCATTTGAAAGAAGGAGCGTCTCGTATCTCCAGCGGCAAAGGGATTCGAACCACTTTGAAACCTGTCAAATCACGGGGAAGCGAACTTTCTATCAAACAAAAAACAGCTTCCTCTCCGACGTCGAAAGAAAATAGCAAATAGCTAAAGGTTTGGAACCCTGGCCTTATCCAGTGTCCTCCACATCGTCTCAAAGTTCGCGAAAAGCCAAGCCTGAGAAGGGAGAAGTGTTGGTTAGCCTTAACACATCCAAATCTTCCGCGGTAGCAGCCACTGTCTCGACCTTTTCTGTCACTAAACCCACCTCATATGCCCCCCAACAAATTATTCCTCCTGCTACTTGGTAGCCAGCTGTCTCATCACCTGGGCGACCTATAAGACCTCCTAGGAATTTGACGCCATTGGGACAACCAACCGGTTTTCAAAGTTTTGGTCGAAAGGGGGCTCTTAACACTGCTAGCACCCAGACCACCACCCAATCCTCTTCCCATATATAACCCAAACGCTCATTGTTAATTCAATCAAGGTCCGGGCCATACAACTGATTGGTGCTTTTCTCTCATGCATGCGGTCCAAGATCTCATTTTTCAAGGCAAAGTAGTGGTCTCTTCATCCCCCAGCAGTTCCAACTAGATTTTCCAAAGCCCTCTCCCGCCACATTCGGTAAGTGCACCGGTAGGGAGCAGCGCATCTGTGAATCTCATGGAGGATGCCCAGGGACAAGAAGACCTAGTACACCTGATTTCTTCAGCATCAGATGAGGATGGTCGTAGATCAGATGGGGTAATGGAGTCTGAAGGCCTTAAAATAGTTTTTCTGCCTTTGTTTCCAATACCGGTGATGATGACGCCGTAGCATCGTGCTCCAATAACATCGATGAAAGGCTACCCTCTACGAGGATGCCTAAAATCAAACCTACGGATGTCTATATCCCTAAAGTCAAGGCTATCTTCAAGCTTTTTGACTCCGTAGTCTTTCTAATACAGAGATCCAAGAAGGTGTCTCTCAGGTGTCACAAAATAATGACACTACATTCCAATGCTAATATATTAGATGTTCATAAGATTAGGAGATTTCGTAGCATGGGTCTGCATTTCATCCATTTCGGCATGTTGCAAGTAGGCATTAGACCTCTCACTAGGAAAGATCTTAATACATCTGCATTGGTTTGTGCATTAGACACTCGTCATCACAGTTTCAAGGATGCTCTTCTAGGGGCCGTGCAAGCACCCTTGCATGATGGTCCGATTTACTTCAATGTCTATCCCAACTTCACTTGTTCCTTATCCGACCCCCATTTAAACCGTTCATTAAGATTGAAGATCAAAACCCATGGTTTCAACATGTTGGAAGGTTCCTTAGCGCCCTTGTCATCGTGTGGCGGGTATGTTCTCAGGTGTTCAACACCATAGTTCCAGCTACGAAGCTACCACGTGACCGGCTATCAGACATGTGTGACGCGGTCTATCTACAGGCCAGTCTTGATGGTCAGCACATTACTCCAAAGCGGAGAAATCCGAACGAGGTGAAGATCCGGGCTATTGAGTACAAGCCTCGAGATCTCATACATTGCGAAGTGGTTCGGTACGCACGTCAGATGATGGTGTCCTCTTGAGCTTTGAGGACAAGGAAAAAGAATCTACGCCATCCTTCTACGGTCGAAAATCCATTTCAATGCTGCAGCGTAGCGTGGTGGATTACGGGGATGAAAGTCCTCGATCTTGCCACTCATCTGACACTTGAATTTTAGGCAAAAAAAAGAGTACTGGCGGGACTCCCGTTCGGTCTAAGCCTCCTCGCCTATCGGAGAGACAGGAGCTACAGAGGGAACATGAAGAGTACCTGCGTGACCCACGTAGGGAAAGATGGCTAAAGGATGACTGAGGACTCAAGGAGAAAAATCCGAGATGACTGGCTGGCATTCAGGCCTTTCTCAAGAAGAAAGATAGCATTCCTAGACTACGTCTATGAGAGTGTTTACAGCAAGTCCATTGCAGCTGCTTACAAGCCTGTCTGGGTTAATCCATCACTTGGAACAGATCGAAGCTACAGTATTCCCTCTATTTGATATCTTACAAGTGGATGGCGATGCTGCTCATTTAGCTCAGCTCATTGTGATGACCAAAGAGAAGCCAGAAGGTCAAAGTCTGATACATCAACAGCTCAACTGGGCAAACAGTGCTCTGAGAGCTATAGACGCTTGGGGTCCTGACCCATGTGATGATGTCTCTCAGCTGAAGGCTGTTAAAGTCACTTATAAAATGGATCATCAGAAGGCTGTTAAAGTTCCACGCCATCGGAATAAATAGACCAATTAAGATCGATAGTGATCTCGACGAGCCTGACGGAACGGAATCCAATCTAAGGAAGACCGAGTCAAACGGGAAAGCTACCTTGAAGTTCCAGGCATCATTCATCCCTATCCTTTCCAGAGGCCCTCTGACCAGAAGCCGGAATCGTCTTCTGCTACAACAAGACAGGGTGACATGGGAATTTAGATAAGGGACGGAGAGGCTTTCTCGCTCCTACCACCCCCCGGGAAAGAGAGAAGAATCAGGCGACTAGCCGCTGGGAATGAGAATGGCGATGTGCAGCAAGCATGTTAATCGTCATCAGATTACAGTAAATCAGAGTACTCAGATAGTACGGGAAGTGACGAAGAGAGCTTGGCATCAACTACTGTCACCGAGTCAGAAGAAATTTCCAGCACGGATGGTGGAGGAAACAAAGCCATCAACGCTCTTGGTAAATTTGCTAGAGCTGCACCAATGAACCTCTCATTCATATGAAGACAAGTCCGTCTTTCCTTCAGGGTTATATCATCGGACGATCTATCCGGATGGATTGAATCAGTAGCGGATTTACAAGATGCTGATGTTTATGATGACCGCCGTACATCGCGGGAGGACAGAGTCCACTGCAGGCATACGTACTGATTACACAGGGATTCAATGGATCTTGATCTTATCGAGTTAGTTCTGCCCCCTGTGGGGGGATAGGGTAATGACATATAGGCTATTCATATCCTAATGAAGGTCTTAATCTCAAAATGAAGCGTTCTTCCTGTATCATTATCACAATTGCTTCCGCAGCTGCTGGCAGCCAAGTTGGTTACACCCATACCTCCCAGACCAGTATCAGATCCACCTCCCAGGAATCATAATCCTAATGCCAGGTGTGAATATCACATGGGAGGAGCAGGGCACTGGACTGATAGATGTTACAATCTGAGACACCGGATGCAAGATCTTATTGACAAAGAACTTCTGAAGTTTGAACCACCGGAAGAGAAGCCGAGTGTGATGCAGAATCCGCTTCCCTCGCATGGGAATGATAATGCTGGTCCATCTAGTAATGCAGTCAATGGCCAGAAGGTTATGTTCGATTCATCGCAGCTCATCACGCCTCGTGGAGCCCGAGTTCGAGTGCGTTTTGAAGAAGAAGGAGCTTCGCCCGGGTAGCTCACGACAAGCAAAAACTCACCAAGCAATGGGTTAGATAGAGGAAAGATGTCGCATCAGCGGAAGACCAAGCTCAAGGGCCATCTCGAACTCGTCCCAACATCAAGAAAAAAAGGCCGAGAAAGTTCGATCCTCTGCCGTTCTTACAATCACAGTGACTTCCAGACTTTATCACAGCAGGACTCATCTCCCCTGTACCACATATAACACAAAATTTCTCCGCCAAATCCACTGCCAAAATGGTATAATCCGAATGCTCGATGTGATTACCATATGCACGGAGCAGGCCATTGGACTTCCGACTGCTACGACCTTAAGCATAAGATTCAAGACCTCATTGATCAGAAGCTCTGGAACCCATCCAAGGATGTAATCAGCACCCCACAGAGAGCATTCGCTCCATGGTACCCCATCGCACCTACTAGTGCTAGGCTCCGCTCGCAATTGAAGAACGCCCAGAAGTAGCAATGATAACCGTTGGCAGGCAGAGGCCAGTAAAGCAGAAAGTTCCTCCGGAGATGAAACTGGATCGACCTACTCTACTGTGACATCAGTAGCTCCTCAAATCGACCAAGGATTCTTATTACCTGCTGCAGATTTTGAATTCCCGATCATTGCCTACCAGCACAGTGGGGCCCCTGTTTATCAAGCAATCTATACACCTACCGCTCTCACTCCTCTATTCGAGAGAGGGGCACTGATGCCCGCTGCAAGTTGGGAATTCCCCACCATCGCTTATCATTTGGATGGTACGCCCATAAACCAAGGAAAGGATGAAGATGGCCACACCTGGTGGGGTGACTGCGACTGCGAAGCCTGTTTTGAAAATGCTCAGGAAAGAGAAATAGAACTCGAACTCGAAAGAGAGCGAGGACCCAAACCCAAACACAAGAAGAAGAAGAAATCCTCGCAGCAGAAGTTACGAGAGAGGTATGAAGCAGGTGACCCAGAGGTCGATCTCCTTGGAGAACCCTCAGGAAAATTCGACTACTATGTCTTGTACTCAAGGAGCAAACTTTCATTCTCCACTACCCCGATGATGACACCTGAACCCTCGTGGTCAGATACCCCAAAATCTGATTCCGTGGCCCGGAAAGATGACAGTTGGGAGGAAGGATTGGACCCCCTGATGATCGAAAAAAAGGCAACCATTGGGAGGTTATGAACAGGATTACCATGGTCAAGAAGCTCGAGACTATGCTGAACACCATCTCAAGAAACAGGAAACAAACCGCATTCTATTTTCCGTCAGTAATTCGAAGATGACCCTTTTTGAGTTGTGCCTCTTCCAAGTTCTTACCCCGC